>OZ021727.1:67952818-68566984 GCA_963978545.1 Linyphia triangularis | reverse complement strand
TCTAAGGCAGAAAAGAAATACGGGTTAGTTGCATTATACATATTTTTGTGTTTAATTAATTAGTTGATTATTTTATTGAAAAAAAAATCTTTTGTTTTTTTTGCCGCCATGTTTCGGGAATCAAGGTTAAGTGTTCGGGATAAGTGACTACTTGTTTAACGTTGAATGTTTAGATTAAAGGATAAATACTTTAGTAGTTAACTATAATCTATTAAATAACACATACAATTGGGATATTGGAGCTCTAGAATAAAAAGCGACGAAAGTGATCGATATCGCAGCGCTTATTTTCTCAAATTTTCGAGGTATATATTTATAGATTATGAGGGATAACAGTTATTTTATTTCACCATAACATGAAACACCATCAGACACAAAAACTATAAAGATGCAATTGAAGTATCGTAAATTGTTTAATATTTGAATTTATGCCGATATTTTGTATTCTAACGATTAAAATAAGCAGTAAACATATTCATTGTTTGGATTATAATTGCGAAAAGTGTGGGGAGGGGCTTTGGAATATGGACGATATTACTGTCAAAAACACCAAAACAAAGAACAATAGGAATTCTTTCCATAAAATATTTCACTCAATATTTGTTTTTTTGAGAAGCCTTCACCAGAACGGAACAAGGAGTAATAAATAGAACAAAACTGTGTTAGATGTGCACTTACTTTTCATTCGATATTATTTGATTTTCTAAATGTTATTAAATAAAATATATTCATTAGAGTTACAAAAAAAGGGGTATAATAGACATAGTATAAGGATATCTGTTTGATATTACAATAACTTGATGCCAGATTACACTTTAAGAGAAAGAGTGGGAAAAAATCGTTCTACCTCAGTCTTAAACAATGGTGGGATACGTATGTTCCAAAAAACAAGGAAATGTGTAGTTTTCATCCTTATTTAATTAGATATCTCAGATAAAGTCTTTTCACGCAAACAATTTTGCTGTGTTAAGTTGAGAGATACACTGAGTATGCTGTTTTAGTAGAGCTAAAACTTTACAATTTGTGATTTTTTTTCGTTAGAACAGTTAGCTATTTTACTGAACTGTCCCAATTACGCATCGTAATTTTGAACTCGACCAGGTGGCGGGGTTTTCACACCTGAGCTAGTATTACTCTCCGCAAAAGGCACCATTATGTTACGTTTTCATTTCGCTGTAAAAAAGAAAATTTACAACTTTACTTTAGAATAAAGGTACATCGCTGGCAAAACTTGGCACAAATGAGCCCCTGCCGGATAAATTGCACTCACATTCTCGGAAATTTGCTCCATTAGAAAGAATAGTGTACAGCTAGACTGGAAAACTCCCCCAGTTCATATCTGTCACTCTGGGAATAGCTCTTTGACCTTCAGGGGTGATAGAGGTGATCAGACTGCGTATACTAGATTCATCAGTGGTCTCCTCAAGTGCATGAAGTATGAACTGCAGCCAAAGATCTATCCTACTTGCAATAAATGTTTATCCAGTGCAGTCAGCCCGGCCCACCTCCTTAGATGTGTGGATTTTGAAAAAGAAAGATTCTCTGCGCGATCCGGTTTTGTTTTTTGATTTCCTGAGGGTGAATGGACTCATGGAGGGATGAGAAACAACAATAACACAAAATAAAAGCACATTATTGATATTTTACATCAATGTTTCTTTCATATACTAACGTAAAATTGGTCAGTTAAGTTGAGAAACTCTTTAGAAGTCAACACTTCCAAGTAAAAAAGTTTCTTCATCAAGCTGTCAAAAAGCATTTTCCAATAACGTTAAACAAAACAAGCAGCCTAAGACGTGAAAAGTGCCACAAATTTGTTGAACAAAAAAATCTGTCAATTATGTTATACCACTTGACGGAGACTTCAACCTCTTTCACAACTTTCTTAAAGTTAACTTGCATGAGCAACAAGCTATACTGTATATTATTGTTAATACAACACTCGTCTCATCTCGCAGCTTATGAAGCATTGATCCTAGAATCTTCATCTGCAGATAGATTATTTAGAAGAAGGGAGAGTGGTGTGAGGACGGGGGGAGGGAGAGGGCAAAATAAAACACGGATCGATGATGACTCGGTTACTATTTTAGGAAAAGTAATGTTTGTCGCAACACAGAAAGGTGATCCTTACCGAGGCAAAATCAATTTACTCCTCCGACTCTTGTTTGTTGATGCGTTGGGTAAGAGAGAGATATATTCATAAATAGAATGATTCTTAACCTTGTATCAGTGCCTCCCTTGATCAGAATTTTGAGACTCTTAATTCCCGGCCCATCATTTTAATTGGCCACGTGGAGGTATTATAGGAAAATGGGTCATTAGGGGAATTATTTAAATGTTGCAATGAAATCGAGCAAGAATTGATTGCAATTGCGCAACTATGTAGACACGTGGCCATGTGGTGATAGGGCCGTATTTAGTTTTGTACGGAATCGCATTGGGCCTTAAATATAAGAATTTTTTTTTATCAAAAAAAGGAGGTCCCTTATGGAAGTTGATTTTGGGCTTATGCCCCGTCTGCTGGAAATCAGGCCAGATAGGCTGGTTGAAATTAGGCTGGTAGAATTTATGATATTCCAAGATTGAAAAAAACAAATATACTCAGATTGGAAAGAGTTCATTGTTGAAATATGAATAATTTGTTTTTTAACCTCTTGGTTCAGAGGCATAATGTTCATCTAGCATGAGAAAGGATTCTCAATTTGTAGACACATGCCACATTTTGCTTTGAGAAATAAGACGCAACGGAGATGTTATCAAATAGATTTCTGGTTTGTCTCCGTTTCCAAACCCAAAACCAGGGAAATTCCATTGTATCCGCTTCCCTCTCTTTCAATGGATATTACCTGCATAAATTTGGAAAACTCAGTAGTTAAGACGTTGCTGCGAAGTTTCGATGCAGCTGTGTGTAGGTTATTCCTACGTCAGAAAAAATCTAAACGACCAATCGGACCAATAAAATCTTCTGAAACTTGATTTCGCAAAATAGTTCGAACAGATAAAGGTGGTAATGGGAAGGGGCTACAGAATCAGATTCCCCTCTCTACTCAAGACATTTTTAACCTACTACATGCATTACTTTAAAAGAGTGATAGTAACAAAGCTAGAACCAACACCAGCGTAATTTAGAGCTTGTTTCCCAACGATGAAGATTCTATAAATAAAGAGAATCTGTTCATTATGTTTTAGTAATTAGAGTTTTACTCACACCATGCAAAGTAGTTCAAACATAATTTTTTTTATAAATGTTAGAGTCCTTAGTGATTCGGTTCGCCATAAGATGGCAGGAAACCATTGCGTTGGAATGTTAAATAATACTGTTGCACATTAACAACGAAGAAGTCTCAATGTCTCTTGTTGGTGTGACATGGATGTGTTGCACGAATGCTGGTTTAGGTGTACACCATCTGACAAAGTTAAAAACTACGAGGAAAACTACTTATATTCAAAATGAGACGTTTCCAATGGAAATACTTAGAAGTACACCCTTTTGAAATTAAGAATCTTATTTGCAGATATTACCATTGTGGTGTACTATCAAACATGAGTGTCGGCAGAAATGTAATGCATAAGGAGGGAGTTAATCCGGTGAGTCCGGTGTGTATAGAGGATCTTCAAGACCGTCATGCTGGACCAAAAACCGCTTTACAAGCAACGTCATGTGGGACCTTGTATTGTCGTTCAAAAGAAGCCTATTCCCTTTTCGCAGAAAATGAGGTCGCACTGCGCGAATTCCTTGCAGAAGTCGGACAAGAACTCCTACGTAAAACTGAGTGATACTCTTGCCAGGCGAAAAAATTCACGATGGATGAGCAAGGTTTGAGGATAACATGAAGATAACCGTGACATCAGAATTGAAGAACATTTCTGGTAAGTTACTTTTACAGCCGGGCAGATACAGATTATTTCGAAACATATTAAATGGGTATGTAATTCACATAATATTTTCCCGAGTTATTAGATCTGTCCTGGAAATTAACAGCCTCACGTTGTATCTTGACCGCACAGTTCGGCTGCAATATGCTCAGGGGCTTAATAGTCATAAGATTGTCTGGTTCAATCACCTGGTCCGGTCAGTGTCTGTAAAAAATGGGACGGTCTGGTACGGAAGTTCTTTTTTTTTTTTTTTTTATTAATATAAGTAATTGCCTTCCTCAAATTATTTTTAAAAATCCAAATGTATTAAATCCAAATCATTTGCACCAGCCTCCTATACTGTAGTATTACAACTTTTTACTTATTTTTATAACTTCTAAGGTTAAATATATAGGGTGTCCACAATTGAAGTTCAACTTTCAAAAAGTTGTAGAAACTACACTGGTGAGAATAACCTGGAATTTGAATTGTATATATATTCGAAAATAGGGAAAACCTTATGGCATAAAAAATCTATTTCGAACAATTTTTTTTCTCATAACATACCACATTTTCCCTTTTCGCGTATATTCAAGTAAAGTTTTAGGTCATTCTGGCAAATGTTTATCTTTTTACAGCTTTTAAAAAGTTGAACTTTCAAAAACCTTGATTTCAAAAGTATGTCATTATTTCCTATTCCAAATCATGGCTTTCAAAAAGCATTGATATTACATAAATACAATTTCGAATTTTCTTTTCTTATATCATACCATTTACCACTTCTACTAGTTTATACAGGTCAAATTTAAGGTAATTCTGACCAGTGTTTTTTTTTTCTTCCTACAGATTTTTTAAATTAACTGCAAACAACATCTATATTTTAATTTTCTAATAAACATATTGTAAGGATATTATTTATTTTCCATTTAGATTTCTTTTTTTTACACCAAACTCTTAATGGTTTGTGGAAACCAATTTCATTCACAGGAGGTATAAATAGTTGAGACAGAGAAAATTTGATTTGATTACATTTTCATTAAAACAATATTCAATTATTAAAATTAATCAATAAAACAATTTAGTTATAAACATTAGACATTGTATATAAGTATTTAAAAAATAAAATGTATTAACAATTAAAATTAATTATTTAATTAATTATTGAAGTTAGTTTATTATTAATAATAATTATTAAAATTTGATTAATGACTACATTAAAAATTCAGGCCGGCATGAATAAAAAATTACTGGATCGATTTTATGTCCCAGCATAACTCTGAATGTTTTAGGATAGGTGACATTAAAAAAAATTAAATTAGGTTAATTTAATACAATTCCCAAGTGATGAACATCATTATCCATTGGTTACAACGTAATTTTTTTTTTACCAATTGAAAAATTATAACCAAATTAGCCCTTTTTTTTAAAACTAATAATTAAAAAAATAAATTAAAACGATAAATAACACCAATCTTTGTCAAATTTAAGTGCAGTGACCAGTAATATTGTATAATTTAAAGTCGTCAAAATTGAGCATGTGCATAATGTAGTTGGCATTAAGAAATTTGTGTTTTTCAGCAATTGCTAAAAAACAATTTTGACTTTTTTTTTTAAGCTGTGGTAATGCCTTTTAAGATGCTTCAAACTTCTCCACCTCCGAAATTTCCGTAGAAATGCTATAAAAGCGTATGAAGTTAAAAATTTGTTTGATGTCTTTAACATAAAGCTCTCTTTCCTTGGGTATCGCCCATCAACTGCTGGTATCCTATATATAACTTTACAACAAAGGATAATGTAATATTTATCAAGAAGAAAAAAATCGTAATTTTGGTGGTTTCTTTTTTGTCAATGTATCAATTATCTTTAAAATTTTTGCCAAAATAGTAATTTTTTTAAAAAAATTAAGGAACGTATGAAAATATAAATGGTAACTCATACCAATATATGGCAAACATAAATGCAGTGACAAGTATTAAGTGTAATTAGTTGTATTATGTCCCACACAGCTTGTAATTATTTAAACTGTTTTTTTGTTTTTACAATTTTGAGATGACGTACAAACGCGTACGTGACAATGATTTTTGGCAAATTGTACGGTCGATTGAATTAGAATATTGTAAACCATAAAAACAAAGTTTTTAATATGAATCCTTATTTTATATGCATTGCCAATTTTTATATTCATCAATATAGCGGTGATTCTGTTGTCAGCGTGTGCTTGGAGTTAGCATCTAATTTCAAATATTAAAAACAACTCTTGAATATTAAAAACAACTCTTGAATATTGAAAACAACTCTTGAATATTAAAAACAACTCTTGAATATTAAAAACAACTCTTGAATATTGAAAACAACTCTTGAATATTAAAAACAACTCTTGAATATTAAAAAACAACTCTAACAGCAAAATATACGTCAAATAAATTTATTTATTAAAAATATAACCTATAAAAACAAAGTTTTTAATTTAAATCCTATATACGCGTTGCCGATATTTATGTGCAATTTGAACTTCTTGAACTCAGAGCGAGTTTTCATAGAGTTTGACCACTAAGAATAAAAGATCCTTTCCGAACTATTTACAAATTTCTTTTATCCCTGAAACTTTATTGAATACATTGTCTTATACAACGAGTCTGTTTGCCAAGATTCGTCCGGATTGGAAGACGGGAAGTGGGTTAATTAACCTTCAGAAGATTTTGCCTCGTCATCCTTACTAGGAAAAGGTTTCAATCATAATATATCACCAAATTTAACATGTTTGAATTAAGTTTGGTATCTGGATAATAGAACGTGAGTAAAAGCTAATAATTCTGACGAAAGGTAATAGAAACACATATCTTTTATATATTTTGATTAAAACAATTTTGACAACAGGAAAAGTTTCAAAAATGATCGGTATGGGATATATTAGGATTTATTTGTAGAAGAGTGTGTAAAAGTAACCTTTTAGTGAGAGTGACAGCTAACAAAGCTCCCTTTATTTATTAAAAAAAAATTGGCAACAGGAAAGAGTTTAAACAATGGCCGGTTCAAAGCTTTTTTAATGCGATTGAATGGCGGCTAATTGGTTTATTAGTATTCAGTAAAAGCAACCTTTTAGTGACAGCAACAGTTCCAAAATTTGATAGGATGCATTGTCATTGACTTCGAATCTATCTGCCAAGTTTCAACCCGATTGGACTATAGCAAGTGGGCTCTTAGCAGATTTGCTTGGCAACGACAAACATACAAACCCAAAGTTGAATTTAATATGAAGGATTTAAAAAAAAATTAAATAGAAACTGCATTTGAATCAGCCACTTGGAGAAGATATTGAAAGGGGGGACATTAGGGGCATTTTAAAGTCACTAACGTTGCACCAACTAAAGTTGCTACAAATCGCGCAACATTAGTTTGCTGTATTTACGCAACGACTTGGGCACGTGGTAATGGAATGGCTTTTTTGAAGATTGAGGGGGAAAAAAAAACATTTAATTTTCAATGAGTTAATGACTTAGTGAATAGCTCTTATTTGTCTGTTTTTTGGTTATTAAAGAATCATCCTTACAAATCGGCATTCAACTTTTAATGTTTGTAATGAAATTTCGCTGAATTTATGGCTCAAAGTGTGTGTTTGAATAGCATTTAAAAGTATGCAAAAACAATCCCAACTTGAAAAACCTACTTATTTCGATGATAAGTGCTTGGGAAGTTACGTTTGTTTGCGATACAACAGAATGACGATTTCGGATGTATATGAAGTTGTGGATATATTGGCTGTGTTTTGTGAGTGAAAAATTGCTGCATAGCAATGATGAAACAAAACAGCATAGGCCTTTCGAGCAAAAACTTAACTTTTTCTAACCCAAAAAATAATGATAATCGCTACATTTCATTTAAAAGTTCTGGAATGATTTGAGATTAGCGAAACAATTATAGATTTTTGCGTTAGTGATTTTCAGAAAAAAAATTTTGGTTGATGCGGGGAAGAATGTTAACGTTGTAGGTGGCGTGTTTTTGTGAATGAGTAAATGAAATTTGGTCATCCTCAATGGCTCTTAAAAAATAAATTGTTACATTTCTTTAAAATTGAATTAAAAAAAAAAAAAAAACCGTAATCATTTGTTAAAGCTTCAACTTTCAAGAAAAGTGTTGGGTCTAAGACTATTATAATGGGATAGTTCTTGAACTGGATATTCTTTGGGTAGCTCTTGCTACAAAAAAAAAAGAAAAAAGAAAGAAATCTGCAACATCTGCAGTCTCTTTGAAAACGTGGATGCCTGGTCACAAATGTATGTTATGTACTAATAGCATAAATTTTCCAAACTTGTGATTGAATTTCACTGTTTTTTGTAACTTTCATGTGATACAGATAAACTAAATATATGATTTAAATAGTTTCATCCACATGAACTAATATTCTAAATACAAAATAAAATCTTCGTTTTTCACTTTGTGGGCCTTAAAAAATATTAAAAATAGTATTATAAAACCAACATATTTTTTTTAAATTTTTATCTTAAATTATATGTTTAACCTACAATGTACACTGTTAAAAATTTTGTTCCACCTTGCACCAAAAATTGGTTCCCATTTAGCTGCCACCAACATTTGGTGCTTAGTTTCACGATTTAATGGTGCAACCTCGGACCGTAAGCACCATTAAATCGCGAAACTAAGCACCAAATGTTGGTGGCAGCTAAATGGGAACCAAATTTTGGTGCAAGGTGGACAAATTTTTTTAACAGTGTAGTTAATTGACCTTAATAATAAATCCAAATGCAAACCATTAAAAACGCATTGTCACATTTTTTTTTCAGCCTATATATTGCGAATATCTAACAAAAGTTCCTAATTTTGAAAAGATTCCTAATATTTTTTTACAATGAGGAATTTTCACGTTTTTTTGGTTTGATTTTTAAATAAAAGTAGAGAAAAAATCTTGAACAACAATACCATTCTTTAAAAAATTTGAGCTCGGATAGATAATTAAAAAAAAATATTTTCTTTTTTTTTCACTTTGCGATTTGGCGGGAAAAAGCTACTTTTGCAAGTGACGTCATTGCGCAGATGATAAACCAGTCTGAAACCTGTTTTAGACGAGGAGGGAGTGAGGTTCCTCCTCGGATTTTCGACTGAATTTTTGCGTAACTACATCACGGTTTTTTATGCGTTTTGGTCACATGACTTTTGCTTTGATTTCATCTAATTTCAAACTCGATTTGTAATTAATTGAAAGCATAAAGATAAAAAACTAATTATACTGCTCAAATATATTCCTTGGATAACACTAGAAAATACAAAAAATATTCATTTTTCTCACTTTTCAAGTTCCTGGGTAACTGTGTTCGATCCAAAATTGCCATTGTTCAGTCAATCCACTAAACGGAGAAAAGATACGGCAATACAAAGATCTGTAGCTCTTAAGGAGAAAACAAGGACATAATAATCCGCCCAAGGTCGGACAATCCTGTACAATCTTCTAGTAATCTCCATTAGTAAAACATGCCTGCTTTTAATTTCGCCGGCGATTACTATCCACCACAAAAGAAATTCGAGGAAACTGAGAGAGAATTTGATGCCGAAAGTATACTATCTACTTCAATAATCCTCTACTCATTTTAAAAACATTTTATTGGTCTCGCTTGTCGAAATGCCTGGCGGTAGTATTGAAGGATTTCCCACATCCGACACAAACCCTTATTGATTCATCCCTGAAGTCGCTTTTATTTAATTTCTGAATTATCTTTAAATCTAATATCATAAGCTTCCCATCAGGCATTGGCAGACCCACTGAAAAGAGATTCTCTGCCAGCATCATCAAGATGCATGTAACATTAATGAATCAATAAAAATGCTCAAAACAAAAACCAACTATTTCCTTACTTAAAAATCTTAATGTATAAGAAATACCGCTTCATTTAATTTAAAGGGTTAAATTTATCGATTAAAATAGTTTAATAAACGCTCTTTTAAGTGAGGGACTGAGAAGCAAAGCGGTCTAAGTGACTTTTCTTAACTTTTGAGAAAATACACTTTAAAGTTTCTTATTTATATTAAATTCTATGAAAATTATTTGTTGTTCGAATACTAACCTCTGGAATGAAGATATCACTAGCTGTTTTTATCTATTCATATTATAAATTCTAACTATTGTATACTTCTAGTTTCAATTATATTACTTATCTCGATTCGTTAAAAAAAATCACATGGTCCCCTTTGCTTCTCAGACCCTCAATTTTGGAATATTTTGCGTAAATCTTATGAAAAGGTGAAGTGAAATTTTTTAACTTGTATCTACCTTGTATGAGAATGTGAATATATGTAACGTGTGTCATCTGCAGTTCGATTTTATTCGTAAATTTTAACAAGTTATGAAAAGGGAGAAATTTTACGAAAGTTAATAATTTTTTTAGTAGTTTAGATAGTATGACATAATTCTTTTACGCAAACAAACCCAAATTCGACTCCTTCGTTACGCAGGAGCATAATTTATTTTTAATTTTTGATTCAATGTGCTTACAACGAATTCAAAACGAAAACAGTTTTAAGCCGAAGCACTTTCTTTTTGAAGTCTTTTAGAAGAATTTGACATGCTTGAACAATTATAACATTTAGCCTATTTCCAAGTGAGACTTTCACACTAGAAAAGAATAAAGTTAATTTGTTGGGTCATCAAGGCAATTAGTGTTATTTCTTGGTGTTTGTATCAAGTCTCTTCTCTCTTGAGATGTGGTGAAATACAAACCTTGCAACGAATTTTCTTCCTGATTTCAGATCAACTTGAAGCTTTTTATAAATACGCAAACACAGTAACAATATAATATTCCATCATAATATATATCAATTAATAATTTTTCGTCTGATTTTCTTATCGCCTTTCCGTCATCCGGTTTAGACTTTTGCTATCTTCCGGTCTAGTCTCTTTAAAAAGTATATCCACGTTCATTATGTTATACAGCCCAGTAGATAAAAAAACACGCTGACATTACTATTTCTAGTTTCTTGAATTTTAACGGGAGAGTTTTGGGAACTGATCAGAGTTTACAAATCGAATAGACTGCATCAAGTTCTCAGGAAAAAAACTTGACTAATGCTGATGGCTTGTATGAAATGGAAAGAAAGTCATGTGTAAATAAAAGAAGCGGCCTTTATTTAAATAATTAATAGGTCAGTTTGTGACAAATACATCAATTTGTGATAACTACTACATTAATTTGTGAGGATTAATAGATTAATTCATGATAATACAATAATATATGATAATTAATACACTAATTTATGATAATTAATGCATCAATAAATGAAAATACATTAATTTATAATAATTAATATACTAATTTATGATGATTAATATATGATAATACATTAGTATATGATAATTAATGCATCAATTTATGATAATTAATGCATCAATTTACTATTACTAATACATTGATTTATGATAATACATCAATTTAAGATAATTGATGCATCAATTTATGACAATTAATACATTAATTTATACATTACGCATATAATTAATACATTTTAATTGGTAAATAGTTATCTTATTGATTTTCAGCATTTAATATTAAAAAGTAGAAAATAATATGAATAAAACAAAATAAAATGCCTTTAATAAGTGCACTAAAAAAAGTTAAAAATAAGTGCTTTTTTCAACAACTTTTAACTGATTAAAAGTAAAAGCGAGGTGCACTCATATAACGTTCAAAAAGAGTAGTCTCCCAAAGCTTTTAATTTTAGTAACTAAAAAGTATATTTGTTTTTACTTTTGAGTGCATTTATTAAAAGCTTGTTTTTTTAAGTTGTGTTTTGTTACTCTCCTAAGATCTTTCTCTTACATATATAATCTTTCAACCGATTGTTAACTTTGTTAACAATTGGTTAACAAAGTTAACGAGCTGTTAACTTTGTTTAGAGATACACCATTGGTCTTCTCTTCTCGTGTCTGGATTAAAATCTACAAATAAGCAGTTCAGACTAAGATTTAGGTAAATCGCTTGGGTTACATTACGTTCAACAATTAGAAACATTAAAAGAACGAATATTTATTAAACGATCTTATGGAACATGCATGTACATTTTCATTCGGTTTAGACAAAATGATTTCTTTGACACCACAGGAAACATTTGCTTTGTCCAGATTTGTAAATTGAAAATTTGTCAGTGACTCATGAGTAACAATAGACTCTAACAGTTTTATACGATGTGCTTTAAATTTAATTAAACTTTTCATTACTTTTAGATTTATTAATTTACAAAGAATAAAAACAAGGAAATGTTTAATATGAACTTTTTGAACCTGTGCTAACCATTAACTTGGAAAGAATACCTTTTCTTCCAAAAGTGACATGCTGTTTTAAGTATTTAATGTTTTGTTTAAAGTAATTATTGTTTTCTCTACAAACTAAGTTTCGTTGCCAATTAAAATAAATTATGTATACTACGCTAATTTAAGATTTTTTATTGATTTTTATTGAATTTTTGTGTGCTACTTTAAAGTATAAATTTTTTAAAGCTCAGTATTTGATATGTGGAGAATACTTAATTTAGCAGTTTAAAAGTATTGAACAACACAGGAACATTACATCTTTTTTCAAAAGGAAGCATGATCCTTTTTTAAAAATTAAAATCACAAACACAATTTCTTTCAAAGTTATTTTTATGCACGAACTTTTAAAAACTACATTAACGTCAAATAAAGCATGTACTTGGTGACGTCATAGTCAACAATTACTTTAGCGGGAGAGTAAAATACGAATGGAATGCGAAAATTTTATTTATATTTAAAGGTGTATTGTGATTAATCTCAAATATGTACCAAATGTTACCAAAGACGAAACCTCACTCAAAATAACGACTTGTTATGGTTCAAGGTTATTAATTTATTTCACCCTGATACACCTGCATAAAAACGAATATCCTACCAAAAGATAATTACAAAATAAATTCTTGACAAAAGTACACTAAAATATTCAACATAAATATTTTAATATTTCATGAGTTTTAAGAATGTTTATATTGAGAACATAATAAACACAATTGTTTTAATAATATAACAACATTTTTTATGTATTAAAAGGAATATTTTAAAATCTATTTCAATTATTTTCTGAATATGCCATTGCAAATTAGAACTAAAAATAGCATTTTTAGGGTTCTATTAAAGGAATATTTTACCTTAAAAGTTATTTTTAACTTTCCGTTTGATGATAAAAAGTGTCTTGGAAGATAAATGCATATTGATTTGTGTCAAATGTATAAATAGAAGTTAGACTAATGGGAAGAATTTGAATTACTAGGAAGATAATTTATTGTTGGAATGGTTAAAACAACTGTTTATAACATATATTTTGTTGTTGTTTTAATATTGCTTGTTTATAATTGCTATTAATTATGGATACATTATCGAATCACCATTACTTCACTGAAAAGTTCGGCTTTCAATTAATTCAATTGTAATACTGATAATCACAATTTATCTAATTTCATCCTGCCAACGAGTTTGTTATGAATTAGTGATTACTTTTTCTCTTTACAGAAATATTTTGAAAGGAACTGATAGTGTAAAAAAAAGTTATTAAAATTATAAATTTAGGTGATAGAAGATGAATAAAAGAAAAAAAAATCAAGAAGGGAAAGACATATGGTGTAAAAATAGCTCTCGTGAAAAAAGTAAAAAAATCCAAAAAGACTGTAAAAAAAGTAGGTAGATTTAAATTTAATGTAAAAATATCTAATGAAGAAAAGCTTAAACTTCACGATTCGTATTATTTATTAAATTGAAATCAGAAACGTAATTTTATCATACAAATATCAGAAAAAAATCTCTTACTGCTCTCCTTAAAATTTTAACTAAGGACGAAAATTCTAAAAGAGGATTTTCGTTTAGATATTTTTCCATTCCTTATGGAGAAAAATTTGAAGTTTGTAAAAAGTTTTACCATTGCAACTTGATCTATATCTTAGATATCAGTTTATACTGTGCATTCTGTGAGTGTATTTAGAAAAATATTAGACGTAGTGGAAGTAAAAACGAAGCAAAAAACGTTGTGACTTGTCCTACACTTATATTCTACAAAATAGTAATTTCATAACTTTATGTGTAGTTCTGAATTAAAAAAAGAATTAAATCGGTAACCGCATGAAAGTTACTCTTCCTGGACATTCTTTCGTTCAGAAAGTTGACATTGTTCACATTTCTATTGGGAAGGTTATTTCAACTACAGACTTATATTTTCCAAATGACTCCCTGTACTCTTTTTGGTTTATCTGACGACGACCTTACAGAATAATTTAAATGAAAGACAAAATTGTTAAAAATTTCAGTGTGACAAAATTGCACAATGTAAATAAATACCATTTACACAAGTAAAGGCAGTTCAGTATAAATCTTTTTTTCATGAAATTCAATTTTCATTAAACAAAATGAAACAACTGGTTAACATAAATTTAGCGATCGAAAGACGAAACGAAAATATAATGGCAGGTGAATATTGGATTATTTTTCAAAAAATATAAATAAAAAAAAAAGCAGATAGAAAAATAAGTGATAACAAGTAAAAAGGTATACATTTTTTTCATTAGTTCCTGTAACTGACCAGCAGTAATAGCCATATGTATTAAAAACATAAAAACTGTATCGTAAATGATGAAATGTTCACTTAAGTTCAGAATGCCGTAGTACCACATACAACGTAACAATATATTATTAAAATACAGGCAAAATATTTTGCTATTATTTTTGTCTCTCTATTAATTCATAAAGAAGAACTGTTTTTTATTGCAATTTGTTTATAATTTTATTAATAGATAGTGTACACTAAATAATAGTCTTCTTTCTTTTTAAACTTGAATCAATTTCTATAACTTTGATACAGTTGTAAAACCAGCTGCTAGAACCTTTCAAATCAATAACGTGGTGAAGCGTGCAAAGTCTCAACTCCGAAAATTATCAAGTTGAGAGTAAACTTTGCCAATTTGTATCCATATAATTTATGTAATTAATATTCTACACATAAAAATTATAAATATAGAAATATTTATAATAATTAAATACCAAGGTTCGTGTTACATGATTTTTTTTTTTTTTTTTTTTGAGATTCAATATCCCAAACTAAAGAAAATGACACTTAGAACTTTGTCAAACCAATCCATTCTGTATTAAAATAGAATTATTTACTTTAAGATAGTTATAACACCAGTTAGAAATTAGTCACTTTTCCGAAATCGTTTGGCAAAAGTGACCCCAAGTTCCGACTGCAAAAACCACTATATCATATACATAAACTAAGCAAGTTTAACAAATATATTAATTGTGTAATTAGTACTCTATAGGCATATGAATAAGTATTGAAAGTTTCGAAACATTTTCTTCTTTATTGTTCAAATTATATTTAAATGAAACTTTGAGTCTCGATATCTCAAAATAATGAAAATGTCAGTTGTCAGTCAAATTTTATCATTCTCCAAAAATGTAACCGATTAACAATTACGTTTAAAATCCATAACTACAAGCATTTTTATAAAATTGCATTATAACTGCGATGTATTTGTTCTGAATAATGAGAAGACGTTTTGTTTGCATTTAAACCAATGTATACATTTTCGTTTTTCTGTTGCAGGTTGTAATTTTTTTGCTGATTATAAACAGTTTATAGAATAATATTGTAAATAAAGTATTAGTCCACACAAGAATAACAATTATTACACTTCCGTAAGAAAGATAATTTCTCTCTATTTGTAAGAAATATTGAAAAAAATCATTCACTGTATAGTGTATGTGTTTAAATATCATTAGGTACTGATCTTATGTGCAAGTAATTAGTAGTAGGTTGCACATCAACACAAAGAAAAACAATTTGACCAATCACGACCTATTACAATAGAAATACACTTACTCATGCGCTTTGGTTTATTTTAAAAACATGGTGACTAAGTGAATGATTCAGATTAAGAAGTACGTATTTCTTATAAACTTATTTTACTGGCTTCATCGAATTTATACTTTTTGATAATAGAAAGTTATTTTTCGAAAGAAAATATACTTTTGTTTTAGAAGATGATATACGTAATTACTCTACTATTTGTAGCTTTAGCAGGGTCGAATTTTGGAAAATTCGAAATATTAGAAATTGTTTTTGTTTGAACTTTGGAAATTGTCTTAAACATTTAATTGTCATAATATGAGTGGCTCACATGTTATAAATTTTAAATATACATCTGCTCAGAGTGTAAAAAATTGTAAGATAATATTCCACAAATTTCATTTTATTTTACTAAAATGCCAAGTGTAAAGGAATTTTTTTAATTTTAAATCTTACTATATGTACATTTTCAGAAATACATAGTACATAATAAAATGACTATGCTGGAAACTTTTCTCAAAATGACTTTCGTTTCAAATTTGACTTTAAACAGACATTTCACGAGCAAACTTGCTTTTCCGATTGGGATTTTTTTTTAAAGAAAACTTTTCCAACTAATCAGACATATTTCCAGAATTGTTTTAATTATTGCACACTATACAAGCATAAACCGTAACAAACTAATCGCCGAGACTTCAAACAGTAGTTGACTGAGATGTCACATGCATAATTCCCATAAGACTTCAAGGTGTGTTCGGAATGAGTTTTATCGTCTGACAAAACTTGTGAACCAATCTCATGAACCTTATTCAGGCCTGAATTAGAAGTAGGATTGCATCGAAAGGCAACACTTATTAAATGCTTGTGATCATCCTCAACACACCTATAGAAACGTGTTTTTTATATTTACTTATTTTCAAAATATGGTGAATAAGACAATGATTCGATTTGAAGGTATGTACTTTTTTAAAATCATTCTTGTTCTAAATAGTTAATGTTTGAATTTAGAAAGTTGTCTTAAACATTTAATTGTCAAAATGTAAGACTCATATTTTACAAATTTTATGTATACACTTGTTTCAAATGTGAAAAATAGTAATATAATATTCCGAACATGAACAATAACAAAATAGCATGGTTGCGGTAAAGTCTGATAGCAATTTATAATGACGTAACATAAAAATCCATAATGATACATAAAAATCTCCATTGAGACATCAACATTGGGACATTTGACATCAACTAATAGAAAAAAAAACCCGCAAATAGATCCCAAAAGTTCTAAAAATATTGTTTTTTAAAATCAAACAGATGTTATATATTTAAGAAAGTGCATTACAATAATTAAAATATCTACCGAAGCACATTTTGTTAAGATATATCCTTCGAGTGTAAGAGTTTATCTTAGTGATCTTAAAAAATAATATGTAATACTAAACTATTTGTAATTGCTTTAATTGAACTAATTTAATTGGATATTTTGCTGATAATTTAATTGGATATTTTTCTGATGGATGAAAATTGATACACTAATCACAAAATATTTTCAAATTAATGTGATTTTTTTTCGCAGTTGAACTCATCTCCTTACTTCATGCTTTTAACCAATTTTAAAAACTTTGTTTTAAATTTCTCCTCTTGTGAACCACAACTATCGTATATTAGCTTTACATTCGTGCTTAGCTGCAAGACATTTTGGCAGGGCAAATTTTTCCACATTTGGGAAATTTTACTCCTCTCCGTTCTCTTGAGGGTGGTTAATGAAAATTGTGCTAAGTTTTTCTTTGTTATTTATCTTTTGAAACTTGTATTAATTTTCATTTCCCTGGTTTTATGGAGAAAAGAATATGGAGATTTTCCATACTTCGAGCGTTTTACCCCTTTTATATTTTTTAAGATGGTTTGTCTAAATCATAATAGCTATGTTTTATCACGTTAAGCTTGGGGAAACAAGTGTACCAATTTTCAGCTTCCTATTTTGAAGAGAATTAGAAAAGAAGGATATTCAACATTTGGAAAGTTTCGCTTCTTGAGACTGGTTTGTCAAAATTGTGCTGTGTACATTTGTCATGTGTACATGTTGGGAAAACATGCACCAATTCTGTGTCATAGCTGTCTGGAAAGTAGGGTATGGGGATATTTCACAGTTAGAGCGTTTTATTTCATTTCGCCACCTTGAGGATGTTAAGTCGAAATCATGATAGCTTTGTTTCATCAAGCTTTGGGAGTTAGGATACCATTTGCTATCTTCTTAGCATGAGGAGGAGAAGAAGAAAATTTGGAAATTCTAGATCTGAATGAAACGTTTGACAACTATTAGATCCATTAAGAATAGTAAGTTGAAACTGTGGTAGCTTTCTTTTGGTATGTACAGCTTTTAGAACATGTGTACCAACTTCCAGGATTTTGGATTTATGGGAAGTAGGTTATTGGAATATATTTGGAACGTTTGCCTACTTTTAGGTCCCTTAAAGATTGTTTATCGAAATCGGAATAGTTTATATAAGATTCTTTTTATTTTATTGATAAATCATTTTTCAAAGTTTTGGCTGTGTGAATAGTAGATAATTAGTAATGAGTGTGGGTTTTGGATTTGTAATCAATATTTGAGTTGCTATAACGTAACAACTCAATGCTAACACACATAAAAGATACCTGTATGCCGAGGGGTTGATGAACAGAAACAGTGTATAAAGCGCACTGAGAAGCTATTATTCTGAAAAACGTACTGCCCACTTGATGGCTGTGTGGCCAGAGTTCTAACTTCGAATGCTAAGGATACCGGATTCGAAATCCAGATTAGACAAGGATTTTCTTTGGTTCGAAATTCACGTTAAGTTGCAGGTCCCGGACTGATTAGGCGTTATTATGCTCAAGTATATGTCATTGAGTGCACAAACCAATCAATCAACCTGAAAAACGTACTTAAAATCGCGATCCGGCAGTCATTTTGAATTTTGTAATTTTACCTAGCGTACATGTGTTGTATTAATTTATTCATGATTCAACAGCCACTTAGATCGCTTAAGAGGAGAGAGAAAAAAAATATCACGTTAATGAAATCAAACATTCAGGATTCGGATACAGTATTCATGGTGTTTAAGTATTGGTACTTTGGTAATTTGTTTTTAAATTTTTCATTAAATAAAATATAAATACATTAACCTCCTAATTGGTACAATGTTAATTAACGCGTATTTAATTCATAATATGCTCATTTAATGTTCTCTGTATGTGCTGCAAACGTGGTTCAATGGTGTTTTCGGTGATCATCAAACTATGCTTATAAAAATGAGTAGCCATTTTTTAACACGCTTTTATTAGTTTCACCTGTATCTTTGCTTGTAACCGACTCTTTTGGGCTCGATTTTGCCCTACTTTGAGCGATCAGATTTGATTCAAACTTTGCACACTTGTCAAAGACCGATGACAATACAATAATTCAATAACTTTGTCGCTTTATCACAAGGATTAGCTCGTGTTGCCCTTGCGCCGTTAAATTCCAACCAACCAACCTTCTCCGGAATCGAACCCTGGTGTGCCGTTACCCGTTACAATCCCAGTAATCACAGAACCTATCATCGACAGTTGATAAGGCAGACATTTGAAATATTTGTCGTGGGCACGACGGTTATACAAAGCGTGTTTTTTTAGTCGCATTATTCTCACCAGGATCTTCAGGATTAATGATTTTTCATATTCAGAGACACGGTAGTGTTTTGTGCCAAGTAATAAGGCGTGTACTAAGGCATACACATGAATAAAATTTGAGACAAGCATGTGACTATTGGCTGGAACAACTGGAGAGTTTTGTACACTTAACAAAAAAAATTAACTAAACAAATTTATAGTTTACAGAAAAAATAATTAATAGTTTAAAAAACTAAAAAACACGCTATAATAGAAAACCAAACTAAAAAGTAGAAAGTAATTAATAGTTTACAAAACTAAAAAACACGCTTTAATAGAAAAGTGAACTAAAAAGTAGAAAATAATTTTAAATAAGTTTGAAATAAGAATAGAGTGATTAACAAGAAATATTTATTTTATCATAAAAAAGCGTGGGGGGCTTGATGTCAATTGTTGTAAATATTTAATGACAGATATTGGTAAAAGTAGAGCCATTATGAAAATATCTTAAAAAGCACCCCACGCTTTTTTATTATAAAATAAATATTTCTTGTTAATCACTCTATTCTTATTTCAAACTTATTTAAAATTATTTTCTACTTTTTAGTTCACTTTTCTATTAAAGCGTGTTTTTTAGTTTTTAAAACTATTAATTATTTATTGTGTAAGATCATCTAAAGGGTGCTTGGTGGGACTTTTCCTATCATTCTATAATTCAAATAAGGAGCAGTTGATTGTAAAAGACGTCTCGGAAGATGTTACATTTGCAATCCCGGGCTGTACTTACCACTCCAGACGATTTTAAGATGTTTCATTGCAGAATTATCAACATTTTAGCTGTAGCTCTTCTCCATGACAATTTAATATCACCACAACTTTTCTTTTCATAAATGTTTTGGAATGATATGGCACTTTGGCTGTTTTGTAGTTTTCTTGTGCAAGAGCAACACGAGGGTCGCAACGCTACGAAATATTGTAACAACGTTATATATAAAGTCAATATCTCAATACACTACCTAGTAGTCATATACAAAGTCAATATCTCAATACACTACCTAGTAGTCATATACAACGTCAATATCTCAATACACTACCTAGTAGTCATATACAACGTCAATATCTCAATACACTACCTAATAATTATAGCTTGGTTACAGGGCGACGTTAAGGCGATGACTTCTGATCTAGCATCGCACTATCCACCATCGAGTATATATTTAATTAACCACGTATTCAAAGCAATCCAGATATCAACAGTTCCAGAACCAACAACGAGCATTTCAAATGGCTTTGTAAAAAAAAAAAAAGAAGAAAAAACACAGAACACCCCTTTATGGGGCCATTTTTTTTCTAGTAATGTTATATTAAAATATTTTTGGGATTGAAATTGATTTATAAAAAGAAATTAATTTAGTTACTACCTAAAATTAATTTGATTTTAAAAACCATTTTTTGTTTGTTTGGTGGGGAGAACGTTTCCGACCTCCCACAGGGCCGACCAAACGGCATAGTGGTTAGCGTGCTAGCTTCTTGACCGCGAAGTTGCGGGTTCGAGTCCCGTGTTAGGCATGGGTGTTTGTAAATGTATGTTGGCTTGTCTAATGACGAATGTTTCGGCGCATTATAGCCCTCGTGTTACTGACGGTGCCAGATAATCTGAAAACAACCAACCAACGCCCACATCAGGTAGCTATTCAAAGGCATCTTATGTTTTGCATTTCTGTTTATATCGCATTAAAGGATATTTATGAAATATAATTTGCAAGTACTAAAATCTACAAAAGGAATTCTAAATTAGATATATTATGTATTAAAAAAATTAAGAATTTATACCTATCAATTTCCATGAAATTTCAGAATTGGTGGGAAGTATATTTCCCGCTGTCTTATAAAAGGTAAATTGGTATTTTTTAAAAATTAAAATCGATTTCTGATAGTGTTGTAGATGAGGAAATAGTCGACAAAAATGCGATCCTAACTCATTTTTAGAAATTTTGGGCACATATTTGATTTTGAAAAAATTGGACTCTCGTATGGGGAAGTTATTGCTAATTTTTATTTTTTTTTATTTTTTTTTATTTTTTTTTATTTGGTATTCAGAGCTATAAAACTCAAAATGACTACATACTCTACAACTTTAACAGGAATGTTTTCATAACATTTTGGCCGGCTTTTAAGTTGCACTGATTGTGGGGAAGATACAGTTTGTTCCAAAATGTAAGTGATAGACACATTTTGTTTCGAGAGCTGAAATGAATATTCATTAGACATATAACCTTTCTAACAATGGGCAATAACAATGGGCCAATGATCAGTTTCATCAGAACGTGATTTTTCACAAATTGAATAATAACGTGCTCAAACGTTGGAAGAATAAATGAAATAAAGTAAGGATAATTCTGAATAGCAAACAACTTAAATCAGAATGTTAAAATTCTTACAGACTAAGCTTTAAGAGTTTAATTTAGGTCTGAGCTGGAAACAACTAACATTTTTATTGATTGACTAGTGTCTACAATGTTTCATCTGAATATTCGAGTGTTTTAATGTAAAGGTGGGTGAAATGAAACACATTTCGGATAAATAGGAGTGAGTTTTATATAAATGAAGTTGAATTTCTCACTAATTTTTAAACGACAATATTAAAAAGAGTAATAATAGGGAGGAATGAAGTAGTTTTCAGTTAAGTTCCACAGTTAAAAATATTTGTAATATTTAAAATTAGTTGTGAAAAATAAAAAAATAGAAATTTCTTAATGTGCAATTTTGCAAGGTTCTTTTTCTTTATAAAAAAACAAATATAGACAATTTATTTTACATAGATAAAAGCGAAAATCAGGAAGTTATTATTTTTTGTCTTTCTTCTTAGTTATTTTAACAAATCATTATGAAGAAGAAATTCACTAAATTAAAAACGTCCAGTTTCCTAATAATAAGAACCTTCGATTAACACTTTTAAAACCGAAAAGACATTGGAGGTGAACTTTATATTATTTTGTTAACTATTTTATTAACTATTTTACTATACTAATTATTTTATAATGGTGAACGTGAGAATTCACGTAGTCGCTCAGTGTATATTCAAAATATTTATTAAATATCATTATTTCTCATTTACCATGGCGAATCTTGACATTCAGCCTGCCCTTATTGTGAATATTGAATAGTTATAATATTAGTATTCGTACTAGTTGCTTTAGGATGAATAAAATAATTTACAGAGTTTAAAAAGTAATTTCGCAACAAGTTGCTTAGAATATTTTTTTATAACCACGGACAAAATAATCCAACTTAGCGAGGCGTGGGATGAAGTAATTTATCGCAATAGTGTGTTGCAATATTTTATTGTACGCCTTTTCAGAAAGATGATATTGTCTTTCAGAAAAGCTTTCGCCGAGATTTTTGACTAAAAAAAAAAAGTTTTTACTTTTTTTTTTTCATTGTTATAAAATAACCTTTTTTTTTACGTTAAGTCAACAATGTAGCCTTTTGACTTATATTTTACTATTAAAGCATAATATAATACCCTCGCTGTGTGGACCCGCGTTTCTGGATACCCATTGAAGGATATGTCTTTGAACTAAATAATTAATAGTTTAAAAAACTAAAAAATACGCTTTAATAGAAAAGTGACCTAAAAAGTAAAAAGATAATTTTAAATAAGTTTGAAATAAGAATAGAGTGATTAACAAGAAATATTTATTTTATCGTAAAAAAGCGTGGGGCGCTTTTTAAGATATTTTCATAATGGCTCTACTTTTACCAATATCTGTCATTAAATATTTTCAATAATTGACATCAAGCACCCCACGCTTTTTTACGATAAAATAAATATTTCTTGTTAATCACTCTATTCTTATTTCAAACTTATTTAAAATTATTTTCTACTTTTTAGTTCACTTTTCTATTAAAGCGTATTTTTTAGTTTTTTAAACTATTAATTATTTTCTACTTTTTAGTTTGGCTTTCTATTAAAAAGTGTTTTTTAGTTTTTAAACTATTAATTATTTTTTCTGTAAACTCTAATTTTTTTATAGTTAGTGTACAAAACTCTCTAGTTGTTTCTGCCAATAGTCACATGCTGGTCTCAAATTTAAGTCATGTGTATGCCTTAGTACACACCGTATTACTTGGCACAAAACACTACCGTGTCTCTGAATATGAAAAATCACTAATCCTGAAGATCCTGGTAAGGATAATGCGACTAAAAAAAACGCGCTTTGTATAACTGTCGTTCAAACGACAAACCTTTCAAACGGCACACCAGGGTTCGATTCCGGAGAAGGTTGGTTGGTTGGAATTTAACGGCGCAAGGGCAGCACGAGCTAATCCTTGTGATAAAGCGACAAACGCGCCTGGTAGTTTTCCCTTATTGGTCTTGACGCAGACACTCCGGGTCGCAGGAAAACAAAAAATCGCTAATCCTGATTATCCTAGTAAGGATAACGGGTCAAACTGTTTAAAATATTAAATTGTCATCGGTCCTTAATAAGTATGCCAAATTTCGAATTAATCCGACGTTTTGAACTGGGTCAAAATCATGTTCAAAGATTCCGTTACATACTAACATACATACGTCTGAAGCTAATAAAAGCGTATTAAAGAAGATAATAAATTCTGACCCCAGTGGCGATTTCTTTGCTTTGCGCCTTCTTGTAGTCGCCAAGTAAAAAGTTGCCAATGGGGGTCATATACTGCTTATGTACAAAAATGTACATTTCTTGTGACTCTTCAGTAATTTCTTTTATTATGAACCGACAAAATTTACTTCTTAGCATAAATTTTAAATTAAACAATCTTTCTTAAGAAATATACTTACAAAAATAAACAAAGGGCTTCTTGATAACCTCGCTTGCTGAACTAATTTGTGGATATGGTTCATTGGATTGCTGAGGCGTTTTTCTGTTTGCATATTCAGAAAGACGTGATTGTCTTTTAGATGAACTTGTACACGTTCTAATTACCTGTTCTAATTAATGATCATTATCTTTTGATAGGTATTATAAACATATTAAAAGTTTGGATTACAAACTTCCATCTGTTTACATTTAAATTTTTACTAACAATGTTTCATTTCCAAGGAAACTGTCTTGACATAAATAAAACATATACTGCAATACGACAAAATGTTTAAACGTGTAATTATTAATTTGTGTGTGTTTAAAGTGTGTACAAATATATTTAAAAACCACCTGCAGTAATTAAACTATTATTAGGCAAACTTGATCGAAATTGGTTTAGTAGATATTAAGTTATAGATGTATATAGATACAGATTTGGAATTTTATACATATGTAGAGATGTCAAAATAGGTGAAAGCTTTACCTTAAGTAACAGCACAAGTAAATAAACCGTTGAATATTAAACGCACGGAACGTTTTAAAAGAAAAAATAATTCCAACAATAAATTTACGCATAGATTATAGGATTAGCGAACCATCTATACAAGGATAAATGCCCATGCGTCTGTGTCTGTGTGTCTGTCTACGTCCCAAATAGATTGACCTACGATATTGAACTTCTGTATAAGAGTCAGTGATGGATAAGGTACATGTCGTTCAAGAAATTCAAATTACATTTTTGAAAAATCAAGGTTTGACCACAAAATTCGACCACATTGAACCCCCTTGAGTACTCACACCACTCCCCTGTAAATAAGCCTACAGGAGCCGATGAACTTTATCCTACATTGCATCAATAAAGAAATCTAGACTGAGAGGCGACTACAATTTTTAGACCCCATCGAACATCATTCTGAATTTTTTATAGAAATTGGAGAAAAGTGAGTAGATAACGAATCCACTGGTCTGCCTTGGCAAAAATGGCCGAAACTAGTCAAAAACTGACTTTTAATAAGTTGAACTAAATCCAATTGCCAAATGCACCATAACTTTCCAATTAATGAGCATTTTTTTTTATTTGGTAACCCTCACTCTTTAATTTTCAATTAAGAAGTTTGTAGACGATTCGGATGTGTGGCGATGGCTTACTTGCATCTTTCGCAAATGAACCAAATTGGCAATAAACATTACGTCACTGATGACGTAACTGATGTCGCCAATTTGGCTTACTTTTAAAAGATACAAGTTTTCCGAGCCAGAGATCAGAAATCGTTTGCGCTTTTTCTCAATGAAAATCAAAATGCAGTGGGTTGCTAGACGAAAAAGTTAGTTCTCTCTTTGTCAAGTTATGACCTATTTGGCAATTGGATTTTAGTTCAACTCATTCCAAGTCGATTTTTGATCAGTTTCGGCCATTTTTTCCACGGCAGACCAGTGGATTCGTTATCTACTCACTTTTCTCCAATTTCTATAAAAAATTCAGAGTGATGTTCGATGAGGTCCAAAAATTGCAGTCGCCTCTCGGACTAATCATCTGTAATGAATTCTTGACCAATTAAAACCAATTATTAACATCTACAATATATATCTGCCCAGTAAAGTCCTTTGCCGCCCCCTGCTAACCAATGAGAATGTTTACAACGCCTCCTAACGGCAAAGTTAAGAATTAGCGTGTCTATCTCATAAACTTTTCAAGATAGTCGCTATACGATACACAAGTTCTGTTGTGACTGTTATTGTCATTAAAGGCCACTTTTCAGGTTCAGATATCAAGCCAGCACAATTTAACGAAATTTTAAAAACTTAAATATCCTACTGTAATTTTGTGATAACAAAAGCACTTCAATTTGGAAGTTATTATTTTTTTTACTTATGAAAAGCAATGCCACGAAGTTGGTAAGTTTGGCGACAAAACTTGTCACCAAATATCCAGTTTTTAATAAAAGAACAATGTTTCGAAACAAGAAGTAAACTTGATAAAAAGTTACTATGCAAACACTTTTTCGGTCGAATTTTAAAACAGAGTATATGGGTAAATTTGATGTTATCTTATTAGTTTTATCTGGGCTTTCAAACTTATAAAACACTTGCCTGTAACAATTATAGTTAAGGCTTAACAAACTGTAAATTGAATTTCCGCCACCATTTCCGTCACTTTCGAATGAATTTTAGTACGGGAAGTCGTTTCGGCGCTGGGGAGTAACTAGAAAATTTCTGTGGGAGGGGTTTGCAATGAATCACCAACTTTTCACTTGGATTCCTGCGTAAAAAAAAGACTTTCATGCAGAATTCTATTATTCCATATGTCTTGGCATCCTATTTTTGTAGAGAAAGTATGAAAGCATGAGAAATCGTTTCAACTCTGAAGAGTAACTAGAAAATTTATGTGGGAGGGGTTTGACTTCAAGCAATAACTCTTCTCTTGTTTTTTTGCGAAATAATCCTTTATTATTTTACTTTCCCATGTGTAACTTGTCCTCATTATTTTGCAATTTCTTAACCTGTGGTTTAAGTATAAAAATATTCTCATGGTTTTTGACCAGTTTTTGTTTTGAGTTATATTAAATATCACAACATGAGACTTATTATTAAGTATATCGACTTGTTTCTTATTTTTTCATTTTTTTTTTTTTTTTTTTTTTTTTTGGTTATCGATTGGAAATTTAATGGTTATTGATTGGAAATTCAATTACAGAGGTGCAGTATTTTTATGCTGACCGAGAAACAACATAATCCTGCTGAATTTATTAGATATTTTTGTCACTAGAAATACAAGGGTCACGTAGCACTAAAACACAACAACATTTGGAAAATGAAAAGATCCAAATTTCAAAGTTTTTAAACAACGGATTATTTAGACCAAATACATTGTAAAGAGATTATTTGATAGACTATGAAATTCACAAATGCAATATTTATCAAAAGTTCTTGGACCTATCAGCTACTTTAATAAAATAAAGCAAGCTTACTGTATCTGATTGATACCCAAAATTAGAGAAATTTATTTTTCAAAGTTATTACTAAGTGTTTTTTATTCATTCATCTGCGATATTTCATCTCTATATATATAAGGCAAAGCCCTCACTCACTCACTCACTCATCACTAATTCTCCCACTTCCCACATAGTCACAACTCTGAAAATCGGCACAAATATCAAGAATGGTAAAAATAGAAAAAGTAAACTATTCCGATATCGATCAACCCACTTTAAGGGGTCGAAAAGGGGTTAAACGTTCCAAACGAGGGACATTCGAATATCCTACTTCCCACGTAGTCACAACTCTGAAAATCGGCACAAATATCAACAATGGTAAAAATAGAAAAAGTAAACTATTCCGATCTTGATTAACCCACTTTAAGGGGTCGAAAAAGGGTTAAACGTTCCAAACGAGGGACATTCGAATATCCTACTTCCCATTTGGTCACAACTCTAAAAATTGGTACAAATATTAACAATAGTAAACATAGAAAAAGTAAGCTATTCCGATCTCGATTAACCCACTTTAAGGGCTCGAAAAGGGGTTAAACGTTCCAAACGAGGAATATTCGAATGCCCTACTTCTCATTTCGTCACAACTCTAAAAATTGGTGAGAATATCAATAAAGACAAACGAAGAAAAAGTAAGTTATTCCGATCTCGATTAACCCACTTTAAGGGGTGGAACAGGGGTTAAACGTTCCAAACGACGGATATTCGAATGTCCTACTTCCCCTTTCGTCACAACTCTGAAATCTGGTGCAAGTATCAACAAAAACAAACGTATAAAAAGTAAGCTATTCCGATCTCTATTTACCCACTCTAAGAGGTCAAAAAGGGGTTAAACATTCCAAACGAGGGATATTCGAATGTACCACTTCCCATATGGTCACAACTCTAAAAATTGGTACAAATGTCAACAATGGTAAACATAGAAAAAGTAAGCTATTCCGATCTCGATTAACCCACTTTAAGAGGTCAAAAAGGGGTTAAACGTTCCAAACGAGCGATATATTCGAATGTCCTACTTCTCATATTTTCACAATTCTGAAAACTGGTGTGAATATCAATAAAGACAAACGCAGAAAAAGTAAACTATTCCGATCTCGGGTGGATCAAGGGGTGGAAAAGGGGTTAAACGTTCCAAACGAGGAATATTCGAATGTACCACTTCCCATATGGTCACAACTCGGAAATTTGGTACAAATGTCAAAAAAGATTAAACATAGAAAAAGTAAGCTATTCTGTTCTCGATTAACCAACTTTAAGGGGTCGAAAAGGGGTTAAATGTTCCAAACGAGGGATATCCGAATGTTCCTCTTCCAATGTAGTCATTTATCTGATATTTTTTGCAAATGTTAAAAAAATAAGTCATTCCAATATCGATTAACGAATTTGTAAGGGATGAAAAGTCGACGCAATATTGAAACTATACGAGGATTAACTTAATGTCTCAATTCCAATACAGCTACTACTTTGAAATTTAGAACTAAGAGCAAACATAAACAAAATAAACTATTCCAATTTACTATTCCCAATTATAAATTTCGTTTAAAATGTCAACAAAGGAAAGTTTCTATTTTGATAAATCAATTTGTCGTGATCGAAATGGGAGCAAACGTCTGAAGTGTAGAATACATGAATGTCTTTTGATCGCTAAAATGCTAATGGTAAAATTTCGTAGCGCAGCACGGGTATTCAGCTAGTTTAATATATTCCAACGTCTCTAATATTTTGTAGTTTTGTCTGGAAGTATGGATAAGCTTCTATCTACATTATGTTTTTTAGTTTTGTCTGGAAACGCTTAACTCGTACGGATATAAAATTTGTATAAAAACGTACGGATATAAAATTTGTATAAGCTTCTCTCTCTATTGTGTCACGTAGAACAACACGTTTAGTAGGGAATACAATGCAATGTAGAAGCTAAGTGTGGAAGCTTTATATGAAGGACGTAAAATTTAATGAAGCGCAATTTTAAGTTTAATTTTAAAGTAGTTTAAAAGCTTGACCGGAAGTCGATTTTTAATTTTAGTTCATCGTAAAACATCACCAAATTCCTTTTTTATTGATAACATATGTTTCATACATGTCGACTTCATACATGTAATTTAAACTGTTGGATGTAGTTTAAGCTGTTATAGATAGATTTCCGGTCGAAATGCAAATAACTTTAGGTTGAACTTTTTTTTCCCTTTTTTTCAATCTTTCAATCTAAGTCTAATAATTTAACATATTACACTTGTTTATAGAGTTCATGATTTTGGGTGCGACCCCACATAAAACTATTTTCATTAATAAAAACGAACATTTTAGGTCCAACTTTGAACTTGTATAAAAACTCGACCGGTAGTGAAATATGAGTGGCTCTTAAAATGACCAGTATGACATATTCTACCAATGTGCCAAATTACAGACTTGTTCCACGAAATGCAGTTTTCGGCTATAATATGGCTCCTACCCGCTCTACTAACTTGCCTACACCTTAGATTTATCATCGTTGTGATGTACGTAGCCCTACCTTTCTCTCTCCTCCCCTTCTCCCCATTATGCATAATCATAAAAATCTAAATACGCTGTTAGGTGAAGGCTTGCTACCCCTTCCGACAGGTACTGGATTTGTAGATAAAATATACATCTAAATTGAATTTAAAACATTCATTTCTTTCTAAATTAAAATTATTTCACATTCAAAGGACAACTCCAACATTTTTTTTTAAATCAATTCTAAATGTTTGGAATAGGCCATAAACACAAATATTTCTGCTCACAGTGCTTTTTCTGTTTTTTTAATTTGCAACCAAAGTTCGCTTGTTAATTTTGGCGGGCAAAACGACACATTCTGGTCGAAGCAAATGTGACGTCACTACATCTGAAGAAACTTGGCTTGATATACAGCAGCGAAAACCAGTTTTGCACGTTTCTCGCAAATTGCGTCACTCAGTATGGGATATAGCAATTGTCTACCAAACCAACACCAACTATTTGACAGTAACCTCATGATAACCATAGAAACTGATGGTTGTTTTGACGTCACAGCTGTATTTGATCGGACTGCGATCGGACGAGGTTTTCGGGCATTTTCTTTTCTTAATATTTAAATAACTAATTTTTTTAATAGAACTTTTGTGTGAATATTTGGAATTAGAAAGAAATTCTTCATAAATAAAAACTGCCGACCAAACGGTATAGTGGTTAGCGTGCTAGCTTCTAGACCGCGAGGTTGCGGGTTCGAGTCCCGTGTTGGCATGGGTGTTTGTAAATGTATGTTGGCTTGTCTAATGACGAATGTTTCGGCGCATTATAGCCCTCGTGTTGCTGACGGCGCCAGATAATCTGAAAACAACCAACCAACCAACCATAAATAAAAACTAATATCACTCGTTTTTTAAAAATGCGGGAATTGTCCTTGTATTATTTTGATTTTTCAAAATGAAATATAATTAAAATTTGAATGCCAGTTGTAATACCAACTTATATAATTTCTCTTATATTTCATCTATCAATGTTCATCACTACATCTTTCTTCCGGTAACCTCCGATATCATTTCACTTATCCCAGGCGCTGCTCTAGTTCATTGTTTCTTTTTCCTTGACAACCGTTCATCGGTTAGTACTGCTTTATGGGACAACATAGGGCCATACACACAGGGACAAACCCCCTCCCCCCCCCGAAATTGTGCGAAATCTTGTTTTACCAGTTCCCCTTATTTTTTATGTGTAACTTTTTATATGTATTTAATCAAATCTCCGACCGTAACCCCCCCCCCCCCTCAAAAAAAAAAAATTCTTGGCCCCGGGCATGGGACAACAAATAACACTGTTAGATTCAATTTACCAAAAAAATGAACTCAAATCGTTCCCCCTCTATAGTCTTCATACGACAGTAACGATGATTCAAATTCAGAAGGTGATAAGAAATAAAGTTACCCATAAAAACAAAGTTTTTAATATATATCCTTTATATGCATTGCCAATTTTTATATTCATTAACAAAGCACCGATTCTGTAAACAGTGTGTGCTTAGTGTTTGTATCTAATTTTAAGTATCAAAACATTTATTTCAGCAAAATGTGCGCCAAACCACGTTTCAAAATTTATTTATTAAAAATGAACGTGAATGTATGCCATCGCATCCAAATATCTTTTATTTATTCTGATTAAAACAATTTTATGATTTATTTATTAAAAAAAAAAAAAAAATCGGCAGCAGGAAAGAGTTTCTTCAATGGTCGGTTAAATGTTATTTTAGCGCGATTGGATTACGGTAAGTTGTTTATCAGTATTCCGTAAAAGTGATTCTCTAGTGACAATTACTGCCCCCAAATTTGATAGGATGTATTGATATCGAATCTATCTGCCAAATTTCAGACCAATTGGATGACTGAAAGGGGGTTAATTAGGTCTCTGCAGCTTTGCACGCCATCGACATACTCGCAGCTTACGATGTTCAGCGTATGTATTAGGATCATTATTGCTCATATGACCTGTTATGAAAGTTTTTGTCAAAATAGGTCATGTTTTTTAGGTAGCTATTGAATTTGTTGTACAGTAATTGCCAAAAAAAAAAAAAAAAAAAATGACTCGAACGTTATCTGTGGTAATATCTTTTAAAGTATATTATACACCAAACCACGTTTCAAAATTTATTTATTAAAAATGAACGTGAATGTATGCCATCGTCGGCTGGTGGGTGACTCGTCTGACTTTTGTAGCAGAGGCATTATATGGAATGGCTCCAACCCTTATCTCAGCCAAGCCGGACCTCCGAAATGGCCTGGCGGTTTGAAGTTCTTGTCGAAAAAAAAAAGGTTGACAGGATAGTGAGTAAGTACCGAATACTATAATAATTAATTTCAAAACTATTGCCAATTTTATCAGTTGAGCGATACTTTTTGGCCAATGTCGTAATTATCTCTAAACTTGCCCAGTTGGTTTACGGCTTGAAATTAGAGAGTATTTAAAAGTTGTGCGATGTCTGACGACCTTGAAAGACATCATCGCCTAAATTGTTTCACAACGGACTGTTATTTGCAGCACAAAGCTTCTTCGACAGAATTGTGGATTATTTATTATGGAAAAATTAAATTAAAATTTACTTAAAAGTTTTATAAAATAATGTAATGTGTAAATTCTTTTAAATTTAATCACGCAAAAATTTAATTAAACTGAAAATGGTGCATTTAAACACTCATTTCCAAAAGTTCAGTCTGGGAGAGGAAAATTTTAATTCCTAAGCCAATCTGAATTAAAGAAGCTGAAATTTGCTGCAAAGGTAGAAGGAAGTATGCAAATCTCTATATATATAAGGCAAAGCCCTCACTCACTCACTTGTTGCACAAATTGTCTGTATATATTGTAAATAGTGACGTATTATTTCAAAATTCTATTGTAAATTTATTTTTATCCAATTTTATTTAGTAATTAATAGCGATTATACAAGTTAGAAAAAGGTGGCAACACCTGAAGTAATCGAGACGTTTCGAGAAATTTCTTTCCGATGAATTGGCTGGAAATTTCGAGAATGTCTCACGCGCTTGTTTATAAAAAGACTGGAGAACGGGAAAGTTTTCAGATGTACTTCGGATTTCGTTGAAAGCTGATCGCTTTGTTGACCTATTGGAGTGCGCTTGTATAATCGCTGAATTCGAAGTTATTTTTGTTGAAGCTTGTGTTGAAGCTTGAGAGTAGTTAAACTGTTGTCTGTGAATAGATTTTGTGAGTTTTCTGAAGAGAGAATAAATACTTTTAAACCGTGAAAACTGTGCCATTATTGCCTCCGTGGAAAAATTCATAACAGTGGTGTCAGAAGTGGGGTCTCGTAATTTTGAATGCCGACAACTAGAGGAATGATGGAAGACCAAATGAAGCAGTTGATGGAAATGATTGCTGGAATAAAAGCCGGACAAGAATCCACGGCCGCTGAAATGAAAGCCGAAATAAAAGCCGGACAAGAATCCACGGCAGCTGAAATGAAAGCCGAAATAAAAGCCGGACAAGAATCAACCGCCGCTACAATCGCCGCTGGTCAAGCCCGTCAAGAAACGACAAATGCCGAACTCGCCGCTACAATCGCCGCTGGTCAAGCCCGTCAAGAAACGACAAATGCTGAACTCGCCGCCGCAATCACCGCCAGCCAAGAAGCGACATCATCGGATATTAAAGCTTTAGCATCCAAGCAGGAATCATCTTCTGCGTCCGTTGATAGATTTATGGAGCGCACAGAGAGTGTTCTTCAATCAATGAAGGCGGATATTTTGGATGTCAGAGAAGATCTTAAGACAGTGAGAAATGAAGTTGAAGAAAAAGTTTCCACCGTGCAAGAAAAAGTTTCCACCATGCAAGAAAAAGTTTCCACCTAAAAGGAAGAGCAAGACAAATTCATTGACGTTGTAGAAGAAAGGCTGCGAAAAATGGAAACGCGTGAAGCTCTGGCCATAGCGTCACCTAATTGGGATAACGCTTCCATCCCCTTTATGGCGCCGCGCTCTAACATCAAAGTGGCCCCTTTTGATGGGAAGTCGTCTTGGTGCGTTTATCAAACGCAATTTGAAATGATTGCGTCTGCGAATGGTTGGGACGATACTTCGAAAGCATTCCATCTCGCAGCATCTCTTCGAGGTGAAGCTGCTGACATTTTACAGACACTCCCTGAAGAAAAGCGGGGAGAATTCGTGGCGCTGGCAAGTGCGTTGGAGTTAAGGTTTGGGGAGCAGCATCTAAAGGATTACAACAGACTGCAATTGAAAGTGAAACAGCAGAAGGCCAATGAAACTCTTCAAGAATTGGCATCGGATATAGAAAGACTGTCGCTCCTCGCTTTCCCTGACTGTCCCCCGGATGTACGAGACGATCTTTCTCTGCAGTATTTTATCGACGCTATTCAAGATCCCGATGTGCAGCAGGCGGTAAGGTTATCCCAAAACAAAAACCTGAAGTCGGCCCTCGTGTACGCCATGAGAGTGGAAGCCGCGCAGCTAGCTTCTGGAAAAGACCGACGATATGTGCGTGGTGCATTAGCCGAGGATTCGTATGACTTTGTCGCCAGTTAGCTTCGAGAACTGGAAAGCAAAATTGATAGAATGATGAGAAGCTATCCCGGAGCCAGGGATCGAAGGACCAGAGTCGTTTGCTGGCACTGCAAACGGGAAGGGCATCTACGACGAAACTGTCTTGATTTGAAAAAGAGAAGGGATAACACTACCACGGATTCTCCACAACTGAATCTAAGAAGATGTCATCTCGCAGGGCAAAAGCTGCAATGTAGAACAGGTGAAGCCCCGACCAGTCGTTTCCACGTTTCATCCCGACAAGGAGGAAACCAGGGTTTATTCGTGAAGGGGGAGATCAACGGAACTCCATGTCGTCTAATCGTCGATTCGGGAGCGAACGTAACGATCGTAAGGACGGACGTGGCTCGTCGCCTGAACAGCCGACTCCTCTACACAGCGCCCTCTGTTTCTCTACAAACTGTGTCTGGTGGTAATATCTCTGTTCATGGGAAATTGCAAGTGGACATTGCCCTTGGATTTAACACCTACAAGCACACCGTTTATGTTGCCGAAATTGTAGATCCGTGCATTCTCGGACTAGACTTTTTGAAGAAAAATGGAATTACGCTGAATTTTGAGAAGAGCAAGCTTGCAAACATGGAGAGGCGAAGTTCCTTTGCACGATCTAGACACGAAAGAGCTGTGCGTATATCGGATTGTAGCTCATGAAGACAATGTCATAGAGAATGCTGACGAGTCCACATCTATGAAAAGTACCTCTCCAGCCTCGGAAAGAGAACCGAAGAAAGTGACGTTGATGAAACCCTCCCAGGAAGTGGTTCATGTGGAAATGGACAAAGTTAGTGAAGAGGGAATCGACATCCGTACTCCTGTTACAAGCATCGAACGGAGGTCCCGGGATCTATCAGCTGCACCCGCGGATGATTCGGACTCAATCTCAAAATCATATAACCAGCAAGATGGGGATCAGAAACTTTCACCGCTTCTGTTGGCATACGGAAGTGCAACTCACGAGACCACCGGATTTTCTCCATCTCTAACGATGTGTGGAAGAGACCTTAGGCTCCCCAGCAACCTCCTCTTTGGACAACCACAGGACACTCCTTCCTCGCCTGTCCAGTATCTAGATGATCTGCAGGCACGTTTGGAAGCCGTACATCGGTTCGCCAGAGAGAGAAACAACATCATGACGGAGCGCATGAAGATCCGGTACTATGCCAAGGCCATGGACCGTTCATTCCAGGAAGGTGACAAACGTCGGAAAGGACTCTCCCCTAAGCTCCAGACGAACTGGGAAGGGCCGTATGGGATCCTTAAGAAGATCAACGACGTCGTGGTGAGAATTCAAAGGACACCTTCCTGTAAACCTAGAGTGTACACTACAATAGGCTAGCCCCATATTATGGTAGAAGTCATTGAATGGCTTAAGGACTTCACTGCCCGGGACGTGCAGTCTTTAAGAAGGGGGAAATGTTGCACAAATTGTCTGTATATATTGTAAATAGTGACGTATTATTTCAAAATTCTATTGTAAATTTATTTTTATCCAATTTTATTTAGTAATTAATAGCGATTATACAAGTTAGAAAAAGGTGGCAACACCTGAAGTAATCGAGACGTTTCGAGAAATTTCTTTCCGATGAATTGGCTGGAAATTTCGAGAATGTCTCACGCGCTTGTTTATAAAAAGACTGGAGAACGGGAAAGTTTTCAGATGTACTTCGGATTTCGTTGAAAGCTGATCGCTTTGTTGACCTATTGGAGTGCGCTTGTATAATCGCTGAATTCGAAGTTATTTTTGTTGAAGCTTGTGTTGAAGCTTGAGAGTAGTTAAACTGTTGCCTGTGAATAGATTTTGTGAGTTTTCTGAAGAGAGAATAAATACTTTTAAACCGTGAAAACTGTGCCATTATTGCCTCAGTGGAAAAATTCATAACAATTACTCATTCACTGACTCACTCACTCATCACTAATTCTCCCACTTCCCACATAGTCAAAATTCTGAAAATCGGCACAAATATCAACAATGGTAAAAATAGAAAAAGTAAGCTATTCCGATCTCGATTAACCCACTTTAAGGGGTCGAAAAGGGGTTAAACGTTTCAAACGGGGGACATTCGAATATCCCACTTCCCATTTGGTCACAACTCTGAAAATCGGCACAAATATCAACAATGGTAATAATAGAAAAAGTAAGCTACTCCGATCTCGATTAACCCATTTTAAGGGGTCGAAAAGGGTTAAACGTTCCAAACGAGGGACATTCGAATATCCCACTTCCCATTTGGTCACAACTCTGAAAATCGGCACAAATATCAACAATGGTAAAAATAGAAAAAGCATTCTATTCCGACCTAGGTTAACCCATTTTAAGGGGTGAAAAAGGGGTTAAACGTTCCAAAGGAGGGATATTCGAATGTACCACTTCCCATTTGGTCACAACTCTGAAAATAGGCACAAATGTCAACAAAGACAGACATAGAAAAATTAAGCTATTCCGAGCTTGATTAACCCACTTTAAGGGGTGGAAAAGGAGTTAAACGTTCCAAACTCAAATATCCCACTCCCCATATAGTCACAATTCTGAAAATTGGGGCAAATGTCAACAAAAATAAACATAGAATAAGCAAGCTAGTCCGATCTCGGTTAATCCACGCTTAGGGGTCGAAAAGGGGTTAAACGTTCCAAACGAGGGATATTCGAACATTCTACTTCCCATTTCGTCGCCATTCTTAAAATTGGTATGAATGCCAATCAAGATAAACATAGAAAAGTAAGCCATTCCGATCTCGATTAACCCACTTAAGGGCTGGAAAAGGCGTTAAACGTTCCAAAAGAGAGATATTCGAATGTCCCACTTCCCATTTTGTCACAACTTTAAAAATTTGTACAAATGTCAAAAAAGATAAACAAAGAAAAAGTAAGCTATTCCGTTCTCGATTAACCTACTTTATGGAGTCGAAAAGGGGTTAAATGTTCCAAACGAGGGATATCCGAATGTTCCTCTTCCAATGTAGTCATAATTCTGATATTTGGTGCAAATGTTAAAAGGACAAATTTAAAAAAAAATAAGTTATTCCAATATCGATTAATGAATTTTTAAGGGATGAAAAGTCGACGCAACATTGAAACTATACGAGGATTATTTTAATGTCTCAATTCCAATACAGCTACTACTTCGAAATTTAGAACAAAGAGCAAACATAAACACAATAAACTATTTCAATCTCGATTACGTAATTAAAAGGGTCCGAAGGGAATTAAACGTTCTAAACGAGGGATATTCAAATGCCTCTTTCCAATATAGTATTCACAATTATAAATTTCGTTAAAATTGTCAACAAAGGAAAGTTTCTATTTTGATAAATCAATTTGTCGGGATCGAAATGGGTGCAAACGTCTGAAATGTAGAATACGTGAATGTCTTTTGATCGCTAAAATGCTAATGGTAAAATTTCGTAGCGCAGCACGGGTATTCAGCTAGTATGTCTATATAGGTAACAGCCAATCACGGTTTCGAATCGAGAAATATGCAAAACAGGCAGTCGTATAAGAAGCCGGTATTGTGAAGGGTTACAGGAGTTGCATGTAAGTGCTGATGAAAGGTGTTTAGAACATTTGTACAATTTGTTTTCAAGCTAGATTCTATGGCTTCCAGAAGAAGAATGGAAGATTCTGAACGCTGTCGGACGCATTGAAGCGGGACAGTCTATCACATATGTTGCTCTTTTCTTCGGCGTTCATCATTCCGACATTTAATGATTATGGAAACAATTGCAAACCAGTCAAACAGTTGTTCGAAGACCTGTAGCCGGTCGTCCAAGGGTTACGAAGCGAAATATTCAATATATTGCTGGTGTAGTCAAGTGGAATCGAAGATTGCCATCCCACGTGTGACATGTATGGTTGCAGCAGCCATTGGTAAGACGATATCTGCCACTACTATTCATCAAAGGCTACACATGAATGGTCTGTACGCCCGGTACCACGAGTTTGTGTTTCTTTATCCGTCCAATCCAAAGGGGTACGATTAAAATGGTGCCACCAAGCATGTGAATTGGACTGTGTCTGATTGGGGCAACGTTTTGTTCACAGATGAGTCCAGATTTGTTCTACAATCCGATAATAATCGTGTAAGGGTCTGGAGGGAACAAGGCACACACAATTGGCCCCAGAACATCACCGAACGTCAAGCATTCCGAGTTGGATCATGGTCTGGGAAAGGATTTCATGGGAGCTTCGAATAGTGAAATATCTCAAAATTTTTCATTTTGAGTTAAAGTATGTACAGAATCACAGACTGCGTTAACTTGAATCTGGATGAACGGTATAAATAAGTTTCAATTTGAATTTGTAAACAATCTTTTTGTCGGGCAATGTGGAGACGTTACTATCCCACATGGCCCGACAAAAAGATTGTTTACAAATTCAAGTTGAAACTTATTTATACCCTTCATCCAGATTCAAGTTCACGCAGTCTGTGCTTCTGTACATACTTTAACTCAAAATGAAGAATTTTACGTTATATCACTATTATAGCAAGATTATGATTGGTCAAAACTGATCTTAAGAATTGCTGTCTACTCTATCATCTACCGCAATATGGGGTGAATCAGAACGAAACTTTATGAAATTGCAAAGAAATTACTCATTTTTAAATAGTTTATATTAACTTCGATTTAGTGTGCTTGTCTGTCGATGGGAGAGGAATCTGCGGAGGCCTAATTAACCCCCTTGCCGTCATTCAATTGGGCTGAAACTTGGCAGATAGGTTCGATGTCGATGACAATGCATTCTATCAAATTTCGGAGATGTTACTGTAACTAAAAGGCCACTTTTACGGAATACTAATAAACCAATTTGTCGTCATCCAATTGCATTAAAATGGCACTGAACCGATCATTGTTCAAACTCTAACTGTTGCTAAAAAAAATTTTAATAAATAAAAAAATTACTTTAATCAGAATTAATAAATGATAGTTGGATGCGAGAGCATAAATTCACGTTCCTTTTTAATATTTTTTTTTTTTTAAATGTAGTTTGCCACACATGTTTTTGATATCGGCGCTGTGTTAATGAATTTAAAAATTGACAGCGCATATAAAACTAGGGGTGTGGAACGTCGCCCAACTTTCAATTACACTATAATACGGATGTGGATTTGTGTCATTTACGATATTATACAATTTAATAATTCATTTAGAAAAAATGGCCAGTTTGGCGATATTTTTTGCGATAATTCTTATATGAGTCTAAAAAAAAACAAAAAAACACACTCTGCAAAAATGGAGATTTTGGCGATATACTTTTCGATAAACCTTATATTATCCTCTATTATAAATGAAACTGCGGAGTGAAAATAAATTGATCGTTGAAGAAGTATGCTCAAGGAAAGAGGACTCTGCGTTGAAGGCACTCGTTTTTCAACTTTTTATGCCATTATAACCTTTTAACCGGAATTTCGGAGGTGGGGATGTTTAGAACACCTTAAGAGGCACTACCACAGCCATTTTAAACAAAATCGTTTGACCAGTTTTTGAGCAATTACTGAAAAACATTATTTTTTCAATGGCAGCTACCTTATGCGCATGCGCAATTTAGGTCCCTGTGCCATCACCAACAGGCACTCCAAATTTGAATATCGTAGGTCAATTTTTTCGGAAGTTATGCTGACCAAGTACCAAGTGACCAGATATACATTTTTTTTTTCTAAACAACTTTTTTGAAATCAGGATGTTTCAAAACGTGGAGGAATCCAAAGACTATACTTTCCTTACTCTATGTATGCATATGGATGACTGAAAGTAAAAACTCCGTTTTTAAGGGTTATATTATTATAAATAAAGCAGTTATAATAATTACATACTTTTTTATTTCGCAATAAGGCTAAATGTATAAGGTGGTACCATATGTAACCCTTACAAATTTGGTAACTTCGGTGATATACAGATTGGCTTGTGCGTGTGAGGGAATCAGGATGTGTGGATGGGAACATTTCTTAGAATTTTCTCGAAATAGTTTCTGGATAACTTTACACATGTGTTTTTTTGTTAACTCAAAACAAAAAGTTATATCTGATCCATTTTGAAACATGGAGCCCCGTTATAAGTAAGTTTAAATAAGTTTTTTTTCCTATTTTCTTTCTCATACTATTTTGTAAATATTGAAAGGAAACTGCGGTTGAGTAATTAAGATAAAAAAAAAATTCTATTCATGAATATTTGTGGGAAGTGGGGTGGAAAGAGGGGAAGTCACTGTTCCGGCTGCACTAAAATTTTTAACCACGGGCTGCCACTGAGAGCTATAATAGGTAAAGAGCAAACGCAATGAAACAGCGTTCCACTATCTATATTCAGTCTTGATATTTGTTGCATCAAATTTTTATTTTACATTATTGATTGAGTATGTAATGTGTGCAGCCGTCAATGTAAATAGCCGTGTGACGCATCGGTGGCCAAAAGTTTCATTTTCACGCAAACGCGTGTTTGCGTCCTCTCCCCCCTCCCCCTCCGTTTATAAACAAAAGATTTCTCTATTATTACTAATACAATAATATACCCCATCCTCTTCTGATAAAATTTTAACTTTTCCCCGCTAATACAATAAAAAAAAAAAAAGGAAATATTTTGATCGGGTAGTTATGTTACTCCCTCTCTCCCCCTCTCGAATTTCTTTTCCCGTTATTACAATAATATCCCCTCTCCACACCGAAAAAGTCTTTTTTTAAATCTTAGTTATTAAACAAACAAATTTGGCAGGTACTTGCTATATCGATGATACTAGCAATAATAGCCAACATTGTAGTGCTGCCATCTAGTGGGAGTTTGGGGAATGTTTGGCGATGGTGGTTGTTTTTCCTGTGCAAAAAACTTTGAAACTTTCAATAATAACATACCCCATAGAAATAAAGTTTTTAATATAAATCCTTTATGTATTGCTAATATTTATGTGCAATTGCAACTTCTTGAGCTTAGATCAAGTTTTCCTAGTGTTTGACCACCAAACACAAAGATCCATTATGCGAACTATTTATTAACTTCTTTTTTTGCCTCCAAAACGTGTTTGATTACATTGTAATCCACAACAAGTCTATTTGCTAAGATTCAGCTTGATTGAATAACAGAAAGTGGGTAAATTAGCCCTCTGAAGATTTTGCTTTGTCAATTTCCACACAGAAATGTCTCAGTCATTTAATATGGCAAATTTGAACAAGTTTGAATTAAACTTGGTATCTTGATTTAAGAATGTGATTAAAAGCTTATAAGTCTTGCGTAATTTAATAGAAACGTGTGTAAAAGCGGTCTTCACGTGACAGGATTTGATAGAAAGCATTGTCGTCGAGAAAGAGGGTACCAGCCAAGTTTCAGTATGATTGGATGATGGCAAGTTGGTTTATTCGTATCAGAAACAATAATAGGAGTGTATGTACAAGCGGCCATTTAGTGACTGTGGCAGATCCCAAAATTTGATATAATTCAACCTTATCGCTAAGGAATCAATCTATCAAATTTCAGCTCGATTGGATGACTGCAATTTGGTTTATTCGTATTCCGAGGCGATAACAGAGGTATGGGTAAAAGTCGCTTTTTAGTGTCATTGACACACTCCCAACACTTGATATAATGCATTATTGTCGACAGTTAATCTATTTGTCAAATTTCTAAGGGATTAAATGACGGTAAGTTGGTCTATTAGTATTCCGAAGATAGAAGTGTGTGTAAAAGTGACCTTTTAGTGACAGTGACAGCCCCCAAAACTAGATAGAACGCATTGCCATTGACATCAATCTATCTGCCAAGTTTTAACTTAATTGGATTGCGGCGTACGTTAATTAGTTAACCGCATATTTGCACGACACACACACACCCAAACAAACAAAATCGAAGTTATTTAAAAAATAAACAAAAATGAATTAAAAAATTAAACAGAATTTTACCAATTTGGCTGTCAAAGCTGCCTCAGAGAAGGAAAGTTAGAGGTCAAATAATATTTATGATTAAAACTTCCGAGTTTTCCGATATGGCCTCGCAGGACCGACACAATGTTTTGTTAGTATAAAGGCCAATGTTTTAAAACTGTTTCAGCATTTTTATGGTTTACTTCTCTTTACAACATCCCTCTTGATAACATCTCACCCGTTGAAATATTTTTTTTTCAAAGTAAACTTGTGATAAAATTAATCACTTTTTCAATAAAAAAAATCATCGGGTGATTAGCATGAGCATATCTAGAGAAAAATTATCGATTCAAACATATCTTCAGTATAAACGACCGATATTTATCTGAGGTTATCTTATTTTTAAAGCAATTTACAGTTTTTAACCAAGATTCTTTTGTTATTTTAATCTAATATAATAACCAAATTGTATATATATTTTATGATATAGGTTGCCATAGGCAACTTGCCAGGTAAGAGCCAAGTAGGCAACTTGCCAGATAAAGTAAAGAAAAGGTATAAAATTGCGGAATTTATGATGAGATAACGTAAATTATCAACATACATTGATTTTTGATTAAACGAATTAAAAGCCGAAGGTGATATTTTCATAGTTTTAAAGTATTTTTTTATCTTTTATAAATGTTTTAAAGTTTGGTATTTAGGACAATTTCGAAACACAATATAAAATCATTTCTATGTAATTATATCAGTCAGTTTCTAAACTTTAAAAGTTGAATGCTACAAGAATCGTTCTCACGAGTTTGTAAATGAACACCGAAAAATGAAATAAAATGTTAACTTTTTTGTTTTGTTTTTTGCAGTATTTGTGAAAAAAATTTCGGGTAGAATGTCGAATTGTCTCATCTTTATTTCGACTCTTAATGCTTGTGAAAAAGGAATCTGTCTTTGAGATCAATGTTTCGTAATCTTACGTTTCATGAACCATTTTCGATGATCTTACGATTTAAGTTGATGCTTTGACATCAAAATTTGAAATTTATTGCATTATTAGTTTTACAATAATTTTGCACAAAATAAGGTTTTTTTTTTTTTTTTTTTTTTTTTTTTTTTTTTTTTTTTTAAAGCATTTTTAACACATAACTAGTGTTATAAAACTGGGACGTCATCATGATAAAATATCATCTGCTTGTACGTATGTGAGACTTTTATAAATCGTTCTTTACAATTCATTGGTAAAGAATCGTTTGTGCATTAAAAAAATTACATGATTTTTCTGAATTTTTTGTAGTAGAATGCAGAGATCGAGAAATGCTAGTAGATTATGAATATACTGGTCTGCCTCAGCAAGTAAAAATGGCCGAAATTATTTAAATATTGAATGTGAATAGACTTAAAAGGAGTTATCAAGATTTCTTAATTGCATCTCAAGGTAAAGACATAGGTTATAAATTGTTAAATAATTCTCTTTGGTTAAAAGGAAATTAGGAGTCTGTTTAATTGTGGATTAAAAAGGGAATTGATTATCACTTGCTTTCAAAATCGATGTTGGTTTAAATACGTTCACAATATTATGCATTGAGTACCAGAACAGACCATCCACAATGTTCATTTTTCTAAGTGAAGGCTGTTTCTGTCCCGTTTTGTTAAAACCATTCATGGCCAATTCCAAGAATAACGAACTTTTTTTTTGGTAAGTCACTGTTTTAAAATAGATGTTGGTCGAGCCTAATAGTTGAGACGAATTCAGCGAAAAATCTCTAGTAGGCACTTTGGTTTTTGGAAATGATTTCATTTCATTATGAATAATAGTTGTAGATGTAAAGATTTGGTGAAGGCATAGTGTCGTGTTGGTATGCCTACTTATAATCACAATTTATAAAATAAACTATTCTATGACTGATCATAAGCTAAAAATTCTTCAATTTAGGAAAGGGGGGGGGGGGGGTGGAGAAACATTTATTAATACTTGTACAATAAACACTGAAATTCTGCCAGCAAACCATTTAAGATTTGATTTTAAACGAATTTTTAGAATTTATTACTTTAAAAAGGCATATGCTTTAATTTTTTATATGTATTATTCTCCACTTGGAAGTAACTGCAATGACGTGAGAAGGATCAATCCTTCAGGCATAGGCACCAACTTTCCACTTTTACCACGGGGGCGAGAAATAGTGGATAAATTCGATGGGAAAAAGGGGGGGGGGGGATTTAGCCCCAGATAATCCGGACACCACTTTTTTCGTAAGAATTAAAGTAAATGATTTTTTGTTTTTCTTCAAACTGTTTGATTTGTGCAGAAAAGTTATTTGTATACAATTATAGCTCACAAACAATAATAATGTTATGGAAAAGTGAAAGAGCGCTAACCAGTTAATTCATCACCTATAAAATAACTTATTTCAAAATCATTTATTATTTTACAAGATAAAATAGAGAGATACTTTTATAATAATGCCCTAAAATGTAGAAAGCAAATTTTAATGCTTCTGGGTAATAATTAATGAAAAAAGAGCCTACATCAGTAATCTTATCATTACAGAATTGCTTATTCTAATATCATACAATACTTTAAAGTATATATTTTTATGAAATTTGCTCTAAAGAGAAGCTACACTTACTTTATTCTCATTTGGGAGAGAGGGATAATTAGTGTCTGTGTGCTTACAAATATTTTGATTTCTTTCTATTTTTATGGGTTCTATTTCTTTAGGACATTACAAAATGTCCTTTTTACACAATATTTTATATGGAAACAAATATTTTTACAGGTTTTTGGAGCGGAGGCGAAATGCTATCTATGCCCCGCTGTTGGTGGAACACGGGGGCGATCGCATCCTTTGCCCCCGTGCTATTGGCGCCTATGCCTTCAGGCAAATACTACATAGTTTTACATAGTTTACATACTACATAGTTTATTTATGATCTCTGATCTATAGCGCTGGATGTGACGGGACTGAGAAGTCTATTATGTGAAAGAGTAACCTGAACAAATTCTCTCTGGTTGCGGATGCATGCCCGATGCATAATGTCAGCCAAATCCTATTGTAAAAATACGCAGCATGATGGCCTTGCTATTTTAAAAATACGAAAGTTGATTGTTTCGTAACTATGTACGAATTAAAGGACTTAATGAAATGTTCAGTTATTATTTTCCGCTTCTAATATTAGGAAATCCTCAGTACAATAAAAAGTTGATTCTTCGGTTTGTCATAAAACCAAGCTAAAACGAGCAGTTGAATGAATTTGAATGATTTTTTGGGCCTTTGCTAAAATACATTCAATAAATATAATAAAATGTTACGTAACTTATACATTTCATCTTGACGGGGTATAAAGTCTATTTAATATAAATATAAATATAAAGTATATTTAATACAATGCTAAAAAGAGTACTTAATATATAAGTAAATAAAAAAAAATGTTATGTAGCTTATAAAACATTTTAATTGAAGGTTGTTAGTATACGAAAAGTCTGCGTATATTAAAATGCAATTTCAATTTTTTTAACAAACATTTTTCAGAAATTGATTGATTATTGATTGAACTGATATTTCAACTAAAGAGGATGCTCCCAGAGCACGAATCGTTTAAAGTGGAGGAGGAATTGTAATAAGTGGATTATTGATTACAAAGTTATCCACCGTTATTAATAATGTATTCCTTTTATATTGCAGATTTTTTTAAAAATGCTTCTGAAGACTAGATATATATACCCTCAGAATATGCAAAAAAATTTAAACGATTTTCTTTTCCGAGTGATGCACTTCACAAATATTGTGTATTGTGCTCCCTCCAAAATTCAATCTCTTCAAGATTTGAGAGTGAAAATAAATTTTCCTGAATGTTACGAATGTAAAATGTGGAAGATTGTTCTTGTTTTGGTTTATCAGTATTTTACAATGAAATACCTGACCAATTCGAAATTAAAATGAGCTTTTATAGGAATTGGATCTCATATCAGGTCAATCATGCAAATGTCTATGCGTATTTTAAAATAAGCCATACTGAAACGGTTAACGGACTTCTATGAAGCTTATAGTATATATTAATGTAATCCCAAAATTGTTCATGAGACAAAATTTCAAGTATGTGAAAAATTTAAGACAAATACTATAAATAGCATCATATTTCAGTTTGGATTATTTAAAAACTTAATGGATATTTAATTTTTTTAAAAATTACGATTTTTAATACGCACACAACCAAAATTTATATTCCTTAAAATACTATGACAACAAAGGGATATATTACAGGTTGGCATTCCAATTTCAACTTTCAGTTACACATATGTTAACTTAAGGTAGTGAAAGTATTGCATTAGGTCAAAATTATGTTTTGATTATTATTATTATTATTGCATTTCTACACGTTTTGGAACATTCTGAGTGCAAAAGAGTTATTTAGAAAAAATTTATATTTATGGTCAGCATAGCTCCCGAATGGATTGATATACGATCTTCAATTTTTGTGTACAGGTTAGAGGTGGCAATGGGACCTCTTATTAAGGTTTTGGTCAAAACAGCACATACGCATAAGATTTAATTTTTATTTTAAGTGAAGAATCAATGAGAAATCTTAATTATTTCCGTAAAATTTTTTGTAAATTCATATTCCAAGAACCCAGGAAGTATTCTTGCAAGTTTAATAACTATGGAAAGTAAACGTTTTTAAACTAGCTATCGTAATACAAAATAAGTAATACATTTAAAATAAATGCATAAAAGAAGAAGTGAAATCCTAACAAAAACATCTCTGTAAAAACGTACCAAGTTCTTTGTATAGTAACTATGGCCGTGAAAAGTATTGAGATCTAAAGAAGAGCCAAGTTGTAAATTATGGGCAATGTAAATAAGTAAAATGTTCTTCTCAAAGTTAAAATTTACCTTTATAGGCCTAAAATATCCAACTATAAAAATGCTTGTGCGACTTGGCCATTAAGCGTCATAGCACTAACATTGCAAACAAGTGTTCCAGAATTGGTAATGGCCAAGTGTCACTAACATTTTTGTAACTGGATATTTAGGCATATGAAGGGAATTTGGACTTTGCGAAGAAAATCTTACTTGTTTTCATTGCCAGTAATTTACAGCAATGTTAAACTTGGCAATAATTTAAATGTCAATACTTTTCATGGCCATAGTTTTTATATGAAGAACTTGGCATCTTTTTCCAGAGATGCTTTTGTAGGGATTCCATTTTTCTGAGCTATTAGGACAATTTCATATTTCATAATTTGATAATTACCTTTGAAAAAGGAATTCTTTTTCAAAGGTAATTATCTAATTATGAAAATATTATGAGCTAAATTAAAAATTGATTCAATGCGCAGATCACATTATAATATTTATCATTTAACATCCCTTCACAAATTAGTTTAGAGTGTGGTTACAATAATACTATAGAATGTATAATTTTTTAACTATCTATTTAAAGGTTATTCCTTCAAACTCATACGATTACAAAACACATTTAAACTTAAACCAACCACCTTTTATAATCCACATTTGCGTTTTGAATGGTGGAAAATCCCATGAGAGTTGAGTGAATTACTAGAGCCGATATTGAGTAAGATGTAATTTAAGGGAAAACATTTCTGATTTCGCAACTTTTGGGCCATAATTTATTGGGAAATATTCAAATTTTTATTATATTTTTACCATTAAGTACTTTTTTCTTTAAATTTACAATAAACTGTAATAATGTTTTTTTTTTTTTTTTTTTTTTTTTTTTTTATAAATTTAACTGGAGAATTTTAATCAATGATTTGGCAGTAAAGATAGCCAAATATGAATTTCGAGGGTCATATTTTGGATATTATCAAAAGGTTTGCTTAAAATTTAACGGATTTCAAAGTTCAGAACAATTAATATGTTCATAGCAATTATCGTAATTGATATTTTTCATCGCTTCTCCAGTATATATACTCTTCTAATTAAAAAGGAAGTACCCTTCATAGGCATCCACTAATTCTTGGCCCTTCAAGTTTTATAACTTGCATATAATTTTTGTAATTATAGATGATATTAGCTGGACAACTGCCTTTTCAGAGATAGCATAATCCTTGTCACTGCAATGTAGTGTGAAAGTTAAAAATCATTGTACAAGAGATTAATTGTTGCAGTAAATATTTTTAAATTGTTAATACAGTAAAATAATGTGGTTTGATAATAAGTTTAACGTGAATATTTTGTTTATAATTCTTATCTAAAATGAAGTGATAAGCTAAAGTCTAGTTGAAATAAGTCCATATCACCCGAGAAGTAAACGGTACGACTCTATTAATGCAAAAGGCGGAAACACACCCTGCAAAGTGAATGACTTTCTAATCTGTAACGTAGAGACTTGGGCTATTTTTAAATTTCAAAGTGCTTTGTGTAAGGTTTTACTCCAGAGCTCTAAAAAGACCATTAAACATTCATGCGCTGCGCTTGGTTAAAGTGTTTTCACGGCCTCCCCTCTCTTTTAAACCCTGAGTGTTCCTCCTGCACTTTGTTGGAATTGACAATTTAATGACAGTAAAGTAAAAAAAAAATATATCCTAAGTAATTAGGTTAAATGCATTGAGTAATTCCTTGGATGATTGCCGAAAACACTTCAGATACAATAACCAGCCTTAAAAGAGTTGGTCTTGTTGGACTTGTAGAGAGTTTAAAGAGAGTTTATGTGTTCAAGTTGTTAAGTTAATTGAAAGGAATATTATAAAGCAACTTTTCCTTGAAGTTAAAATGATTTTTAAGTATTAGTTTATGTGTTAAAGATGTGAAATTAGGTTGAGTATGAGAACGTATGCTCCAAGTGTTCCACACCGAACTTTATGTGGGTGAGTACTCGCCCCTTTGCACAGTTAAGTAGTTCAGTTGAATTCAATAATAAGTTTTGAGGTATTTTGCAAAACTTAGCTACTATTCGAAAAGTTTATAAAGAGAAAAGTTGCGTACACATTCACGTAATTTTTTTCCAAAATGGAAAAAGCTATCTTAATAAAAAAGGATTTGTGAAAGCAGTACAGACCTCATGTAATCCTTGTACAAAAAATATTTAATTAATATATACTAAACATACTAATGTTTACATAAGTAATGTTTAAATTTAATTCCATAAGTAAACATTGCATAAGTAACCATAACTTTTACATGCAATTACATAAGTAATGTTTAATTATATAATATTACTATTACATAAGTAATTAGTATAGGGTAATCTAAATGTTTTCTGTCACAAGAGTTACATGAGGTATATATTGCTTTCACAAAATCATTTTTTTTTAATAATTAAAATCGCCTTTCCATTTTGTGGAAATTGCTGAAAAACTGAAATATTTTTATAACAGGTGCAGTAGATAAAAAAAATATATAATAATCTGAAATCTGACTATATCATGTGTTATAATTGACGAAAGGAACAGTACCGCTATAATTAGTGGAAGGACTATACAAGTCCCTTTTTTGTCATAACTTACATATCAAAACAGAATCAAACCTTTGAAAGTTCGGAGACGTAATATATTTAAAAAAAAAAAAAAAAAAAAACATATAAGAATGCCAGAATATTAAGTTTAACAAGTTTTCAATGAATAGCTAGTAATTAAATTCACGACAAAGAAATTTCCGACTTATGTTCAGGCTAAATCGGTTTTCTAGGCATAAGTGGTAAAATATATAAAATATTTCATTAATTTTTATTTCAAACGATATTTAAATTTGATTTAAACGGATTTTTAATTATTAACGGGGTTCGGCACCACCATGGGAGCACATGTTAAATTAAACAACTTTGGGGCATCTCATTTAATAACCGATTCTTCAATCAATATGAAATTTTCACAGTATAATATTTGGATATTTTGGAATACTTTAACATAAGATTTCTTTTATTATTTTTTGAAAATAAAAGAATTGTGACTTCTAAAAATATGTTTTAAAAAAGTTGTTAAAATTTTAAACTTTTTTTAAAGTATACTATTTACCATTTATTTCTCATGTTAAAGAACTTAAATACGTTACAGAAACATCTATAAAATTTCAAGCATTTATGTCAGATAGATTTTACCCTATATACCCGTAAACATGAAAAAACGGCACTTTGAGAAATTCGGCTTTGTAGTTAAAAAAACATACATTCAATACCTGTACATTTTGTTTACTTCCAAAAATTATTAAAAATACTTCAAAATAAGATATAATTATAAATGAGGCATCATTTTAAAGAGAAAAATTTAAATTTCAATAAATCTTAAGAAACTCAAAATTAACAATCAGAAATTTTTTCATGTGCCAGAGCCCCTTAATACATGAAAAAAAAACCCCTAAAATTTCATAAATGGAGCGTACATTTTTCGACATATTATTTGCTTCTATTAGATTTAACATGGGCAAATGTTTCCCCTACCCACCACCAGAACCTGCTTCTCTCTTTCTGTTTTAACTTGGGGACATATAACTTTCAAGCACTAGTTACGAAATTATTTAAGTGCTCATTATTCAATTTCTCCACTATTTTATAAACTTTACTTTAAAAATGAAACAAACCTGAAATAATTCTTCGCTCACTTTTTTTGCATTGTTTTTAAACATACACTAAAGACGTACTGGCTTTAGGTTATATGAAGTATTCTAAATCGAATGATGTTGCAGAGAATATGGGTGTTTTTAAAAGATTTTCAAAAAGTAATGGACCACCCTTTATAAATACATTTTTTTATACAGAACTATAGAAAATCGATCAACGTTTGAATATTTTTTTTCCCTCTGTCCTTCTCAATATCACATGAGAGACATTGAGGGGACTCTTATGGTTGTGTACCATTGGCACTTCTGACTTTACTGCTAAATATAGACCTCTTAGAAACTTGCTAGAGCTTATACCATACACACATATATTTTTAACTGGTGAACCCCCAAAGATGTGAGTGAGAAGAACCCCCACTATCATGAAACAATTCCATATCCATTTTTCTCTGCATCAATTCTACATCAAAACTTTCATTACCTTGTATTAGATAACTCTCAAAATTATTTTTTATCACACTTGTAAGTGTATTGAAAGAATTATGGCATTTAAATACCACTCTTTCAAGGAGAAAGACTCTTTGAAAAACAGTTTAGAAGAATAGTCAAGAAAAATCATTAGAATTTTCCGAAGTACCGAATGTTCCAGAATTCTCATTCACATCTGAAATTATACGCGTTTCCAGCTAATTACACCACGTTGAATGTTACTTAAATATTGTTACACAATTTTCCTAATAATCGGGTAAATATTCCTTTTAAAGGTTCTATTTTCATAAATTTATTATTTAAATAGATTGATACAAGTAAACGATTTCTCCTCACCAACGCTAAGACAACCTTTCAGAGTGCCAATATTCTGCATGAATGTAATCTTTTAGGGTGTCAAATATTCAGCATGAAAGTCTTTACACCGCCCTTATTCTAAATCAAGAAGCCAATCTCTAGACTCTCTGGTGAAGGTTATTCTCTTGATGGATCGACAATATTTAGGTGTATATTATTGTTTAAAGAAAAACGGTTTAATTGTATTTTCTACCATCAAAGCATTTGATGTACCGTTTGGAAAACAGAAAACGCACACTTTCCATTGCTCGCTACAAAACTATAGATTTACACAGCTAAAAAAAATCTAATTGTTTGTAGTTTCAAGGGAGCGCAAGTGCATGTTTAGAGAAATATACCGGAAACATCGGCTAGTGAAACATAGCGAAGTTTATGTTCTTAAGATTTGCGTTAGTGTGTCGCTTTATGAAAACAAACCTTAACAACTTGTTTTCAGTTAAAGTACTTTTCTGTATGCTCACTTTCAGAAGGCTTACAGCAAAAGTCTCTGCCAATAGAGAGTGTTACAGAAAAAATGAAACACGACTGCTGGCTTATCAAACATCTTTTTTTTCTTCTGATGTTCGCCTGAAACATCACAAATTGAAAACTTGGGAGAGTCTATACTTCAATAAACATAAAACAGTTTTTACAAATTTTTAAAATTTTGGGATTTAGTATCGCAATACATATTAAATTCTCTATTTTTGTTAATGATATTTTTCTGTGTATGCTATTGATGAAAAACGTTTTTTTTTTCCTGAAGTAACTGGATTATGCATACAAAATTTGCTTCTTTCTTTCTTTACGTGTTGAGGGGACTTGGTACCCTTTAAACTTTTTTTTTATTTAACCCTTTAAAATTATAATTTTTACATATTTGAAAGTATTATTAAGTAAAAACTCAATTTTATTAAAAAAAAAAGTTCACATAGCGCTCTAAATTTTCAAAATTTTTTAAAGTTTTAAAAAAATTCATCAAATTTCAAATTCTATCTTAATTTTCATTTTTCAATATTTTTTCTTGATTTAAAAAAAAAAAAAAAAAAAAAAAAAAAAAAAAAAAAAATTCCTATTAATATACTCTAACTTTTTAGGCATCGGATTTAGATAAGTAAAATTGTTTTCGAGAAAAACGATAATTACTGTACCTATATGTAAAAAAAGCGTAAGAAACGGGTGTTTTTCAACTTTTAAATGTGTAAGAAGAAGAAGTTTTCATTTTATTAAAAAATCCATGCCTATTTTTTATCAAATAGATATTAAGAATGACACACACACACACACACACACACACACACACACACACACACACACACACACACACACACACACACACACACACACACACACACACACACACACACACACACACACACACATTCTGAAAATTAAAATAGTTGTACCATAATTCATCTCATTTACAGAAAAAGATCTGAGATTTTTATTGAATATATATATAAAAACATCTTAATGATATCAAATGCCACAAGGAGGATACCATTAAATGTTTCTATTTTTTATTTATGTGAGTAAATTTGTGTTTGTCTACAAGGAAACAGATCAACTAAAAGTCATCAATGAGTTTAAGAAGATTAGCAGAAACATGCTACATCTGTTATTGGGGTAGTTAACTAAACTGATGCTTACACCAATTAATTTTTTTAATTTCCGAGTAGATCCCATAAACTATTTTGAATCAAGTTTGTAGAAGTAGGAGTTTACTAAACTTCTTCTGTATCAAAAATAAAATAGGTTATTTATGAATTCAAACAGAATAAATTTTAGTATCTTGTACTCAAAAAGTCGAAATTATTGGAGATTTCAAGGCGTATACTCAATACAAAGCAACAAAAAATAAATTATTAAAACATAATATTTTCAAGTTTCTTACGTAAATCAAAATTTTTTCTACTCAATGAAATTGAAAAGTTTTCAATTTAATGAAATTCAGAAATTTTGTCTTTAATGAAATGAGAATTTTTTTATTTTATCAAATTCCGAAATTTTTTATTTTCACAAATTAAGACATTTTTTTATTTTATCAATTGAAACATTTTCTACTCCATCATATATAATATTCAAACTGAGGTAGAAATTTTATCGATAAAACCACACACTGAACTTTGTTGAAACTTCATCCAAGCCCACAAAAAAATAATAATAATTTAAAAAAAAAAAAAAAAAAAAAAAAAAAAAAATGGTTTAAAAAGTAAAAAAAAAAAAAAAAAAAACAGTAAGGATAATTCGTAGGACATTTATTTTGGTTTGTCAAAATATATCACACACACAAAAGTCGTGTTTATATTAAAATTATTTTTTAGAAAAGACTATTGATGAACTCATTATGCGGAGGTACAACTGTCGTCTTGCATGTGGGAGGATTCATTTTCGATTCCTTGCATTTGCCCCCTGCAATCTTTCAATTCAAAGATCGGTAAACACGAAGGTAATTGTGACTGATAATATACAATCGATTATCGGTTTGCCAGTCCTATTTGAAGCGCACATGTTCATCAGTTCCTTTTGAAAGATATCCTTGAAGCCTGTTTGTAATTGAATTTTCACCAGGTGCTTTTACAGTGTGATGTGGTAGTGCAATATAACCTTCATACATCGCATTTACCAGAAAATATCGAATCCAATCTAAACCAATTCTATATCGTGTTTTCCTAAGTAATACTTTGTAAAACCAACAGCTTTTAGCAGAGTTTCATTCATGTAATTGCGGTAAGAATGCGCACCGATTTTTAGTTTGGAATCGACTGCAACCTAAAACAGAATTTTTTTGCATAGCCAGAGGAAAAGTCAGCTATAATTTAAAAAACTTCAGTGGTAGTGTCAAAAACTATTTTTTTATTGTTTACATCATTACTTGTAAGAGAAATAACACATGGGAGTGCTTCTTAACTTCCTTATTATGGTGATCGAAATTAAAAAGTGTCATTTTACGATAAACTAGAGGTGTGAAAATCACATAAATTTCGCTTGTAATCTAATAGTGGTCACTGCATTTGAATTTGAAAATGATTGGTGTAATTTACGATTTTCATTAATTAAAAAAAAAATGACCCTTTTAGCGATGATTATTTCATTGGCATCCCCCCCCCCCCACAAATTGGCAAAATTTTTTATTAGTTTTTCGATAACTATTCCATTATCTTTTCATGTAAGTAAACAAAGGAGAAGTGGGCAATACACAAGGAAAGAGAACGATGTGTTAACCCTCTGAGGATCATGGATGTATATATACGTTCTTTGATCCCCAGTTTTCCAGCAATATACAACACTTTTAAATTTATAAATAATATATTTTTTAAACGTTTTTTTTTTTTTTAGGATGATGGTTTAAAACCCATTTAAAACAAAATAAATAATAATGAGAAGAAATTAGATATATGAAAAAGAAATATAATTTAAAAATTATTACAGGGAAAACAATTGTACAATTTCGCCCATTCCCTGGAGGCTCAGACGGTTAAAGACATTCGCCTTTTAACTTTTTACGTCTTTATATTGTTCGGAATTTCGGAGATGAAGATGTTTAGAGTACCTTAAAAGGTATCACCATGGCAATTTTGATCAAAATCGTTTGACCACAGCTAACACAAAAGTTGAACATCGTAGGGCATTCTTTCTGTGTGATCACGTACACACAGACACACGGACATACATACTCGCAGAGCTTTTTTTGTAGACTACTTTTTTAAGCTCATCACTCTCCAAAACGTTTAGGAAAGAAATGAACTTTTTTTTTTGTTTTACAGAATGCAATACTTTCATTATCCTATGTTAACATATGGGTAGCTGAAAATAAAAACTGAATATTTGAATCCTACAAGATTATCATTCTATTATGTTCTAACTAAGCGATACCAAGAATGTGCTAAAAAAAAAAAAAAAAAAAAAGCGAAAATTATATATTTTTTTCGTGGCGAGAAATATTTTTATTAATTGAATGGTGGGCTAAACAACAATAAATAGCGCCTAACTTAAAAACTTGTATGGCAAAAAATTCATCCAATTAGATCGTATAATTCAAAATATGGCTATTGTGAGAATGTGTATGTTTCTTACAGCTCTTATTAACATCTAATGTATCCCTACTTAGCGAAAAATATATAAAAACCCAGCTTGGCATAGTCTTGGAATATTGGCGATTTTTTTTAATTAGTTTATTTATATTTTTTAAATGAATCTTAACTAATATAAATAGTACGATTTAAAAAAAAGAAAAATCTCTCTGTATTGAGCCCTTTACAACTCTTAAATAGTTTAATTATGAAATATCATTCATTATTGAATACTCGTAAGGAATTTTTATAACAAATCATTTTAGATTTACATCGCTATGTCTATATCAATTGCACTATATTACAGGTCACTCCTTTGAAATTTGACATGAATTGGCGTAATTTATCTTTAGCTTAATTATCTTTAGCTTATTATTTAAATTTAAATAAATAAAAAAAAAAAATATTGCAAATTTTGAGAATTTGAACATATTTTTAGCTTTAATAATTTTCACAAATCTTGACAAGTTGGCGAGCTTGGTGGTACTTTGTCAACAAATGTTATCAATTTTTAGTTTGGCTGAGAAAAATGATGAACAAACAGTAAGAAGATCTTTGTGCAAGTTTATTAATAAATGTAATGCAGAAGCTGAAATTAAAGTATTATATTCTTAACTAGCTGAATACCCGTGCTTCGCATCCAAAATTTTATAATGTTCATTTTAGCAATCGTAAAAAAATTATGCATTCCACATTTTGGACATTTGACCCGATTTCGAACCCTAAAATATCTTAATTTATCTATGCTTGGTACCAAATTTCAGAGTTGCGACTACATTGAAAATGGAATATCCCTCGTTCAGATCTTTTGATCTCTTTTCAACCAATTAATATAAAGACAGGATTCTACGACTTTGTCCGACCTGAAATGGAACATTGTGCAAGAACTATTGGTCATCCCAACCGAAACAATCCGAATCTTTTGGAGAAAAATAATTTTCCGTTTTCAGTCGATTTCATATTTTTCGTTCTAAAGATTTCCACCTCCAAAATCTCCTTTGAAATGCGATAAAAGCGTAAAAAGTTATGACATTAACACAGAATTCTCTTCCCTTGACCATCGATCACCAACGACTGTTTCACGTCAGTTTCCCTGACGAGAAAGGGTAACGAAATATTTATCAAAAAACATATCACCAGTTACACCATTTTGGCTGTGTTTTTTTTTAGCCATTGTAATAATTATTGCCAAAAATATCGTCAATCTGGCATTTACTTTAAATTAATGAAAATATTAAAACGAAAAACTTTACCAATCCATGGAAAATCGCATTTAAATGCAGTAATTGTATTTGAAAATCGCGCGATGTTCCACACCCCTTGCTTTCCATTGCTTGCACGTCATTAATTTAATCGTTAAAGACTTTTAGTTAAACTTTACTTTCAAATAAATAGTATGAAAAGTTTAGAGTTATAAGACCAAAGTGGCAAAGAAACAAGAGCTATTAATTATTGCTGATATGTAGTGTGCCCCTAAGCATGTCAGAAGTACCAACTAAATATTTTCGCCCATAAACGACTTGCTGTAGTTTTGGAGTTGAATTTCGCCACAAAACACATAAAATAACTGATTAGAAATAACATTGGCACAGAGAAAAATTCCTTTGAGGTGGAATAGAAAAAAAAATCCTCATACATCCTTTAATTGTTTTAAATGAGATTTTTGCGTAAAACTCCAGCTGAAGATGGTAACTGATTCCGGCATATTTAAGGGCACAATATAGCAAGTAATTGCGGTTTCGGTTAGATAAACGAAGGCTACTTTGTTAGTTACTTTTGATATAACCTTTTAAACTTATTTCTTTTGTATCGTTTGGCCGTAGGAAACTTTCTTTATCAGTTAAAATATATCGTAATAGAATGAACCGGAACAGGTGTTAGAATAATGTTTAAATCCGCACAAAATCGATCATTAATAAACTAAAAAGTTACAAACCTGATTTTAATTCAATTATATTAAATCTCTACTAGAAGAAAGGGCACTTCTTTATGATGCAAAAGGTTCAGGAATAAAATCCCGATTGGCGAGTGCTTCGAGATTAACTTTAAATAATTAGACACCTCGGAGATTGTGACAAATATAGTCTCGTGTTGATTGTTGGTATGCTGGACAGGTTTACCTGGATTCGCACACGTGTGACACGTGTTTCTCATTGGTATTAGTTTCAACGATGTTTCTGTGCAGTATTACTCTAGTGTATCTCAAGAGCTATGTAAAGTGTAAATCAACGAATTAGTTATAATGAGCGTACTTAAATTGTACATAGGCAAAGCATAGTAAAATATCATAGTTTCTAATCATACAAAATTATACAATAGCTTTTCAAAAGAAAATTAAAGTATTTACATATTTATTTTTAATTTACACTTATTTATTGTTGCATTTCTCTGGAGTTTTGGATTTGTATTGTTTTATGGAGTGCAGCATATCTTAATTTCAATAATTTTCAAATTGAACGAGGAAAAAATATACTTTTACTCAAATGATTATTTTTGTCAATGGAAGTTTAAACCATTCATAATTCTCTAAGGAATTCCAGATTTTTTTTTTTAAAGATATTGTTGTGGATAAAAAAAATATTAAAGATTCTTTTTAAAAGTTATTTGGGAAAATATGTGAAGAGTCCACAAATAATAACCTTTTGTACAATTTTTTTCATTATTTCAATAAATTGTGTAAAAAGTATGGGCCTATGGGTCATAGTAAAAAAGTACAGCAATTTATTTGCAATTGCGACATTTTTGATTACGCTAACATCCGGATTTTTGGCATTTGAACATATCATTATGCAGTTGTTTAACTACGTATCTTCTTGTTGCTTCTAAACTACGAAAAAGATACGGGATGAAATAAAAATTCTTCTCAAGAAAAACTTACTTCTTTCTATGTTATTACTTTTAACACATTAATAATTTTACTATCCATGTTAACAAAGGATAATGAAATTATTGTAATCGGGAAAGAAAAAAAAAGTATTTAGATTTTTTTTTTTTTACATTTTTACACGTTTTGTTACGTACTACGTTAAAAAATGGTCTAGAAAAAAATCTCTGTGTGTCTGTAAATCCACAGTCAGTGTAACTCCCAAACGAAATGGCTGACCAAACGGATTATTGGTTAGTGCTAGCTTCTAGACCGCGAGATTGCTGGGTTCGAGTCCCGTGTAAGGAAAGGGTGTTTGTAAATGTATGTTGGCTTGTCAAATGCCGAATGTCTCGGCGCATTCTAGCCCTCGTGTTGCTGACGGCGCCAGATAATCTGAAAACAACCAATCCGACCGAAATGACCTACGATGTACAACTTTTCTACTGTGGTGGCAATGGGACCCGACATTAAAGTTTTAATCGAAATTGCGCAAGTAGGTCTCATTGAAAAATTTATATTTTTTTGCACTCACCAAACGATTTTGATGAAAAGCTCTATGGTAATGTTTTTAAAGATTCTCTTATCATCACCAAATCCGAAATTTCTATCGAAATGCGATTAAGTCGTAAAAAGTTCAAAAACGTATGACTGTAACACATTGTTATCTTCCCTTGATCATCGCCCACTTTTCGTTTGTTTAGATACCCGAAATGATAATGGAATAACTATCAAATAACATGGGAACCTATTTATAATTTTAGGAGGGTTTTTTTTGCCAATTTCAGAATTATTGACAAACTGGCCATTTTGTTTTTAAATTAAAGAAAATATGTACAAGGAAACGATAAATTACACCAATTCATGACAAATTTAAAAGCAATGGGCAGTATTAAGTGCAATTGAAAATTGTGCGTTGTTCTACACCCCTATGTGATTTGGTTTTAAAATTATTTTTTATTTTGAGAAAATATTCAGAAAGTGATTATAGAACGTAAAAAATTTCACGAAAGTTTTAGACTTTTAAATTTGAGGGAGTAATTTTTGAAATAATGTTAGTTCATTAAAAAACAATTTATCGCAAACATATCAACTGTTCAAATAGTATTTGTTTTCCGTAATTATTTATTCTAAACATTATTGATTTTAATTTACAATTTTATTTGGCGTAGATTACAGGAGAACTAAAATATTACTCCAACAGAATAGAAGCGAATATTTTTCTTTTTAAAAAACGGTTAATCTAATATAAATATTTATGTAACTATTTATATTAAATCTACCATAGTTTTTGCTGTTTTAAGTAGGTAAGACAAAATTTCCCAGCTTCTAGACAGGCTCAAGTATTAGTTGTATTATTTTACCTATGACCAGTTACCTGTTTTGATTAATAAAGAATGAGATATAGATTGGAAAACATCTTCTCGTGTATAAAATTTGAAACGATTTAGTCTTTTTCATGTCTACAGTCACTCCAAAGTATGTTAGTACACTTCAAAATTCAAAATTTTGCCCAAAAAGCTGGAAATGAATAGTAACATTGGACTGGATATTCACAAGTCCCACAATGAATGGGAACACACTAAAAATCTGATACAGCATACCAAGACATTTGTAGTGTTTAGTTGCAATTTCACCGGAGAAGATTGTAATTAAGTGTTACGAGATTAGGTTTTTATAAACAAATTGGGAAAATTCCGAAACTATACATAAGAAAAAAAAAACCCGAAAAAAACCCCTAGCCATTCTTGGCCGATGTTCAAGGGAAGAGAACTCTGTGTTAAAAACATTTGTTTTCCAACTTTCAGGAAATTTCAGAAATAGGGTGGGGGAGGGGGTGTAGAACACCTTTCTAGACATTACCGCAGAAATTTTAATCAAAATCGTTAGAGCCGCCGAAAGCCTTGAGGACAGGTCCAATGACCACCCGTACACAAAAATTGTCTATAAGCAATTCATTCTAAACGTAAGTACCTTCTACTGCTATAAGGTACAAAAGCCTTAATATATTTAAACACTAGAAAATCGACCGGGCACTTTTGTGATACAGAAATAATTATTTTTCCAGTCTCCGTTAAGGTAAGAGCTGGTGTGTTTTTAAATAAAAAGAAGAACAACTATCAACGATTATTTATCAACTAGAAGTCACTGAATTGTAAATCTCTTATAAAGGGTCAGTTCCCTATTCCACTGATCCACTGAAACTATATCCCACCTATTCTCCCTCCACAACTCTCCTTATTAAATGGGGTAAAATTATTACTAAAAGTGGATTATTTTATAGACTATATAGGACTTCTGAGTTTTTAGACGAAACTATTTCTATGAATGAAGAAGTTTAATACACCGTTTTAGGGGATTTTCTATGCTTTCTTCGCTGGAATCGAGCTCCTCAGCAAAGTTGAACAAGAGATTTCCCACGCCAACTTTCAGTCATAAATGGGTATAGTTCGTGAGGCTACTGCAAGTTTAGGAACACCATCAAACATCATTCTTAAATTTTTTTTATAGAATATGAGCAGTAGATTACAAATGTACTGGTTACTAGGGCGAAAATAGCCGAAACTGTCCATAAATGAACTTTGAATAAGGTGAACTTAATCTGACTGCCAAATTTGAAGCGCCTTAACTTATCAAATAATGAGCATTCTTTTTTATTTGGTAAGATATCACTTTTCAATTTTCAATAAGGAAAAGTGCAAACAATTTCACCTCGTTGGCGGGAAGAAAAAAAGAAAAATCGCGTTTTTTTAAAGAGAGCCAAGTTGGCAATAAATATTATGTCATTGATGACGTAATATTTATGGTCAACTTGGTTCAACTTGGTTATATTTTTAATGAACGTGTACAACTGTAAGAGAAAATACTCTCGGAGGTAGATATTTGTGAGAAAGGTAAAGAGCATCTCGGTTCGAAGAGCTCTAATTCTTATTGACAAAATTCTGACGTAACAATGTAGCTGAGAGAGACTTATGTTATCTGTACAATAAATGTTTCAAGTTTATTTATATATTTATTTCTTAAGGTAACAGACTTAAGAAAATGACGCACATATGAAGATCATCCCAACCAAATCATAATGAAGGGCAAATTCATCAAAATTTTTTCTCAAAAGGACGAGAAAGTACAACCCTGATTTTTATACTTTATTTTTCAGTGTAAAGTTCTCTTGTCGGCCATCGTTAAAGTGTTTTTTAAAAACGCAACTTAAACGTTATCCGGCATAAAATAAAACCCTATAAATATGACAACTAAACGTCAAAGAAGAGATATCGGTAAACAAGTTTCAAGTTATTGCGCTCTCTCGTAAACCGAAAATAGCTCCCCCTGGAGGCTCTCAAACGCTAGAGCTTTCAAGGCCTATTGACCATCTTTTGCAATTGTTGAAGGATATAGAAAGAGTTTAATTTTTTAATGTGTTGTTTTGATATATTGGCTGACTACTTTGTATTATCTGAATCTTATGTAGGTCGGTTGAGATAACGGGAAAGTTTGTTAACTCATGAACACAGACCATCGTAGATTCTGCTATGGACTCTAATAAATAAGTTTAACTTGGTTTTAGTGGGTGAGTTTTAGAGGTCGGAAAAATCGATCAAAGTAAATATCGATACTATATCGTTGCATAGAAAAAATATCGATATATTGATGCATGATTTTTTTATTTGATTTTCAATTTTGCCAGGAACGAAGTTTTTGAGGCAAATTTTTACTTTTCATGAAATCATGCCAAAATTGTTTTAATAAATAAATTATGAACATTGTTTTTATAAATAAATTATATTATCAATCATCAGAATAAATAAAATACATTTGGATGTCGATGCATAAATTCACATTTATTTTTAAAGAAAAAATTTTGAAAAGTAGCTTACCTCATATTTTACTGATAGAGATGTTTTAATATTTAAAATTAGATGCAAATTCCAGGCACACGTTGGCAACAGAAACGGAGCTATGTTAATGACTACTAATAAATGATTTTATCTTTCCATTACATTATGTTTTCTTTTTGGTTAGGGTGCCATTTTAGTTGCCTCTCAGCCAAGTGCAAACTTTAGTTTTGAAGTTTTTGAAAAGGGAACAAAGAAAGTCGAAAAAAACACATGGAACTACAAAAAGATCATCAAAAAACTAAAAATGTTCAAAATATCGATGTATCGAGGACTTGTATCGATATTTTTACAATCGATATTAAAAAAAAAATATCGATAAAAATATCGTCGTATTGATATATCTCCGACCTCTTGTGAGTTTGGGTATAAGAAATAAAGAATGCCAAGGAAATGTGATTGGATATACTTTTTAAAATAATATTCTTTGTCAAACTGATTTTAGAATATTATTTCTACTGCTTAAGAAGCGTATAAATAATTCAGTACCTTATTTGAATGTTGAATTGTTGCTCCGTTCACACTTCCAAGTTTGTAATAAAAAGTTAAATACTTGGCTAATGCTGAATCTGAAATGTGATAAACAATACGAGCGCGATAGTAAAATGTGTACAAAATTTTCTGTCTTTAAAATTAAGGTTGGGATTCATATTTATTCAAATCTCCTTATCCTAGAAGGAATGTAATAGGCGTTCTTAAATAATTAAAGCATTCATTAGAGCTGTCTCGAATCTTTAGTAAAATATTGTCTCCATAAAAGTTTATTTACGTACTATTGAAGTTATGAGAAATAATTTATAAAAGATGAAACTTTTAATATTTGTTAAAAAAAATAACGGTAATTTAAAGTTATTAAGAAATAGTTAAATTTAAAACTCATTGGACTGTTTAAGTATTGGTCTAAAACTTCAAACTTTCTCGATGAGGTTCAATAAGTAAAGTTCACTCCCATATGAGTCCTTAAAGTGCTATACTTCCATCTAATGGAGAAAATAAGTATCGATGTTATTTTTGTAGATATCATTTCAACTTGATAGCTGTACCAAATATATAATATTTTATGAAGGTATATGGATTACTATAGAATCCAGGTAGTTTTAAACAGCATAGCTTTTATTCTGCATACAGTACACTGTACAAACGGGTTCAATGTATAATTACAAAGGAAATATGGAGAAAATATAACCTAGAATACTGAAAACTATCACTTCTTAATTGTGTATATGTTTTTCGTTATATGAAACTACAATTTTATTCCTATCAAGATGAAAATTTACATAATTGATTTTTAAAACAAAGAGAATGTCTCTGATTATATGAGATTGTGAAAAATCGCTCACTCTCCCTCTCTCCCTTCTTCCTTTCTGACCCCTAATAACTTGAAATACTGAACTAATTTAAATCGGATTTTCCCTTAAATATCTTAACCAATCCAGATTATTGGAATTACAATTTCGTTTCAAAAAGATATGAGGTGAAAAGAGGCATGTTTATAATTCAGCCGGGTTGTAAACTGGCACCGGGCCACGGTTATTTGTGTCCAAAAAACGTCGGACGATTTAACTAGTTATATATATTTGACAGTTGAATTCGTCATAAAAATGAAAATATATTTGCTTTCATTTAAATAAAAAGTAACTTTCCATTAAAATACGGATATTGGAATCATATAAACTTGCAGAAAATTTGGAATTAACAGTTTTATTTTGGCAAGGAACAAGCAGATAACGTTTTTTACTCTCTAGTGTATAATGTAGCATATATTCTAACACACAACTTATCGGGGAGAAATTTTGTATTAAAAAAAAACCTTCGTTAGTACATGATGTTGCATATATGCTAACGTAACGGTTTGAATTATTTAATTAAATATGCACTCATGTTTTTTTTCTTCCTTCTGTATTCTTTCAGTATTCCAGGGACAAAACGAAAAAAATATTAGTTTATAAAAAAAAAAAAAACAAAAAAAAAAACATGCACTATAGAATTAAATACGTAAGTTAAACTATTCAGATTCTAGTACTAGAACTATGAAAAGTTTTTTTTCGGTCTGCTTTAAAATTAATGAAATACTGATAAGACTGGGGTAGTTTTTTTTCTAAAATACGCCAAAAGATGACACTAAGGTAAAATGAAAAAATGGGACGAGTTTGAAATTTAAACCACTGGTATTTAGCAAGTAACACAGTTGTAAGACTAATAGGCTTTCTAATGTTGTATTTAACCATATGTTTCATCAAGGAACAAATGATGATATTATTTTTTATACATCCATCTAGTTATTAATACGTCATACAAAGGGCTTCGCCCTCAAATATAGCTAGGCTTCCAAAAAAAAAAAAAAAAAAAAAAATGCTCTTACTAAGAATATTACTTGTAAAAAAATCCATCTGTTATAAGTGTCAGCTGTAAAAAAAAAGGTAATCAGGCAGAGCAGCTAAGTTGTCTCTTTTTACTGACTAATAAATGAATCGTGATATTAGAATTCCCTCTAAAAATTGATTGAATTGTATTACTACCTTATTATTTTGTTAGAGGATTTAAGGCACACTCTTTTTTCTTCTTCTTTTTTTGATGAATAGGGAGAGTCGTATCTTCTTAGATAGTGGACGAAATACAATGGTTGGAATTTAAAACTTCTTGAAATTAGCTTCTACACATCCAAATTAACTTCCACCAAATTAAAGTTAAAAAGAACACAGAGAAGGTGTCAAGGTTTTCTGTATTTACACTTTTTTCGTAAATGTTTTGCAAGGATGTTTCGACTCTACGAAAGGAAGGACTTTTCCATTAATGTTTTAATATTTCGTATAACAAATGTAAAAATCCGGATCATTTATAGCGTAAATTAAATTTATAACTGTTTGCGCAAAACGTTTAACTCTGAATAACGCGTGGAATGTTTTCATATGTTTATAAAAATTTGACAAGTGCACACAGTCCATATGTTTCTATATTAAAAAATACATTGAAGAGCCATATAAACTAGTGCACTGGCCTAATATCGTGTTGGGACTCCATGAGCACATGAAAGTACTGCAACACGACGTGGCATGGGCTCAACTAAGGCTTAACTAATGTATAAAGGTATTTTAGGAGCATTCACACCGAGAATTCTTCAGAGTAGTCCACAAATCTATAGAGATATGTCGTGGTGAAAATCTCTTCTGAACAGCACGTTTGCAAGGCATCCTAGATATGCAAAGTAATATTCATGCTTGGGGATTAATGTGGTCAAAGGAAGTGTCCAAAGTTAAAAGAATCTTCCTGGAGACAGTTGGTAGTAACTCTTGACATGCGGAGTATCACGCTGTTCTCTTACGATTGTCCAAGTCCGCCGGAATGCGCAATGGTCATTAATGACTGTAGGTGATTGGACAGGATACTTACGTAACTGTCGCAAGTCAGAGCCTTCTCTAGACGTACCAGGGGTTCCATATCACGTTCACTGCACAAGCTACAACAGCTTGAACAGTCCTCAGTATACCTATACATGTAGGGTCTATATATTTATGGTTGTCTCCATTTGTGAACGTATGTCCTCCTATCCGTTATAACTGGAAACGCTACTCATCTGATAAGGCAACGCATTTCCAGCTATCAACAGTCCAATGGAGGTATTGGTGGGCTCAGGGGAAGGATAAAGCTTCGTGTCGTGCAATCAACAACTGTATATGAGGGGGGCCTTCGGCTTCGAAAGCTTATATCAATGATAGTCAGTTGAACAGTTCACTCGCTGACACTTGTTGATGTCCCAGCATTAAAATCCGTGAAAATTCGAGAAAGTCTTGCACGCTTTTCTCGTTAAAGAATTATCGTCAATCCTCTCGTTTTTTGAAGGTATTTTCCCCGCCGCACCGATGCCGGCGATTATTTTTTACTGGAAACCCGAAAATTACAGTGCATTCGTGAAATGGTCGTACACGAAGATCCAAATTTCATAACTATCTCGGGGATGATATGTTCTACATATCGTGCCCCGACAATAACACACCGTTCAACATCACTTATATCTTGATAACCTGTCATGGCTATAGCAGGAACCGATCTAAACAGCTTTGTCACACATCTGTGATGTTTAACACCCCATGTGTGTTGTGCCGACCATAACGAGTAACACTGATTAGTTATATTCCTTCGTTATTTGCATACGGTACCAGTTTTACTGACTCTTCAGTGTATAGATAAATGGGAAAATATGTATTAACTTTTTAATATTATTACTGTTGATGAAAAGTTTTAAAAAACCTTATTTCACTTAACTATATAGTGTCTAATGTAAAATAAAAACTAACATACAAGCGAATTTTAAAAATAGGCTCGATGAAGCTAACATTTTGAAGACATAATACCTAAATATACTTTGCAAAAACCTAAACTCAATTGTCTTGGCTTAAAGGAGGCGAGGATTGTATCTTTGTGAGGATCTTTATCTCTTTCTAGGAAGGAGGATTTGTATCTTTGTCTTTCTAGGAAATAATTTGCTGCATTTGCGTTCTGAATAAGAACACCCCCTAAAAACTCCCACCCTGGAGTAGCTTGACAGCTGACACGAAACTATTTGTTATGACCACTGTTGTGTCTACTCCTTTTGAAGAGAGATCGCAAAGCACTGAAGATGTTCGATCGCTAAGACCCCTGATCGTGAGCGGGGTTGAATTTTCTGAAAAATCGCTAGTTAAAAAATTAATAACCTTGTTTTTAACAAAGAGTTAAGCGATTGAGAGAACTATTGTGCTGAACAAAGGATTGCCAAGAAAGTGACGAGAAAAATTACAGCGTGATTATAAATTATTAATTGAAAAGTTTAGTGATTGCAAAGTAAAGTATATTTCACTTAATATGTTAATACACTAAGTTTTTTTTTAACAATGCAAGGTCTTTGAAAATAGTAAAAAACGTCGTTTTTACTTTAACTTGGTCAGTCGCAGACGACAGAGATAGCTTTGCACTACCGTATAGTGATAAGCAATAGTGAAAAGAATTTATTTTTATTAGAAAGGACCTTAAATTTTGAAAATTTGTGCCTGACAAACTAACTGATTAATAACCCATTTATAATCTTGTATAGAATTGTAACCTAGTACAGTTCAATAAATGATATTTTCAGTACAATGCCAAGTCACTGAGGGCTCAGTTAGCTAAGGTGTAGTTCTCATGACCGGAATATCGTGGAATATCGTAGATATGTAGGGAAAGATGCTTGGTCACGTATCAATGCTTTGGCACTTGAACGAATTCAAAGTTACGAGGAATAATTATTGATATTGTTTTTGCAATGTTTATGTTACAGTATGGCCTTTGTGTAGCACTTACGCTAGAAAACTAAAAAAGAAGAACGATTCAAAAATGTATAGCCCCAATGCGATTAAATAAATTATAGTCCTTAAACAATGGTAGAGCTTATAGCCTCAGTACAAATTAATTAATGATTATTTCGAAACGAAATGATATCAGCGATGCTCTTTATTGACCTCAAAGAACAATATATTATTACAACTTCCTAAGTGAAATTTTTATTTAGAGGAACTTTTACAGTCTGGTAATAGTGAAATATGCCTTAAAGACACCACAACTACTTTTTCAACAAAGAGGCACATCAATTTCAATTTTGGCAGGAAACAGAGTAAGGGAAAGGTAGTGGTTTATCACCACCATTCAAATGGACTTGCCACGAATGTATACTTCTGGATAGAATTTCAATCCCAAGGTTTCAGTATGCAAGGGAAAACAGTGGAGGTTCAATTGTCATTATGGGCGGCGACAGGATTATTTTTAGTGCGGTGAATATCATAAAGTACGTAGAGTGGTTAAATTTTGTTCAAACCTTGATTTTTTTAATTAGGTTTCTTGCTGAAATGTTTAAAAATAGTTATGTAATAAATTGCTGTTCTAATTAATACTTTTAAACCACTTTCGTAACACTATTCTCTAGTAATTCATAACTTTTTACATTTAATTACATTATTTGGCCAAATTATTCGTAGTCCAGACTTAGTTACGATGTTTCATTTTGCACAGTAATGCCATCACATAGCTCTTATGCACTGTTAAGGTGCCATTTTAGAATACAATCCGAGAATATCTAATTACAGTCATGAACTAATTGTTAGTATTTTGTGCTGTACTAAAATGCTGAATGATTCGACGAAACCTGGAATGGTCAGCGTTATTATTTAGTAGCAATTCGGTACTACTTCTGGTAAATTTCGTATTTATATACTTCGGCAGAACTGATCCTTGCCTCAAAGTGGTCAGTCAAAATTTTATATGAGTGTACTTTTAATTTCATGGTGAGGATAGCTTAGAAACAACGTTTAATTCCGACTGCATTTAGTTTACTATACTTGGGTACAGTGGAAATTCTTAGCGAATAGTGTATAAAAACTACAGCAATATCTGTTTCTGAGCACTGTGGAAACGTTTCTAATTCTTTTTGAATTGAAAACTGAGGTATCTAAATCAATATGGTAGATTCACTTGCGAAACTAATTTTAGACATTAGTTAAGGATATTGTCAAGAAAAACATAAATTACACCGATTCTGATTGAAGCCTCTATCTTAACATTGCAATTCAGGATAAAGTGTCCATATACCAATTTGCCATACCTGTCCTGAGCCTGCTAAAACCTTTCCTAAATTAAAATCAAGATTGCATTAAACCAGCATTCCTCCACTACCGACCAATCATCGGAATCCCGCCCGATACGCTCAGAGGGGCGGTTAAAACTGTCGATCCTTCAATATCTGAAATCGATGTTCGGCCATCTCTCTTAAAAGTTGGCTACTCCAGCATTTTCAGCCCCCTCCCTAATACCTAATGGCTGAATACTCAACATGTGGTTCTTGCTCATTTGAGCCCCTGTGTCACCTAATGAGGGCGATATCCAGATCTGGCCAGAACTGAGAGAGAAGTGTTCGATCAGAGGACGGATGTAGGTCGTTGCCATGGCAGCCATCCGTCTCAATGGAGTGAGTGGGGGATCTTTTTTGGCAATCGATACTCATTCACCTCCTCCTCTTCTTCCTCCTCCTCCTCCGACTCTTGCCTGAGGGAGTCTAATGTCCTTCGGTCTCCCTTGCTTTCGAGTCGGAGGGCGCTGCTACGATTTTCTGTGGTGGAAAGTTTTGGGAGATCGTCCCTTCTCTTTCTAGAGTAGTGGAAAGGAGTTTCAGTTGTAAAGAATGTGATGGCACTGCTGATGTGTGTACAAGCGTTTATGATACGGTTTACTGTTTGTAGTTTCGAATAAGGTCTTCAGCTTTCTACTGTCTTGAATTTAACTTTGTCATGAATACTAAATCTTTTGATTATGTTTCGTAGTTTCTTGCGTTCTGGTTTCGATTTCTCTCTCCTTTTCAGTTGCGGTGAAAAGTTTTTATGAGGTCAACCATCTCTTTCTTTAGAAGTGGTACACAATTTGGATTGTAAAGGCTGTGATACCATTTACTGATGTGTTTATACGTTTACATTGTGTTAAACAATGTTTGATGATGTTCTACCATGGTTTTAACCAGATCTTTGTTTATAGTTTGGAATAATGTGCTCAACTTTATCTTCAGCTTTCTACAATTGTTTTTTAATATGCGATTGTTATGGGGACCTAATGTTTTGCAGTATTAGAGTTCTCGCGAAAGCCTTTCAATCTCCCTTATTTTCAGTTGAAGGCGCAGGCTACGGTTTTCTGTGGTTAAAAGTTTGTTGAGGCCATCCATCTCTTTCTGGTGTAGTGGAAGAAAGTTTTTTGAGTTGTAAAAACTGTGATTTCTCACTACTGCTGATGTAATTTTATGTATTTTACGTTGTAACAGGCCATGGTAACATGTTTAACCATGTGGTATTTACTATACATTTATATTTAGTCTGTCTAATCTTTTTTTAACTGTCATTTGTCAAGAATGTTTAATGCATTATAGTGTTTAGTGTTTTGTATGGTGATATATTGAGATTTGTAGGGAGTACTCTTTACGGTCTTCCACCTTTTTAGTCAAATGTCACTGCGATTATCAGGAACATGAAGAGCTGTTAAAATATTTTTTTGTGTTGGACTGATTTGCTTGGAACTGTTGTTAAGTGGTGACTGTTATGCGTTTTAGTTTCCCTCTTTTTGGAGTATCATGAACTTTGTAGTGTGCTGAAGATTTTAGTATTTTTTTTTTTTTTTTTATGATATTTGAAATAGTTTGTCTTGCGGCATCTAGTGTGTTGTAGAGTTTTATGCTTTTTTTGTTGTTGTTGTCTTACATTTTAAGTTGCTGTGTGTTACTATTTTTTATTGCAAAAAAGTATTATGAAATCCCCATTTCTGTGTGTGTATGAGCGTTTCATTTTTTGTGACGGATGTTGTCTCTTACTTATATAAATATACACTTATCACTCATTGTAGTTGGCTTTGGACAAGCCATCATTCAATTACATGATCCAATTGAAAATTTAATTGAGTACAAATTGCATGGTTGGTTGAATGAAAGGAGATTATTTATGTTTTGAAAGATTTTTAAATTAATATCAATTTCATATAAACCATTTACTAATTAGTTTACAGTAAAAAATTTAATTCCTAAACGACTTTATTGATTTAAACACCGAATTCAAAGAGTTTTTTCAATATATAAGAGAATATGTTAAAATTTTCTTTTGACTTGTTTGAAAAGGACTTATCGATAATCCGGAATACCGTCATCAACCAGGTCACTAAAAATTTAAGAATTAAAACTGATAATATGATAATCCATATAGTTTAATCATATTTCCTTTAACAAACCCACAGAAAATTAAAGACTTAACTTCTCAGTTACTGACCATATAATACTTAACACTATTTAATACTATTTTATAACTGCTACAAACAATTTTTCTTGATATTTGACGTTTTGCAATCATTGGCAAATGGTGAGAAACGTTTTTTCACATTACATTATTTTTTATTCAAAGTGAGTACATACGGTGCCGAGTTGAAAAAATAATCTCCTCGTTGTTGACATACCTTGTGAGATTTTAGGATTTCTCCCATTCGAGACGCACATGTGCGGCAGTTTCTAATTTAAAGATCTCCCTGACCCCCCCCCCCCCATCTCCTCTCCTTCTAACACCTTTTGTGATGTTCCGGCACTTGACGTGTAGCTTTTTCACCAGATCATCAAGGCACAAAACATGTATTAAGTAACCATTCCTGCAATATTTTAAAGTCTAACATTACATTTTGGTCCGGAACTCTGCATGAAAACTTCCATCTAGTATTTGCAAAAAGCTGTTTTTTAGAGGCAGTGAGTTTCAAGACCCCGTTTTTTATGAAAAAGTTCTATGTAGCTATGCTATGTAGTATTTAAGCTAGCTTTAATTTATTCTTTTTGTCATAAATTGTTTTAAATTAGTTAGATTGAATATTTTTTATTGCTATAGCTACACGACAACTATATTGTACCGAAAGATCTTAACTACATATCGGCATATAATCCAAATTTTGGGGTAAATACTTTCTTGGAGGTCTTTTAAATAACTTCCCACATTTGAGTCTTGTATGGGAGAAAAACCGCAAGCATTTCACATTTATTATCACAGATATCATGAATACTCATTTCTGAAAGCAGAACTCTAGCATACTTTTAATCGAACATAAGTCCTCGTATACTATGTCTGAGTCCTGAATTAATCTATAAAGAGAAAATAACTACAACAGCAAAATACTAATGTTATGTGAAAATAAAACCATTCCACAAGCTAAACTAATTTGACTCTTTGCATTTCAAAGTTTTTGATACATGAATATTTAACATTTCTTTCCCTCATTTTGTTTTACCAAAGTAAAAAATTATCTTTGACGATAAAAATGCTTTAAACCGACTTTCAATACTGCAAGAAAAAAAAATTCTGAAAAATCAATTACGAATGCGCCGCCGCTCAAATCACCAGAATCTGTAAAACTTTCTAGAAAAATACACGCCAAAAAATCCTCTGGCGATTTCTTTACAACGGAAACTACGCCTCATAAAAGCATTCAAGACGAAACGTTATCTGGCCATTCATGCCCGAACAAGGGAAGCGAAGACCTCTTGAAATCGAGCAGACTTGGCAGGACGTTCTCCACAATGGAATTGCTGCACAAGCACCTCCAGGTTAAAAACTCTACTCTCTCTCCCTTTACCAGAACAATGGGACTTGCTTTCGGACACTCCAATATACATTTTGCGGTTCTTTAATACTTTCACCCTAACTACATCAAAATTATTACATCGAGTTCAACAAATTTCAATTGGGCGTACTTCTGAAGCCAAATAATGAGAAACATGTCACGCTACAAAGTATTTTTTGATAAATATATTCATGCTCTTTTATGGATTTGTTGGTCGCATTGGATTTGTATGGCTAAACGAGTGTAGGATGTCTATAAAATCTGTAAGGTTGATATATATATGTTACCGGCCGTAGGGCCAGTGGTCAGTATCGTAAAAACGCTTCATGTTAATTATTGGAAAAGTCAATTTAACCATGTCTTACAAGTTGCTGATAGCTTCAGAAGATGAAAGTGTTCTTATTGTAGGCGCATAAACTACCATCGCCCATGTTTTTCAGTGACCTCTGACTGGCGACGTAATGCTTGCTCATTAGGTGGATTTTTCCAGTTGCTGGCACTGTGTAAATGGGAAGCCGGCATTCCAATCAATGAGTAACAATGAACTTAAAAGCTGGCACAGTCGCGACATAATGCTTGCTCATTATGTGTGGATGGTTCCAGTTGCTGGCACTGTGTAAATGGAAAGCCGGCATTCCAATCAATGCGTAACAATGACCTTCCTATCAACTTAAAAGCTGGCACAGTCACTGTCAGCGTGTAAAACCTTTAACTAAGTCTAGATTGCGGATAGTAAGGTGAAATTCAAAGAGTGTACTAGGAAGATATTTCGAGAGGAACTGCCTCGCGCATGGGTCTATAATGGAAGAACACACGTTAATTCTAATAAGCCGTAAACAGACTGAATAGTTTTAATAACCTACCATGCTTAGTATTTTACGAAAATAACATGTTCAGGGCGATATCTAGTACATGAGCCACAAATGAGAGGGTCCTTATTAAGACAGATTAATTTTGATTAGCCGTCATTGTGCATAAACATAGATCGTTGACCAACCCTATTGAAACAGAATATTTAACTCGGACGGGCTTTTACTTTTAATTGCATAGTATGTAAATATGTAAGTATTTAGTTCGGTAAAAAAAATTCGATTTTGTTTTCTTTCTACATTTTTACATATCTATACGTTTTGGAACATCTTAAGTTCAGAAAAGTGATTGAGAAAGAAAAAAAGTCGTTCTGTGTTCAGCAAAACTCCCGAACGGATTGACCTACGATGTTCAACTTTTGCATGTAGTTTAGTGATAGCCATGGCATCTGTCATTAAAGGTTTTGGTCAAAATAGCATATGTACATTGCCATACGGTAGCTGCCATTTAAAAATTTATATTTTTAAGCAATTGCCGAAATAGAAAAAAAAGAAAGGGAAAAAAAGGGGGGGGGGGGGCCTCTAATGATTTTGATTACAATCACAACCATTTTCGTAATGTTTTAAGGTATTTTAAACAACCCCACTTCTGAAATTTCCGTTTAAATGTGATAAAGGCTTAAGAAGTTGAAAAATTAATGTCTTTAAATCAGAGTTCTCTTCCCTTGAGCATTGCCCATCAACGACTGTTTCTCTTACATATTACTTACAAGAAAGAATAGTACAATATTGTTATTGATAAACATATTGCCAATTTCTCTATTTTTTTTTTTCCTTTTTTCCTCCAATGTAATAATTAATGCCAAAAATATCACCAAACTGATTTTTTTTTTAAATTAATGAAAATATAAAAATAAAAACGGTAAATCACACCAATTTATGGCAAATATCGATGCATTGATCATATTTAAGTGTAATTAAAATTTATTCCACACCCCTAGTTTAGTTTAGCGCATATTAGTTTTGAAAATCATGGAAAACGTCCAAAAAAACGTTCATACTGATTATATTTGCTTAGATCAACTCTTCGTGTCCTTCAAATGTATCAGTATCTATCGTAATATCTGTATCTATTCGTATCCTTCAATATTTTAAATTCACAAAAAAGTGAGAGTTGCTAATGCATCTTAAATACATTGAATGTTTCACATTTGAAGACCAAGGTAGAAGAACGATATGGGTGATTTTGAAATGAATTGCAATATTGAGATTTATTTTACCAAGAAATTTGACTTTAATTCAAAATTCAAAACCATTCAGTTATTAATTCCTTATAGTCTACAGAACAGTAAACACATGATTGTTTGCGTTGTTTTTTTAATATCAAAGAAATTAAAAAAAAAGTTCAACAAGTCACGGATTTTCTTACGAGTGTTACTTTTTTTTTAAGTGTATTTTTTCTGTATTAATAATTATTAATATTTTATTTCTTTACTTTATTATATTAGTGTTTAGTTTGAAGCTATAACGGTATTAAAATTTATATATGTTAAATTTTTAAGTTTATTATATAGCATTTTATCTCATGAGTGTTACTTTGTTTCATGAATAATACGGTTTTCTTTTTATTAAAATGTGAATTTTCTATATATCACATTTCCACTATTGCAGTAACTATGACTAAACAAGAAGGATCAAATTTATTACACAATTTACTTGACTCTACTAATAACTGTATTCTTTTAAAGCTAAATTTTAACTATTTTAACATTCATGATGTTGGGTAACATTCATGAGACATGCTATTCAAATTAGAGGTCGGCGATATATCGATACGACGATATTTTTATCGATATTTCTAGAAAAATATCGATATTAAAAATACCGATAAAAGTCACCGATATATCGATATTTTTCACACATTTTTAGTTTTTTGATGATTGTTTTGTAGTTTCATGTGTTTTTTCGATTTTCTTTATTCCCTTTTCAAAAACTTCAAAACTAAAGTTTGAACTTGGCTGAGAGACAGTTTAAATGGCACCAATATTCAATATTTTGCCAAACACTTAAAAGCTATTGAAAATTATCCAAATTTTTCTTAAAATCACTGCACCAATTAAGCGAAAATATAACTTTTTTTATTTTTTGTAATAGATCCATTTCAGTCTAAAAAGTAATCACCTTGCATAAAAGCAATCACGAAAAGTAGAAATTCGCCTCGAAAAACTTTGTTTCTGGCAAAATTGAAAAAAAAAACAAAAAAAAAAAACATGTATCGATGTATCGATATTTTTTTTTTATGCAACAATATAGTATCGATATTTATTTTGATCGATATTTCCGACCTCTAATTCAAATGTACACATTAGGTTTCATTTAACAGTAAACATTTAAATTATATTTCTAATTATGTTTTTATATGATACAGACTAGGGCTAATATTTAGTACAACCATAGCATACATGTGTTTATTTAAAAAATAAAAAATTAGATAGCTATTCTATAGAAGTTTAGGTCGCATTCATGGTATTGCAGAGTTAGGAATGAAATGCCACAAAAATGTGATTCCAAAGTGCTGAGTGACCATACGGTATAGTGGTTAGCGTGCTAGCTTCTAGGCCACCAGGTTGCGGGTTCGAGTCCCGTGTTAGACATGTATGTAAATGTATGTTGGCTTGTCTAATGACGAATGTTTCGGTGCATTATAGCCCTCGTGTTGCTGACGATGCTAGATAATATGAAAACAACCAACCAAAGTGCTGAGAAACCTGCAAGTTTCTCAATTGCAATTACTTAGGCGAGATTAGCACAAAAAGATCGATTTCCCCCTCAAATTTATAGAATATGCTTTTTACTTTTTCAAGGTAGGTTGAGGAAATGTGGAAAGAATTTGGTGGAATTCTAGGAAGATATTTTTCGTTTAATTTAAATATATTACTGAATGACTTGCTTTGATTCTTTATTTTAAATATATTCCTAGTAAAATCATTCAGTTGGTATTGGAAACTTTCTTCAAATTATCTGATTTTTAAAATTGCTTGGATTTCTTTGTTTTAGGATTTTGTGTATGTACCGAATTCTGAAGTTAAAATGTCATAAAAGTATCTCCAAACAGCATTAAAATAAGCTTGCATTAGATTCTGTAATATTTTTAGGACTACAATCCAAATTTGTCATTGATAATTACTCTTTAATCCTGAGTGTTACCTTAAAAAGTAACACTCGTAAGATTCTTGAAGGGATTTTTAACCTAGAAAAATGTACATTCTTCCAAAGAAAGTTAGGTTTTACATACCTATGGACTTTTAGACAATAAAATACACTATTCTAAACGTATTATTATTATTATTATTATTATTATTATTATTATTATTATTATTATTATTATTATTATTATTATTTTTAAATTTAAATAAAATTATTAAGATATATATAAGTAACACTCATGAGATATAATAAAAATACTTACCATATTGATGTGAACTTCTTAAGAAACAAGAAGAAAAAAATCATACAGCTTTTTGTTTACATTACCATAAAAGGACTAATTATGCCTTCCTTCAGCGTTATTGCGATGTGTAAAAAGTAAATATTTAATAAAATAGAAACACTCATAAGACACGGATGGGACAAATTCAAAATTAAAATTTTAAAATACTGTACAGTTAAATTTTAAATGAATTATTTTCTTTTTCTAAAATTCAAGTATGGTAACATATTTTAAAAGGGTATAAAAGAAGCTAATCAAGTTTTTCAGCATAAAATCAGACAGTTGAGTATGGAATTTCCGATTGGGGACATACACTTTTCCTTGAGATGTCACTTTAAATAACATAACATAGCTAATATTGTTAGCACAAAAGTTTTTTTAAATAAGATATTTTATTAAATAGAGCCTATATCAATAGTGCGTGCTATAAAAATATTAAAAAAATTGATTGCATTAATATGCAATACGATTTCAAAGATTGGGACATCAAACAAGCAATTTTTTTGAAAATCATCCATATAGGTTTATTTTTTGTGAAAATAGAGGTAATCTGTTGGAACATAGCACTTCTGACCAATTTTAGGTAGTTGAGGGTGAAGAATGACACAGTTCGATAGATAATACACAGAAAAAAAACTATTTAACATGATTCTAAACATTTTCAAATCCTTACATTACATTTTCTCAAAATCGCGTGCGAATGATTTAATCGATTTTTTCCGATAGTCACTTGCTTTATCAAAGTGAAAACTGACCATTATCAATTATGAGAATTGGTTATATTGAAATTCTTCAAAACTTATTACTCTCTATGAAGTCAAATATTAGAGGCACTAGTGCTTTTTGTTTACTATTTAACTTCTATGTTTAAATCTGCAAAAGACGTGAAGAACTTAAGTGTTAACAGACTATATCTTTCAAATGCGTAAGTTAGTTGGGTGGTAATTTATACGCTCAACGACCTATTTTTATGTACAATGACGGCTAATCAGGCCAAGACCTACAGTTTAAAGTGGATTCCAAGCCACAACGAACATTCATGCCTAATCCGAAATTCGAACACGGCACCTTTGGCATGCGTGATTACAGCGCTAACCACACAGCCATCAGATAAGTTTAAATAGGTAGGCTTTTAGAATGTTAAAATTTTCAAAATCGAAATGATGTACTCCTGATTTAAACGCAATGCAACATATTCAGCACGTATAATTGATTCCCAAGCTTAAAATATTTTAACGATGTCCATTAAATATTCTTACGACTTGAAATCAATTACATACTTTCATGGAGGAGTGTTAATCTTCAAACTTGGTCATCCTTCATCCATTCCTTAGGTTGGAAGTTATGCCCACTAAAGGCAGCTACTTCGTTGGTAACCATTCGAAGCCTCACGGGTACCATTTGGGGGCCACGAAAAGGAGTGATGAGCTAGCATTATGGGGTGAGGAACTTTAAAGTTGGGCTATGGTCTTGCTTTATATCTTTTGTAAACGTAAAATGTGGTATATCCCTCCTTCCTTGAACCCCCCGAGCACCTTTGATCAAGATGATCTTAACAAATATGAAAATTTGAATTAATTTTATTTTTACAAAATGTCGTAATCTTGTGTATCCCCACCTTTTTTAATTTTTTTTTTAACAGTGCCGAAAATGTCAATATTATTTTTTGTGTGAATATTATTATAGGAGAGGGATGTGTTGATGCAAAATCCTGAAAAGTACTGTACAATATGGTAGTTTGTAACTTTTAAATTCATGTGTAATTAATATTAAAAATTAACATATTTAATGTCTTAACTGTTTAAGCTGAAGCTGTCTTAGCTGCTTAGCTGTCTTAGCTGCTTAAAAGTTTTAGCTGAAGTTGCTTAAAACTTTCTTTACTTTATAGAAAAAAGCCAAAGCTTTCACTGACTGACTGACTCATTCACTTACAAACTTAATGGCACATTGCTAATTCTCTCACTTCTCATATAGCCACAACTCTGAAACTTAGTTAAAATCTCAAAAAGGATAAACATAAAAAAAAAGTAATCTAAAGCTATTTTAATATCGATTAACTAATTTTAAGGGTCCGGGAAGACGTTACATGATCCAAAAATGTAATCTCCCTATATCTTACTTTAATTTAGCTACAAAAATTTGGTACAAATCTTAACAACGACAACAACGGATAATGTAAGATATCCAAATATAAGATAATTCAATCTTGATGCACCAATCATATGAGGTTGAAATAAGGTTGAACTTTCCAAACGAAGATTATCCTGATTTTCATAAAGTCAGGACCCATAAAATTGGCACAAATGATCATAAAGCTGAACGCAGTAAAATAAAGCTATCATAATTTCGAATCCTCCCCCTTTGAAAGTAGCCTCGTATGTCAATGGTGCCGGGTTCGAATCCTGGGTTAGGCATGGACGTTCGTTGTGGTTCGGAATCCTCGTTAATCTGTCACGGCCTGATTAGTCGTTATTGTGCGCAAGTATAGGTCGTTGAGAGCACAAACCGAACCAACCCTTTCAAAGTAGAAAAAGGATAAATGTTACCAATGTCATATTTTCTATTGAGCCAGGATACCGAAAATTGCTAAACGTATTTCTAAATACATCTTAAATCAAGCTATTGCAATTTAAACCAAACCACTTCTAAACTATCAAAACGTTCTAAACGTAGAATATCCCATTGTCTGAATTTCAATATAGCATCAGTTCTGAAATTGGTTGTTTTCAGATTATCTGACGCCGTCAGCAACACGAGGGCTATAATACGCCGAAACATTCGTCATTAGAAAAGCCAATATACATTTACTAACACACATGCCTTACAAGGGACTCGAACCCCCAACCTCGCGGTCTAGAAGCTAGCACGCTAACCACTATACAGTTTGATCGGCTCTGAAATTGGTACAAATTCAACTCAGAATAATATAGCAAAAAGTAAGTTTTCCTGATCTCCCTTATGCCGACCAAACGGTATAGTGGTTAGCGTGCTAGCTTCTAGACCTCGAGGTTGCGGGTTCGAATCCCGTGTTAGGCATGGGTGTTTGTAAATGTATGTGGGCTTGTCTAATGACGAATGTTTCGGCGTATTATAGTCCTCGTGTTGCTGACGGTGCCAGAAAATCTGAAAACAACCAACCAACCTGATTTCGCTTAGCCCACCTGATGAGTGTGGGGTTAGAGTTCTGGTTTCGCATGCCAAAGGTGCAGGGTTCGAATCCAGGGTAAGGCATGGATGTTTAACGACATTTTACTATAAACCAGTGAATTACTCGAAATCATGTAGTAATTCAAGTAAAATTCTAGCAAATTCATGTAGTAATTCTAGTAAAATTTATAAAAATGAATATTCGAAATTTAAAAAATTCTTATAAATTTTTTCCCCGATTTTTTTTTAATCCGTATAACATTGTTCAGGGAAAGATATTTATATGTCTAACAATAACCAGATTTCATCTTGACTGAAAGATATTGAACTTGTCAAGCCGAAATTCTCATTGGGGAATTGTTGTGATTCATCCGGAAGTTGCGTGTTGAATTTAACGGATAACTCGATGAACAACAGCAAGTCAACAGCGTTTACGCAGATTAAAATGTCAGTTTTTCCAATAACCATAATTCTAATTTAAGAGAGACAGCCGTCACGTGAACAGGCTATATAAGTTTGTTATTAGTGGAAAACTATTAAGATAATATTAGCTGAGCATCTATGAAATGTTACTTGGGCATGTAACGTCTGATACAATGATAAGATACATGTCACGTGTGAGGCATTTATCACGCGATGGCGAAGATTAATGGCGAAAGACAAAAATATGTTTCGAATGAAAAACATTTTTTAATCTTTTAGTGAACAAAATGGTCATGTGCGAGTTTTCACACACCGAGTGATCCAGACTCCGAATATTAAAATAGTGAATAGTCACACTTATTTAACGTACTTGACTTTTAAGTAACACGGTTCTTAATAGGAATCTAACATAAAAACAGTATGACCACGAATTTTATGCACTTTAGGATACATATCGTGCAATCTAAATTAATGAAACTTGCTAACATTATTTTTATTCAGAAAAAATAAAAAATTTTAAATGTAATTTTATGAAGCCAGATTTGTTTATTTGGGACTCATTTGTTGCAAATTTCATTTAAGTTATTTTTGATCGTTCCACGCTGTTCAATTTGAAATAATGCGTACAAATAAAAATACAGTCTGAGAGACATTTTAATTATTTTATATACGTTTTATTTATATGAATTTGAAATACGAAATGCTAAATATCTGACTAAATTGCATGAATGAACTAATTTTCCCTCTTACTTTTTGTTTAGAAAGCAGTTCTGATACATTTATTAATGCAAATAATCCAAGGTATTAGAAAAGTATAGTCTGATTTCATATTGGTAGTGGGGATCTTTGCTTAGTTGCAATAGGGCAATTCCTGGTATACGCAGGAGATAATTTGGCTATTTTTTTTCTACTCGTAAACAAATTAGAATTCTAAAGTGTCCCGTACGTCAGTTGCTTAAAAATGTATATTTGACTTAGTTAAAATAATTATTTTTTAATATAACTTTTCCACCAACTAGTATTGTATAAAACAAATGCATAACTACTAGATTCATCATAATTTTCGAATACTTATCTGCTTACGAGTAGAAAAAAAAGGAGCAAAAATGTCTCGCGCGTCAGTCAGAAAATTGACCATTTGATGTCTCTAGAATGACTACCTGTGGACGTAAAACTCCAAATTTGGCGAATATATGTTTAAGAAAAAGCCATGTGAAATTATTGGTTCACTAAAAATTTGAGGAACTAATATATGAAAATTTGGCTCAGAAAATTGTATTAGAGACAGGACGAAGAAATGCATATATGCATGATATGCATACGCATGTATGATAAGGTAAATGATCATGCTTTGACATGAAAATATTTGTTAACTCTGCAACATGGTGAGCATGGTGGAGACTAAAAGAAGAACTAAATCATTTTACTGGTGTTAGTTATTCGTTACGTTGTTAAGTAGTTAATTATATTTAAGGTGATTGATAGTTTATATGCACATGATATGAATTAATAAATCAATGGTACAACATAATATTTTTTATTTTCAATAACCCATATGTTAACAGACTGTATTGAACTCATTGCATTTGGCCCCAAAAAATTTCAATGTTTGATTTTTTTGCCTTTCTACACGTTATGGAATGTGCTGAGTTCAAAAAAAGTGGTCCTGAAAAAAAAAAAAAAAAAAAAAAAAAGAATGTGCATCTGTCTGTGATCAGTAATAACTCCTGAACAGATTGACCTACAATGTTCACATTTTGTTTACATGTTATTGGTTATCATGGGACACGCAATTAAGATTTTCGTCAAAATTGCGCATGCGCATGATATGGCGGCCATTGAAAAATCTATGTGTTTCGGTAATTGCCGAAAGACAGCTTTTACGATTTCAATCAAAATCGTTGTGATATTGACTTTTAAGGTGCTCTAAACATCTCCACCTCCAAAATTTCCGTAGAAATGCGATAAAGGCATGAAAAATGAATGTCTTTAACACCGAGTACTCTTACATTAAGCATCGCTTATCAACTTTTTTTCTTTGTTGCACTTATAGGAAAGAATAATGTACTCTAATTTTGCCCTTTTGCCTATGTAACAATTAATGCCAAAAATATCGCAAACTGATCATTTTTTAAAATAATGAAAATATATATAAAAACCGGTAAAATACACAATTCCATGACAAATTTAAAAGCAGAGATCAAAATTAAGAGTAATTGAAAGTTGTGCAATGTTCCACACCCTTATTTGGTAATATCAAGTTGTCAATTTATCAAGAGCAAAAAGTTTATAACAGACGTGTGTGCCAAACTTTACCTCTCTGGGTTTGTGGAAAATGTGAGAATTTGTGATGAGGGAGTAAGTCAGAGTTAAATAGCATACGCGTAAATACTACGTCTACGCAACGGAAACTAGGGATGGTGGAGCATCGAATACCTTAGGATTACACTATAGTACTGGTCAATACATTTAAATTTGACATGAATTATAATTTATCGTAATTGTTTTGAAATGTTCATCACTTTAAAAAAAAGGCAAATTTTGGGATATTTTACTAATAATAATGACATTGGCAAAAAAAAAAAAAAAAAAAAAAAAAAAAAAAACCTACAAAATGACGAAATTTGTGATACGTTTTTCGATAATTATTACATTATCATTTCAGGTGACTTAAACAGAGGAGAAACAGTCGTTGATGAACTATGCTACAAAAAAGAAAATTCTGTGTTAAAGACATACTTTTTTCAACTTTTTACGTTTTCATCGAACTTACACAGGAGTTTCGGAGATGGGAACGTTTAGAATATCTTTAAAGGTATTACCACAGCGATTTTAATCTAAATCATTACTGCCGCTTTCTGAAAACCATAAATTTTTCAATGGCAACTTGTTCGCATTCGTGCAATTATGACGAAAATCTTAGTGACTGGTTCTATGACCACCACTACCTTTTATGCAAAAGTTTAACATCATAGGTCAATCCGTCCGTAAGTTATTCTGACAACAGATAGACAAACACAATAATTTTTTTTTCTTTTCTTTTTCTAACCTTCTCTTTGAACTCAGCTCGTTTCTAAACGTATAGAAATTCAGAAAAAAAATTTGTTTGACAGAATGCAATATTTTGGTTACCCTAAATATACATATGGGTAATTTAAAGGTAAAACACACCTACTTCAAACACTGCACTTATGGAAGTAGTCAACAACAGAGAAATTATTACAAAAATGTGTGATATTAAAAGGGGATGGTGCTTCTCTACTTTTCCATTAACTGCTTCTGCCGATCTTAAGTCTAATTCACACATTTCCAATGGCTGAAATGTCAGTTGGTAAGTTGAGTGGAAGATCATTGTAACCCATTGATTGGAATGCCAGATTTCCATTTACGTAATGCCAACAACTGGACCATTCCTGGTATAGGACAATTATTTCGCCGCCATTCAGTAGTCTAGTGAAAACACTGATGATGTGATGATAGGCGACGTGCCAGCAAATAGAAAATGCTGGATCTACTGGAACTAAGAGCTGCTGGCATGCCAATTCTAAACTGGCTTATCCAGTTATTGACATGAAACATTTATAATCTGCTAAGTGACTGGCATCTAGTAATTGGCGACCTTAACTGGTATTCTGGCTGGTAACATGTACATAAATCAGCCAGAAGTATCAGCAGCTTGACCTCCTTTCCCATCCCTTAAACTAAATATTTGTAAGATTTATTAGTATTAAATAACAGTCTTAACCAGTCACTTTCTTTGTGCCAGAAAACATCAAACATATTCAGTCACTAAGAGAACCATGATGAACATTTATGTTTCTAGAGCTTAGTAAATTTCTCCATTTTCGTTCAATTTGTATTATATATTTCCAAAATATAAAATGTATTGGGTATAATATGTCGTAATGTGCGCATATCAAAAATATACTACTTGTGATATTGTTGGATTAAATTTTAGAACTAAAAATTGCCTAAAACGATGATTTATTGGCAATATTTACTTTTTTAGGATATTAGGAAGAATCTCAATCATCGATTACTCTCATACAACGCACATTATAACATTTCGTTGGTTTGTACGCTCAACAACCTATTTTTATGCACATTGACATCTAATTAGTCCGGGACCTACAGCTTAGCGTGGTTTCTGAACCATAACAAACTTTCAATCCTAACCCTGGATTCGAACTCGGCACCTTTGGCATGTTAGGCCAAAGCGCTAACCACATAGCCATCAAGTGGGTCATAATGATAATAGTATAAAAGATAATATTATATATTAGCTACAGCATTTTTTAGAAAGGACCCCCTAACTTTAATAATGCATAACTATGAAACTTTGAAAGAGAGAAAGTAAAAACGTTGGATCGAAAGGTATGGAATTTTAAATATACTGATTTGTAAAGTTAGTTACAATATTAAAATGAGTGTTGTAAAATATGAATATAGTGGTATGAGTTTCTTTACAATCATGGAAAAGGTCTGTATGATTCCTTTACTGGTTAGTACGAATAGCGCGTTTGAAAGACACATAGACTAGTTTTCAGTATCCCGTATTTACCAGTTTTGTTTATTGACAAATCAGTCCAAATGAAAATGGAACTCATCGTTAAACCATTGCAGCCATCATCAAATTTACTCCCATTAATCAATTTTCAAACTGACGCATTTAAGGATAGTTGGTACCCAAAAATTTATATTAAATGAATTTTAAGTTTATTGTTGCTTATTAAAATTTGAATTTTTCCCATTAAAATGACACCTCATTTGTAATAATATCTCATTTAGAAGTATTTTTAATAATTTTTGGGAAAAAAAATTGGAACTATAAGTATAAGTAATGTTTTCTATAAATTGCGTTTTTCTCAAAACAAGATTTTTCATTACTCATGTACCTTTTCCTAAGAAACTGCTAAAGCTATGTACCTAACATTTACATCACATATTCCTTTTATGTATCTGTATATACTGAAGTGAGATTTTATTATTATTTTTTAAATATTTTTTGTTCTGGCTTATTTTGTTAAAAAAAACTATTGATTTTTAACAAATTTGAGCGACTTACACGATAATTCATTTAAAAAAAAAGTAAATGAATTTAAATTAAAACCCAACTTCAGTAGAATAACAAGTGTCTGCTAAATATGATGAGAAAAAAACAACTAGGCTTCTATATCAAGTATTTTCTGAGAGAAAGGTGCATTAGTAATGAAAAATGTCGTCTTGAGATAAACGCATTTAAAAAAAAGCTTACTTACACTAATAGTTCATAATTTTATCTTCAAAAAATTATCAAACATATTTCTAAATGAGGTATTATTACAAATGTGGTATCATTTTAAAGGGAAGAATTTAAATATTAATAAACTATAGTAAACTCAAAATAATTTTTTTATAAATTTTAAGGTACTGACTCCCCTTAAAATTCAATGCATGTCTATCTCACACATTTCTTGTCCCTTCTTTCTGTGTTTCCTTGCTTCACAGTCAAGTTAGGGATTCTATCGTCACAGTTAGGGATTCCTTTCTAAAAGAAGGAATCCCTAACCCTGTATGAAATGCTTAAAATATAATTGTATATTATATTTGACTACTGGGATAACAAAATTTGTAATTTCTTTATATATATTAATGAATGCTCCCGAAGCCTGAATGTATTCGTAAGATTCGAATCAATTTGAATAAAGGAATGTAGTTTATTTATTTAATTTGGATCTCGGCTAAACTTTTTGTGGAGTGACATTTTACAACTTTTTTAAATGAAGGGGAGAATGGGGGGGGGGGGATACTACTATTAGTAGAAGATGCGAATAAACTAATTAGCTCCACTATCGAATCCTTTATTACAACGGTAAAACAATCTCAAAACAATACATTTGAATTCAATAAAAACTAATTTTTCAAAATCCTTTGTGTTTGTTTCAAAATTTGAATTTTATGTCCATAGTAAAATTTAGACTTCTAAGAAACCTTTATAAAATATATTTTTCTCCTAAGAGCAAGAAAGCGCTCATATTTCCGAAGTTCATCTAAGGGTGTGGAGAATCTCGCAACTTTAAATAACACTTAATGTTTTCCATTACATTTAAACTTGAAATGGATTGGTATTATTCACCATTTTCATATTGACAATAATTTTTTTTTAAATGTTCAATTTGACGATATTTTTATCAATATTTATTACATTGGCAAAGAAAAAATCCTCTGAAATAGCGATAATGACGATATGTTTTTCAATAACTAAATTATCCTTTTTTTTTTTTTTTTTTTTTTTTTTTTTTTTTTGTGAGCAAATTAGAGGAGAAGCAATCATTGATGGGTGATACTCAACAACGTAGATAAATCCGATCAAGAGTTACACACACGCTCGCTCGCACATACACTGAAAGCATTAATTTCACTACACTATGTTAACATATGGGTAAAAGACCTTGTTGTAAGATATAGAAAGTTTTTCAACAAGATCACCACTGGGCATCCACAGGGCAACTACTTTAATTAATTAATCAAAGTTCCTTCTTTTTGTGATTCATCAAGTTATAATAATTAAGACTGATCTCAAAATGTGATTTTTATGTGATATGTCAATGTAAAAAATCATTCAAATAGATTTGAATTTTGTGTTGTATATAGACCGAATGTCCATTTAAATTTAAATTTTGTAAAATTTTTGCACTACAATTTTTTTTAAGGTCAAACACACACACACACACACACACACACACACACACACACCTCCTTGGAAACTCAGGTCTTTAAAGGATACATTTTTTTTCACTTGACCAATCCTGTTGGGCCATGAGCCTGTTTTTGGTCGTAAAATTGGTATTTGACAGTATTGTTTCGATTGGCGGAAGCTTTCTGAGTTTTAGAATGAAAAGTTTTAGAGAAAAGAAAAAAAGAATAAATAAATAAATAAATAAATAAATAAATAAATAAATAAATAAATAAATAAATAAATAAATAAATAAATAAATAAATAAATAAATAAATAAATAAATAAATAAATAAATAAATAAATAAATAAATAAATAAATAAATAAATAAATAAATAAATAAATAAATAAATAAATAAATAAATAAAGCTCGAAAAGACGTGAGTGTTTGGCCGTCATCGCCCCAAGCTGCTATCACACATAGCTTTTCTATGAAAAAATAAATGAAAGCAAACATATAACTTTAATATTAATATTTTAACATAGCTCTCCACTATAAACATTGGTTATTCATTTCGTAATTACATTTGGATGAGAAAGTTAATTGCTGTGTACTATGTTTCTTTCAAATTTTGAAGCGACAGGAAGAAGGATGTAATGAGGTTGAATCAAAAGGAAAGATTTTATCGGGAAAACAGCTTTGTGTCTTCGTTCTAAATTACCTTAATTAAATGCAGCAGGTGTAGTGATATTTTGAGCTATCCTACTCTTCTTTCATTTTTTTTAACTTCCAAGTTCTTTTCTCGGAAAGCATTTCTTAACCTTTTTTTAACATTATAAAAATGTGCTTCTTTAAGATCATTTAAAAAAAAAAAAATTGTAATTTTCAGTAGCAAAAGAAGTTTAGTACATTTCCTGAAGTAAAAATTTTGGTTTTATTAAGTAATTTTGTTATATTTTTATTATTCATACACAGTCTAATGATTTCTCTTTGATTTCCAAGTTCTTTGTTTTGTAAAAAAAAACTTATTCCCCTTTTTCAAATTAAAATATAAATATGAAATTGGTTTGATTCACAGCTATGCAAAAGTATAACGGATTTCTATGAAATTTTCGCATTACATCTGAATATCCTTAACAAGGGCATAAATTATAATTATGCAAATCTAGTTCTGCGAAATCCATATTAATCAAATGGTAGTTTAAATAAATATTTCAAAACAAAATACATCTTCATTAATATGAGCCGCATGCTATTAATACTAATTATGCTATTAACATCAAAGCAATATTTCTTTTTTTAACTATGTTATTTTTATGGTAAATTCCTAGCTTAAGTGGATGAGTTGATGCGATTTTGAAAAATGGTCGTCAAGGCCAAAACTTCGCCAAACCAACCTGGTGGCGGCTGATTAAATGATGGCAACATGGCAGCTAACCTTGGTGTGCGGGTTGGTAGTAGCCATGGAACCTACCTACCATTAAGGTTTTCTTCAATATCGCTCATGCGCATAAGGTAACGGCCATCGAAAAAATCATGTTTTTCAATGATTTCTAAGAAACGGCTTTAACGATTTTGATAGAAATCGCTGTGGTAATGTCTCTTAAAATGTTCTAAACATTCCCACCTCCAAAATTAACGTAAAAATGCTTTAATGGCGTAAAATGTTGATAAACTAATGCCTTCAACACAGAATTCTCTTTCTTTGAGCATAGCTCATTAACAATCGTTTTTTCTCCTATGCTCAGTTTCACGTATAAGAAAGGATAATTTAAGAGTTACCGAAAAGTATATCGCCAAAATCACTATTTAGGAGGAGTTTTTTTTTTTAAAAGACTCATATAAGAATTAATCGCAAGAAATATCTCCTAACTGGCCACTTTTTATAAATAAATGATGAAAATATAAAAACGGTGAATAACAAAACCCCACGTCAGTATTATAATGAAATTGAAAATTGTGCGATGTTCCACACCCTTAGTTTTTTATATAGCGAGAGGCATTCAGTGTAGCAGCTTAGATACCCGAAATTCATGGCAAAGATACATCTTAGAGAGATCAAGATCTTCATATCTGAGACACTCCTTTGATCGTAATTTCATCAATCATGAGTGTAATGCTTGGGGGGAGATTCCTTGTGGCACTATTCCATGCACTGTGTTGGTTCATCACTTGAAAACAGCTGTAAAAGCGGAACGAGCAAGTTTGCCACCAAACAGATATCATCATATTGAACCTCATGTTTGGCATGAGGATACAGTACAACATGGATGTAAAGGAAGATCACATATTCTATAAACACCAAGTCTTAGAGTTGTGTGATGTTAAACATGGATGTTAACGGCGCACTTTCTTCATTTAACCCCTAAACGTATACTTATTTTTACCACTGTGTTGTTGTAATTATCATTGTTATACATTAAAGATGTCTCTTTGTTATTGATTTCATATGTATAAGACGTTCCACTAAAAAAACATTATAAAAAAATGATAATTCTTAAATTAAATATTGGGTTGGTTAGCCTTCCGAAGATTTTGAATTGTCAATTTTAATAGGGGAAGGGGTATTAGTTCTTAAATATCACCAAATTGAACACGTTTGAATTAAGCTTGGTATCTGGATAATAGAAATTGAATAAAAGCTGATAAGTCTAACGTAAGGAAATAAGACGTTTGAAAAAGCTATCTTTTAGGGACAGTCTCCAAACTTGGTAGAGAGCATTCTCATTGACAACGAGAGTATCTGCCAAGTTTTAAAGTTTCAGCTTGATTGAATGACAGGAATAGGGCTTATTAGTAAAAGGTAGGTAGCACCTATAGATGCATGTGAGAAAGCGACCTTTTAGTAGCAGTGACAGTCCCCAAAACTTGATATAATATTTACTTATCGACAGCGAATCTATCTGTCAAATTTTAGCGTGATCAGTATTAGAAGTTACAATAGAAGAGTATATCAAAGCGGCCTTTTAGTGACAGGCCACAACACTTGATAGGACATATTGTTCTCGTCAACGAATCTATCTGCCAAGTTTCAGATCGATTGACGTCAAGTAGATTTATTAGTCCTCTGCAGATTTACATGCAACACACAATTTACACGCAACAGTTAATATAAAAGACTTATAAAATTATCACTGATTAGGTTTTGGCATTGATTGGTACAGTAAATTGACTAGGACTGTGGCACTTAAATTATTTAATAAGAGCTAAGCATTTGAAAATTTGTAACTATACACTAATCAGTTAGTTGTTATAATATATACATGATGTTTGGTAAGGAAGTATAGATATCCAGATAGCTTTTAATAAATTGAAAACACGTCTTTAAGTTACAATTAAATTAGTCTGAGTTAGTTTGAAAACTCATAAATGCTGTTGGCCGACCAAACGGTGTAGTGGTTAGCGTGCTGGCTTCTAGACCGCGAGGTTGCGAGTTCGAGTCCCGTGTTAGGCATGGGTGTTTGTAAATGTATGTTGACTTGTCTAATGACGAAAGTTTCGGCGCATTATAGCCCTCGTGTTGCTGACGGTGCCTGATAATCTGAATACAACCAACCATAAATGCTGTTGAGGTATTCAACACAGTGATCTGTGGTCACATACAAGCGATATTAGAAAAACGGTATATTAGATAGAGAGGAATGAAATTTTATACATTACGGTTTTGCAATATTAAACTGACAACAAATTGTTTTAAAATATGAATATAGTGGTATGAGTTTTATTTCCCTCATAAACTAGGGGTGTGGAGCATCGTACAACTTTCAATTACACTATATTACTGTTGTAGATTTGTGTCATTTATCGTTTTTATATTTCCATCATTCGTTTAGAAAAAGTGGCCAGTTTGGCGATACTTTTTGAGATAATTCTTATATGGGTCGTTAAAAAAAAAAATTAAAAAAAAAAAAATGGTGTTTTTGGTGATATACTTTCAAATAATTCTTATATTATCCTTTCTTATAGGTGAATCTGAGAAGAGGAGAAAAAACGATAGTTTATGAGCTATGTTCAAGCAAAGGGGACTGTGTGTTGAAGATATTCGTTTTTCAACTTATTACGCCACTAAAGTATTTTTATGGAAATTTTGGAGGTGGGGATGTTTAGGACAGCTTAGAAAGCAATACCATAGCGATTTTGATCAAAATCGTTATAGCCGTTTCTTAGCAATTGCTGAAAAACATGAGATTTTTCAATAGCAGCTATCTTACGTGCATGTGCGATTTTTACGAAAATCTTCATGGTAGGTCCCACAGCTACCACCAACCCGCACACCAAATTTAAACATCGTAGGTCAATTTGTTCGGGAGTTATGCTGATCATAGACACACAGAAAGACATTTTTTCTAGATCACTTTTTTGAAATCAGGATGTTCCAAAACGTAGAGAAATGCAAAAAATCGATTATTTTTTTTCCCGAATACTATACTTTCATTACCCTTACAAAATCATCCCAAGACTGTTCCTGCCTGCTGATGTCCCCGGAACCCTCGGATTATGAAGCAGAGTTTTTGATTATACTTGGATTTTTCAAAGCATGTGGTGCGGTAAGTATGGTATTTTCGGAATTGTATGTTGTCTTACTCAATGTATCATCTACATTTTTAGATCCTTCTGCAAAAATTTCCTTAATTCTAGAAGTCTCAGTGTCCAACGAAACTTCAATATTTGGTGTATTTTCTATCAGAGATAAATTGTCCAGTAAAACGTTGTCAGTACCCCTTTTATATACCACGTCAAAAGAGTAATGAGCTAATTCATTTAAAATTCTTGTGATTTTATTTGAGTTTTTCTGAAGTTTTGCATAATATTGTAGTGGTCTGGGATCAGAGAAAACAGTAAATTTTGCCCAGTAAAGGTATTTATTAAAGTGTAAAATCGATTTATGTAGTGCAGCGTTCGACATTATTTTTAGAGGCGGGCCGTATGACTCATGTTGGAGCTTTTCGCAGGCTGGATACATTAAAATATGTATCTTTAATTATTATCGATTTAACAATACATAGCATTTCTGAAAACTGAAAAAAAAATACTACTTTTTTATCTTAATAAAAATGCAATTGATATTTGATTCCCCCTCCCCCTTTTTTCCCCCCTTCAAATAATTAAAAAAATAATAATTTTTGTTATTAGTAAACCAAAGTCTAAAAAAGAAGTTAATCTTTTGTTTCAACGTGACAATGCGACTTGACCTAACTTGTAATATAAGTATTTAAAATATACTTCCAAATTAATCCGTTTTAGCCGATATCAGTTGTGAGACAATGACTATCGAAATTGTTCTATTTATTTTATGATAGAGTCATGTCTTTTAGAGTATTTGTTGCAATCAATTTTAATAAATTGTCCAAATGAGATTCAGTTATGTTATTCTTGCATTTATATTCTTGATGAAAATCACCTTACTGAACTCGAGTTAACCATGCCGTACGGTAATCGCACGAACGAGTACCTGTGCCCTACATAGTGGCGGAACCTTGCTTTTCAGAATGTTCTTCCATACTTAATTATAAAAAGGCACTGTTGAAATCAATGATGCTATAAAAATGGTACCTACTTAAATCTGTGACTAAATCTTTAATTTTTGGTAAAATCTGTCCAAAACGCAAAGAAAACTTTGTTTATCATTACCTTTTACTGCTTTTTTCTTTATCATAAGTACTATAGTAAAAAAAATGAGTGTAGACGGTCTTATGATATTAGCATCCAAAAGAGTGTCAATTTGATTCTTAGCCTCTTCCCTTAAAAGGTGATGAATGGGGTATGGTTTGATTCCAATCCCAGAGTCAGGTTTTAAAATGATACTGGGTTTTATGGCATCGCAATGGCCTAATGTTTTCATAGATTTTGGAAACACCATGTAGTATTCCTCTAATAGTCCCCTCAAACTTTGCCTGTTTTCGTCATTAAGGTGATTCAACTCAAGGTCGTCTATATTAAACTCTTGTTTTCTAAAGTGCTTAATTTCCTCAGTAGCAGTTATCAAATTAATCATTTGCGTATTTTCTTGTGTGTCTGATTTTTGCAATTTGTCAATTCTAAACTCTGTTTCAAATAACCTACTTTCAGAGATTTATTTAAATGAATCGTGTTTTGGGGATTTGTTTTGAACTAAAGTACAAAATTCATTAATCATAATGTAATTAATAGACATGCTACACTCAAGTCTGTCATTCCGTTGAACAGGTGTGAAACAAATATCTCCTTCAAAATTTTGATTTGTATTTTCTTTGCATTTTAATTTAATCAAGCTTGTTTCCCCAGGTTACAAAATTACACCATGAGTCAAGAAAACCAAATTGAACTCCCCACTTGTGCTAAGGGTTGAGTCTCAGAACATGACCGTCGTGTTATCAAAGAGTTCAAGTTTACCTTCACGTAAGTTGACATTGAGAGCCGTGTAGCCCAGTCGAAAGAGTATCGTTCTCGCAACTAGTAGGTTGCGAGCCCTGAGGTTGCGAGTTCGGGCCTGGGACCTACTAAAGACCGCCGTGTTCGCTAATGGTGACTGGAGCACGTTAAATCAGTCATGGTCGCAAAGTCCTCCAAGTTCCCATACAAATCAATACCTCTGGGGGTGGCAAAGCTAAGTGTTCTGGTGGAATCTTCTGCTTGGTATTGCCTCTAAATTAAGAAGTTCCACATACGGTCGGTAATGCTGCCATCTAGCGGATAGCTACCGAAAGAGGTAGAAATGAACTCTTCGGCGGCTATAAGTAGACTTGTGCACTCCCTCTTGCGGGTGTGAGCTTACATCCTGTGCAGTACTGCCCACTACCGATCTGTATGGGATATGGGGTTGGTACAAAATGCTTAAGCAGAGGTGCCTTAGTCCCCATAGTCCTTGATAAGAAGAAGAAGAGAAGAAGAAGTTGACATTAATTTTGTATTCCGTTAAAACGCCATCCCCAAAACTAAATCAAATTACTCTCTAAATTCTTCGCTTGAGACGAACAAAATAATTCTAAACTTACTATTCCCAACATTTATGAAAGTTTCAATGCAGTTTGTGTGTCGTAAAACTGACCCTGTTACAGTTGTAATTACAGCTCTAACGATTTTGATAAAAATCGTGTAGTAATGCCGTTTACGGTGTTCTAACAGTCCCTACCTCCGAAATTCCCGTAAAAATGCTTTAATGGAGCAAAAATGTTGAAAAACGAATAAGAGTTCTCTATACACATGGGTAATTGAAAGTAAAAAGGTCATCCCTTAAATGAACAATGTAGTTCAAACTGTCACTTTTGAAGAATACAGTGGTTTTGAAAGGCACACAGACTAGTTTTCAGCACTCCATATTCACCAATTTTATTTATTGACAAATCAGTCCAAATGACAGTGAGACTCATCACTATACCATATGCAATTGTCATCAAATTTACGACCATCAATTGGTTTTCAAACCTGTGTATTTCACACTTCATATATATGTCTATCAAACCCCCAACTCATCACCTTTTTACTTTCAATTACCCATATGTATACATAGGGTAATGAAAGTATAGCATCCTGTCAAAAAAAAAAAAAAAAAAAAGTTCCCGCGTTTTGGAACATCCTGATTTCAAAAAATTGATCTAGAAAAAATGTCTATGGTCAGCATAACTCCCGAACAAACTGACCTACGATGTTCACATTTGGTATGCGGGTTGGTGGTGGCCATGGGATCTATCATTAAGGTTTTCATCAAAATCACGCATGCGCATTAGGTAGCTGTCATTGAAAAAATCATGTTTTTCAATGATTGCTAAAAACAGCTCTAACGATTTTGGTAAAAATCGCTGTAGTAATGCCGTTTACGGTGTTCTTACCATCCCCACCTCCGAAATTCCCGTAAAAATGCTTTAATGGTGCAAAAAGTTGAAAAATGAATACAGAGTTCTCTTTCCTTGAGCATATCTCATCAACGATCGTTTTTTCTTCTTTCCACAGTTTCCCTTATAAGAAAGCATAATATAAGAATTATCGAAAAATATATCGCCAAAATCGCCATTTTAGAGGCATTTTTTTTTATTTCAACCCGTACAAGAATTATCGCAAAAAATATCCCCAAACTGCCCATTTTTTCTAAATAAATGTTGAAATGAAGCACATCCACGTCAGTATTATAGTGAAATTGAAAGTTGTGCTATGTTCTACACCCCTAGTTTCAATCTCTCACTGTTTCACAGTTATTTCATTTCTAAGTTCAAAAAATTAAAACGTAATCATATGTTTTGCTGATGCTTTTCATGTTTGTGCAATGGACTAACTTAGTAGATCAGTTAAGTTGGCTGTGTTTTATTTGAAATTAGTGGCGAAGGAGCTGGCTATTGATCCAAATTGCGTCAAACACTTCCCAATACATTCCAGCTAATGGAAAGTCAGTAAGGTCTTTTCATTAATATATTTCGATTTTTACTTTCAATTATTACCAATAGGTTAATATAGAGATGAAAGTATTGTTTTCGGTCACACAAAATGTTTCGATTTTTTGTTGCTCTTTCACACGCTTTGGAACTGCAAAAAAGTGATCTAGAAAAAATGTCTCTCTGTGCGTGTGTACTTGGTCAGCATAACTCCCGAACGAATTGACCTACGATGTTCATATATGGTGTACAGTTTAGCGGTAGCCATGGGATCTGTCATTAAGTTTTTTTGTCCAAATTGCACTGGCGCAAAACATGGAGAAATAATAATTTGATTAAAATTGCTATGGTAATGCCTCTTAAGGTTTTCTAAACATCCCACCTCCGAAATTCCCGTCAAAACGCTATAATGGTTAAAAAGTTGAAAAACGAGTGTCTTTAACACAGAGATCTTTTCCTTTGAGTATCGCACATCAACGACTGTTTTCTTCTCTTCTCTGTTTCACTTACAAGAAAGAATAATGTAAGAAATATCGAAACGCATATCGCCATTTCGGTGGTGTTTCATTTCCCATGTAAGAATTATCGCCAAAAATTTCGCCAAACTAGCCATTATTTCAATTGAATGAAAATATGAAAATAGTAATAACACTATTCCATGTCACAGCATTTGCTAAAAACGGCTCTAGCGTATAAAATCGCTGTGATAGTTCAACTTAAGGCGTTTTAAACATCCTATCTCAGAAATTCCCGTATAGACTGAGAGGCGACTGCAATTTTTGGACCCCATCGAACATCATTCTGAATTTTTTATAGAAATTAGAGAAAAGTGAGTAGATTACGAATCCACTGGTCTGCCGTGGTAAAAATGGCCGAAACTGGTCAAAAATCGACTTTTAATAAGTTGAACTAAATCCAATTGCCAAATGCGCCATAACTTGCCAAATAATGAGCATTTTTTTTTATTTGGTAACCCTCACTCTTTAATTTTCAATTAAGAAGGTTGCAGACGATTCAGATATCTGGCGACGGGCTACTTGCATCTATTAAAATGGAGCCAAGTTGGCAAAAAAATTTAAATTACGTCACTTATGACGTAACTGATGTCGCCAATTTGGCTTACTTTTAAAAGATATAAGTTTACCGAGCCAAAGATTAGAAATCGTTTGCGCTTTTTGTCATTGAAAATCAAAATGAAGTGTGTTGCCAGACGAATAAGTTTGTTCTATTTTTGGCAAGTTATGACATATTTGGCAATCGGATTTTAGTTCAACTCATTCCAAGTCGATTATTGATCAGTTTCGGCCATTTTTACCAGTGGATTCCTAATCTACTCACTTTTCTCCAATTTCTATAAAAAATTCAGAATGATGTTCGATGGGGTCCAAAAATTGCAGTCGCCTCTCGGGCTAGTAGAAATGCGATAAAAGTGAAATAAGTTGATAAACAAATGCCTTTAACAAAAAGTTTTCCTTCCTTGGGCATCGCCCATCAATGACCAAGGATTGTTTCTCGTTTGTTCCACTCGCAAGAAATGTAAGAATTACCAAAAATTATACAATTTTTTTTTTTTTTTTTTGGCCAAAGTAAAAATAATTATTGCCAAAAAATATCACCAAACTGGCCATTTTTATTTAAATGTGTGAAAATTTGAAAACGGTAAATAACACAATTCCACGTAAAATTGAATGAAACGACCAGTATTATAGTGTAATTGAAAGTTGTGCGGTGTTTCACACCCCTAGTTTTTATACAATTAAGAAATAAAAGGTGATTAATTTGAAAGTTTTAAGTTTTTTTGTTATACTAATACGATTGATTATTCGATCTCATCGCTTTCTTACCTCAGTTTTTTAAGAGGGATGTCAGCATTGCCCCAGCCTGTATATATCTAAAGCGTTATTTTTTGGACACCATATCTGACGATGTATTTCTTTAATAAAAACACTAGCAAACTTTAAAAAGCTACAATATCTGCTGTATTTTTTTTTATTGTTTACAGCATGACATTAAACAAGAAACTTTTTAGTCATAACATGTTCAAGTCTATACATTGGCAAAATTACAATTTATAGAGCGACATCAATGCTTTTTACATCTATATTAAAATGTCAATTCATTATGCGGATGCCATTTATGAGCTAAGGTCAAATCTTAACATTGAGAAGCCTAATTTTAAGGTCCCATGAAAGCAAGCGAACGAACGCGATTTTCAGTAGGTTACAAGTATTAGTCTAAAATTATTCGGAAACTACTACTTCGATTTATTGTGACATGTTTAATAAGAGGTTAATTACAAATCAGTAGAGTAACTCAATCAGAAGTAATTTTTTTTATTTAATTAAATAAATTTTTAATGTAATTTAATAAACAAAGTTGTATATAGGACAACTTCATGCACAGTTCAATTAAGGTCGGAAAAAATAAACTTATATTGGTTTTGATAATAAAATTGGCAAATATAAAATTGTTACGTTAGGGTTTTTGTCTGACATCAAATTTGGAAACTCAAAATTGTATCTCAAATTGTACTCAATTGGGACTCAAAATTGTAAAATCTTTATTTTTAGAATTATTTTCCTGAATTTTTTTTATGCAGTAAGGTATGATGCTTTAAAACTTAGAAAACTATTTTAAATTTTCAAACTTAAAAATACTTTTAAAAAAATTAAAAAAAACTTCAAAATTTTGATGTTTCCTAAATTTGATGTATTTAAAAAACTTTTACAGAATCCCTTCATTTTTGTAAAAAATTACTTCTAATAATTCATATAAAAAATTGTGCTCATGATTTATGAATAAAGTAATTAGAAAAAATTAAAAAATACATTTTGTGAAAAAACTGTATAATATCCATAGTTAAAAGTATCCATAAAGTAATATCCATAGTTATATCCATAGTAGCTCCAAAAAGTTTTTTAAAAAAAGTTCAATAATAAAAAAAAAAAAAAAAACATAATTCAGGATCACAAATTAAAGAAAAATATATAAAAAATAACTGTCGAAAGTTTCATAGATTAATAACAAGTAGTTTTTAAGTTATATCAATTTAAACTAAAAAAAGGGACTTAAAGCCATCACTGAGAAAAAGTTTCAAAGTTTCAAGATAGCATGTCTGAGATACAGTTGTCATGTTACAAAAACTTAAATATTTCAAGTCCTACTAATAATAGAAACAAACTTTTTATGCCATTTTGTTTAAAAATATTTAATAATAAGAGATAATAATATTTAATAAAGAGAATTTTAAAAATGTTGAATTCTAGACCCCCTTAATTAAATACTTGATGTTATTTAAGTAACGTTTATTTATTTTATATTTCACTAATCTAATAATAAAAGGAGTAATTTTTTTATTTAATTATATAAATTTTTTTAAACTTTTGGTACCTTTTTAACATAGTCGAATATTTCATACGAATAAATTTGATAATCACTATATTACTTGAGAATGATGAGCCGTTTTATGTAAGTCATCCCATCCCCATGTAATTCCATTCATATGGACATTCGCTATATTTTTAATTATGTGTGTTTTTTTCTTTCTAAAAGATCCATAAATTTCCCGATGACCTATAAAGACAAATTTTTATAATCTTTTTATAATTTCGAACATAATTTGGTTAAAGTTTTATTTTTTCCTTGGTGCAAAAGATCGAAATGAAGGCTATATTCCAAAATTTTCTAACAACTAAATCATTATACTAGTTCCAATTTCAAGGGAGAATGATCTTTAAAAAGGAACTTTTTTCCATTTCAAGTATCGAATGGGAGAAGCCTCGAATTTCGAAAAAAAAAATATGTAGAAAGTATAACTCCCCTTATGGCTATATCTTGTATTCTAATTGGTGAAATAATAAAAGTCAAGTACCGTTGTAAATCGTAGAAGGTCTTTATTAATTGTGTATAGTTTTTGTTTTTATCATGAGGGGTCATCTCCTTATTAAAACTAAACCAAAAAATTTAAGACGTTCAATAACAACCCCATAATATTATACCATATTTAGATTTAGAATCCGAAAACAAACGTCTAAATACCAAATTTCATAATTTTCCAATGAGTATTGAGTAACTTAAATGATGTTAAAAAAAAAAAAAAAAAAAAAAAAAAAAAAGGAAAATTAATGGAAAATTTAAATTTTTATCCATAAATTCTTAAATAGTCAATATATTTTAGCAATTTTTGTTTCAACTAATAGTTTATACAAGGTCAAACATAAATAACATGCAACTGTTGTATTAAACAGTTTTTAATAATTAATTATTAATTAATAAAACAAGTTTACATTTTTTTAATACAGAAATATGTATTTTTTTTCCTCCATTAGAATGATCGTGGTTGAAAACCGATTCAGATTTTTTTTCATCCCATTTTGACTTTTGGTTCTCAATATTTTAGTAAAAATTTAAAAAAATGTAAAAAAAACAAAAAAAAAACAACCTCACTTTATGGGACCGTGTAATAGATTACGTCTTTAAGGAAGCAAAACGTTTATTTCATTCCCCGCTTTGAAGAAATTTGCCCTCAAGATCGGCCAAAATATTTTCGCTCATAAGTGACGTGCTTCTCAACATAATGAACTGAAATTTGGTATCTAGAGTAAACAAAGTATCCTAAATTGAATGAAAACATAAAAAATGGGGGTTCGTTTTGAAATCTTTAAAGATAGAGTTAAATTTACTTAGTATACAGCCCCCTGAGGAAAAAAATTGCACCAGACATATAGAAAATCGCAAGCAAAACATTTTGGTGTAAACTGCAAGATTTTACGGTAATTAGAACCGAAGATATAGTCATCGTTCGGATTTTTTTTTTTTGCGTACTGTATCATAAACGTCGTGCTTAGACTATATTCAGCTAAGTAGTTAGTTATTATTATGCAGTCATGAAGTTAGTTATTATGCAACTATATATTATTTATTGCTTACAATTACTTTAATAATATTTATAGCCATGCATTTTTTGCGTTTGTTTTAAAAAGTATAAGCTTTGAAATTGTTTCTTAGCCAAAAAAAAAAAAAATTTCACCCTTTGTAACCTTAAAGTTTTGTACGACTGGCCTTTTATAATTACCAATTGCGAAAAAGATATGAAGCCTCTTCACAACGCTGAGCAAGTTTAACTAATAAAAAAGTTTTTGTCATGTTTTGGGAGATGTTATAATCCATATTTACCCATACATTGGAGTAAAATGGTTATAGAAATGCAATGAGTAATATAATTTGTCAACAATTTTTATTGAAAATAGTCTTTTATTAAAAGAGAAAGAATCCAATGGTCAAAATATAGTAATGAAAACGATGCAAAATTTTGATTATCAACAATTTGTTAGTATAGTTTTTTGAAATAAAACAAATCCTACCAAATTTTACTCTATTTGAACTTACCAAACTAAATCCCGAAATATCGCATCAGAATAACTAGGCATAAATAAGACTTTTTGTAGTACAATTATGAATATTCAGTAGAAAAAATGATTTCTTAATAACTTCTTCCCGCCAATTTTGTTGAAGGCCTAATATAAAAGAACGCTGTGATGTCCCTTTCCTTTTCCAGGAACTGTTTTCAAGATCATGAAAGGATTCTTTTCGAATAGATGGCAACTTCCAAAGGACACAATAGGAAACGTGATATGATTAAAACATTTCATTTTTTGGAAGGTTTCCTTTTCATCCTTCATAGAAATGCCTGGTTAGTTTTTTAAATAGAATTCCGAAGGCAGAAATTCCAAGAATTCTTTGTTTGCTTATGCGGTGAATTCTAAGAAGGCCCGGCCCTCTCTTTGTTTGCAAATGTACTTATAGGGTCTCTCTTCTCAAGCATCCATCTTGAGGTTTGTAAACAGTATTTGGCTTTCAAGGTACTTTATAACTTTCACAGATCATTTTAAATGCGCCTGTCACGTACCTTATCGTTCTAAATACATGAGGATTTATAAAGTTTCCTGGTATAATCATTAAGCTATTTTTTTTTATTTATTTTTTTAACATAACATAAGGTATGAGAATTTTTAATTTTGGAACCACTTGTTCACTATATGTTCCAAACTTGACCTGCGCTTGAGTTGACTGTTAAACTACATAAAAAAATTATTTTATATTTATTCTTTTGCTGCATGTGATCGTGTTATTCAATGTATATTGATTCAAGCTTCTGACAATTCGCGAACCAGGTTCGCTTTTGTTCGCTAATTGCTACGCAAGCACAAGTTTTCTACTCTCACTAAAAAGTTAATTTATACTCAAGCATAGACTTGCATACTCAAGCAAGAGACCCCTATTTCTTTTTCTAGAAGGTTCTACGTAACCATAGGCTCGCTTCACATAGTTCATTACTAGCCGACCAAACGGTATAGTGGTTAGCGTGCTAGCTTCTAGACCGCGAGGTTGCGGGTTCAAGTCCCGTGTTTGGCATGGGTGTTTGTAAATGTATGTTGGCTTGTCTAATGACGAATGTTTCGGCACATTATAACCCTCGTGTTGCTGACGGTGCCAGATAATCTGAAAACAACCAACCAACCATAGTTCATTACTACGAAAACCCCCATTAATGCAACCCCGTCGAAAACCAATTTTTTTAACCTCTTCCCTGTTGATATCTGTCAATAAAATCATACGATCTTCTCCTCTTCCTAACCCCCAAGAAAGAATTTTTTAAAACCTTTTCCACGTTAATATAACAAAACAATAACTTTGGCATGGTAAGCGATATTATAGTACTGTCATCTGGCGGGAGTTTTGGGAACTTATAGCCATGAGAATTTGCTTTTTCTGCACAAAAACTTAAAAATAAATAAATACTAATCAATATTTTAACATTCTGGCTATCTGAAGCAAAATTAAAGATCAAATACTACTTATGTATAAAATTTAGGAATTCTTCGAATACTGGAAGATATCTTCTGTAGAATTATGCATAGACGTGAGTTTTTATTTGGTTTTCTATCTTTTACTTTACATTTTTTTTTTACTCTTTCGACTCATTGTTTTATTACTACATATTTCATTTTGCTTAAAATAAAAGTTGAAATTCTAAACATAAAAATATTTCTTTTTAAATCAATAAGATTTTAAACTATTTAAAAACGAAATTAGGCGTCGTAATAAGGAAAAATAAAATATGTTAATATTTTATTTTTTTACGCATCTTGCCCTTTTACTCCATCACAGAATTCATCTACGTAAATTGCAACAAGCGAACCCTGATCTACAAACACTTGAATTATACCGGAAATTTGTTTTTATAGCTTTATAAAAGTGCTATGAAAAAATATGTGAAAAAAATTGCAAATTTGGAAGCGTTATCCAAAATGCTTTAAGAATTAGTTAAACTCCTTACTAGTCTTTTATAGTATTGAATCACAAACAAAACTAATTAATCTTTTCAACTTAACAGAAGTCTTAATCTTGGGAACAAGCCACGTTTGCTTTGCATTTGCTTCATTCTTTTTACCTCTTATTGCAAGGTTTGCCTTTCTATTACATGAAAGTACTGTCTGATAATTAGCTGGTTTTAGGAACAGTTTTTGCATCAAACAAAGATGGACTTAAAGGAAGTTGTACTTTAATGTTGTCTACCTATTTTATTTTCTCTGAATTGACTGTGTGTCTAAAATATTTCAAATTCACCGCTTAATTAGAAAAAGTGCCTATTTTATTATAAGATTATTTTTTTCTTCGTAACTATTCATTCGCGCATAAAGTCGTATTTGAATAAAAATTGTATTTTAAAGAATGTAAAATGACAGCAACAAAAAAGTTAAAAAGCTGCTTCTTTTTAATTTTTCACCCCCTTAAAATATTTAGTTTGATGTTCATCGGCATGTGCTGTGATTCAACTTGTGAAAATCAAGCAAAAAGATCGCAAAATAATAAAAAATGAGGCTAATTTTGTGAATGGCTAAAAATTCTAATATTTATAAACGAACCCTCAGTTACAGATAGCCACTGCCATAATTCAAATGCTATAATTAAGTTCTTAACTCTCTTCCTTTAAAACTTCCTAATAAACCAAAATATAAATAATTTTATGCTTGTGGATATCACTTCAACATCATCGAACCTTCTCTCGGGAAACAGCGATCGCTTCTATCTAACTGGTATAATGTTGTATCTAGCATGGCGGATATTTTGCATCGGGATCTGGATCCAACTGTTCCGTGTACATTCGCAAAATATCCATGTACATGGCAAATTCACGGATGTTTTTGATTTCTTGCGGCTTTGTACGAGTTTGATATTTATAAGTAGAGAAGCAATAATATTTTGATAAGGTTTACTATAATAGGACATCGATTTTCAACTCTATAACTCAATTTGAAGATATAGATTTTTCAGGGAGAATAGTTTCATCGGGATATGGATTTAAACACTTCTGGTCGGTACTTCTTACTAAAGTTTTAATAACTAACTATTGTCACTGTGATTTTTAATTACTAATTTGAAAGAGGAATTCCGGTCTCAATGGACAATTCCCGCATTTTTTTTTTTTATATTCAATTCTAAATGTTTCAAAAAGGCCATAAACAGAAAAATAGAAAAATTTCTGTTCAATGCGCTTTTCTTTTTTTTTAATTTGCAGTCGCTGACGAGAAAACGATTCATTCAGCTCGAATCGAATGTGACGTCAAGGCTTCTCAAACAGCTAAGATAGGCTTGAAATGCAGCAGCGGAAACCAGTTTTGCAAGTTTCTCGCAAATCTCTACAACCTGTACTGGATATAGCAATGGTCTACCAACGCCAACTATTTGGCAGAAACCTCACGATAACCATAGAAACGGAAGGAAGCTTTGACGTCACAGAATTTGTTGAGTGTTTTGATTGGACTGGTTTAGCTCTGTTTTGGGGCATTTTCTTTTCTTAATATTTAAATAACTAATTTTATTAAAGAATTTTTGTTTAAATATTTGGAATCAAAAAGGAATTCTTCATAAATATAAACTAATTTCACTCGTTTTTAAAAAATGCGGGAATGGTTCATTGCTGTTAAAAGCTTTAAGTGGAATTTTGGTAGAAGTGATCTCGGCAAGTCTCCTCATTTAACTTATAGGATTACCTGGCCTCGCATCATGTTCTTCAAAGTGATGATCACGTGCATAGCCTAAGCAGCCAACATATTGCTTCCATGCCCTGCACACGTGATTGTGTTCTCCGAATTCGAAGAATTGCATGACAACCATCAGGCTGCCGGGATTATCGGAGAGAGAAGCACGTGTGAGTCGTTCTTCTCTTCTAAATTCCTTCTTTGTATATGTTGTACCTATATTTCTATTACATATGTTAATTTACTTATGGAGTTAGATCAATCCTTTCACCAACGCAACCTTCCCAAAAGCATCTCCTACAGCACGGATATGCATTACATATGATTTGTTGGCTTGGATGAGAGTGTAAACCACAGGTGGATATATCTCCTTCATGGTATATTTTCTTTTCCCCACGGAACAGTGTATAAGCCAAGAAAGTAGGTTAAATTTAGCATAATATAATATATCTTTGGTTCATCTCGTATTTTTAAAAATGCATGAGCTAAATGCATTTAACAACTATAGAAGGGTTATAGTATGCTACGAGTCCTTTAGCTGTATACAACTCAACTATAAATGTTTTGCAAAATATGAAAAAAGTTGGATTATAACAGTATGTATACAACAGGTTCAACAAGCCATAACAATGCCATAACCAATAATATACAGTTTGGCGACATTTAATGGTGGAAATCTTTCCCTGTAAAAGTTGATAGTTAAAACCATTCTAATTTGAAAATGAACAGAAATGTCACAGTTAGTTTAGTGGCAAACATAGAAATAACATTTATTACTGAGTATCTAAGCTAAAATCTCTATTTTCAGCAATCCAAAAAGTTTAGATCCACTCTTTTGGTTAAACTATACGAACTTCCAGTTGGAACTTCCGATTGAATATTACGTCTTATAGAGACCTTCAAATTGATAAATAACATTTGTAGTTTAGGCTTAACGATTTGAAATTTGACATCTTCTCGTCATTTCCAGTACTTGCCATGGTTATTACCCTAGGCCTTAAGCCCAAGGGTATTGTTTTCGTTTGGTCAAAAGTGTGTTCCGTCAGCACTTTTCAAAGGTATGGCCAAGAAAGGCTTCAATCAACGTCAGCCGCTGCCGGTTAACGATGGAGGACGTTGGATGAACAAGTTTGCGCGTAGCACTACGCTGGTCGAGCCGTTGAAACTTTTCATATTGCAAATTCCATACTGACTACTTTTTCATGGTACAAGGACCAAACAGCACTAAGCTGGTCGTATTGTTGAAACTTTTCACTTTGCAAGGGATGCACTACTCTCTGCTGATCTGTTAATAATCAAGATAGCTGTGGCATGTTGGATGACATAGAAGAGTTGAGCATGCTGGTGGTACCGAGTGTACCGTCGGTGGTACCAGTTCCGGTTTGTCATTTTTTAAGATATGTTGGATGTCGTAAAAGAGTGCATGTTGGTGGTAGCGAGTGTACCGTCTGTGGTCCGTTTCCGGTTTGTCATTTTTCGTGATAACTATGGCATGTTAGGTATCGATGAACTCGTCTTGAAGACTTATGACCGTTGGTGGTACCGAGTGTACCGTCGGTGGTACCAGTTCCGGTTTGTCATTATTCAAGATAGCTATCATTTTCCAAGATACCTATGGCATGGTGGTTGTCGTTGGACTCATCTTGAATTATTATGATCGTTGGTGGTACCATTTCTGGTTTGCCATTATTCAACATATCTATGGCATGTTGGGTGTCGTTTGACTCGTCTGGATATATTATGATCGTTGATGGTACCGAGTCTGTGGTACCATTTCCATTTTGTCATTTTTCAAGATAGCTATGGCATATTGCGTTATCGTTGGACTCATCTTGAAGAATTTCGGCCGTTGGTGGTATCGGATGTACCATGTATGGAACCATTTCCAGTTGGTCAATTTTCACGATATCTGTAGGATGTTGGGTGTCACACTATGCTCTAGCCCAAGGGTGTTGTTTACATTTGGTCAAAAATGTGATCCGGTGTCCGTCTCTACTTAATGTTTGGGAATGCTGTAGAAAGGCATTGCGTGGGCATGCGTCTTCCCCACTCGCATAAATAGAGATAGAGTATGCTGATGTTTTTCAGTTGTATTGTTGTATCGATGTTATATAAAACTCAAATAAAAAAACGATCTGGTAATGGGCTTGGATTTAAGGCACAGGGTAAACTGTATGTACATCTGTCCTAAGTCGATTACAATGTTTTCTGGTTGAATTTAGAGATATAGACAGTCTTTATAAAAGCTTATTCCTACGTAGGTTAAAGTGGAAACTATTAAATATAAAAGGTATCTTCTTTTTTTTTTCTTTTTTTTTTAATTCACTGATTGTCAGTAATAGTTTGTTTCAGAATTAATAATAACATTGGTTAAAGAATAATAAAAGTATAATAGTGATATTAAATTTCAGTTTATTTCCTAATATCTTTGCCAAATTTAGGTGATGGGCAATGTTATCCTATTCCTCTCTTGCTTAATTCCCCTCTCAATTAATGTTTGGCACATGAGGCCAAGGAATGAAAAATATTTATAACATTACTAACCTATTTTTATTCATTTCAGGGAGAATAATTAAAAATATTCTCTTCAAATCCTTTTTATTAGCTTCGATTTTGTTTGCTTGTGTGGCAAATCTGTGAAGGAGTAATTAACCCACTTGTCGTCATCCAATCAAGCTGAAACTCGGCATTTAGACTCGTTGTTGATAAGAATGCATTCTATCAAGTTTTAGGACCTATCACTAAAAGGCAGCTATTATATACGTGTCCATTGTTGATTCAGATGACTAATTACCTCACTTTCCGACACTCAATTGAGTCGAAACTTGTCTGATAGACTCATTGTCGATGACAATGTATTCCATCGTTTTGGGGGCAAACAAAAGACTTAGTTTATGGTTTTTAATCGATTGGTTTCTTGGCAGTGGTCAAACTTCATGAAATATCGATCTGAGTTCAAAATCGCTGAAATAAGTTGCAATTGCACATAAAAGTTGAAAATGTAATATAAAGGATTTACATTAAAAACTTTTTAACGTTTTTTTTTCTCAATGTTAATATATGACATTCAATTGTTTTCATTGTAAAAGAGAGAGAAATGAGTGCAGTAAATAAAACTTATAATATCAGCGAGAATAGTTTGTTTATAAACAATAAAAAGTATAATAAAACAAAAATAATAATAATAATTAATTGGGTTTTCACTCAATGAGCACAAACAGATTTTTGTAGGTTTTGAAGGTTTTTTGTAGTTTTTTACATTATCTACAACATTTTTGTTATGTATAGTCAGTAGGTCTTATAACGCTAAAGTTAAAAGGACAGTTTTCTAGGCACTTTTTCGAAATAACTAATACACAGATAATTTTGAATTTTTTCTATATATCATGTAAACTTTCTTTAGTTATCTGAGGTTAACGTTTGGACTGCATGTTGGTTGGTGTTTTTTTTTTTTTTAAATATCAAATGAAAAAAGACCAAAATATTTTTGAAAATCACATTTCTTTTATAGAAATAACTTTTGAAAAAAGAATTAATCAAAAATTTTCTTAAATTTTAACTTCCGATTTATCTATAATATAAGATTAATACATGCTAAAAAATTAATTAAAAAGCTAACAACCTTTTTTTATTTTCAAAAAAGTAAATTTGTGTTTGTAAAACGACATTTTGAGAGACAAATGTATTTTTATGTGAAATTTTGACATGGCTAATTAATATTTACGTTTTTTTTAAATTAATTTTTTTAACTAGAAGATGTACCTGTCGAAGTTATGTGTTAAAAGAATCAGGGTTTGACTCTTAAATAAATGCAAAAATCTCGAAATCGATTATTTTGAAAGTTGTGTGCTTTTTTAAACTTTAGATTGCTTAAGACAAATAACTCTCAATTAAGAAACAATTTAAAAACGTTTGAGAAATTGTCTACATTACATTCATTATGTTTAGCTTACCATCTTTTACAATAAAAACAATCATTGTAGGATGGCAATTTTTACTCACTAAATTGCTCTATTTCTTAGTTTGCGACTTCAAATCATGAATATAATAATTAATAAACTATCCATATTATAGATATACTTCTTTTTTAAATATTAAAGCTCCAGCGTTATTATAGTTTCTTCAGACTAACATAAAGCCATCGTTTCTTCAGACAAAATCGACGCTGGTATAAGCTCCAAAGAAATGTATCTTTCTTTATGCAAATGTTTACTTTGTAACTCCCCACTGAAAACGTCCGTCAGGAAAACCCATTTGCGGGCTGTAGGGGTAGGTGTTAGGGCAGAACAAACAATGTGGCCATATGGTCGCTTATCAATGCTAGATATGAACATGCGAACTGGAGCTTTGAGCAAAGCCATCTGCCGCACTTGTAGGGACAGACTGTCTGCAAACAGAGTTACTCAAGTTGCGGACAGACGAAAAGGTTTTCTTTGACCCCTTTTGAGCCCAAAACTGAATGTTTTGGAAAGTGTCTCAGACAGGGAAATCCACTCTTTATATAGAACTAGCTGTGTGGCCTGGTCATGGGCGCCCCCAGAAGGGTGCAAGGAGGTGCACTTGCACCCCCCTGGCTCTTGAAAATTAAAAAAAAAAAAATAGCGAAAAGATATAAATTCCAAGATAAAAATAGCACATATTTCGTTTATCCTTTTATGTTACAATTAGCATTTTTTTTTCCTATTAATTTAGTATTCTGTTTCTTTCCTATGTTGTTTTTTATAGATACTTGCGTGTCGATTTTCTGGTGCTTGTTGTCTATGATTATTAGAGGCTGATGAGTACAATTTATATAGTGGGGAGTAGTACTTATGAGTAGTATTTATTCCTTTTATTATATAATCATATCTTGTGTAGTTCTCCAAATTCTATGAAAATGTTTGGTTTTTTAAGTCATCAGATACATTACCTTGAAATCTATTTTTAGAATTCAATTGAACATATTCCAACACTGCATTCCTGTTTAATTAAAAAAATTTTTTTTTTCATTGTATCCGAAACTTGGAAGAAACAAAAAAGTGTTACTCTTCTGTATTTTTGCATATTTGAGTTCCTCTATTCTAAACACTGTCTCTTGAATGCCGTGAGATCTAGTTGAAAGATAAAAAAATCGTTCAAAATATATATTTTAATATTTTTACTATTTTGTATTTTTTTTCTCTTTTGAACAAGGTTGCACTTTCAAAAATATATACGATGAATTTTAACTATTATCAAAGAGTATAATTTATAATGCGTGATTAATAATTAACATTTCTAAAAAAAATTAATGATTTTGATAAAAATCTAGTCTTGCACCCCCTTGCAAATATTCCTGGGGGCACCCATGAGCCTGGTACTACCCCGGGTTGCTTGAATTTACAGAGCACGTTGCTGTTATGCTCCTTTTGGGAAGGCCTCTTTTATACTTTGTAGACTCAGGGTAATTGAATCTAATTACCCTCCCCCCCCCCTCCCATCACCACTCGTCCTCCAACTTTCGTGATTGGTATGTTTTTCCTTCTTAAATACTGTCTACTATTTTGTTAACACTATTTCAAGTGCCAAGCTGACGAACTTTTATTTTTGTGATAATATGCCAACAATATTCTGCAATTATGCGTATTTTTCTAAAGTTATGATGATTCTAAATCGTTATAATTGCAGTTTAAAATTATTATATTGTTAGTTTAAATAAGTACTCAATTATTAACGAAACTGTGGAACCTTAAAAATGTGCCCGTGTGTGATTAGGGTGAGTTGTTTAAAGAAATGCGATTTTTTTGTTTAAGTATAGGCTATTGCAACCACATGGATAAAGTTTTGTGCGTGAGTAAATCGTTTAAAAGTTCAGTTAAAAAAAATATGGAATTTCAAAATTTGAAAACATACCTATAAATAAAAATACTAATTTGCGAAATGGTGTATGTGAATAAGTATAAAAGTTATTAAGATTGCTGTAAAAATGCATATGCTTTCTTCCAAACACTCTAGAAGTTAATTTTTAGTAAATTCATCAGGAGTAATTCAATAAGCGTTCAGTAATTTACTTACTTTTTTATATGTGGTAGAGTGGAGTTATGCAAATTTATTATAATTTATAATCGAATGAATGGATTTTTATGTATAATATTTTAAGCAAATATATATATATTCCAAAATCAATTATATTAGCTTTAATTCATTTTATTTCTCACGTAAAATATGTTATGAAAATATCAGATACTCATACTCTTTTATGACAGATTAAAGAAAGAACAACTATTAATAAAAAATTACAGATTGGTTAAGACTCCTTTGCTATCTAGCTAAATTAATTAAATTTTTTTTATCGTTATTGTGCAAAATTGTTTTGGTGATACAGAAATTAATTCCGAATTAAATTAAAATATATTATTGTTTCGAGAAGCAAAATTATCATTTATTTCACATTTCATTGGATTAAATTAAAATAAAATTTTTTTACAATCTATAAGACACAAGAAAATTTAATTGGCGTCTAAGGCACCCGTTGAAAGAAAGATGAATATAACAAACACTTTTATTTTATATACACGAAAGAATAATTAAAAATTTAATTTTTTTTTGATATTGTGCAATGAAAATTATTTCTGATACATATAAATATTTATATATGAAATGATAACAAAAAAACAAAAAAAAAAAATGACACAATTTTTTTAATGAAGAGCCTCTTGGAAAACTATATTGCGACTGAATTCAACAGGGAAATTCAGTGAATAATTTACATTTCCACATTTCCACAATATCGTTGTAGAAATAGATTTAAAATTTCACCATCAATCCAATCAAATATCTTCCCAATCATTAACGTAGAACCGATTCTGTTGTGACTGTGTTCTTGATGTTTGCATCTAATTTAAAAAATAAAAACACCACTAACACAAAAATATGCATCAAACTACGTTTCAAAATTTATTTATTAAAAATGAACTTCAATTTATGTATCCACGTCCAAATACATATTGTTACAAATTTTTGTATATTTGTAAATATTTCGTAATGTTAATTTTGTAAATAGGAAAATTTATGTACATTTTGCATAAGGCAGTGCAATAGTTCGTCTTTAGTTTGTTTCCATGCAGTGAGTCTCTTGATGCTTGATAACGAGTTTTACAGAGATAACACTGGGAAGCGGGTTTTACAAGGAGCAGGGCATTTAACATTATGGTAATGGGAATCTCGCCAAATTGGCGAGATAGAGCCAAGTTGGCGACGGTTTTGGCGACTAATTTTTGTCGTCAAATTTGGCGAGAAATCACCAAATTTCGCCAAACTTGGCGACCATTTGTCGAAATTTTCGGTCCCCATGTAGATGTATAGGACTTTTCGACTACGATCCGGAAAGTTCTCCAAATATCTTCCTCTAGAAATTTCAAGAAGGTTTGTCTCCTATATAAGGCCGACCGGGAGTTGAGTCCGTGATTTTGAGTCACTGAGTTAGTTGACTGGGTTAGTCAGTTAGTTGACTGGAATTACTGAGTCTCAGTGAGAGTTCCGAAAGCGAACTGTATTGCATTGTCTTTTGCAGCGATTTGAGCAGTTGTGTTGTCAAGTTTTTAACTGCTGTTTTGTGTTCTATTGTTGTGAAAAGAGCTGTATTCTGTCTACTAGAACGAGAAGTTCTGGAGTTGTAAAGGAATCTCTGAAGAGTTATATTGGAATAAATTTCTGCAAGTTTTGATCTGCTTTGGCTTCAAATCTTTCGAACCCGTCCACGCAACAATATTATTTATTCTGATTAAAACAATTTTAGCAACAAGAACGAGTTTCAACAAGGATAGGTTAATATTCTTTCATTTACACCGTTACAGAGTAAGACAGGCATGCAGTGAGTCAGTGATCAAGGTAACTCTTATAGCAATGTTTAGGTTCTGAATTTTTAAAATCTTAATTGAGTGGGGTTAAATAAATTAAGGTAGTATAATGATATCTATATAACTAAATCTATTTCAATTATTCTTTTTGAATAATTTGCTTGATCCAGGAGTTGATGTACTATAGATTTATCTCTATAAAGTAAATAACCAAATAGAATGAAATTAAAATAATGTAAAGGAACGTAACAAAATTTTGACACCAAAATAGGATTAGTTTAAAATTAAACACATACATTCTAAAGCTAGGAAAACTCTGAAATTTTCATTTTTATTTGTCCTTAATATATGTTAAAATTTTTATGAGTGCTTATTTATACAAAAAATTTAAGCTGAGCTCTCTACATATAGAGCTATGATTTTATCGATTTAAAAATAAAAAACAAACAAAATTTTCTTATGAAACTAAAGACCCTATATTTTCAAAGGGACTTGGTACCCTTCGAACTGTTTTTTTAATTTAAGCCTTTAAAATTATAATTTTTACATATTTGGAAGTATTACTAAGTAAAAAACTAAATTTTATTTAAAAATAAGTCCATATAGTGCTCTATATTTTCAATTTTTTTTTCTTCTTTTTTTTTTCTTCTTTAAATTTCAAATTCTATCTTTTTTTTTTTACATTTTCAATATTTTTTCCTAATTTCTTTTAAAAAATGTTCCTAGTAATATACTCTAACTTTTTAGGCATTGGATTTAGAATAAGTAAAATAGCTTTCGAAAAAACTATAATTACTGTACCTATAGGTAAAAAAAGCGTAAAAATCGGGTATTTTTCAACATTTAAATTTGTAATTTTTTTTATTTTTTATTTTTTTTATTTTAAAATCCATGCCTATTTTTGTCAAATAAATAATAAGAATGAAAAAAAAATTGTCGTATCATTAATATTTGCTGAAGGTTTAGCTTTTTGAGTAAGGCGAGAATTTCAAACATCACGAACTGAGAAAAATCGAAGGAGCAATTATAGCAATGCTAAATTCTCCAAAAGAATATAGTTTTTCTGCAATTGCAGTAATGGGATCAGCTCAATAACTTTCCAGAATAAGAAGAAGGTTTCAAAGATTATAAACACTCAAAATATAGAAAATTGATATTTTATTATTTTTTGTGAAAACAAGGGGTACCAAGCCCCCTTAAATAGACGCTCAGTTTTTAACGAATTGATCAATATAGTCTTTGAATATTAAAGATAAGAATATAAAAATAAGAAGATGAAAATTGAGCATCCGGTATCAACAGAAAACCTTTCTCAACTATCAATCTATTGTTAATTCATTTCATTAATAAAAACTCTCTATTTTATTAAGCTTTGAGTTGCTATGGTTAAAGACCATTTCAAGGCCTCCCCCATCTCTTTTTCATTATTCTGTAAGTCTGAATGTATTGAATAATGACTAGGCAATTTAAAATATTAATCAAACTCAATATAATAAAATTAAATCCCTCTTTCCACAAGCAAAATAAATTTTCTTATTTACATGGCGAAAAAACTTTTATCTAACAGAAAAACGCATTTGACTGTATGAAAAAATAAACTATTGGAAAACTAAAGCATAAAATAACTTTTCACATTAAATTCATTTTAGAAATACTGGAAGGGAGGGGAAAACTTATTTTGCACTGTTTCTGGCTTATCAGTTATATTTTTACATCATTACTCATCTTCTTTCAAAGATAAATAAAAAAATTTAAAAAAAAAACCTGAAGATTCATTATGCATTTTAATTCGACTTAATAACATAAGTCACATTAGTGTATTTAGTATTATAGATATAAACAAAACTTAAACGACAAAGCTAGATTATCAAGAAATTAATGATCAATACATGTATCATTTATGTCAATGCGTACAAATGTATGACTTGTTATAGAAGAATGTAATATTAAACTGAGAGTTTATGTGTAATTTAAAATAATTTTGTACGTGAAACTAGTTTTACATTTGTTCCTTTCATTTTAAAAGTAATCAAATGAAAAGGAGGATTATTATAAATTTATTATGGCTTTTCAGAACAGTAATCTAAATAAAAAAAGCTTGTAAAAATAGTCAAATATCATATAAGAGATATATTTAAGTTTAGTTCCTTTTAGTTTAGTCCCATAATTGAGATTTTCTTTTAATATATTTAATTTCAAAACTTTAGATAGTGTTTATGATTACTTACTGATTGAAATAATACATTAAGCTGTATTATGCGTGATATTTTACTACTATTAGCAAGATTCTAATTCACAACACAGAAGTTCCAAAACAAATTGTATTTAAGTACTGGTACATTATGGGGAATAAATGGTTACAAGGCTATATAGAAAGATAAATTTACACACATATATACGCTACTTTGGGCACCTTTTCAAGGTTTTATGTATTGTATACTTTAATGTTTGATGGATTCGATTGAACAACACTATAATTGTAAATTCTAATTGCCAGTTCATATGTTTTAAAAAAAAAAGTAAGTTTATTGGTAAGGGGAGGTGAATTTCTTTTTAATTGCGCAACCTCATCTCATGTGGGGTGGGGTGACTTATTACCACTACTATTTTCTCCCTTAAAATCTCTTGAAATCGTTTTGTTGAAAATTCTAACTAGTTGGTATTGCTGCATTTTAAAAATGGAAATATCTTGTAATATTCATGCTTTAAAATATATATTAAAAAAAATTGACTACAAAATACAAGTTTCATATCAACCAACCCCATAGCTCCACTTATGTAGCTCTCTCTCTCTCTCTCTCTCTCTCTCTCTCTCTCTCTCTCTCTCTCTCTATATATATATATATATATATATATATATATATATATATATATATATATATATATATATATATATATATATATATATATATATATATATATATATATATATATATATATATATATATATATATATATATATATATATATATATATATATATATATATATATATATATATATATATATATATATATATATATATATATATATATATATATATATATATGAACTTTTCTATAAAAAATGTATTTTTTTTTTAGAATGCGCTCGTATGTATTAATCGATCTAAAATCTTTTTTGGATTGTACTTAATGTTTCCTTGAGAAACGAATCATAAATCCTAACAGATTCTCATTGAAAATGGCACGTTTATATTTACCCTAAGGACATTTAGTAAGATTATTATTTCTCAAACAGCTGTACATAAAAAAAGCTTCCGTTTAGAGTAGACAATTTTAGGTTCCAGTTTTGAGTAGATAATTTTCGGCTTCAGTTTAGAGTAGACATTCATAAAGAAAACAAATTGTGTAAGTAATAGGTTTAACATTTATTAAGCTATTGTAAGATAGTTTTTTTTTAAACTATTTTTACATTAGCTGCGTGGCCCCGCGTTATGGAAACTTGTAATTTTGTATAGGTCCCAGCTTTTAACGCTTCGCGAACCAAGCTTGCTTCACTCGCTAAAAGGATCATTGCTACGCAAACATAGGCTCATTTCGCTCCCTAAAAGGTTCATTTCTAAATAATTTTTTTAAACCTGTGTATTTATATCATACAGTCGACAGGGTATGGGCGCTCAACTATCATTTCACGCAGCTGATATAAAAAACTTTAAAAAAAAATTATTTAAAAAAAAAACTAATTGAATTTTTAACGTTCTGTTTGTGAAAACCAAAACTACTTATGTTTAAAATTTAGGGTCTGCGCTTACTGAAAGTTACTTTCTACAGTCAGACAGCCATGTACAGACATTTTGTTTTACTATTTTATATTAAGTTAAACATGGCATCAACGCAACACATATTTATAAATGGACAAATGAAAGACTGGCGTAATTTTGACAAGCCATCCTTTAAGCAGTGATTGGAAATCAAAATTCCTCTAAGTTTTACGTAAAATATTCCATGTAAAGTTATATAAATAGTTAAACAAAACTACAAACCTTTTAGTTACGGAAACATATATTCCCGAAGGTCATAAATAATTCACGAGAAGGAAAGTGCTCATTTCCATTATTATTATTAATTAAACTACCTGCTAACTAACCAGTTACCAGATATTATTTTCATATCTACTTGTTATTTATAACTGGACGTCTCATTTGAAGTTGTGGGAGAAGAAGAAAACGCACATATATTGCAGGTTCTTTTAATACCGTGAAACATTTGAAATTTAAATATAATGTTCAAATGTAATAAAGTGTACATGAAAATAAATTTACTCTGCTGTTTCCCTGCACATTTTATTAATGTTGAAAATTCGATTTTAAGTTTTAGTTGTTTCCCGTTATTAAAAGAGCTGCAGCTTATTTGGAATACTGTAGTTTATTAAAATTATTATGTTTTCTCTATTGCTGTTTCTAATGTTAACTTAAATAACGATGAGTTAGATTACGTCATTGTGTTGAAAATTTTTACTGTAAATCACTGAAGTAAAAACATAGTCTAACAAAATTTTACAGTAAAAAAAAATCCACATTCACCATTAGTATACAAATTTGTATTATTACGTGGTATTTTAACAAGTTAAGCCTCATTACTTTTAGAACAAATGTAAAGAATATTGTATTGTATATATATATATATATATATACTTGAATTACTAAAAAACCTGTAACATTTAAAACAATTCTATTTTAATACTAAAATTCAAATCCAACTGAAGTTTCTAAAATCAATAAAAAAAAAAAATCCAAAACTTGTTCGCACAATTTAAATTACAAATTTTGTGTTCATAAAATATTAAAACTTCTTCAAACAATTGAGTGTTATTATGTGTATGTTTAAGTACTATTAAAATTTTATTACAAAATATAAAATGTGTTTTCTTGGTTTGTAAAAAAAAATGTTAAATAAAAAAAAATCGGAATATTTTAGTCATTCATCTTTTTAACTATTCAGCTATTATTTCTGACACTTTGTATTCGCAGAAAATGTATATAAAATGTTCGCCTTTTGTAAAGTCAGTAGTACATTTTTACTGAAATGTTCACTATCTCTATAACAATTATTTCTAAAACTTTGTGATTAGTCTTCTCAGAAAGTTTATGTGAAATGTCCGCCGTCTATATAAAGCTAATATTTCTTAAAAATTTTTAATATTGTATTCCCAGAAAAACTTATTTTTAAAAAGTTCATCGTCAGCATAACGATTTTTTATTTCATAAACTTTGTATTTGTTTATTCTCAAAAAGTTTATGTGACATGTTCACCATCTCTATAACAATTAGTTCTTAAATTTTGTGATAAGTCTTCTTAGAAATTGTATGTGAAACCTTCACCATCTATACATAACTACTATTTCTTAAACTCTGTGAATGTTGTGTTTCCAGAAAAAACATATTTTTAAAACTTTTCTTGTCTGCATGACGATTTTTTTTTTTTTTTTTATTTTTTTTTTAATCTTAGCGACAATTCGATTTCCAGTAAATGTATGCAAAGTGTTCCCCATATGTATATAAAGATTATTTGCTGAGTTTTGTTATTACTTCATTCACAGGAAGTGGAAATAAAATGTTGAAATTTATAAAGAATTTATTTGATGAATTGGCTACATACTTTAGATGAAAACATGATCTTTGGAATCTAACTTATTTGAAATTATTTTGCAACATTTTATGAGTTTAAAATAAGTCAACTTCTCTCCCAACACTCTTATATAAAGTTCAAACTTAAGGTAGGAAATCGATAACTACAAATGAAAAAAAAATAGCAATTTGTTAAGATTATTACTTTTTAATTTGTATACTCTTATTTTATTTTTATTGTTTATGCTAATAATTAGCATTGATTAAATTTAGAATTTAATTTGTAAATCATCAAGTTTAAAATTTAAGAATTATACAAATTGCCCACCCAGAAAATATTCTACGTTCAACTAAAGATTTATGTGGGTATGTACCATATATGCTACTATTTATTTTTAGAAAACGTAACATGTAAGGTTTCATTTTAAGTATTTCTACCTAAGTGATGAGTAATAAATGTGTTAAACATTAAAAAGTAAACTTTGAAAGATAGGAAATACTTTTAATAAATGGCTGCTATTCTGCAGAATTTGGTTATTTGGAACGTAAATCGAATGAATATGAGTAACGTATCATCTGGTAGGAATGAGATTCCTATGTAAGATTCCAGTAACATCTTCAACAACAACTTTTTGGCAAACATCAAACACAATAAAGAAAAATCTCTATTCCAAGACTTAATAATCTGTTATTTAACTGAATATAGAGTATCATTTAAAATGGTAGAAATAAATCATGTACTAATTAAAAATGAAATTGAACCTGAATATGAACTAGAAAATCTCGAAACCCTAAAAAATCAAAATCATCCAATCAGACATTTTAATTGCATTTATTTAAAAAATTTCAAAATTTGAAATTCAATTGATTTTATGTAAAATTACACTCATGTATAAAATGTAAGAACAATCAGTCTTCAAATAAATTTTTGATGGAGCAGCTTTCGGGTTACCAAAGAAAAACGAGGAGCAAACTGGAAATATGCCAATTAAAATTTGAATTGAATTTTTTTTCTTTCTTTTTTTTTTTTTTTTAATCTTAAAGGCTATAACGGTTCAAAAATTGAGGGGGAAACCCCTCTATCTAACTCCACTAACTTAGATTATTAAAGATAAGAGTGCATTTGAGTTTTTATATTAAGCTTAGCTCACCATAAGTGCATGCGATTTTTAAAGATGAAACGTTTCCTGTTAATGTGTCCTACTTTCCTGTTATACTAAATTCGGACAAAATATCGGTATTTAATTCATGTTAATGACATATATGACACATTTTATCACAATATTTCTATGCACAAATTATGAAAAAAAGTGGACATCGCACCCATGCGTTAGACAGATCACTCCTCTGATTCGAATTCGTTGAATCATGCGTGGGACGCTTCGAAGAAATATGCTTTGGCACCATTCCATGATTAGGAACCATTCATAGTTTGAAAACTAAAGATGGTAGGGGCAAGTTTTCCACCAAATATCATAACGAACCTCATGTTAGGTATGATTGCATTAATAATGTAATGCACTGATTTTAAGGGACGGCGCTTATTTTTAAAAAAAATAATAACTCTTTGTGTTGCGTAATTTTTAATATGAATGCTTCTTCACTACTGCACACTCATTAATGGTACTCTTTTTTTTTTTTTTTTTTACACATGCCTCCAAAGTACACTTGGTATTTATTTTTGTGGCTGTGTTGTTTCATTTATGATATGATATGCAAAGATTTGTCTTTCTTTTTGGTATGAATACCATGCACCTACGTCACCTCATTTATGGCTTTATTCCCTGTTAAACAACACTTGCTATAATTATAAAAGAGTTTATATTGTTTATCGATAATTAGTAGCATCCGTTTGGGCATAATTCATACAGAGGTGTAAAGAAGTAGAAAACAACAAATTTTAAATTTTCCCTTTAGAGTTTTTTTTTTTTTTTTTTTTTTTTTAAATTTTTTAATTTGTTGGCTGGTTATATTCAGATTATCTGGCGCCGTCAGCAACACGAGGGCTATAATGAGCCGAAACTTTCGTCATTAGACAAGCCAACATACATTTACAAACACCCATGCCAACACGGGACTCGAACCCGCAACCTCGCGGTCTAGAAGCTAGCACGCTAACCACTATACTGTTTGGTCGGCAATTTTTTAATTGTAATAAGTAATAGGAATGATTTGGTGTTTTAAGTCCACAAATATTGATTTTTAAACTGAAATATTGATGCAATAACGATCCTACTACAAAAATAATTATTCTATGATGATTATAAGGCTGAAACAATAAAATATCGGTTCTATAGCTAAAATAAGGATGCAATAGTGATTCTACAACTTCGAATAATCGTTTACGTATTTAATGTATTTGTGATTAAAAAAAAAGCTATAGTTGGATGTAAATATATGAGAAAATTTAAGAGTTTTGATAATAAGTTATTCTGCAATCATATATTTCACTTAAGAAATAATAACTAAAAATAAATTCCTTATGAAATTTGCTACGTAACACCAAAATGTTTTCTTTATGCAATTTTCAATATCATTCATTCCAGAAAGGAAAAGCCGAAAAATATTTAAACTTAAGTAGTATAACTAAAAAAATGTAGCCAATAAGTTATTAGTTATAAAGGACTGTGCATAAATACTTGAAACATTTTTTAATAGAACAAAATTCAGAGACTTATTTCAATTAGCGATTTTATAATTGCAGAATCTTGGTTTGGAATTTACACTAAAATATTTACACAAGTGTGAGCAATTTTATTTACATAATGACTAATTCCACTAAACTATTTTGCTATCTTAAAAAAAAATAATCCACAATTAGACAGTAACCTTGGAAAAATAGCATTGATATTCACTGATATATCTATATAATTAAAAAAATATATCCAAACACAAATAATAGAGAGCTTATAAACGTAGAATCATTATTTGGCTTTTTTTTTTTATTTACACACCCCACATTTCACGCAAGCTTGTTGATGATTGATTTCATCGGAGTAATCCAAAATTATTGTTTAACCTTTAACAAATTCCCCAATTTAAATAAGAATGTTCTATTTATTGAGACATGGATGAATTTGTTTTAAATATTTTATATTATTAAACGTAAAAATACATTCGAATACATTTAATATATACTTTAAAACTATATAATTGTTTTTGAATTTATTCTTACAAATCAAATATACTTCCACAATTTAAACAAGTTTTTATACGATAGATTCCAATCAGAGTACTTCAAAAAATTTTTCGTATATACCCCTTATATCTTATCGAGTGAAAAGGATGTTCTACTTCACATTAACCATAGACTAATTTACATCATTGGGTAAATTACTATTTAATGGAAAAACCAAAACAATTCGAACACATAAAAATACTAGGCGGCTTCATAATTGCAGAATGATTATTTTGGAATCAAACTCAGCAATACCAAAACACTCCCACAATTTACGCAAGTTTGTAAATGATTGATTCCAGTCTAGGTGGGGAAGGGGGGGTACACTTACTTTTTGTTACTTATTCCCCCCATCTTAAGTAAAAGGGATGTCGCAGAGGAGAAGGAAACGGTTTGCGCACGCACCCATACCGGGGCGGCGCTGCCATCGAAATCTTTATCATCTGATCCCCCCTCCCCCTCTTTGTTCCAGTGTATATATTTATTTTGATATATCCAAAGAAACCTTTCCACGATCTTTAATTCAGCACATGACTTTAATTTCTCCACTGCCCCCCTTCCTATTCAGGAAGCCCCTTTCGAAGGGCGACAGAAGGAACGCAGGGCTTGTATCTGGAGAGTTCGAAATTCCGAAGAGGGGGGTGGGGGGTGTTGGATGGAAGAAGATGGAGAAGATGGGGGGAGAGGGTGTACGGAGCCGCGTCCTTCAAACGACCCTAGCATCATGTTGGAACAACATCGAACGCTCTGTTCTTGTTCGAATTTTCGGACCAAGACACCCCCTTGCTTGTGTAGGGATGGAATGGACGCAGAGGTTTTATCCTGGGTAGTTTTTTGTGTGGATAGAAATGGGATAGTTTCGGTCGGGGATAAAATATACGCCAAAGGGATCGGTCGATATCGGATCGGGATTTCTCGAGCGGCGATTGCTTCGCTCAACCAAAATATTCAGCTTGTCGGCGCCAGGGAGGGATTGACTAGAAAATGCTTCCATGAGAGACCAGTTCTATTTTGTTAAAAAATACAAAAACCTAGTGGTAACAGAAGACGAGGATTCATAAAAATGTCAGAAAGATAATGATGTTATTTGAATATTTTTGGTGAACTAAGGTAATTAACTTAAAAATCAAATTTAGAAATTAGTATGTGCACTAAATATTTCGTGTTATTAAACTACATCAAACAGTTGAAAGTTTTAGGGTTCTTTTTAAGCTTTATGAGGATTTTAACAAAAGAATATGATAGTATTGGTTTACTGAATTTGTATTGCAAATTTTTTATAAATTGAATAGTAGTTAAGTTTCATATCGTATCAAAAACATGACCTCATAAAGTTGACTCAAAACATTTAACAAATAAAGGCTTATTTACGGTTAAAACTTCACCTAAGAAAGTTTTAACTTTTTAAGATAAGCTTTTCTATCAAACAAATTCGATTTGGTGCTAACTAATAAAACTTAATAGAAAACCAATTAAAAGATATATGAATTATAAATAGTTTCAAACTACAGACATTTTAAGTTTTATAAATTGATTTGACAAGAAAACCAGACCTGATAGTGGTATCTTAATAGCTTGTAAAATGTACAGGCACAATCATGTTATATATATGGTGCTTGTTTGATACAAATTCCAATACTTGAAATCCAATACTTTATCTGAAAAAGCCTAATAGTTGGTTCTATATGATTACAGAAATACCACCTTTTAATAATAAATAGTAAAGTTGTTTTATTTACTATAGGGAAACTTGGTTTGTTTCTCATCTATCCAAACAAAAATTTCAACATCTGAAAGTTGAGGATTTTTTTATGTAAAGAACACGGGCTATTATTGGTCCTGTTGTTCTTGAAGCGTAGATAGATACTTTAAAAACTTTGGACTGTAAAATAGCATGATGCATTTACTCTTTAGTATGAAGTGTTGGGGAGAAACTACCTTAATCTACAGAGAAAAGGAATTTTTCGAATTTATTTAACTTGATGAAGGAGATATTTCTTCATATTCATTTTCCTCATAAAGGATAAAGCATGTATGGAACTTTTACCTGTACACACATATGAACAAAACTATAAAGATAATGCTTTCAAACTACAAAAATTTTAGGTTTCTATATCACTGCAGCAGATATAGAAACAATATACTGGAAATAAATTGACCAGAAATAAATGTTTTATCTCATTACGCAGAATTTCTTATGTTGAAGGTCTTCAAGTAGATACTTATTGATGATGCTTATTGATGACCTTATTCTCATATAATCTTACTTTATAGGAATATAAATACCAAAAATTTATAATGTACTGTTTTTTATTGAGGTATATTGATTGAATTTTTAACTTACAGTTCGATATATTTTACCACTGTTTTTATTTTTGTGGAAAAGTTTTAAAATTGTATCTGCACAAATTTTTTTACAATATAAAATAATCTTAGAAAGTCTGTTGAGTACAGAAGTGTAAAATTTTGCTAGTTGAACAGAGAGTAAAAACCGCTTAAGTACTACTTCTTCCAAGGGGCTACCCAAATTATAGAAGACAGAATTATTTGTATTCAACAGTTTTTTTTTTTTTCATCTTATTTCTTTATAGAGTCTAGTAGACGCAGAATTCTTATTTGTACACATTGATGTGTAGGTATTTACAATTTTGGGTACCTGAAAGACTAATGGGTATCGACTTTTGAATAGGCTGTACCGATTTCAAAGTGGGGTAGACTGGAAGAAGTTTCTGTACGGACATATACAGTTTCATTGAGATTTAATATAACTACAGGGTAAAGAAATAATTAACTTTTCGAATGGATTGAATTAAATTCTATGATAAAGACTGGAACCTCTATGTACATACTAATGAGTGATTTTTTTACATCCTGCTGGATCTGACGATATCTTGTCTATATGGCATAGAGATAAGAGACTTTGAATGGATTAGAATATTCCAAAGGAGGATTGCCTGGGAAATCTCTGTCTATTGACTCATGGGTACAGTTTTCTACATTTCAAAGTTTCCTAAGAGTCTTGAGGGCATATAAATAAGTTACTTTAGAATAGTTTTGATCAATTTTTCTATAAGAGAAGCTGAAAGCTCTGTATACTATTAGTATATAGTTTTCTACGCTCTCACTTTGACTGAGAGTTTAATGGGAAGAGATATAAGTGGGTTTGAATGGATATGACATACTCTAAAGTGAGGTAGACTAGAAGATTGTGTACAGACTCGAACCATGAGTGTGTAGTTTACTACACTCCCAAGTTTTGATAAGAAAACATATTTCCATTTAAAGAAGATTGCGATATCTCAGTGCGAGATCTACTAGTCTGTATGGAGGAGACTCGTAACATTCCCTTTTGTCCGATGTTCTGTTGGGCATAGAAACTTTCAAACGGATGGTATCTAATCCAAAGTAGAGGATGATCTATGTAGTTTACAGTATACTCTCTGATGCGAGAGCTTTTTAGGGTTGTAGGTAGAGGAAGGGACTCACCTCACAGTCCTTGCACGTCCACGAGACGGAGTTGGCGTTCTCGCAGTCGTACCTGTCGACGAGGTGTCTGAAGCGACATGCCGCTTCTCTCGCCCTCTCGTCCTGTTGTCGCAGGCGTTCGAGGCCCCTCCGGTCGCACGCGGCCAGAAGTCGGCGGGGCTCGTACGCGTCGCAAAAGCGGAGCCGCACGTCCGGGCCGCACGCGTCCCACGGCCCCACGCTCGCGTCCAGGTGAAGGCACTCGCGGAAGGTCCTGAAGGGCACGGAGTGGCAGCCACAGCGGCGACAGAGCAGCAGCAGCAAAGCGATGATCAGAGCAGCGAGACACTCGATGGGGAGACTCCCATGCTCAAATCTCATAGTTCATCGGAATAGGAACTAGGGGCAGGGGAGCGGGGAGCTGAATCGGGGCACCCGTCCACATAGCAGGCGGGGGCCCCGGCTAGCGGCGGCCGCCGGGGGGGCCCCCCGCCCGAACGACCGCCTCCGGGGGTCCTCTTGTGCTGCAGGGCGGAGGAGTGATCGTCGACATCATCCCGCCATCTCGAGGCGGACCCCTCCCCGGTCGCCTTTCTCAGGGGCCCCGCCGCGGATCCATGAGTGCGGGTGCAGCAGCGAAAGGTGGCAATTTCCCTTCTCTTACTCGGTCGCCCCCTGTGTATCCCCGAGTGGAGGTCCCTTCTCTGTCTCAGTCTCTCTCTAGAACGCGCACGCGCACGTCGGCGCACGCAGCAGTGCAGAGGATGCGGATCGACCACCTCTCTACTCCACCAACTCCCTCCCACCCCAACACCATCCGATCGCTTTTTAACCCGAACGGTTTTCGTCCACCCCTCCGCTACTCGGGACGTGGTCTCTGCGACCTTTTGACCCACCTGCCGCCATTCCCTGGAACACCCGTTCTCTCTCCCGGTGTTCTCCATCTATTTGTCGGGAATGTTTCACTGTAAACTTGGAATCTTTTGGGAAGTTTTTGGGATCCTCGAGTTTTGTTTTGTGGATGTGGGGGACGAGCGCGCATGTGCGGTGGATCCGTTCTTTTACGATACCACGTGGATGGTTTAGCTAGTTTAATTGCCGTATTTATGGTCCTCAGTTATTTGGGATTGCTTATTGGGGGAGGGGACTGGGTTCGATCGTGGTCATTCCTCTTCCGGGGCGCGCGTTTGCCAAAGTGTGCGCGTTCAAATAATGCGAAAACTTAGGGGGAGAGGAAAGAAATTAGAAATATATTCAAGAGAATTAAAGTTAAGGGGTATCTGGAATCTTTGTAACTGTGAATTGAATTAAGTTGATTTCTGCAGGGGACTCAGTTGTTAAATCAATTTGAAAGTATACTGGTAAATCAAGAGAATAGTCTTCGTGATAGGGTTTATCAATAAAAGTATACTTCTAGAATTCCGAATGAAGCCTTTCAAAGTGATAGCCGATTAGTGTAATTTTTCACTAATAAACAAATTGATTAAAATAACCCATAAAAACCTTATTATTGTGGTGCAGTTTTAAGTTAGTAAAATTTCAACTAATAAATGACAATAATTAAAAAAAAATCTATCAATAACTCAAAGAAGTTTTGCCAATAATTTCAAAAACTTCTATCAATTATACATGGAAATTATCAGAATAAAAAATAAATCTCCTTCATGTTCGAAAAAAATGAGAAGCACAAACAAATTGACCAGTTGTATTTCGATTAATTGTAAATTGTTACTTTTCACAAATAATCTGTAATCCAAATCAAAATAAGTTTTAAATGGTTCAGTTAATTAAATAAGCGATTACCAGTTACAAATAAAAAAAAAAATTTAAATGCTTTAATAAACGAGTCGATTTTTTTTTTGATTTTTTTTAAAATTTATTTCTCCCACTCTTGCTGCCTATTTAAAAGTTTGGTCTCTGTGTGCTCAAATTGTTCCAAGTCTCTTTTATACCTGACATTGATAATCAAGTTCAAATTGTTAAGGAATTAAATGTTTCTTCATTAAAGGGTTTGGGTTCCATCATTAAATGGCTCATGTTTTTTCAGAAAATGGTTTAAGATAAAATCCTCAGTGTACGGTCACTTAATGAAGAAAATTACAATTATATTAAAAATTAAACCTTCCTTTAAAAAAAAAAAAAAAAAAAAGACATGAAATTTCAGATATTTCTTTACTTTCATATTTTTTATTTTATTTTTTATATTTTGTGAAAGTTATTAGATAAAGTTTTAAGAACTTTAAAAAAGCATCAGTCATAAATTTTGGGATACCAAATGGCCCAGTGTAACCAAATAAAACATTAAAACCTTAATTTTAAACCTTAATATTTATAAATATTTCTCCTAAAAAAACTAAATTAAAAAATTGCTACCTATTTTTTTTTGTGTTTTAGATTACAATTTAAATTACAAAAGAAATTTGTTTTTAAGATTATATATTAACATAAGGACTCTCTTGTGGGTTATCTTTAAGAAGAGAATCCCTTAACTAAATAATTAAATGTGTGTTTGACAAAATATTAAATATTTTTTTTATATTTAATTGAAATTAAGTTAATACTAAAGAGAAATATAGGGAAGAGTAAAGAGAGATGGGACACCAGCAATCATACCTAAAAGAAATATTGATTTTTCTTTCTTACACTTGCACTATGTAGAGAAAACATATTATCATATTTATTGATAAGAATCATTTCAGTTGCAGGTTTATTTGAGTTTATATAACAAAAAGGCTATTTTGCAACACCAAAAGTAAATAAATACTTAAATTTTCAATAGTTTTAAGTCTCATTCATTGTTGCTAACATAACTGTTTTTAATGTTTTGTAGGCTTTATAACATAACTTTTATAAATTAGCAGTTACTTTAAATCTAAAATAAATATGACTATCATTAAGCTATTTTATTGAAATGTTATATATAGGGAGGGATGTGACATGTTCCAAGTTTCCGAACATTACCTCTAGACAAAAAATCATCTTGACAATATAAATTTTTTATATTTTATTTTTGAAAAAATATTTTTTTTGGAATTGAATTATATAACAAATCAAATAAAGTATTCAATACAAACTAGGTAAACAATTACAAAAATGCAGAAAAAATTAAGAGTCAGATTGCAGTCAAAGCACGAGGAATCATTTATTTCTATTCATGACATTACCAATATTGAGATTAATGTAAATAAATGTGTTTAAAAATATACAAGAGATAAATTGGGAAAAAGGTAGCCCAAGATATAGGTTTGAATAATTTTGTTGTTAAATTTTCAAACAAAAAATATGTTGTACACTTTGTAGGTAGAGTCAAGAGCAAAGACGATGATATGGAGTTGGAGAAAGTTAAAATATTTTTTACGATGAAAACTTAATCTTTATCTTCCCTCAAGAAATTAATTGTTCCATCATTGATATTAATAAGACATTATTGCTAAGTTGCATTCGAGAAAGATAGTCAGCAGAACTAGTCATAAATAGTTGTTGAATTTGGATTTCTCAACATATTTTAGGTACATTAAATGTTGTAATATATCACAAACCTAAGGTAAAAGAGTGAAAATCGGTCTTTTTTAAGTTTAAATAATACTTGTGGAAATTATGTGTGAATTTTAACTTTAAAAGACATGGTCCCATCCTTTCTTCACATAAGGGACGAGAGAGAATTTTCCTCGTAATTTAAATTGGTTTATAAAAATAATATATTAGTTACGAAATTTACGCTACGAAAGCTACAAAATTTGTTCGTTAGCTACGAAATTTGTTCATTCATAAATATCATCATATTTATATATTTCAAGTGTGTTAAAAAGTTACTTTATGATGCTGTTCTGAATGTTTCGTAATTGTAAAAGTCCAAAATTTGAAATATTTTTGTAAAAAATGACCCATCCCTCCCTACTCTCCCCTAATGCTTTTATAACCAAAATATGTTGAGCATAAACAAAAATAATACTTATCAGAAACTATTTTAATCAAAATACACAGGAGATAAAAATTACGAAATTTGTTCATGCATAAAATTTGCACACAAATGAAAATATTGATAATTCTATGTCATTCTATAGAAAATTAGCAGTTTGTGTAGCTGATGCAATAAAATACACATTGCAATAAAATACACATTGCAATAAAATTATTTAATTACTACTCAAATTTTACTTCCAGACAAGGAAATGTCATCCGCTGCCATTTGCATTTTAAATTTTTCCAGGGTAATATTTCATAAATAAATGTGAAATTTAAAATTCTTAGGTTGCATTATTAGGTTTAGAAAATATTTAAAAAGATGTTTCTAGCACTTAACTTATATGTTTCAGTTTTATGTTAACTTTATATGAAGTTTTATGCCTGTAACCAAAGAAATATGTTACATTTGTGAACACCCAAAAAAATATTATTAAATCATTGCGGTTGTTTGTAATATCCTGTTTTGATAAAGAAATCAGATGTTAGACAGATGTTTTATTCAGATGCAAAGAACAAGCCACAGACTTAGTTACTTATTAATAATTTCTTCACGTGATTGCCTTCACTTAGAAAAGATTGAGACGAGCATGACACATCCGTGGACCCTTACAAAATTGAAATTATTAATAAAAAACAATTTATAAAATAATTGTTGAAGTCTAATACATTATGAAAAAGTTTTATTTTGCAAATATCAGGAAGCAAATTCTAAAAGAGAATTCCTCACTTGCAAAAATGCTATCGTTTTGTCACATCTGTGGAATTAGTGTCCAACAGATGCGAATCTGAGAAAGAGAATTAATTGTTGATATGTATATTCTTGAACATATAAACAGCCTAATAGATTCCAAAAGCTTCTTCAAACTATTACAAAAATTATAGGTACCTTTTGTTTTATTTTTTCTTTGTGTATTTAATTTAAAATGCTTTGGAGGTGGGATTAAAGAAATTTTAGTTTTTAAATAAATATGATTCTATATTTCCAAACTGCCCCTCACACCTCTCCAACTTTTTAAAAATATTTTTTTTAAACTCATGAGTGTTCGACCAGGTTTCTTGTCTATTACTATTTTTTTTTTTTTAAGTCAATAAAGATGTGAAGTAAGAAACCTTTCTCCTTCAAAATCAGGGTTCAAACTCATTTTCAGAAAAAAAATTCCCTGAGTTTTCTAGAGTCGTGTTTTCCAACGTGGAGTAAATTATTTTTTGCAAGAATTTATTATTTTAATTATTTTAGCAAAATAGTCAAACTTCGATTAAACAATTTCTCCCGATAAAATGAAAAACGTATTTTTTCTTTAAAATTAATTGTCTGCAAGTCTATACTATCAAATAATTCTGTAACTTTAAGTCCTCGAGTTAAGGATTAACAAATAGCGCCGAAGAGTAGGATTTTTTTTCCAGAGTAAAAATGACTTTTTCCAGGTTTTAGGGAGGATTTTTCTTTTTTCCCTGAGATTTTAAAGCTGATTTATTTTCTCTGAATTTTCCCTGTTCTCACTGAAGCGTACGAACCCTGAAAATATAATTTTTGCATTTAGGAGGAGTGAAAATTTGAGGAGTCGAAACTTAAGTTTCAGTATTTGTAATAATAGAACAAAATAAGCGCTAAAATTATTCGATTTTGTCGCTTTCCAAGTTGTGTAATGTTTTATTAACATATATAAGTAATACTATTTATGTTTTATAACTTTATATTTTAAATTAAAATTCATTAAATTCATTCATTCAAATTAATTCATATATATATATATATATATATATATATATTCATTTTACATAGTAAAAAATCCTTTTTATATACAATTTAAAATTTTTCTACTTATCACCCAAAAATTTAAAATGCAGTAAAAATGAATTTGTTGAGAAAGAATATGAGTCTCAAAGGGCTAATGTTAATAATCAGAAAAAAAAAATTCAAAATATTTCACTATATCCACCAAGTCTAAAAAAATAGAAACTTTTAAGAAAGTATATGAAACAATATTTGAAAAACAAACAAAAAATCACAATGTTTTTTTATTGTTTTAAGAGTTACTATTAATTACTATGAATACAAAAAATATTTACAATGTAATTACTTTCATTAGAAGTTTGAATATTTAATACTTACAACCACAAATGCCACTTGCCAACAATGAGACTTGCACATTTTAAACATTGAATTGAAAAATCTTTGGAAATGCTTCCAGGTATTTTAAATAGCTTTCTTTAATTTTCCCTTTTGAAATAATGACATAGTAATTTTTAAAAAAAAATTATAAAATTTTGTTTTTAAATTTAAAATGCCATTTTAATTTAAAAAAAAAAAAAAAAAAAAAAAAAAAAAAAAACTTTACGATACAGACAGATAAAATAAACAATAAATTTTTTACCTCTTTTATAATTATTTAGTATAAGAAAGCTATATATTAAGTAAAATTTTTAATCACTCATTTGAACTTAAAATGAAGATCGATCATTTTATAGCGTATTGTTGTAAATGTTTATACTAAGCATTGCCTTATGTTCTGCATTGTTACCATTTTAAAAGAAACAGAAAAATTGCTATTTCTGAACTTCTGCATCCTTACACATACCTGAATTTTTGTTAAGACCCATTTGAACCGTAATATTATACACTTTATATCCTTATTAAAATCGATTCAGTATTTTCAAGCAAGCATAACGTTTCCTAACATGGCAGAAATATGGACGGATAAATAGTCAGACACGATCGATATTTTTACATTTTTAGAATAACCAGTTTGTTGCCAGGTAAAAAAAAAAAAAAAAAAGATATCAAGAATCAGTTTTGATGATTGAAGTATTTTTGAAATCTAATGGAAGAGATAAAAAAATTTAAAAAGGGGACTTTTTATTGAATTGCAGAAACTGTAAACTACACTGAAAATTTTCGAATGTATTTGAACTTTTACATTTTTACATTTCATTTCATGAATACATTTATAAATCAACAATCTAGATATTAATTCTTTTTCGTAATTCAATTCCACATACTAATAGAACTATCCATTACCCCTTGAAATCCTATTACAGCGTGCATCAATACCAACTACGTCATCTAGTACAATAAAAATTATTTAAACTTGCATGACTGACCTACGTTCATTGAAATTTAAATAGCTATTTATTTTTATTGGTAAACAATGTGTGACATTCAACTACGTAGGCAGACGGGTTGCTAAGTTATTTTTTATCCCTTATTTTCCTCTTCCAGTGCTGATAGAGTCGTCCAATGAAATAATCAACTAGACCAGCGTTTCTCAACCTTTCAGTATTCGATCACAATTTTCATCGCGCCCCCGCTTACAATAAAATGTATACAACAATAGTATATTGAGTATTTTGGATTCTATATTTAAAATATTTTTAACTAACTGCCAAAACAAGAGTAAAAGCGAGCCAACGTTGGCGAGAAACCACATCTGGCATTTTGCCAAGCGGGCAGTGAACACAACCGATGCTGTCTCGAGCATGCGCAGAGCAAATGTTTTCTCATAGCAGGAAGGAAAATGTTCGATAACACAAGTTTTAATTCCAGCCAGTCTCATTTGAATCGATCCTTCTATCGCTATCGAATCTATCATGAATGTGTATGTTATATATGTTTTCGTGTTAATTGCAATCCACCATATTAAATATTCACGGCAGAAGATTTATTCGGACTCATGGTTACATTTTTAAGCGGAAGTAAGCGAGCATTAGACGATAGTCAAGCATCAACAAGTACACAGACGAGCGTGGTTCCGAAAATATAATCAAGAAAATATTCTCAAGAATACTTAAATTTTGGATTTACCAGTACTGAAGTAAATGAAGAAGAAAGGCCCCAGTGTACCATTTGCTCAAAAATATTGGCCACAGACAGCATGAAACTTAATAAACTTAAACGACTTTGGGAAACGCTTCATAGTGAGTATGTCAACAAACCCAGAGAATTCTTCAAAATTAAAATCATATAAAAAGCAAAAATAATTTTTTAAAGAAACTTTGTAAATAAAAAAGCTTTAATTGCATCTTACAAAGTTTCATATAAAATAGCTAGATGTAAAAACCCTCCCACCATTGGTGAAGAGCTTATTTTGCCAGCTGCAATTGAGATTGTAGAAACTATGTTTGAAGATAATTTTTCAAAACAATTGCAGTCTACACCTCTTTCAAATGATACAGTTGCTTGTCGAATTGGTGATACAGCTGAAGATGTACAGTGTCAGCTTTTCTCAAAGTTACGTGACAAATTGTTTTCAATACAGGTTGATGAAGCAACAGATAGTAATAAAGATGCTCATTTAATTACATATATTCGATTTTGTGATGATATGTCAGTAATAGAAGAACTACTTTTCTGCAAACCAATAGAACTCCAAACAACAGCGCTCGCATTATTTGCTATTTTAAATGACGTTATGAACGAGGCGAACATAGAATGGAAAAATTGCGTCGGGAAATACACCGATGGTGCTCGTTCAATGTTCGGAAGATTCCAATGTATACATGATCCACAACAGAGAAGCTTTGGCTTCGAAAGAAATGAGTCCTGGTCTGAATATTGTGTTAGCTACGGTTGTAACCGTAGTAAATTATATAAAAATGAGACCCGTGAAATCGAGAATCTTTTCCGCACTTAGTAAAGACATGGGTTCAGTACATTCAGCGTTACTATTTTATTGCAAGGCAAGATGGTTATCACGTTGGAAATTTTTGCAACGTGTTTATGAATTAAGAGAAGAAATCGCCATTTTCCCAGAAGAAGAAAACAGATATGAAGAGGATGGCATATTTGTGATGAAATTGAGATACTTGGTTGACATATTTGAGATTTAAATGACTTGAATCTTCAACTCCAAGGAGCAAATACACATATGTTGGATACGAGTGATAAATTTAATGCTTTTTGTAGAAAATTGGAATTATGGAGCAGAAATTTGAAGCAAAAAAAAAAACTAACAATGTTTGCATATGAGGATGATTGTACTAAAACTTACAAGGCTGAAGAAGAACATGTCAAAGTTGTTTTTGTAAAAAATATCATTTAGCCATGCTGGAAAAGAATTACAAGTATTTTCTTGCTGACGACAAACTGATAACAAGTTACGAGTGGGTTAGGGATCCATTTTATTAGACTCTCGAAGGACTGTCGATTGATGAGGAAGAAAATTTCATAGACTTCACGACAAGTGGCAAAACCAAAAGACAATTTAGTAATAAATCACTATTTGAATTTTGGGCAGGAGCAGAGGATGATTTTTCTACACTAAAAACAAGGGCATTTCGCATTCTAGTACCATTTTCAACATCCTACCTTTGTGAAACTGGATTTTCTGCTGTGGCTTCTTTGAAGACAAAATATAGATCTCGGCTAAATATAGAAACAGAACTGAGAGTGGCTAATTCTAATATTAAGCCTTCCTTCGAAAAACTTTGCTCTGCAAGACTGGCCCAAGGAAGTCACTAATAATTATTAAATTTGTTTTAAATTTAGTATGTTTTTATTAAGTCAGTTTTGATTTACTAAGTTGTTTTACGTTATTTGTTAAATAGGTCGAAATGTATTTTGCTTTCTATATGTATGTGTGCTTTCCTTTTAATCAGTTAATCACTTTTTTTAAATAATATTTTCTCATTGATATTTTCGCGCCTCCCCTCTAGTATGCTCGCGCCCTCCTATGGGGGGGGGGGGGGCGCCCCACAGGTTGAGAATCGCTGAACTAGACAATATTGTTTCATAAAAGATATCGCCATACTGGTAGAATTCTTTAAGAGGCTCTTGGTGTTCTATACATCCCCACCTCCGAAATTCTCGTAAAAATGCTTTAATGGCGTAAAAAGTTGAAAAACGAATGCTTTCATTACAGAGTTCTCTTTCCTTGAACATACTCCATCAATGATTTTTTTCTTCTGTCCTCAGTTTCACTTATAAGAAATGACAAAAAATTTCGCCAAACTAGCCATTTTTTCTAAATGAATGATGATAATATAAAAACGGTAAATGACACAAATCCACGTCAGTATTATAATGTAATTGAAAGTTGTGCAATGTTTCACACCCCTAGATTTTATCAAGTTTGTCGTATCTTGTATATTTCTAATTAAGAATGTTTTATTCTTAGCTGCAAGCAATCCATAAATATTTGTGCAGTCCTTAATTAATGTAGCATTCCTGGTTAAAGTCATTGAAAAGTTACACTAGAGATATAGTAATTTAAATGTGTGTAAAACTATATTTTAGTGACAGAGACTGTCTGACTAGTTTCGAAATAAGACTTAAAGTGTATATTTTCGTTGAAATAAAGCGTTTCTACTAAATAACAAAACCGGTTAGATAACTTTTTCTGTTAACTTTTAGAATTTTTTTTTTTTTTTAATTATACTGTGCATTATTGTACAAAAAACTTAATATCCCCAAATTGAAGAAGAATGATTATCGAATTGAACTGACTCCGATTTCTACAAATTTCTTTTCCAAGCAGAGCAGTAGAGTCGGTATGATCAAAAGAAGTTGCTACGAATATTTCAACAATTATTTTTACTTATCCACATTAATTGTTTTGTATAGTACACAAAAAAAAAAAAATTGAAAAACCCGAATGATGGCTGTATCTTGTATTCTAATTGATGAAATAACAAAAGTCAAGTACCGTTGTAAATCATGGATGGATTTGAATAATTGTGATTAGTGTTTTTTTTTTTTTTTTGCTTTTTTTTTTTGCTACAAAGGGGTTATCTACATATTTAAACTGAGCCAAACTTTGAAAATTTCATAACAACCCAATAAAATCACACCATTAAAAAAAAACACGAAATACAAAAATTTCATAATGGACAATTCCCGTATTTTTTTTATTTTATTTTTTATTCATTTCTAAATGTTTCGAAAAGGCCATTAACACAAAAATTTCTGCTCAATGCACTTTTTCTTTTTTCCTAATTTGCAATCAAAGTTCTCCTGTTAGACTTTAGCGAGAAAATGATTTATTCGGATCTAATTAAATGTGACATCACTACATCTCAAACAACTTGGCTTGAAACGCTGCAGCGGAAACCAGTTTTTCAAGTTTCTCGCAAATCGCACCAACCGGTAGGGGATATTTCAATTGTCTACTAAACACCGATGCCAAACACTCACCAACTTTTTGGTAAAAACCTCACGATAACCATAGAAACGGAAAGAAGTTTTGACGTCACAGCTATAGTTGAGTGTTTTGATTGGACTGGTTTTGGCTCGGTTTTGGGGCATTTTCTTTTCTTAATATTTAAGTAACTAACTTTTTTCAAGAACTTTATGTTTGAATATTTGGAATCAGAAAGGAATTCTTCATAAATATAAACTAATTTCACTCGTTTTTTAAAAAAATGCGGGAATTGTCCATTGTTCAATGAGTGTTTGGAAATTTAAATGAGGTCAAAGAATTGACAAATTAATGTTAAAAGAAAAGTTACTTTTTTTGGTCATAAATTCTTAAGTAATTAATACATTTTAGTAAGTTTTGTTTCAAACGATTAGTTTGTTAATTGCTAAACATAAATAGCAATCAACTTTTGTATCAAACAGTGTTTTAATAATTAATTAATAAAACAAGTTTTATAATTTTTTAAATAGAAACATGTAATTTTTTTTTTTTGCTATCATGGTCGAAAAACCCTCCAGAATTTTTTTTCCCTTCCATTTTGATTTTTGTTTTCAATAGTTTAGAATTTTTTTTAAAAAAGCTCACTTTAAGGAACCAAGTAATAGATTCCGTCTTGAAGCACACAAATGTTCGATTCTTCCCTGCTAAAAGATTTGTCTTGAAGATCGACCAAAGCATTTTCGCTCATAAGTGACGAGTTTCTCAACATAATGAACTAAAATTTGGTATTTAGGGTAAAAGAAGTATTCTAAATCAAATTTAAACATAAAAAAAAATAGGGGTAAGTATTGAAATTTTTAAAGATAGAGTCAAATTAACTTAGTAAACACCCTCCTAAGAAAAATAAATTGCACCAGGCATATAGAAGATCGTAAACAAAACATTTTGGTACAAACCATAAGATTCTACGATAATTAGAACCGAAGATATAGCTATCGTTAGATTTTTTTTTTCTTGCGAACTGTAGTTTTCTTTAAGAATTTTCAAATAGCGAATTTTCATTTACTCCCCATAACAATATATAAACAAACATTTTTCTAATAGTCCGAGAGGTGACATCGCTGGCGAAAAATATTCGATTATTTTAAAATTGAGCCAAGTTGGCGGTAAGCCGGTAAATATAGCTTCAAGTAATATTTATTGCCGAATTGACTCACTTTAAAAGACTTGAACATTTTATTGTCAGTGATGTAAAATCGTCTGCTCTCTTCCTTATAAAAAATAAAAGAGTTACCGAATAAAAGGGAATGCTTATTATTTGGCGATTTATGACGTATTTTGCAATCGCCTTAAGTTCAACTCATTCAAAGTTGATTTTTGTGCAGTTACGACCATATTTGCCCAGGAAGACCAGTAAATTAATGATGTATCTGCATTTCTCTGCATTCTAAACAAAACTCAGAATGTTTTTTCGATGGTGTGCGTAAACTTGCAGTCCCCTCTCAGTCTGTAACGTATGTTTTAAAAAGCTCACTGAAATTTGTTTGCAAACTCTAGTAACAAATAAAGCTGTATTAATATTTTGTTAGATCATTTTAAATTTTGCTCTTTCATAATGGAGCACGGAATTACCCGAGACCAAATAGAATTTCTATTTCAAAAGTTTAATCTGTCTCTATGAAACATAAGAATTTAGACATATAGTGATCACATAAATTTCACAAAATTAGTTGCAAAACTCTAGGTCCAATCGGCAACTAGTTTGAAGCAAATATCATTATCTACTTTTTTAGAATAATAAAAATTCATTACGAAAAACTATGCTAAAGTCTGAAGCTCAATATGAGCGTCCAGGGAAAGGGCGAAATTGTACAATTGTTTTCCCTGCCATAATTTTCAAATTATATTTCTGATTCAAATATATAATATTTTTTTTTTAATTATCTTTTTATTTATTTTATTTAAAATGCGTTTTAAACTATCACTCTAAAAAAAATATTTAAAAATTTTTTTTTTTTTTAATTTATTAATAAATTTTTAAATGTTACGTATTGCTGGAAAAACTGAGGATCAATGGACGTATATATGCGCCCATGACCCCCAGAGGGTTAACAGGCATTGCACAACGACCGGAAGATGTCTTCAACTCGCAGGATATTATGCAACTCGATTTCTCTTTCCTTCAGAACTACTACTAATCTGCATTTTTTACAATACATAATTATTCAATACAGCAGCATTATCACTCAAAATAGCGCTTTGCATAAGATCCATGCCTATATATTGTGGATTTTATAAAAAGTAAACAGAGTAGGGGGTCCAGTACAGAAATTTCGTTAAAAATCAAAACTTATTATTATTATTATTATTATTATTTTTAATTTAAAAAAATAGTTTATATATTCCTGAAGAGAATGGTGTTTTTATCTAATTCCTCCGGTGATTAGAACTCCACGAAATTACCTGTTATTTAACCATCACTAATGGGCGTAACGCCTTGAAACGTCTGCTAAAAGTGCGTTTTTCGAGCACTAGTGATTTTCACAGATGTTGCAAATTCAAATCGATATACCTCTAGAACCATTAACAATTATTCAAATTTTTGGTGCATTTAATTTATGTAGTTTTAAACATTTTTCTTTCACAGAATTTTATTTTTTAAATTTTGTTTTAAAATGTAACGTTTAGCATAAAGTATAACATAAAAAAGCAAAAATGTCGATATTTTGTGGGAATTTCTTGGTTTTAAATTTTTTTTAAAAATAAATAAACACAATATTTGAAAAAACATTATCTCAAAGACATATAAATAGTATCTCATACATAAGATACATTTTTGGCAAAAAAATATTTATCAACAGTTTTTTTTTTTTTTTTTTTTTTTTTTTTTTTGGTACCGATCCCTAGTAGTTATTTTAGGGTGAGGACATACATGGAAGTTATATAGTTATGGCAGAATTTCATAGTGAGCATGAATATCAAGCTAATGTACTCTTTACAACAGAGAAACCACCAGGAATTATTTGAAATCTTGACTTGTGCTACAGATTAGCGTAAAACTTTCACCCAACAAGCAGCAAACTAAATTGGCAAACAGAAACAATTCTTTCAGATCTCGACAGCAGCAACGTTCCTTCGAAGAAAAGCACCCTCTAAAAATACACGTTTTTAAGATGATATCGCTTGCAACGGATGCTTCCCTATGCGATGTCTGTAATATGAAGTGAAACCATTAAGCGATTTATGTTGGCAGAGAGGTGTTGGTGGAGGGGAAAAAAAGTCTCTCCGCAGGCAGTCAACTCAAATTTCTTCCGAGATACATAAAAAAAAGAGACATCGATCGATATTTGTGTACTGAACTCTTTAATAGGACAACGGCTCTCCCCTTGATGTTATCCGAGATGCATATCCCGAGAATCTGAACTTGCCAGAGTAGATAGCCACCATCTCCCATCGCAGTTGCTTTGGTTGAAGTAATGGCGTATACTTTTCTGGAATTTTTTCCCTTTTTTGTTTTTCGGAATTATCGTTTGGTTCGTTTCTACTTTATTTCGTGGAAAATAGAGTACAAAAGAAATTGGATGTTGAATTACTAGTTACAGAACAGTTTCGATTGAGTTTATAACATTCAAGGAAACCTTTAACAGAATGCTCTTTTAAAAAAAAAAAAAATTGTAAGGAAAAAACTAGATGTCATTATTTTTTTTATTTTTTTATTCATTTAAGTTGAGATGAACGGGATACTATTTGATTCATAATTATATTACAAAGAATATGCTGAATGAAATGAAGAGATAGAAGAATTTGTTTTAACAAAATATTTTTTATCGTACTCATAAAGTTATGAAATCATATTTTGATCGTTTTTTTTTTCTACAATGTTGTATTAAAACTTTGTAAGAATTTGGAATAAAAGATTTTTAAGACATGAAACTCTAACAACAACTTCTAGATAGCTTATAAGCGGTTTCTGCTCTACATAAAGATGATGACAATTGAATACTTCTCCCTACAATGCTATAAAATAAGTTGTCCATGGTTACAAACATATTTTAATTAATATTGGGGAAGTGGCTGGTGCAAATCTCTATGGTGAATGTTAAGCCTTCTTCGAGTTCCTATCCAGAAGTTGTACTTCGATATCAGTGGGGAAAACATTTTCAATTTCCTCGAGGATTCCCAGTCAACTCTACATTTACAAAAATGCTAATTGTGATGACGTCACCCATCACTGGTTAATATTGGTTTGGTTTTTCTGAATTTTAGGCTACTGGGGCTTTGCTCTTAGTGAAGCATTGGTTGACTATATTATGGACATCTTGGCTTCTTTATACAAATTTAAAAATTGGTTTCTTTATGCAATTTAAATGATGCAAGTAGTACATATAAGTGCGGCTTTTCACAGTTCTAATCAGTCTCGTGTGTTATGGTGAAGATCGCCCAAACAGTAGTTAGCTCAAATGTCTTTTGAGTAGAGTGCCTTACCGACCCTGAGCTACTTTCTGAAGTCCAAGTTTCCAGGTGCCTGCTATAACTTCAAAGTGCCCTATGGGTTATTGTTTTCTCTCGCTGTTCAGAAGTACTACCATACCAGTCCCGGACCGTTACCTGCTTGAGGTAGTGAAGCTTTGTTTGCTCATAGTGCCTTTTTCCACACTACAGAATATTCAATGGAGTTTATGTTCATATACTATTGCATAGACTATTTGTTCAAAATGATCAGTGTTTTTATAACTTTATGAATAAAGGAGTATCTTAAGAAGGTCTCTTGCTTGTTTGACAATGTGGTACTATATGGATTGCCGGCCTGCCAATATTAAGCTTAACAACGTGACACTAATGTAATAGATAAAAGCCAAATTCAATGAAAGCCATCGCTCAAAATAATTATTCCAATATAATTTTTTAAAATGTTATAAACTTATTGATTTAATAAGTTAAAACTCTAAACAAACAATCCTAGAAAATTCCACCGAAATTGAAATGGAAGGTTTTTGATGGAATCAAAATAGAATGAGACTTTTTTTTTTTACATAGAAGCTGGTTCTCGTGGAATGTCTTTTTATAATTTTTTTGAAAATCTGAATGAAAACAAATTCAATTCATTGATTTATTATAATTTCTCAACAGTTTCCTGATAAATCTCTTAAAAATTTCGAGAATTGACCTTATACATGATGAAGATGATGTCACTGTAGTTCAGAGTGGTAAGAAATCACTTTTTTAAATCCTTTATATTAACTTTGATTCTGTGTGTGGACGGGTAGTTTGCTAAGAATGTCGATGGCGGGCAAATAATCGGAGGCCTAATTAACTCCCTTGCCTTGTCATCCAATCGGGCTGAAACTTGGTAGATAGGTTCGATGTCGATGACAATGCATTCTATCATATTTTGGCGGCTGTCACTGTCACTAAAAGCTCGATTTTTACGGAATACTAATTCACCAACTTGCCATCATCCAATCGCGTTGAAATAGCATTAACCGATCATTGAAGAAACTATCTCCTGTTGCCAAAATTGTTTTAATAAATAATAAAATTGTTTTTTGTATAAATTCGTATTCAGCCCGACTATACCTCACCACCCAGTGTGGAAATAGTGCAGCTATCAGAATAAATAAAAGATATTTGAATGTGAGTGCATAAATTCCCATTTCTTTTTAATGAAAAAATTTTGAAAAGTAATTTACCGCATATTTTGCCGATACAGATGTTTTAATATTTAAAATTAGATGCCAAAACCAAGCACACGCTGGCAACAGAAACGGAGCTCTGTTAATGAATATAAAAATTGGCAATGTACATAAAGGATTAATATTAAAAACTATTTTTTATGGGTTATAATTAGTATTTTTTATCTATTGCTATAGAAACACAAGAGAGGTAACTTGAATTTAAAAATTCAAACTTAGATATTTTTTAAAGTTTTATTATTGTTGTTCATGTGACATTGTCGTGCATAAAGTCCATCGCCAATTTCCCGTGACATTCTGTACTTTTCTTACATTGGATACATTGAATAAATTCTAGCAAGGGAATCGTCGCATTGTAAGGGCTTATAACTATTCCTGAAAACATTTTGAATTCGAAAGAAAATACTTACTCCATCGAGGAGGGGGCAAGTGTCCCTCTATGCTCCTCCTTAAATCTGTTCTCGCTTTATGGACAAATTAAGTAAACACCTCATATATTCCATCAATGTATATTCAAACACCTGAGTGGAACTTTCACACATATTATTTATAATTTTTATACTATTTTTAAATGGAAATTCATTCGAAATAATTCCGATATGTTCGAAGTTCAGTTTTTCCAACCTTAAGGAACATTTATCATTAAAAAAATAATAATAATAATAATTATTATTATTATTCATATTTTATCACTGGTTTCTGATGCAATTTACAGCTTTGTTATGCTAATAATAGAAGAAACAATTTTTTTTTAATAAGCTGCATATACTAACTTCTGCAAAATGCTTTCGTAGAAGTTCCCGAATATCATCAAAAGTTAGAAAACAAGATATGATCTTTTCTTGCTCAAAAAGCAACAGTTTATACAGGTTCTTTCAGAAAGAGCTAAATTTAAAGTGACATAAGTTCGAAACAGGGGGGGGGGGGGAAACATGAACAGACAAGTGTTACGTTGGTTAGACAGGTACGGAATTTTTAATAATCGATTTGCAAAATTAGTTACTATAATGAATCCTACAAATACAATAAAAATTGACAGCCAAAGTTAGACCTTTAACAGCTAAACAAAAGGTATTAAAATATGAATCTTGAAAATATTTGAAATTTTTGGGAAATATGATTTTGAATACTTAAACTCGTAATGCTGGACTGGGTTCATTTCGAATCAACGCGGGTTTAAACAGGGGAAGACAGCGATTTTGATAAGTTTGGTTTACAAGGTACGTTTTTTGTATTTCAAGGTTTGTATTTGTGAATATTCTTAACTTCTTGTCGATTCGACTGGATGGCTTGAATGTGATTGATATGTTATATCAATCGCATTTCAGAAACTCATCCAATGAAATCTCGACTGGGTTCAAATCCCCTGATGAAGAAACTCTGTCTGGATATCAAATATTTTTACGATTCATATTTTAGTATCTATTTTTTGGCTGTTTAAGGTCTAACTGTGGCTCTTAATTTTTGTTATATTTGTAGGATTGTATTGCACATTCTGCTTTGATGTAGCATTGCGCAGAAAGTGTGTGTGCAATGGCTTTCTAACTTCTTTTTTAATTTAAGTTTAAAGGTTTTGATATTTCTACAATAGATTTGTATTACTTTATTGATTTTGATATTGCTGTAATGAAACGTAGCAACAAACAGTTGTAAGATCTTAATGTAATGTTGTCAAATCGGCATGAGTTTCCTTTTCCTCATGAAAAAGGTCCCTATTATCTCTTCACTAGATAGTGCAGATCAAATGGTTACTTTTGAAGAATGCAGTGGTTTAAAAAAACACAGACTAGTTTTCAATATCCCATTTTCAACAGTTTTATTTGCTGACAAATCTATTCAGAGTGGTCACAGAACCTGGAAATCAGGGAAATGTCAAGGATTGTTTTTTTCTAAATTTCACGAAAATCAGGGAAATTTTGAAGCATGTTTTTCTCGTTCATCCGTATTTTGGCGCCATTTATCCGGAGATTTGGGGTGGCAATCGTTCGAAGTGTAATGTTACGGAATAATTTAACTCCTCATTACCACCAAAACCACTTAAAAAATATTGGAATGTTATTTTTCTAGCATACATGATCTATTTGATCAGGGTGTCTGTCTACAGATCTAGAAATCCTTGAAAAATTGGGAAAATTTGAAAAAAAAAGTTTGCTGAGAAATCAGGGAATTTTTTGAAAATCTGTCAGGGAAATCAGGAAATTGTCAGGAAACTTTTTTTCCCGAATTTTGTGGCCACCCTGCTGTTCAAATGAAAATCGGCGAACCGTATGCAACCGTTACCGAATTTACTGCTATGAACCATTCTTGCAAATCGGTGTACTTAAAATTCCCTGTCTATACAACATACTACTTGTCTATTCTTCCTACCGTGTTGTAACTTTGAAATATAGGCGGGGAGCTCTCTTTGTATATCATATAAGCGTCTGGTACCAAAACAGAACTTCAGATGAGATAAGATCATGATGCGACCCTAACTAAATCAGAGGATCAGCATGGATTTATTGTAAATCAAATACTTATTTATTTTCCTGTCTTTTATCGTGATTGTCTTCTGTCTTCAAATAAATCAAGGAAATGCCAAATGGTGATGTTCTCATTTATAATTTTAAGTTTGTGCAGTGAATATACACGGATTATTTCATACCTCTAACCGTTTCGTAGTTACGTCATTTCGAAGTTTAGTATTCCTTTCTGAAAAGCCACATATGTGGATATGAAAAGAAAGTATTATAATTTGATGTTCAAGTTTAATCGAGCAGCTGGAGGGAAATCACATATTATGACGTTATTTTACGCAATGAATATTAGGACTGTGTTGTGGAGAGAACCTGGATCCCGCATTATCATAAACTCTTTATAAAATACATAAAGGTCGAATCAAACAGAAATTCGTGAAAATCGGCATAGTTACAAACGAAATTTTCAATAAAAAGAATACTTTAAAAAGTGCATGCATATTACTTATTCTGTGCAATTGAAGCGTCGATCTCCCTGTTTCTGTGGTTGATCACTTCGCGAGTTCAACTACAAGCAGATTTTATAGGTTTATTTTTTAATGTGTATAGGGTAGATTTAGAAGGAATACCTCTCTGCAACCGATGATGGTTAAAAGAGCAAGGACTGTTTGTTTTTATGCGCTATTGTTGTAGAGAAAAACCTGCCTTCATTAAATGCGTGTGGACAGCTGGGAAACACGCGGTCCGAACCCGAAATACTCGCCACGTCATCGTTTACAGAGAACTCGGTTTCCTCAACACTAACACTTGGACGTGTCGAAAAGAATTGCTGTAGGAGATAACAGAGCCTGCGCAAAATGTCCTCTATATAGCCTGGCTTACCACAAAAAAGTTAAATGGGAAAATTGACACGGAAAAGTTTGTTACGATATATTTCTTTAAAAAAAATTGGATATTTGACACAGAAATTCAAACATATAAAGAAGTGTTTTCATAGAAATCTAGTTTTTTTTTTTTTTTTTTTTAATTTTGATTAAATTTACCATACGTGAAATCTTCAAAGCTAGAGGAATGTCGCTGGTTGACTGAAGTTTTGAACCACTTTTCTCATTTTCCAATTCATAAATAGGTATGAAAATAACGCGAGATCTACTGAACCTATTTAAACCCGGTATTTTTCTATAAATATCTTGATTAATCCATATTACCGGGATTATAATTTCATTCTGAGGATTTGTTATGGTGGTGAAATCAATATTAAGGAGTGTAAGGGGTATGGAGTTGTCAATACTATTAAATGTGGAAAATTTCGAAAACGAACATAAAATAAACTAATATACTAGTTTCACTATATAGTCAAAGCTCAAAAGATTTTTTAAATTATGTAGAAATTTTAAAAGAAATTTAGAGATTAAGAAGCCAGGGTTCCCACTCAAATCACAAAATGAAAATCAATGAGTTTTAAGCTCCTAAATAATGTTTTTAAGGACCGTTGAAAATTTGTTTTTAGGAATCATGTCTATTTATAAATTTTTAATTAAGTACATTCTATCAAAAAAATTACAAGTTGGTGAATGCGTAATACAAATATGTCGGTGCGAATAAACGGCGGTTACTCGGAAATATCAAGTTAGAGTTGTATTTTTATAAAGTTTGCAGTTGGGCACACAACGTCCGCAAAAATTAAGGACCTCTAAGCATTTTCACGGATTAAGCACGTATAAGAAAATATTAAGCACTTTTAATGACCGTGGGAACCCTAGAAGCTTGACAGTTTATTTTTCAGTGTTTTTTATTTTAGTTTTCTGTTGATTTTTTTTTTAGTGTGACGTCACACTTTTTATAATCTTTTCCTTCCCCCTCATCTCAAAGTGTCACATCTTGATAAATCCCCCAAGTGTGATATAGTTTTGTGAAAGGCTCCTATGATGATAACTTGAGATCAACTAAACCAATTCGAACCGGGCTTTTTTTTCTAGAAGTTTCTTAACTAATCCAAATTATCAGGAACACAATTTTATCACAAGGTGCTAAGATGGCGAAATCGAGGATAGGGTGTTTAAAGGGACTTGATCATATTTTGCAATCGATTGAACCAATATGAACTGGGCAAAGCCAGGTCACAGCTATTTGAGTCTGCCAAATGAGTTTTTTTAAACTAATTTCAATCAAGTTTTACAATTTGATTTTCAAAATTTGAGAAAAAATGTCTCCTTTTAATCATATTAGGTTTCTTTATAAATAAAAGCTGCAGATGAAACTAACTTTAACAGTTGTAAAATAAATACCTTTCTTGGCCCCTGCCCCCCCCCCCCTCCCCACTTCACTAAAGGTAAAAAAAAAATGTGAAATAGCCAGCAAAATTCTTTTTTTAATCAGATGTGGCTATTGTAGGTGCCTTACCAACACTGATGTTCACGCCAATGCTTTGGTCTGCTTTGAATATTATGTTTTTTAATTAACAAAATACAAATACATGGCTGTTCAGGAGGATTGTGCTGATCTTTAAAATAATGATAGTAATATAAGATAAGAGAAATTTAATTCAAAATTTAAGAAGCTTAATAAGCTACAGGAAAGTACTTGAAAATAATAGAAATGGAAATAATAGATTTTGCTTCCTTAAACAGTGAAATTGGCACTAGTCACTTTACAATGTCAGTATAATGACAGCAATTGAGGATAAAAAGAATTATGCGATTAAATAATATGGAAGTGCAATTAATTTCAAATTGAAAAAGTGTGACTTTTCTAGAAAACTAATATTTTTTTTACACTTTTTTTCTTAAGTTTTTATAATTTCTGTATAATTTAATATTAGGTATAATCCAACAGAACTCACATTTAATCAGATTTTTTTTAATAAAATGAGTTATAGATTTTACGTTTTCAAAATTTTAATTGTGATCTTCTAGTTTACAACAGTAGTTGCGCAAAAAAAAAAAAAAAAAAAAAAAAAAATACATAGTGAGTATGAGGGGCTCATGTGCTTTAAAAAATAAAAATTAATGCAATGCATTTTGGATAAAAAATATAAGGGTAATAATGTGGACCTCATTGAAAATCTGGTGTTAAATGCTTCATTTTAATAAATATTATTATACTAGGTGGTCAGCATAAAAGAGGCCCTAGTTCAAACTTACGTTTTGAAAATTATCTGGCTCCTCTTTTATGCTGGCCACACCTGTAATTTGGATGCCATATGTTTAAAGATTGTATGTGTTAGTATAATACATAAAATCAATAATAAGCCACTGAGATAATATTACACTTTCTTTGGTAATATTATTATCCTTTGAATATTATATATTTACAGTTTTTATGCATTACTTATTTGGAAAGTAAAAAATAAAAAAATAAAATAATTTGATGCAACTAATCTTCATTTAAAAAACATCTCCAATGGTAATGTAAGTTATAATTTTCTCCTGAAACATAAAGTTAAGTTTGGTGTGCCTTATTCATTAGAAAAATAACAAAAATAAGTACCAAAAGTGTGTTAGATTTTGTTTCATAATTATAGTTTTCTCAAAAGATAATATGCCCATTATTAAAAATGAAAAGATATTATTAAATAAAAAAGACACTGACTAAAAGTATAAATTTGAAAGACAATATTTATTGATTTTCATTAAATGAGTTCAAAACTTTACATTTGGGAGGAAAAAAACAAATACCTTATTATAAATTAATTGAAAAAATCAGATCACAGTTATTTCAAATACATTTTATTCTTATTCAATTTGATTCTGAAAAGCTTTAATACAGTAAGTATAGTTGTTAAATTTCATTGAGTTATATGAAAATCTATCCTCACCAAAATAAATTCATTTCAAAAACATTTTTACAAATTAAAATTAAAACAAATTTAACAGATTCAGTTCAAATTCACATACAACAATAATCTAACATAAAAAAAAAAAAAAATACTGTGGAATGCAAATTTTTGCAACCACACAGAGTTGATTTGGCAATACAGTTGTCAATAAATTATACAACAAAATTATTGTATTTACACAGTAATCAATTATGAATGATTAACTGCGTTTTCCTATCCACCATAACCTTAATGAATTGTCTTTCTTTGTTACTTTCTTGGAAAACATTTCGTCTTCATCATCAGAAAGAAGATCTGGAAATTGTCTTTGTCCAGAAGAAGAGCAAAAGAGAGGTAATGTTGGATGAATACTGCAATTTTTAGAAATATCTTATCAACTTGACATTTTACAAAAAAAAACAAAAAAAAAAACATCCATATAAATTAAACAATAACTTATTACTAAATGTATTTTAAATAAATTGAAATTTATATTAAATAGAATAGAATTCTTTTTAAGTAATTCCAATTTAAGTAAATAGGAATTTTTTTTTTTAGAAAATTGGAATTTAGCAAGCAGTAGAATCAAATTCTGATATTACTATAGTCAGTACAAATTCGATTCAGAAGTGAGCAGGTACAATGGTTTATTTTGACATTTTACTTTTTTTACACTTGACTTTAACGCTTTTTTGAGGAACAAGTACTCAAAAGCTTACACGAAATGTAAGCTTCAAGAAAGAGTAAATAAATTAACTCATCATTTAATGTTAATAATTTTACACAATTCCTTAAAATGGCCGTGTAATTTTTTTGTAGTTTTTATGTGATTCTTTTAATTACTAGGATCATTTGTAATGTTAATGAATGTTGTACCTGCTTAATCAAGTAATCAGTCAATGACTCTACATTTTTCTATCTAGGATAAAAAGGAGTATAACTACACTCTTCAAAGAATGTTTTTACTTCTTTTTATAAAAACTACTTTTTGCATTAAAGTTAACTAAGAAAGTGGATAACTGGTAGTAGTTACTATCGAATATATTACAGACCAACCGCAATTTGAGGATAAGCCTATGAGAAAAATTGAATGCTAAAGCAGTCAGTGATCATGCAATGTGGTTGTTTTAGCTGTCAATGAATAGAGGATTATGTAATAACTCTAATAACTCTTTTCACATTTGAATAGTTCACATTTGCTACAAAAAGGCATTTTTATACAAATCTGTGTATACTTTCATTGAAGTGTATAATTCCAATACACCCTTAATTTTGCAACTGGCTTAACCACAAAATAGAACCGATTCCACTGCAATTCTAGCTGAACAAGCAATTCACTTTTTTGTGATTCTATACATAAATATTTCATTTGTAATACCTAACTTTTAATCTAACAAATTATGCAACTAAGATTAATGTGTTATAAGGAATAGAAATCACAGTGAACTTCATATAAGGAAAGGGAGTGGCAATAAGGTAGATAAAATGGATAACAAAATAAAAATCAGACATTTTTTATAGGTGCCCATTAAACTAAATAATTTCTAAATTAATTTTATTATTCTCTTAAAAAACTGATTAATAACTGAATTTATGAGTGGGTTATTTGTCTTTATAATTGATATATAGACCCAAGCTGCACACAAAAAAGTATTTTTAATATAATTTATTACATTTTTTTTTGCTCAAAATCATTACTTTCCACGATAAAATTTCTCCAATGTCCAAATTCATGACATTTCCTGACTTTCCATACGCACGAAAACCCTGTATTTAAAGTTTTTCCTGTACTTTCCAAAATTTTTTTTTTTTTTAATCAATAGAAAGATTTATTAAAACCATAGCAGTTTGTTGAAAATGAAAAGTATATAGTTATTTTCAAAGTAATGCAGACATAAAAAATAATAAACGTTATACAAGTTTAATAGTAGAAACATTTTATCATCAAATAAAAACCATTATTGGTACATAAAATTTTTGGAATTCCTTAAGCAATATTTAATAATTCAATAGTATTGGGTCAGATAAAGTTAATTATTTCAAATATAAGTGGATTATGAAATTAAATTAATTTTTAAATAAAAATTAAAACTGGAACTTTAATATATTAGGAAAATTCCAAAATCCACATACTTGAGATTTGTTTTAAACCTTGGGTAATTGCTTGCATAAAACAACTTATTTTTATTAATTGTATCATAAGAAGTAAATAACTGCTCAAATAACCAATGTCAATAAAGGCCACAGAGGAATGCGTATTTTAATGTAGCTAGCTCTTTGACAAGATATATAGTAGAAACCTCATATGATATCAATAAACCTTTCATTAAAATGTCAAACTATCTGATTGCTTTGAAATGCAATGCTAAATAATTTCTGTGATGCCTGCAAATCATTAAGCACACCTAAAAATCCTAAGTAATAATTTTCAGAAGCACTTAATTTCAAGAAATACAGTAACAAAATAGGCACATGTATATTATTAGTTCCTTATTGTAAATTACCTGTCATCTGAAAATTGTCTGTCTGAATTGGTAAAAATGCATCTTAATAGAGCTGAATGTACACATTAAAAATAGATTCATTGGATGACTTATACAATAAAACAGGCCCATTTATTTTCAAGAAACTTTGGGTATTAAAAACTTTTGAAAATACTAATTGATAAGTTCAATTTCAATCATGCATACTGATTAATGGAAAATACAACTGAAAAACACAATTGCTTTGGTATATTATAGCTCGATAAAAATTTTCATAACAAAATTTTATTTTGATCTTTTACTCAATCATCTAATAGAATTCAGAATAAACTTTACAATGATTGCATTATCAAATTAATGTTTGAGACAGCCAATAGGTTCAATTCCTTGTGATTTTACTATATTAGATTATTAATAGATGCTTTTTGATATCTTAAATTTTAAAAAACTCATTTGTATTTTTATTGACTAATGATTTAAACATTCTAAAATTAAAAGTTCAGCAATACTTTGAAAAAGATTTTGTCACAAATAATTTAAAAACATACCTGATTCCATTTACACAATCATCATGTGCTAGATAAAAAGTTTCAGGTTCCAGTATACTGAATTCCTCTTGACTCAATTCTTTTGGTTCTGTCAAAGTATCCCAAATGGTCACTACTCCATTATAATTACCAGATATAATGTATCGTCCACACCTTTAATAACAGTACATGTTGTAAATTAAAATGACATTTTAAGTTATGAATTGGATACCTTTAATCATATGAAAGATATTGAAAAAAGTGTTATCTATTTTATTTTTCATACTTTCTAGATAAGAAAGAATTATAAATAAAATGCACAAATCAATAAGCTTTACACTTCATACTTCCTTCATGATTTAAATCTCAATTTTGCACAATAAACTAAATCATGCAGAAAAACTTTTAAATGAATTGTACTCTTGTACGTTTTGTAAGTAACTAACTCTTTCTTTTTCAGCTTTTAACAAATGAAATAATTTCCTTTCAAATCAGTTTTTTTTTTTTTTAAAGAAACTAAATGTAATTAGTTTTTTGAAAATCTGACATTCTAAAATAACTAAATCATTTTATAGCATTTCATCTTTATAAGAGTCAGTGAGCCGAACACTACCAATTTAATTAATTCGAATACAGAGTTGAAAGTTCACTGTTTTTTTTATATCCATACACAAGCTGAACTAAGGCATTAAAATCATGAAAAAAATTATTAAAATAAAAACACCATTAAAAAATCAATAAACATTTTTGAATAAAAAGATTTGTAGAACTTTTAATTATGCAAAATATATTTCAAATTAAATATTTATAAATCATTCTTATATTGGTTAAATAGTATGTTGGAGATTATTTTGGTACATGCGGTAGACAAGGGGGGTACCAGATCATTGTTCAATGTCTGGGTGAATGGAGGAATGCATTCTCTCTGGTAAGTCTTTCAAAAGGAAATTTAATCACATTTGTATCATAAATGGGAGAATACTCCTAACGGGTATCCTGACAACTAACACAAGACTACCTGTTACAATAACCGTTGTGACTACGAACACTTTTTTGGAAGCAAAATTATATGCACATCATAATTCACTTAATTTTCTTAATATAAGATTTCCAACAATATCAAGAAATAAACGGGAAAAACAAATACAGATATTTCAAAACTACTCTTTTCCTCTCAAAATAATCAATAACTATACCTTGTAATGTCAAAATACATGCGTTGATTTGTTAAACAAGACCTACGCAAGCAATAAAGAACACTCCCTAAATTTCTCATGTCCCAGCATAAAATCTCTGGATCCTAGAAATACATTATAATTAATACTAAGAAGCCATGCAGATTAAAATTTATGGTAAATATAATTTTATTCCATAAAAATTTAATAAAAAAATTAAATACATTGAAAGTCAAATGGAAATATAAAAAACCAGTAAATATATAAATATTTCATGTAATTATTCAATGCAACATTTTTAGTAAATGTTTAAATTTCAATGAATTCCCATTGAAAATTGTGTACATTCATCAACATTTTAATTCAAACACCATATGCATATTCTAGTTACAAGAAAAATAACACAAAAATCAAAAAGCAGCAATAATGAAATATTAATTGTACAAATTTTAAGTATAGAAGTGGCAACTACTCATTTAGAGCAAAAATAGATAATATTCAGAGCATAGAGGTTTACAAAAATATAAGAGCAAACATTAGTTAAACTATCTATCGATAACGATTGAAATGAGATATTGATTGCATAAAAATATAGTAAGAAACATCAATTAATTAATCTAAAAATTATTAAGAATACAAGAATAATTAGGAATCAATGTTTTAGGGCTAAACTGTTAGAGGAATTGATTACAGATACTAAAAAAAAAAAATTTAAAAAAAAAAAAAATCTATCTGTAATGTAGGCTTTATTTGTTTTGATTGCTAGTTTGTTTTTCTATTATGACTACTTTTATTTATTATTATTATTTTTTGTGCTCATCAGGATAAAAAAAAACTTTGTTATTTAATTTTTTATAATAGGGAGTAACAATATAATATTGCAATCAATGGTCAGGTTAGCTGATTTTATCTCCAATTCATAATTTTACCTCCATTAACTTAAATGCACAAGACGTTAAAATGAAATTAGTAAAATAGAAACATTTAAAAAAAATTAACTTCTTTAATTTAAAAATATTTACAGTAAAAATTTTGATAAAAAATCTTTAAAAAAGATGGTAACAAATGTATGAATGAAATAAATAAATAAATAAATGAAAATAAAAAAAAAGAACATTGCTCATACAGAAAATATTGTCTCCATAGCCTTTAATAAATATGGAAAAGGAAATAAAAACAATGTCCCTATTTTAATTGGTCAAGATTAGCAGATTTTTTTATTTTTTTTGGTTGTTGTAAATTTTAGCAGGTTTTGTCTTCAATTCAGAATTTTACTACAATATACTTAAATGTGCAACACATTAAAATGGCACTAGTAAAATGGATGCATTAAAAAAAAATATTAAAATATTTAGAATAAAAATGTTCAGGGTTGACACACAAAATGCAAAACAAAATTCTTTGACCTTTCCAGGTTTTCCAGACAATTTTTATAAATTTCCAAGTTTCATTTCAAGCCGAAGTAAACAAAAAATTTTGCATACAATTGTAGTTAAAATTAATTTTAAAGAAGGATCGTAGAGAAAAATAATTTACAATATTTTAATGTGCATTTTTATCAATTAATCAAAATTTTGGGAAAAAAGTGGAATTTAACTTGTTTGAGGAACTGTAAAAAGTTTGTGATTTGTGTCATCAAACACTGATGTACTTGCACATGAAGATAAATAGATTAGATGGTAGAGGTAGCAAATTGTGCATCTCCTTTTATTTTTCTCAAGGGTGAAAACAATCAAAATAAAAAAAAAAAGAGGAAAATACAAATACAGCATTATTTCTTTCAAAATACAAAAATAACTGAATAAAAATATATTTGTGTACTAATGTGTGTACAGAACAGAGGCACAGCTAGAAATTTTTTTTTGAGGGGTGAGGCTTTTAGGCCACAAAGTCCATTAAAAATAATAAATTTGTTGAAAAAGTGAAAATTCTCAGAAAAAAGCAGAAATGGGTGCAAAGCGAAAGACTTCAACCCATTTTCAGTCGATTTGCTTACGGGTACTTTTTACACGTTGTTACAAGAAAATATCATAAGAAATATTAAAATATTAAATTTTCAGAATGCAGACACGCGTTCTGAAAAAAAACAAAAAAAAAAAAAAAACTGCACTTTTTGAAAGAAAACTTGAATCCGAAAGGAATTCCCTGACTTTTTCAGAAAATAACATTTATTACTTTTCCCTGACCTTTTTTTATACATTTTAATTTTCCCTGACAATTCTAGGTTTTCCCTGTTTTCCAGGTGCATCGCAACCCTGATTTTGAGAAGAAATTGTCAACAAAGCTGATAACGAATGTATCAATGAAATAAAACAAAGAACATTGCTCAAACAATTTCCTTATTTCAACTTTTTAACAGACATGCAAAGAGAAATGAGTTGGGCAATGGAGCTGTATAATGCCATGTAATTATGCATAATAAATATTTCTTTATGGATGCATAATGAAATAATGTACGTAAGTTTGCTATAAAAACATATAACAAAGTGGCCACAGAACCTGGAAATGTCAGGGAACTTTCCGATTCTGGACAATGTTAGGGAAATTTTTTAAATTTTACAAAAATCAGGGAAATTTTTTCTGTTCTGAAAATACGTGTCCCCGTTCTTCAGGATTTTGGCACCATTTATCCAGAGAACTGTGGTGGTAATCGTTAGAAGTTTAATGTTATGGATTAATTATAAATATTAATTTTGTTTCTGCCAGTGATGTAAAAAAGAAAGGGAAAAAAAAATAGTATCATTGGTATAAACCAAATAAAATATCATGAAATTCATTTATGTTTAATACGCAGTAAGAACTTTATATTTTATTGAGGACATCAAAAATCATAGAAGGGTAGAAGAATAATTATTTTTATTTTACAAATATTTTCTTAGGATACACACTTTATAAACAAGTTAAATTCTACTTTTAATATACTCATAAGCAGATGCTACATTTTGTACAAATTTAGTCAGCCAAAACTTTGAGTGTTGCCTTTAGTTTTTAGGCAAAATTTACATCAGTAATAATATTGTAGAAACATTGTCTTTTTAATTCAAATACCAATAATAAAAAGTTTTAGTAAAATACAGACTCAGGTGAAAAATGAGAAATTTTAAAAAAGTAACTAAACTTTTTTGATTGCCACTTTACATACATAAATCTAGTTTTTATTTATTCCTCTAAAACTTTACTGCATTGGTTAACTAATCGTACAGTTTTTTTTCTTACCTTTCGACCACCACTATAAAGTAAATTACCGTCTGGAGAAAACTGCAACTGAGTTATACCACCTTTTTGGCCTTCAAGAATACACTCCAATTCACCACTGGGTTCAGAGTATATTCCAACTACAGTGAGAAAATGAAGATTTATTACTTCTAATTAACTAAAACTTTTGTAAGAAAAAATTTTTTGGTTACTTTATACTACCCAACAATACCTAAAACTACCATATTAAAAAGGAAATAAACAGATATTTATAAATTACAATCACTGATTTTTAACAACAACTTCTGGATAGTGTATACTTGGTTATTGACTTGAGGCCAAAGAAAGTTTAATAATCACCTAAAGAACTATATTAACAACTTCCCCTCAGAACTAGATTTAGTATGTTTGTAGCTATGGCCTACCTATTAGATAGCATTATGGGGGGGGGGGGATATTACAATGGCTTCATCTGTTTGCAGAGCAGAAACCATTTATAATCTATCCAAAAGTAGTAGTCAGGGATTAATGATCCTGACTTAATCACAATCAATGTAAAAAAATTACAAGGAATTAAAAAATATGTTACTTGATCTGGTATAGGATCCAGCAGCTAAAACATTTCTATTTGCAAGTGTGAATCCAAAACATGAAATAATTCCTGATTGTCCACTTTTTTTAGCTAAAAGAAAATTAAGATTCACCAATAAATATTTTAATTATATTCAGCTGGAAATGGCTAGTTTAAAAAATTAAGAAAATTTTAATATAGGTGCCTCACAAACTGTCCAATTATTGGTTAAAAGATTTGTAAGAATTGTCTTTAAATGCATTTCACACAGAATAATAATAATTTCTAAAAATCTAATGAGTTATAATTTATCATGAAAGATTTTGATTTAGAAAGCTTATACTGTGTATTTTCTGAAAAATATACCCATTCTATGAAATTTTAGTGAAATTATATAGTTTTGTTAAATTCTCCACAAGGAAATGTACACTCGATAAAAGTGATCGATTAGAAAGCCTGCATCACAAATAAAATGGTATGTTAAGAGAAATGAAGCAGATTTAAAATTTATTTTAAAGTACAGTACTAAAAATATTATCAATACTTTCTGTATACAAAAATAAATATTACTAATAAGGGGAATCCTCAGTCTGAGAAACGAAGTTCAAGATGAGGTTTCGTTTGATAACAATTAGTGTTTAGTAATTAATCACAATTCCCACCATTCTATTACACTATTGAACTTAATGGACCCTATTTAAACTTTTAGGAACTGTTTTCTCAGAACTTTGGTTTAATGAATACTACCCATGAGAATGGTAGGAGTTTGGGGAACTATTACCATATAAAGTCTTACAGCAAACTCAATTTCCAAGAACAAATGCTTCCCTCTTGCAATAGTTGCTCAAAGGAAAGATATCATAGTGTTTCTTTACAGCTGAATCATAGTTATAAAACAGAAATTATTTTTTACTGAAACAAGCTAATAATCGTATATTATTAAACTGAATAATGCTAATCTTTCAGAAATACTACAAGAGAATTTTACAGAAAAATTTCTACAATATTTTAACATGCATTTTTATCAATTAATCAAAATTATTGTTAAAAAAAGCGAAAATCCCCTTTTTTGCAGAACAGTACCATGTTTGGGATTTGTGTCACTAAATACTGATGTACTTGCACACGAAGACATATTGATTAGTTGGTAGAAATAGGTAACCCTTCATTTTTTGCAGGGATGAAAATAGTCAAAATATAAAAAAAGAGAGAAATATACACACAGTGTTATTTTTAACAACAAAAATAGCTGAATAAGAAAATATTTGTGTACAAAGCAGTGATGCAGCTAGAAATGTTTAAGACAAGTTTATTCTGATAAAGCTCTACGAAGTCCACTAAAAAGTAAAAAAAATTTTTTTTTAGAAAAAGTGAAAATTTGTAGAGCTAAAAAGAGGAAATCAGCATAAAAGTGAAAGATTTCCACCCGTTTTTCAGTCGATTTGTTCTCAGTGGGTGCTTTTTACATGTTGTTACAAGAAAATATCAATTTTCAGAAAGCAGATGTGCATTCTGAAAAATATTACTGAACTTGCTGGAAGAAAACTTGAACCTGAAAGAAATTCCCTGACTTTTCAAGAAAATATCAAATTTTTTAGTTTTCCCTGACCTTTTTTAGGCATTTTCATTTTCCCTGACAATTCCAGGTTTTATTGTTTTCTAGGTGTGTGGCAACCCTGAATAATGTGCAATCCAATTATAATATTTAACTGAATTAACTTAACATCACCTCCAAATCAAGATTGAACACAATTCATTAATGCTATTACATCATAGTAAAATCAATTCACTAATTAACATTTGAGATAAAAAATAAAATAAACAACAAAGTAAGATAGGATTATCATATAATGAAATTGAAAATTGGAATCTGAAACATGAGAATTTAGCATGGAAAATTTAGTATTACAGGAATTAAACTTTTTTTTTTTATATATATATATAGAATAATGTTGTACTGTAAATGATATACTTTTGATGGGAATTTATATTGCAGTTCTTCCTGGAAGTAAAGTTTCAGCTTTCAAATGACTTTCAAAAGTAGAAAATGTAAATTTAAAAGGTATCTATTCAAAACAGGAGAAATTTAAAGAAGAATTCTCACAAGAAATGATGTGAGGATATTGCCTCCCCTTCCTTCAACTTTGGCAGAAAAAATATTACATTTCTATAATTTTCAAATAGTAAACAAGTAGCATAAAACATAATATGAACAGTAATGTATATTAAAAAATGCCTAAATTGAAGTAGGATTGGGAAAAATGGAATACAGTAGTGTATAAAAGATTAATCATTTATGCCACACTAACATAATTCTACAATATGAAGACCCGTTTCTTAAATGGAAAAGACTTATGAAGCAAAATACCATGCATTAAAGAAAAGACTAAACCAATTCACAGTACAGAAATTGTTTCATATATTCAGCTGCACTTTCCATGTTAATAGATTTATTGCAATGAGAAATAAGTCATGTGAATTAATTATGTTTCTTTGATGATTCTATACAAGTTTATAAAAGACTGCTTTGTTATAACTTCTAGAAATAATAATTAAAAGCAGACAGATATATACATATTCATAACACATTTCTCTTTACTTTATGAGACTCAAGCCGCCTCTGAATCAGCTTTGTAGGAATAAAATTAATATATATCCACCCTTCATCCTCTGTTTCTACTCAAGGTTCAGGGGTCACAACCATGAACCTTAGAAAAATCTTTTCATTCAAGGGTAGCCACAAAATTCAGGAAAAAAAGTTCCCCGATAGATTCCTAAAAAATTCACTGATTTTACCATAAACTTTTTTCAAATTTCCCCAACTTTGTCAGATGTGTAGATACCCTGATCAAATAGAACTTGTATGGTTAAAGAGATAATATGTCAATTTTTAAAAAATAGTTTTGGCTGTAATTAAAAGTTTAAATTATTGCCAAACATTAAACTTCTATCGACTACCACCACAATTCTCCGGATAAATGGCGGCAAAATCCTGATGAATGGGAAAACATACTTTCAGAACAGAGAAAATTTCTCTGATTTTCGTGAAATTTTAAAAATTCACTGACATTTCTAGGTTCTGTGGCCACTCTGTTATTTCATTAATGGAATATTTTTAAAATTTATTGAAGAAAGTTAAATAAAATAAAGTGATGTATTAATTGCCTATTGAGCTGACCATCTTTTGTAAATTCTTTGGTCAGATATTGCTCTTTACATATATATAATAAAATTTTCCTTTATGCTTAAGGATCAGAACAATATTCCTCAAGTCTGCTTCCACTCTCAAGTTGCCTTTTTTTTTTATGCTACCTCGCAAACAATAACCCATGTTTTTATTAGAATTGTTTAAATTTCATCTACTTTTTCAGGCAAAATTTAGTAAATTCTCTATCGGAACAAGATAATTGCCTGACCAATTGTGCAAAAATACTAGTTATAAAAATCATTATGACTATTGTGGCAAATTCATACCATTAGTACATAATGAGATAATTAGCTAAGAGTTTTTATTTCTTATAATAATGACTTGGGTATTTTATTTTACGGAGTTACAATTTTACTGATTTTTAAAGGGAATATCAACTATCCCTGATTATCCCAAAATATTCTTAAACTTGCATATAAAGAATATTTCATGCAAATAGGGAACAAGACAGATATAATTTCAAATTTTGGAAATTATAAGTAAGAGATACTCGAAATCATGTAAATTTTAAAGGGAAAAAATGGTTGTTCAATTTTTATTTGTAACTTCAGACACAAAACTATTAAGATTTCATAGAAATTTTTTTTAATTTTTACTTTATAACAATCTTTTTTACTAACAAATTACTTGATAAATAGTATTAATTTAAAAATGTATTTTTCAATGCACTTTAAGTAACAATTGATAAAGGATAACTTATAAAATATAAAGTTAATAAGAATGAGCACATTACTCTATTACATAAATACATATATTTTACCAAAAGTTTTTCTTTCGTAGAAGTTCCTTCCAGGTGTATCAACATTGAAGATGCGAATCGTCTTTTCAAATCCACAAAAGATGCGTTCACCTTGGGCGTCAAAACTCACACTGTGAGGAGTGGCAATTTCATCCTACATGGAGAAAAAAAAAGCACCATTTAAATGATTGAATGGAAAAAAACAATGTAACCTTGCTAAAAGTTTAGATCTTATAGGCTAAGAAATAACTTATACTATAAAAGTTACCATTTGATCATATGTTCTGTAGCTACATCTGAGCTCCCCAGTGAAGGCATCCCAAAGATGAACTGGACTATTTTTGGAGCAACTGGCTAAACTTGATAAATAAGTAATAAAAAAGTTAATGCAGCAACTGCATCTGACATTAAAAGATTAAAATGGCAAATAAAATACAATAGACAACCGATCATTTTGCCTAATGTGGTGGAAGGACAGGCTGGATAACAAAGAAATTGGATAGACTGTTTTATATAAATAATGCTTACTTTTTGTCCCCCATACCATTAAAAAATACTTTTTGTCCCCCATACCATTAAAAAATACTTTTTGTATTGAAACACTCTAGTATATATCTTTTATTCTTCTCAGAACAGGCTGTTAGTTTATGAAGGCTCATTATCAACTGTACATTTGGAAAAATTATAACATCGAACCTACACAAAATTACTGCATTGATACACAGAAGAAAGAAGTCTAAATATACTATGAGTATACATTTTAAAATAAATTTTGTCTAAATTAATACCAGGGAAAATAAAATCATAATAAAATATTAATATCAATTGAATTTTGAATTAAGGTGGATAGTACTGGTTAGTTAATAGTCAGGAGTCTACTAAAAATAAAAAAAAATTAGTGCATTTCATATTATGAATAATATAACCTATAAAAACAAGGTTTTTGATATAAATCCTTTATATACAATGCCAATTTTTATATCTTATTACAAGTTACTGAGCTCAGATTGAGTTTTCATATTGTTTGACTAGTATGAACAAAAGATCCATTCCAAACTATATAATTCCCCCCTTCCAACCAAAAAAAATTTATTGAATACAAGTCCAATTTGCCATGATTAATTTTGATTGAATGGGAACAAGTGGGTTAATTAGCCCTCTAAAGATTTTGCCTTGTCAACCTTAATAAGGGAAGGATTTAGTCGTTAAATATCACCACATTGAACATGTTTGAATAAAGCTTGATATGTGGATAATAGAATGAGAGTAAAATCTAAGAAGTCTGACATAAGACAATAAAAACATGTGTAAAAGCAACAAAGACATGTGACAAAGCTTCAGTGACAGAGACAGGCCTCAAAACTTTATAGAATGCAATCTTATCTACAACGAATGTATCTGTCAAATTTCAGCATGATTGAATCATTGCAAGTTGGTTTATTCGTATTACGAAGCAATAATAGAAGCGTGCATAAAAGCAACCTTCCAGTGACAGCCTCCATAATTTTATATTGTGCTACCTTATCAATAACGAATCTATCTGCCAGATATCAGCTTGATGGAATGATGCAAGGAATGACATCTGGAGAGTTGTAGAAAATTTATTTTTATCGAGATTGGCTTTTCACAGGTAACTCTTACTACATTAATTTTTAACTTATTAATTTTAAATTCCATTATAATAAAAATTCTATACATAATCCTCTTTAAAATTGTTCATACACAAAGCTGATTTATGGCTTTGATTGCCAGTAAATGTACGGAAATAGGATTCAAACTGTTCATTAGACAAAAGATTATTAAGCATAAAAATACTTTTAAAAAAATAAAGAGAATACTTAAGAATATCTTTTGTTTTTATTTTATTGTATTTTAAAAATGTGGATACTAGTTCAGGTATTTTAAAATTTCATTAACTTTTAATAAAAAGCAACTTTTGTTCGAATTTAAAAGATGCTCTCCACCATCTTTCTTTACTTAATGCTACTATGTACCAGATTTTGCCCTTTTAGGTGCAGAGCTGTGGGTTTTCATAGAGTGCAGGCGGATAAACGCTCAGTTTTATATATAGATGATACAGGGGCGCAGTGAATTTTCTAAAAAAATCAGGTAGGAATTTCAGGGATACTTCCTAAAAATTTTAGGAGTAAATCCAAAAATTTAAGGGGTAGTTCCAAAAATTTTAGGGATAATTCTAAACAGTTTAGGGATATTTCTTTTAAAGCTGACATAGGCTCCTAACACAGACATTCTTATCAAAGCATGTTTCAATACCGTAAAAAATCTGCCAATTTTTAAGAAATTTAATAATTTTAAATAATAAAGATCTCAAAAAAGATTTTCTTCCCAAGAGAAGTATAAGGGTTTTATCGAGGGTTTTGATGAAAATCGGGGAATTTTTGAGGTTTTTAATTTTTTAAAGGACTTATTGAAAAATTTAAGTACAATTTTAGGAATTGTAGGGAGAAAAAAAATGTAAGGAATATTATGGCCAATGCGGTCCCTGATAACATGATTACACTTTGGAAACTTCAATGTTCTATAAAAATTGTCACATTATTTTATCTACAGGCATTTTCTTTACTTATTTGAATATGAGAGGAAGAATATGTGAAGTGCAGAGCGAGGAGACAGTTTGTCCAACGTGGTGGTCAGTGGCAGGGAGGAGGGAAGGCGAGTAATTGCTTTCATGATGCATCAATTTCACGGGACACATTTAAAAAAAGTGTTTTTTTAATTTAAAGTTTTAAAAAAATTAGCTTTAACCGCTTGAACATGAATTTCATTAATAAAAGTTAATTTGGAATTAGTTGGAATTTTTTTATTTTTTTTATTTTTAATTTTACAAACAGAAGGGTATGATAAAATTTATTTTTAAGAAAGATGGGGTTGGGGACAGCAATATGATGTAATTTTAGGAGAGGGGGGGGGGGAGGTTCAATCAAGCATGATGCATTTGAGTGTAATACGAGAGAAGGGGGTGTCTTGAAGATACTTGAAGACAAATTGCATTCAAAGGAAATTTTTTTTTTATACAAAGCTCATCAGGCTTGTAATTATATATTCTTACATATAAAACTAATGAATTAATATTTAAAGAAACATTGACTAAGCAAGTAAATTTTGAATTGGATTAACAAAATGTGTTTTTAAACTAACAACAAATACAAAAGATTCTATTTATTTTGATTAAAACTCTTACCAACATGTGCAAGGGTCTGATGAATTCATTTGAGGATACCAGCAGTAGTCGTATACGAGCTCTCCTTCCGTTATCTTAAGTGCAGGTTCCTATTAAAATGAGTAAGTATTTTTTTTAAATATTTAATGAGTTAGTATTTTTAAATATTTAATACAGGGTTCTCACTCAAATCACAGAATGAAAATCACTGACTTTTCAATGACTTTTAAGGACCTAAATAATGTTTTTAAGGACCTTTGAAAATTTGTTTTCAGGCATCATGTCTATATATAAATTTTTAATAAAATATATTATACCAGAAAATTTACAAGTTGGTGCATGCGTAATAAAATATGTCACAGAATTCTGATACAGTGCGGATAAGTGATGGTCATGCGGGAATAAAAAGTCTGAGTAGTATTTTTATAAAATTTACGGTTGACAGAACAGTCGTGAAAATTAAGGACTTTTAAGGACCTCTAAGCATTTTCAAGGACTTTTAAGCACCTCTAAGCATTTTCAAGTACTTGCAAGGCCTTGAAAACAAGTTCAAAAATATTAAGCACTTTTAATGACTTTCAATGACCGTGGGAACAATCTAATAGTCATCTTGGGTTATAAACTGTATAGGGAGTCAATTCTATTTGGTAACACTGAGGCTATTTTTTTCTATTGTTGTTTTAAAAATTTTCCGAATTGAGGCACTGGCATTACACTAGCCTTTATGTGAGGAAAAACTATCTGCTTATCCCCACGTGAAATTTAGTTGCTAAATTGTATAAATTAAGAAGGTTATGCTGACAGTGTGCTATTACCTATAATTATATAACTTAGAAACATGTAGAGTTATCAAGACCAAACAAATTGCAGATTCAATTCAGAAATATCTATTATATATAAAATACAACATCCAGGGTTCCCACACAAATCACAGAATAAAAATCAATGACTTTTAAGGATCTAAATAATGTTTTTAAGGAACTATGAAAATTTGTTTTCAGGCATCATGTCTATATATAAATTTTTAATAAAGTATATCCTACCAGAAAAGTTATAAATTGGCGCATGCATAATACAAATATGTCAGAATTCCGATTTGGTACGGATAAGTGGCGGTCACACTGGGACAGCAAATCTGAGTTGTATTTTTATAAATTTTGCAGTTGGGTTCATATCTGCAAAAATTAAGGACTTTTAAGGACCTCTAAGCATTTTCAAGGACTTTGAAGCACATCTAAGTATTTTCAAGTACTTTCAAGGCCTTGAAAACAAGTTTAAAAATATTAAGCACTTTCAATGACCGTGGGAACCCTGCCATCTATTTGGGTGGAACTAATCACATAATTTAGCGTAAAACTTTCTGCATGAGTTTAATTTAGGTTCCCAGGCTCTAAATTGATTTATTACTTCCAAAGTTATAGCAAAATTTAAAATGTCTTTTTTTAAGCTTTTGATAATTTAAACAAGGTGTAGCGTTCTGCGTTAAATAGGGAGAGGGCTAACAAGACGTCTTTCTAGTATGAAGATCGTTTATTCAACTGCTTATGTATTACGGTTACAGGTAAGTATATCAAATGACGGTTACAGTGAAGGGGTAACGCTACATCTCCCCTAAAATTTTAATTTTAGAAATTACCAATTTATAAAATTAATGTAAACATTTAAGTAATTAGTTTTTAAACATTTTAAAGAAACATAAAACTTAATTAATTAAGCACTATAAGTAGGAAATATAAATACAGTTTATAAGTTCAGTCTCTTCACTGGTTTGATGACTCGTCCTGATTTGGTACGTATTGGACTTGATGGCACATGTACATCTGGAGAATTGGGCAATGTAGGAGGTGGAGGTGAATGTACAACCTCTCTTACGAATGTGGGCGTGGGTTCGAATCCCACTTCTGACACCATGTAGCGTTCTGCGTTAAATAGGGAGAGGGCTAACAAGACGTCTTTCTAGTATGAAGATCGTTTATTCAACTGCTTATGTATTACGGTTACAGGTAAGTATATCAAATGACGGTTACAGTGAAGGGGTAACGCTACACAAGGCAATAATATTATACCCATATGATTATCAAAAGCACATAAAAGAACATATTACTTAATAAATATCTTTAGCATACTGTTAGTCTTAGTTAATGTGAATGAGAGTTTAAATTTGAATCTTTGTTCAATTATTTTTATTGCTCACTTTTTAAAGCATTAAAACTAAATGCTTAACATAATTGATAAGCATTTAACGCTTAACATAATTGATATATCTAATACTTAATACAATTTATATATAGTTTGTTGAATATTCTATTGTTATACTAGGGTTTCCATGAAACTTCACCTAGCTACTTAAGGATTAAAAGTAACTAATCATAAAATGCAGACAAGTAGATAAATTTTAAAATCTCATTTTATTGTTTTAGGTCTCTGATTTAAAATCACTTTAATTTTTAATAACTTTCCTTTGATTTACAAACACTTAAATCTTATTACAAGGATGTTACCTGGCTTCATATGAACTGGGAAAGTGAAAAATAAGAGTTGAAATATTATAAATATATTTTTAGTGCAGAAGAAAATAAAAATTTTAGGGCAATAAGTAATACTTTCAGAAAAGTCAACAATAGAATTTGTGCAATAATTAGTAAATTTGAAACAAAATATTTAAATTACGGAATGGCACATCATTTTTTGTAAGTAGCTTTTTCAATTCATCTTTTCAAGTTTAGCTAAAAATTAAAAACAATAGTAGTCAAAATATAAAAATAATCAATAGCAAAGTAATATAATACTCTGTAAGTGAAAAAAAATTCTGTCACAAAACTTGCGTTCATTTTTAATGCAAAACAACACCAAATTAACATTCTCAAATATTTTACTTATGCAGCAAAACTATTAAAGAAATAGCCGTTTCGGAATAATTGTGACTGAAAATGTAAGCTTGGGAGCATTTTAGAAGATAGTTCTGCTTTGGAAAATGTTGAATGGAGAGAAACATGCATACCAATTCCGGAATATCCTGCCATTGTGATGTGTCCCATAGCTCCTGGGGCAAGTTGAAAAGCCGAAGAACATTGTCTTCACTACAGCTCATGATGCATGATCCATCTGGGGCCCTAGAAAATAAGAAATAGTTATTCAAGAGCTAAGGTAAAGGTCATTGCAAGTACTGATTGATACTCCAAGTATTCTGGGCAAGAACATGGAGGACAAGTAAAAGAACCAAGTAACAAACATGTTTACTTGTGCAGTAAACATGTTTTTAATCGGGTCCATTCATTGGTAACAAGGAAAAGTTTAAAAAATCATCAGGTCCAAATAGTGCACATGGGTTATTCTTCAAAAAACAGGCAACTTTTGAATATTAATTTTTTTTTTTTTTTTAAAGGATGCTACGAAAGTAAGTTATAACTACATATTTTTTATTGCTTAGGTTTGATACAGCAATAAAAAATACCAACAGCATAAAAAACTGTTAATTGTGCAAAGGAAAAAAATGTTTTAAAAAATCCCAATGTCAAGACAATGGTGTTTCTAATACAATTACAAATTCAAATGGGGTTATTACTAATTGCAAAAGCATTTTATATATTTAGTAGAACATACATTTATTCTTAATTTGCATAACAGAAAAAGTGACTAAAAGAAGAAAAATTGAAATAAGAATAAAAATTTCAAAAGTATGCAAGTTCTCTGTCAATAATAAAATTCAACTACTTTAACAAAATGCTAATTAAAATAAAATTTCAAGTTTACTTCACATGGTTCATACAGATTTTCAAAATAAAAAATAAGGACTTTTTAAGCACTTCATTAGCTTTTTTAAGGACTTTAATTTTCTTTGTGGTTTATACCATGGGAAAAAATTGAATGAAAATAAAACTTTAATGCATACTAAAATTCATAAATGAAATTTCATTTAATTTCTTATGATTATAACCACTCATCGTGAGAAATAGATGTTCTTTTGATGCATTAATATTTTTGAAGTGCAATGTAAATCACACATTTTTTTTTTAATAATCTCTTGTTTCGAAGGGCACTTTTATGGTAAATAGCAAAATTTCTTAACCGGTTTTCTGACAAAAATGCTCCAATTCCGCTTCTGTTGGAATGTGTTTTAAAGAAAATTGTTGGAAACAAAGAACATCTACACTTAGTAAAATTTTTATAAAATATTCATCAGTATAAAAATAGCAATTTGTAACTCTAACATTAAAATAAGAATCAGGGTGGCCAGAATATTCACGAAAAAAAGTTCCCTGACAGATTTCTAAAAAATTCCCTGATTTTAGGGCAAACTTTTATTCAAATTTCCCCAATTTTCTTAGGTTTTCCAGATGTCTAGACCCCCTGATCAAATAGAACATGTATGCTAAAGAGATAATATGCAATTTAAAAAAAAAATAGTTTTGCTGGTAGTGAAAAGTTTAAATTATTCCGTAACATTAAACTTCTAATATTTTCGTTTGGACACGCGTAATCGCGATGTCCTCCTGTTAAATTTAGGGGGTGTTTTTGGTAATTTGCCTGTTACTAATTAATTTCTAAACATCCGTTTCATATTTAAAATTAAACATAACAGGAATTCCAATTTTTAAAAAAATAAAACTTCTATTATAGCTTACATAATAGCGGCATGCACGGCAAAAAAAATCGCAGTTTTGACGCTAAATTTGATCCGATTTTGAAAATAAAAAAATTTAAAAATTTCAAGACATAGTCCAAATTCTTTAGTCGGAATACTCCTTGTGATATCCCATGTATTAATTTCATGATTTCATATAGAACATGTATGCTAAAGAGATAATATGCAATTTTTAAAAAAAATAGTTTTGCTGGTAGTGAAAAGTTTAAATTATTCCGTAACATTAAACTTCTAATATTTTCGTTTGGACACGCGCAATCGCGACACACACATCAGATGTAAACCACACATCTCCACAAATCACCATGTAAATAGCGCCAAAATATGAATGAACGTGCCTTAAATAATACAAAATTTTCCCGATTTTCATGAAATTTTAAAAAGTTCCCTGACATTTCCCTGATTTTTTCCAGAATCAAAAAGCTCCCTAACATTTCCCCGATTTCCAGGTTTTCCCGATTCTGTGGCTACTCGGAGAATGTTTCTAAAGTTTTACAACCTATTTCTATGCAAAATCTTTTTAAATTTCAATTAACCAACCACATTCGTTTGCTTTTTAGCTTTCCCATTTTCAGACAGGGGATAGTGTTTCTCCAAATTTAGCAGTACTTTTTGTTGGCTACCTAAGTATACCAGATTCATAACATCGCAAAAGAAATTTCTGACATCAAAAAAGAATTTTCTAAAGAAAAAAAGGCAGGAAAGGAGGAATTTAAAAAAAAGTTGGGGAGAAGGAAAAAGTTTTGGATGACCTCTGTATTTTGCTAATAATCTTTAACTCGAAAAAAATAAGTACTTTTAAGGATATTTTAAAAAAATAAGAACTCTTAAGTACTTTAGAATTTTTTTAAAATTTTTAAGGACTTATAAGGACCGAGTTACAATGGCAGAGAAGTAGTTTTAGACTTATAGGATATTTTAGATATATTTTGAATAAATAACAATAATCATTATAATGGTTTGCTATCTTTATGTTCTTTTTTTGCCAATACAATGATGAAACTTGCATAGCTAGAAGCTGGCACATTCTGTTTAAAATTTTTAAAGTAAATGTATAGATTTTCTAAGAGGTAACTTTTTATAAATTCACTATTGTAAAATTATCAGTTTTCTACTGGCCTAGAAGTAATTTCTTAACATACCAGGAAAATTATTCTAATTAAACATAACTCTGATGGCAAAAAAGTTAACAATTTCACAAAAAAGAAAATGGTGCTACTTCAGAATAATTATTCATATAGCTTAAAAGTTCTTGGAGTAGGCACACAAAAAAAAAAAAAAATAGAACACACTGATACCAGAGTTCATCCTAGAAATGAAAAAGGGCAGGGTGCTATTTTCCAAAAAAAGGGCACTTACTGTTTACGAGCGCACTTTTATGGCAAATTGCAGAAATACGCGTTTTCTGCTACAATTTCAATATTGTTATACTTTTCTACAACGATAAATAATTTTCAATATTCTGAAGAAAAAAATTATAATCCAAAAATCTGTGAATCAAAATCTCGCTCAGAAACTTAAAAGATATCAAAATACTGATAAAATGCTTCAGTCCTAATTCTGCTGGAATGAGACTGAGAAAATTATTAAAATTAAAGTGCAATATAATACACAGTAAAATTTTCATCAAATAGTAATTTTTATAAAATTATCAATTTATAATACAGTAAAATTAAGATAACAATGTTTTAATATAATGAAAAAGTGTCAAGATGAGAACTTTTCACTCTTTCAAAATTTTCTAAAGTTTGAATGAATCAACCTTAAACTTCATCTCTTAGTTTTGCTATTGTCATATAGAGAATAGAGTTTCTCTAAATTTAACATTATTCATTGTGTGATATCACAAGGAGTATTCCGACTAAAAAACTTGGACTATGTCTTGAAATTTTTGCATTTTTTTATTTTCAAAATCGGATCAAATTTAGCGTCAAAACTGCGATTTTTTTGCCGTGCATGCCGCTATTATGTAAGCTATAATAGAAGTTTTATTTTTTTAAAAATCGGAAATAATCTGGGATTTTAGTTGCATTCCTGTTATGTTTAATTTTAAATATGAAACGGATGTTTAGAAATTAATTAGTAACAGGCAAATTACCAAAAACACCCCCTAAATTTAACAGGAGGACATCGCGATTACGCGTGTCCAAACGAAAATATTCTTTTTAAATTCTTAGTGTAAACATTTGATAGTTATAAACCTTTAACTAAGTTATTCAAGTCTTTCAAATTCCTTTCTTCACTATTTTGAAGGAGGCATGGTAAAAATCCAGCGAAATACACTTTATCAAAACACGCACGAAATGGCCATCGGAGTTTACTAATGTGCACTTGGGAAATTGTAAGACGGCGCCCTACAATCCACCTACTAATGAAGCACGTTATATAGACATCTACTCAATGGTTTCTGTCCCTGATATATACGTTGCGCGTTTGAACATGAATGTGCATGCGTGACAGCTGATTTCAGTAGGGGTGATCCTCATATTGCGTACTATTGGGATGGAAAAAAAACGAAAGTTTTTCGAATTCTTTCAGGATGAAATTTTTTCTGAAAAAGGGCAGGAAGGGCGCTATTTTTATAGAAAAAGTGCAGGCAGATCTGTAGTTAAAATATTGAGTGTAATGTAATCTGTCAGGACAATGATATTTTTCTTTAAGTGAAAAAACATTTTGTAATTTTCTAATTATGAAAAATAATGAAGTTATTTTGAATTATATAAAACACTTTATTATAAATGCATTAAATTAATTGTAGTTGAAAAATTAGTTTTAATATTAATTTATTTAATACTTATAGCAACATAGAGAGCTCTAGTAACAAGCCAGGATAAAGACATTTGGACATGTGATATATTTTTAAATACAGTTATATATCTAACTAGGGGTGTGAAACATTGCACAACTTTCAATTACACTATAATACTGACGTGGATTTATGTCATTTACGGTTTTTATATTTTCATCATTCATTTAGAGGAAATGATCAGTTTGGCGATATTTTTTGCGATAATTCTTGATTGGTTCTGGGAAAGAAAGAAAAAAAAACTTTATCAAAATGGTGAATTTGGCGATATACTTTTAAATAATCCTTATATTATCCTTTGTTATAAGCAAAACTGAGGTGAGAAGAAAAAACGATCATTGATGAGATATGCTCAAGGCAAGAGAACTCTGTGTTGAAAGCATTCATTTTTCAACTTTTTGCACCACTAAAACATTTTTATGGGAATTTCAAAGGTGGGGATGTTTAGAACACCTTAAGAGGCATTACCACAGTGAGTTTTATCAAAATCGTATAAGCTTGTTTTTTTGCAATAATTGAAAAACATGATTTTTTCAATGACAGCTACCTTGCGCACGCATGATTTTGACGAAAACCTTAATGGTAGGTCCTATGGCCACTAGCTCTCATCCCAAATTTGAGCATCGTAAGTCAATTTGTTCGGGATTTATGTAGACCACAGACAGAAATTTTTTCTAGATCCTTTTTTTGAAATCAGGATGTTCCAAAATGTGGAGAAATGCAAATTTTGACCGAATGCTATACTTTCATTACCCTATGTTTACATATGTGTGATTGAAAATATTAAAAAAAATTCAATGTGTTATTTATCTGAAGGTTAGTCGAGAAAAGTTATTAAAAGGATATTATTTTTGTATTTGTTTTTAAAATGGTACAGATAATGTTGCGACACACATTTTTCTTGTTTCGAGTGAATGACCCATATATACCACATTCTGTTATCTAGTGCTTAAAGTAAATTCGGTTAACATGCATAATACACCCCTGTTTGGTGACTTCACAAAATCCTACCAAGTTGAATTGACGCTACTACTGAATTGAACTACAGGTTTGCCAAAATGAAAGCCTAATTGTAATGGAACCATATAGGTGCTGGGCTACCATTTTTGGTGCAAAATTGCCAAAAAGAAGTGGGAGAGTATAGCACATTCTAACAGTATATGCAATAAGTTAGAGCAATCTATTTACTATTTACTTACTACTTCAAAACTAAATGTTAAGAACAAACTAAATTTACCATTTACATCCTCTCGTATAGTTGTTGTTTTCTTCTGACATAAATTCTTTCCAACATCCAGTCACTTGCATCGGAATGTGTGTAAAATCAAAGATTTCTTCAAAGCCTGCAACTTCATCTTCTGTATGTTTGGTTTCTTTCGAAAGTATGTCACCATCAGCATTACAAATATCGATTAATTCGGTACTTTGTCCTATTCCATTTGATTTGTCATCGAAAATCAAATTTTCTGAAAATGGACACAAAGTTGAAAATATGGAATCCAAAACATCGATTGCTTCCGGTAAGACACTTTCATTTTTATTGTCCGGTGTGGAAGTAAACGGACAAGGTCTCTTTAATGAGTTCTTTTTGATAACGATGCTTTCTTCGGACTTCATTGAGCTTTCTTCCGAGTAATCTTGGGCGACTTTGTTCAACATATACGCACAAGAGAAGGCCATATCTAAATGTACTGCATATCAGAAAAAATTTTAATGCAACAAAATTATCCACTCCGTTCAAACACTTCGGAAATAATACAAGTTTTAAAAAAACGGCCCTCGTGATAATTCAAGGATTTTCAGAGTAAAAGTAGAAACATGGTTGCAAAAAATTAAAAGAAGAAAACCTGGCAATTCATCTACTGCATATAATTTTTAATTTCCTTCGCTCGAAACTTATTTTTAGAGCACTAAAAATTCATAACAAGTACAATAATTTATAGTTAACTAGCAAGTAGGCAGCCATCATACTTGAAAATTAGTTACCGGTCTACAGCAGTTAACACAGCCAGATTTATATCAGTACTTTTTTTTTTTCAAACATCTCTCTTATGAACTGTATGCATGTGATGTCAGAATAACATCAAGGTTTCTTACGTCATGGCTGTTTTAAAATATTGCAATAGAAGTGCTTTCTTGTCGCAACGGTGGTCGGCAGTTCATCACTCTTGGATGACAAGGTAAGTTATTAACCATCGACCTCTAGTACCAAACTCGTGAAAATATTCATAACTGGGCCTAAATACCTGCTCAAGAAGATCATCCGAAAATCATTAATATCCAATGAATTCTCATCAGAATTCAAGGAAGATACGATTTAATGCCGAAGTATTCGATGAGAATATTAGCTACAAATTCATTATACGATGGAAATAAGGCTTTCTAACAATAAGCTGCCATTAAAAATCCTATTTTTTACCGATCTGAAAAGAATAAGATAGATATAAGTTCAATAAGAAAAGAAGCATTATCCAATGGATTTTCGACTCCGAGGCCTTTAATCTAAACTAGAATTCATTAATTATTGCATTAAAACTCCTATGATAATAAAATGTATTCCTAACTAGTGAAAAATGATTAATTTCTGATTCGGGCAATGTTCTGTAAGGCAGTAATAGATAATTCAACTTACAATAAATCACTGGCAGTTTGTTGGGTACAGAAAGTATATCCGGGTTGCATCTAAATTTATTAGTTCAAAACTAATATTCTATATTTTACTAATTTTCTTAAATGAAATTGGAATTTCTATGCTAAGTGTAAAAAAAATAATCGATAAATTGCAAACCTGTTGCCTCAATATTAAATTCAGGCGGGAAAAAAACCTTCAATCAACCCGAACTTTACCTTCCACTGAACTGCAGTCAGTTCGAGAAATCACGTTTCGGATGCAACGTGGCCATAGTAACAGATGAAACCCAGTGGAACCCTTCCCTTCACGCAATGATGGTATGTGGGGAGATACAGCCCGTTCGAATTTGTTCAACTTCAGCTGTACTCTCGATCAGCTGTACTGATTTGCTCTTTTAAATCAGCTTAGGTGAGCAAGGAGCTACATCTCAGCAAGATCGTAAGCTTCAGTCATCTTGGTAAGAATATATAGGACTGGATATGGTGGATTAACCATAACCACACACATTGTGATATTGACCGATTTGCAAGTTTGGAAAGAAAAAAAAAGGAGGATTCATTTGGATTTCAAAAAATAAGTGTTTTCTTTTTTTCTCACCTTATTAATTTTATAAAAATTGAAAGAAAACTTTGATTTGAGTTTAAATATTAAAGATTTTGCTTTCATGAATAATTGTGGGGTGTTGTGTGTGTTAGAAATAAGAATCACTATGCTATTTGGAAATTTTGGTGGAAAAATCACTGGAAATTTTGGCTTACCAGATCTGTCCTATGATACAAACTTTGTTTCTTGCAGGAGATGGGATTTTCCAGGATGATAATGCTCCTATTCATACAGCTGGACTTGCAAATCATGGTTTGATGAACACAAGGATGAAGTAAAGCATCTACCTTGGCCTGGCCCACACAGTCCCTTGACTTCAATATATTCGAACCGTTATGGTCTATTTTAGACCGTTCAATACTAAAGCCATATTCTCCACCGGCATCTTTCCCGGAACTTTCCCAATATCTCCATGAAGAATGGTACAATATTCCTCTAAACACTATTCAGCACTTGTATGATTCGATTCCCAGGCAAATCCAAGCTGTTTTCCATGCAAAGGTGGTCCTACGTCATATTAGTAAAGGATTCCTTATAAATATAGGGTCCTTCCATATTTTGATAACCACATATGTATTTCTTAAAACTTACTATGTTTACTTATACCCTCTACTTCTCAAGTATGTTATGATGGCATGAAAGGAAGGTATCTTTTTGTGGTATAGTGAACAAGTTGAAATTGTTCTGTCTTCTAATTGAAACAATAGCGATATGTTACTCTGAAAAAGATTTAATGAAGACTTTACACTATCTTTGAATAGTTAATTACGAAAAGTTCAAATATTAAACTGTTTTTAAGGAACACATTTCTTTCTATACGACCCCTTCTTGATTTCTAAATAAAAGTATTTAACATTTATACTTTTTTGCATGACATACTTTAAGGTCTGAAGGGAGAGAATGATTATACCATACTCACTTTTCGTGTCCTTGGAGAATAAGTTAACATGTTTAAAGAAGATGATATATAAACTCACCACAAAGTTATTTTACGATTCAACACGGTAGATACTGAATTTTGTAAAACTTGTTTGTTCGGATTAAAATGGACACATTTAATAAAGAAATTTGATAAGTTTATGACTCTGACTTCTAAGTATAACAAATTTAATGAGTAGCTAGACTTGCATGAAAAGTTAAACGTTTTGAAAAGTTTTTAGACTACGTTACAATTAATATGTTATGATGAAAAATAAAAATAAAAGGCACAGTATGTCATTGAAATAATCCAGAAAGTTTGAAGATCAGCAAATTTAAAAATAAAACTTAAACTACAAACCTTCAACGCAATTGTTAAATATATCCAACTGTATGGTAGTGAATCATAGAAACTAGCTAAACAAAAAGAAAACGGACCCGACACATTTCAAACCAAAAGCATTAAAGGAAATGTAAAGATGTATTGGCCAAATAAATCTCTAACTACAAGTTATTATGATAGATCAAACACCAAACCCATCCCAACTGAAATAAGAAAACGCAGATAGATCTGGATTGGACTTATTTTGAGGATGCCGACATCGGATCCCACTCGAACTACTTTGACATGAGAACCCAATGGTAAAAGAAAGAGAGTGTGGCCCAAATTGACATGACCATCAAAGAACGAAATTTTTGGAATGGTCAAAGTGGAGAAATGCAAGAGAAGTTGCAGTGGACTAACGGGGATTACATAACTGCTTTAACATGGGAACCCGATAGTAAAAGAAAGAAAATGTGGCTCAAATTGACATGATGATCATCAAAGAACGAAATTTTTTGGAATGGCCAAACTGTTGAAATGCAAGAGAAGTTGCACTGGACTAACGGGGATGACGTAACTGCTTTGACATGGGAACCCGATAGTAAAAGAAAGAAAGTGTGGCGCAAATTGACATGATGATAATGAAATCTTTTGGGATGGTCAAACTGGAGAAACGCAAGAGAAGTTGCACTGGACTAACGGGGATTACATAACTGTTTTGACATGGAAACTCGTTAGTAGAGGAAAGAAAGTGTGGCTCAAACTGACATGACCATCAAAGAACGAAATCTTTTGGAATGGTCAAAACTGAAGAAACGCAAGAGAAGTTGCACTGGACTGACGGGGATTACATAACTACTTTGACATGGGAACCCGATGGTAAAAGAAAGAAAGTGTGGCCCAAATTGACATGATGATCATCAGAGAACGAAATTTTTGGAATACTCAAAGTGGAGCAACACAAGAGAAGTTGCACTGGACTGACGTGGATTACATAACTGCTTTGACGTGGGAACCCATTGTTGCGAAACACAACTCAACTCAACTCAACTTTGTAAAAAAGTTTCGGTTCTTATTTTGATTCTTAAAAGTTTTGGTTCGTGTTTGTAAAAGAGTGATTGCGTAGTAAATGGAATGTTCTTTTCTTTGAATCAGCGTGTCTGTTTTATTGCTTATCTTATCCATAATATGAATCCTTGCTATGTTTGTTAAATAGTGGCGTCCGCGACAGTGAAAGTATGGAAAAAGTTAAGGCAATCAGAAAGGCACTACGCACGGCTTTTACCGTGTGTGCGAATACGATTCAAGATGAATTGAACAATGAACAATCACTCTCGGATCTGCAAGCTTTGCAAAACAAGCTTCGGGATAAATTTGATCGTCTGTGTGCCGCGCAGGAGGAAGTATCCAGTGCCCTCCTGAGTGATGAAGCGTTGGCGATCACATATGAAGGGGATTTTGTGACAGCGGAGGAATATTGGGACAGGTATTTGACTGTGTGGCGACATCAAATAACAGATCAAACTTCTGTGCATTGGAGTACTCTTTTGCACAGAGGTAAAGTATCTATTCCGAGACATCATGGTCCTCGGTTCAAACCCCGTTCGTCGCCCATTGAAAGCTGTATACGCTTTATTGGTGACTGGACTAAAAATGATTCATGCTGCCATCTATCGGTGCTTCTGAAAAGAAGACATTTCATCGCAACCAGCCAACACTCACACAACGATGCAACAAGCATCTCAAAAACCTCCAACTCCGATCAGACATTGATCAACAGCATCGCTCCTTCGTCACTGGGAGAGGGCTATATGTGGCGACATCAAATAACAGATCAAACTTCTGTGCACTGGAGTACTCTTTTGCACAGAGGTAAAGTATCTATTCCGAGACATCATGGTCCTCGGTTCAAACCCCGTTCGTCGCCCATTGAAAGCTAGATAACGCTTTAACTGTATCTGCTATGTTGGAAACGGCGATAGCTAATTTGTCCACCGTTGTACCTGCATCGGAGTACGCTGAATCTACAGGAGGAAAACGTCGCTTCAAGTTACCGCGATTAGAATTGAAACGTTTCAGCGGCGATCCCAAAGAATATTTGGCCTTTTGGGCACAATTTGTCAAAATCCATGAAGATGAGGACATTGTTGAGGAGGATAAATTCCAATATTTGTTGCAATGTGTTGTTCCTGCCTCAAAAGCTGCAAGACTGGTTGAGAGTTTCCCACCAACCAGGAAAAATTATTCTAAAGTGATTAAACAGCTTACTGAACGATTTGGCCGTGAAGACCTACTCGTCCAAATATACGTTAGAGACTTGCTGAGTATAGTGATGAGAAATGCATCGGGAAAATGCAAAATCGACTTATGTGAACTCTACGACCTTCTAGAAGGCAAGTTAATGGCTTTGGAAAGCCTAGGGAGAACAAAAGAAAAATTTGCAGACTTTCTAGAACCACTTGTGGAGTCGTGTTTGCCCGAAACCGTACTACGTGCGTGGGAGAGGAGCCGCTCCTTGGATGAGTCATCCCGCACTTCCACTGATGATGATTCCCCCCGGCTTTCCAGTGTGCGTTCCTTGGAGAAGCTCATGTTCTTTCTTCGTGGAGAAGTTCAGAGCGAAGAAATGATATTACTCGCTCGCTCTGGACTTGGTGACCTGCAGAAGAGTATTTCGGAAAGAAAAAATAGTAGTGTTGTGCAAATGAATCCCACAAGTACAGTGTTAATAAATTCAGGTAAGGAAGAGGGGTCCGGCAAAATTCAGTGTATATTTTGTAGTAAACATCACTTAAGTTCTGAATGTTTTTTAGCTCGCAAAATGTCTTATAATGATAGAAAGAGTATTGTTATGAAAAAAAGAGCTTGTTTTAAATGTTTAGGTTTTGGAGACATGAGTCGTAATTGCAGACGCACAGTTAAATGTCTACAGTGTGAAAAGGTTCATTATATTTTAATGTGCCCTCAGCGTGACGATACACCTTCGGACCGTAGTACTACTGCGGAACCAGAAATTAGTAATGTTCTGGCCAATCAATCTGTGTCAGAAAATATTTATTTACAAACCATAGCTGTTAAAGTAAATGGTAATGGTCGTGAACAGATTGTCCGGGGGATGTTAGATACAGGGTCACAAAAATCCTATTTAACAACTAGAATTATTAAAAATTTGCAATTGCTACCTAAGTCAAAACAAACCATAGTACACGGCTTGTTTGGGGGGAGAGAAAGTAAACCCCTTGAACATTTTGTATATAACATTGGAATACAAGGCTTGAGTAATAATTTCAAGTGTTCAATAGAAGTACTTTCCGAAATTAAAATGTGTGGGGTTGTTCCTAAAGTAAATGACTTATCAGCACTAATCGAAATAAAAGAAAAGGGTATTGAGATATCAGATTTACTTATACCTGATCATGAAGTAGATTTACTTTTGGGGGCTGATGTGATTAGTTCAATTTTAACAGGGAAATGTACTAATTTGAATTCTGGACTGATTGTTGTAGATACAAAATTGGGATGCACGGTTATGGGTAAAGTCACAAATGGGATTTGTGAGGAACACAAAGCCATATCATTGCCTGCTTTATATGAAAATAAATTGAATTCTAATGTTTTAACTTTGTTGACATTGCATTCGTGTGCTTTAAATATAAAAGAGTTATGGGATCTTGAAACTTTGGGAATTCGGGACCCGATGGGAAATAATGATAGCAAATGGCTAGTGGACTCAATAAATCAGTTTGAAAACGATTTAAAAATACTTCCAGATGGAAGATATGAATTGCTTTTACCTTTTAAGGGAGGTTTTGAAGTACCTAGTAATAAATCTTTAACTGTTAAAAGGCATAGACGAATGTGTCAAAATGTGGTTAATAACAATTATTGGGATGAATATTGCGCTGTTTTCAAGGAATGGGAAAAGTTAAATATTATAGAAAGAGTTCCAGATGTGGAGTTAGATAGAGAATCCCATTACTTACCACATAGACCCGTAATAAAGCTTTCAAGTCAAACTAGTAAGGTGAGGCCGGTGTTTGATGCTTCATCGAGAGAAATGAATCTACCGTCCTTAAACGATTGTTTATTGAAGGGCCCCAATTTAATTGAACTCATTCCGGACATTATTGATAGGTTCAGGTCGTATCCCATTGGTTTGTCGTCGGACATTGAGAAGGCATTTCTGCAACTGAGTATCGCACCAGAACATAGAGACTATTTAAGGTTTTTTTATCCTTCACAAAATGAAGAGATTGTTTATCGTCATTGTAGAGTAGTATTTGGTGTGAGTTCAAGCCCGTTCCTATTAGCAGCTTCTATAAATCATTTGCTCGATCATTCATCTCCTGATTATGTTGAACTTATATTAAAACTAAAGCATTCCTTCTATGTAGACAATTGTGTTAGTGGAGTATTTAATGTAAATGAAATGGATAATTTTATTTCAGGGGCTACAAGTGTTATGGCCAAGGGGTGTTTTAATTTGAGGAATTGGGAGAGTAATGTTGCAGAGCCAAATGTTTTTAAGAGTACTGGGGACACAAATTTATTGGGTCTAATTTGGAACTTGGATAGAGACACACTGAGATGTTCTATAGGTAATGAACAACCCCAAAGTATTGTTGAAGTTACTAAACGATCAGTACTGTCTATGGTGCAGCAGTATTTCGACCCTATTGGTATTTTAACAGCTGTCACTTTGTTGCCCAAACTTTGGCTACAAGAAGCGTGGAAACTTAAATTATCTTGGGACGATCCTCTGCCACTTGAGATGTGCAAAAAATTCTGTAGATGGCTCCAAGAAGTGAAATGCTTAAAATATATAGAAATCCCTAGATATATTGAGATTGGTGAAATATCGGAACTACGTGTTTTTGTTGACGCTTCCAAAAATGCGTATGCTGCTTGTATATTCATTAGGTCTATAACGAAAACAGGGATTAAGTTACATTTAATTAAGGCTAACGTTGCTCCTACGAAACCCGTTTCAATTCCTAGATTGGAACTATTAGCGTGTTGTGTAGGTGCACGATTGGTTAAATCAGTTCAAGGGGCTTTGGATATGCCGAATTTAAATATTACATTTTGGACTGACTCTATGGTAGCTTTATATTGGATTAAAAACTATGGGGAGTGGTCAATGTTCGTGTCCAATAGAGTAAAAGAGATAGGAAAAATAACGTCTCCGGACAATTGGAGGCACGTTCCCGGTACGTTGAATCCGGCAGATGTTCTTTCTCGTGGGTGCTCCCCGAGTCATCTGTTGGATTCAGCATGGCTTAATGGTCCTGTGTGGCTGCAAGAAGACTCAAGAAAATGGCCAGTAACTGACATAAAGTGTGAGATTAAAGAGGTCAATGCTGAAAGGAGGAAGGTTAAACTTTGTAACCTTAATGTCAAAGATAGCTTTCCTTGGTATTCACAAAGGTTTACAAATTATCACTCTATGGTCAGATTGACAGCATGGATTAGAAGATTCATTAGTAACTGTCGTACGACATCTGACGATAGAGCTGTAGGTGAATTGTCAAGTTCTGAAATTGTCAAGGCAGAAAAAATTCTTATTGGCTCAATACAAAGAGAATTTTTCCCTGATCCAAGTTGTATTCCGATAATTAATGTCTTCAAAGATGGAGATGGGTTAATACGCGTTAAGACAAAAATAACTGAGCGGAAAGATAACCCTTGTTTTTTAACACCTATCCTCCTTCCAGAAAATTGCCTCTTAACTTTGAAGTTAATTGAATACCTACATAAAGTAAATTGTCATGCGGGTACCCAAATATTACTTTCAATAAATCGAGAAAAATTTTGGATTTTAAAATCTAGGAAAACTGTTAGAAATGTGATAAGGAAGTGTGTAACCTGCCGCAGATATAGTGCAAAACCAGCTGTTAGCTCGCCTGTTGCTTTACCTGCAGACCGTGTAAGTGAGGCTAATGTTTTTGAGGTTATAGGCATAGATCTGGCCGGTCCTCTCTTCCTTTTGAATGGTGAGAAAGTGTGGATTGTGTTATTTACATGTGCGGTCTTCCGAGCATTGCATTTAGAACTTGTGACTTCACTCTCAACGGAGAATTTTCTACTAGCTTTTCGTCGATTTATCGCTCGAAGGGGAAGACCAAAGACAGTGTACACAGACAACGGTAGTAATTTTAAGGGTGCTGTTACTGAATTCCAAAAGCTGGACTGGGATAAAATTGAACGTGAGACAGAACTTCAGTGTGTGAAATGGAAGTTCATCCCACCCACTGCTGCTTAGTGGGGAGGGTGGTGGGAGAGACTTGTAAGAGTGATTAAAGATCTTCTGAAACGCACTCTAGGAAAGTCAATTTTATCTTACGAAGAGTTACTGACAGTCTGTTGTGATTGTGAATCGATTATTAATTCCCGTCCATTGACTTATGTGTCAGAGGATTCTGAGGACTTGGTTGCTATTACACCAGCCATGTTTCTAATGACCAATTCTACCTCTGATGTATCTGATTTAGATGAGTGTGCCAGATTTCGAAAACGTGTTAGGTATCGAGCCAAATTGCTTAAAGATTTAAGAGGTAGATTCCGAAGGGAATATTTGGGATTGTTAGTACAACGACACCAAAAGTCATCTTCTCGAGACTTTACTGTTGGGGAAATTGTCCTTGTAGAGAACACTAGCAAAAAGAGATTATTTTGGCCTTTAGCCAAAATTTTGGATTTGTTACCTGGTAGGGACGGTAAAGTTCGTACATTAAAATTGAAGTGTGGTAACTATGTTATAATCCGTCCTGTGCAGAGAGTTTTTCCTCTAGAGATCCTGCCTACAGAGACTCCAGCTGTAGCTGCTGGTCTAAGCGATGTTCCAGAGTCGTCGGCCCCACCGGATGATCCAGTGACAACTTTTTTTCCGACTGCTGACCCAGAGATGACTGGATTATCTCCTGGTGTTCACGATGTGGACGTTCCGAAGTTGTCAAGATTTGGACGAAAGATCAGACCTCCCCGAAAATTAAACTTGTTAAACATGACTTTATTTTTTGAGTCAGATTAGACTCAAAAAGGGGGAGGATGTTGCGAAACACAACTCAACTCAACTCAACTTTGTAAGAAAGTTTCGGTTCTTGTTTTGATTCTTAAAAGTTTTGGTTCGTGTTTGTAAAAGAGTGATTGCGTAGTAAATGGAATGTTCTTGTCTTTGAATCAGCGTGTCTGTTTTATTGCTTATCTTATCCATAATATGAATCCTTGCTATGTTTGTTAAACCCATAGTAAAAGAAAGAAAGTATGGCTCAAACTGGCATGACCTTCAAAGAACGAAATCTTTTGGAATGGTCAAAACTGAAGAAACGCAAGAGAAGTTGCATTGGGCTGACGGGGAATACATAACTGCTTTGACATGGGAACTCGATGGTAAAAGAAAGAAAGTGTGGCCCAAATTGACATGACCATCAAAGAGCGAAATCTTTTGGAATTGTCAAACTGGAGAAACGCAAGAGAAGTAGCAGTGGTCTGACGGGGATTACATATTAAACTTGAGGCCTCATACGCCACTAAGGAGTAAAGAGAAATAAAGAGGAACTATGAATACTTCCTTCGGAAAAGTTACTCCCATCACATAGTACTTTAATCTTTAAATTTAATAAACGAAGGAAAATATTTTATTTTGCTGTATTTATTTGTATGTATTATCGATTCTCGGAGCAGGGTGAGAGAAAGGAAGTTGTTAATATTTTTATTAAAAATATTTATAGCTGGAAATAGTTTTTAAATGTTTTATAAATAAATTATTTATCAACACTTTTAAAAGTAATTTATTTCTAATTATAATACTGTTTGATATAAATGTAAAAAATATGCAAGTCACTTCTACTTATTTTTAAAATGGTGAAAAACTATAACCATGAATAAAAAATGTAATCGTTATGGAAAAATACTAATAATTATCAATATGTGCCATGTTATAAATATACATCCCCATTTACAGGATTAATTTTGTTACAAGTACAAGTTAGAACATTTATATACCAACTGGTGCGTTACTTTAGGAAACAATTAGCACTTATTTTTAATATTATAAGTTCATAAAAACTTTAAAAGTCATGAACAAAGAAAATGGAATACTTAATATAAAAAAATATATAATTAACTTAAAAAGTTTAGATATAACATACTATTCAAATTTATATTCACCAGACCATAAACTGCAAATTTTTTCTATCTAATAAAGTATATTTTTAAATCTCGAAGACATCTTGTTTAAATACAATATTTTTTTTCCGCCCAAATAAAAAAAATTATAAGCAAGCCTCTTCCAACAAGTTAACTACAGTTATAGTTGCAAATCAAAATACTAGATAGCAGCACCAGTCGCGAGAGCGTAATGATTCTTCTCCACCGCTCTAATATCCGAATTTTTTTTTCCTTATTTTGCTTCAAATTTTTCCCATACCACAAAATTTAAAAAAGAAAAAGAACGAAGGAAAGAGAGAGAAAAAAAAAAAAAAAAAAAAACTAAGGGAAATTCACTGTTTTCTCTGGTTCTGTTTCTTCACGTTCGTTTTCCGCACGTCAGTGGTTGTAATATGCATATTTGAAATGAGATGGTTAATATATAGTTACTTTTCTATCTTGTCACCTTTTGCCACCAACTAATAAAATTATATAAAAGAAAACATAACTACTATATTCATCATAATGCAAAAGGATTTCTGTCGCATGTTCATTCTCATTCAAAACTTAATATTACTATTTTTATCTAGCGCATTTCGCACCTCTAGCACTTATGAAAAACTTATTTCAAACTAAATAAGATGTCAAATCATCAATAGATGATTTGTTTTCGTAGGAAATTTGTTTATCCATATACGATTTGTTTTCGGGGGAAAAGAACTAAACTGTTGACTCATAAAAATTCGATTTCATTCAGAAAAATTATAAGTTTAAGTTATTTATTTTGTTTAAATAATAAATATTGTTTTACAAATTGCGGATAGGATATGTTTCATACTTTTCCATAATTTCATATTCCACAAATAATGAAGTTTGAAACCGATTCCTTTTTTGAATGCATTAGTGTTTCATCATACTATTGTTTAATAAGTTAGCCAATTCAATCATGCTACTAACAATTTTGAGAAAAAAAAGATCACGCGATCAGATAATAAAGGTGTGAAATGAGGAAGACGTTTTAATTTTAAAGTTGTGACTGAAATAGAAATGAGAAAATATTTCATTTTAAAGCACAAAGAAATTGATGATTTAAAATTATTTGTTTCAAAATTAAAGTTTCTAAATACTTTCCTGTCGTGCTTCCACTTGCATAGATTTTTTTTTTAATTCGGATATTTTTACTCAACTAGAAACATACATAATAAACAATGCACGTTTCTGTTGCTAAGTCGGATACATGAAAAGAAATTGAAATATTTTGACGTACAACATTTTCTACATCAATCTGAAAGAATTCGAATAGTAAAAAGTTGGGAAATACTGTCTTATTGCATTAAATCATTTGTTGCTTTATGAAGATAAATAGAAATTTGTTAAATAATTAGTGTAATTCTGCGCATACATTTTGCAAGAAAATTCAAACATTTTACAACAAGGGTTTTTATAACTTTGTTATAAAACAGAATGCACAGAAATTAAATGTTTTTATATTAGTGTTCATAAAAGAATGAATATAGATGAATTACTGATTTCGGGATAGTTTAATGTAGAACAAAGAATTAAATTATGAAGGAAAATTAGTTAGTGGACAAGGAATCGCTATATTTATACTTAAAGTGCAACCAATAATCTAAATAAATCTGTACAACACTGATGAACGCTGTGAAAATGTTCTATAACAATGTTCTCATTCTTTTCATTGTTTCCAACTCTTTTGAGAAACACGCAACGCATTTCTTAAATACTATTTTATGTAAAGAACACCTTCTGCAAAATAGTGACAATAATTGTATTCTATATTTCTGTGTCCCGGAGGTAAAGGACACCGTGTCCATTTTTTTATTAATTGTCATAAATAAATACTATGATCAATACTTCCATTTACCTATCAATGCCAATAACAATATGAAATTTTTTCATTAAGCTGTTTCTATAAATTATAAATAACGAAGATAATCAAGAGCCAGTGGCGGCTCGTGGGTATTAAAAGTGAGGGGGCCCAAATTAACAATTGCATGTCATGGGGGGGGGGGGGGGGGACATGCAAATATCAAGACACATGAATTTCATGTAATTTTGTAAATGTTACTTAAATATATATGGGAAAACAAAACTACAAGATTATTAAACAGTTAAATTATCTAAGCATACTGATATCTGATAAAGTAAATATTTCAATAAAAGGAATTATTATTACAAAAACGACGCGACGTTTCGTTTGAGAATGGACGACGTCAGGAAGGGTAAAATGAATACACTTGCACCTTTTGTTTTTGAAAATTAAAAATGAAGCGAAGAATTCCTAGGCAAAACAGTAAAGTACAGGCCTCAAATTATCCAATTGAACGTAAAATTACGGCATATCTATTTATAAATTGTTCCGTAAGAAATCCGATACTCATTCACGGTCGAAAATTCCTGGTTTGAAGCTTTACCGCTTTGCACCCTTTTGTATGCGATCGGCACCCCCTTGCCACTGTCACAAAAAAATAAGTGAAAGTATGAAAACCGATGTCACTCAATTTCTATTCTGTATTTAAGAAAAAGAAAACAAAGAGTTAGGGAAGAGTTATGAAATAAATAAAGTCAAAACCTTGGTTAAAAATTCTGTAGAAATCACAGGGGAAAATTTTTCATCAAATGTTACATGAATCATAGAAAGAAAAAAAAAATGCCTACAGCAACAATTTCCCTTTTCCTAACTTTAGAGTAAATACTTAAATAAATAATTTTATAATGTTTTAAAATAATTTCAATAAATCATTTTAAAGACATCGGTATTGCTCCTAATATTCAAGTCAATGATATTTCATGAATCAATTCATGCAAAATAGTTTTGGCTTAACAGTAGAACTATTGAAAAATGCTATTAACTTAGAATGTGCAATATTTATAAATTTGCAATCAAAGTCAAAAGTATTGTTGTATTGACCAGTTCAACAGTTTTAATTTAAATTCATGAAAAAATTAATAATTACTTGATTTGAGGATGAATAATTACTTGAAAAATGCATTGCATATGCAGCTCAAATTTGAGATGTCTAACATTGAAACCAACCTGCAAAACATCCGATGGGGCTCGATTCGACGACGTTTCACATATGAATTGAATATATTGCCTCTGGTCAATGAGTTTTGACATAGCCATAGTTAAAAATAGGTATTTTACCATGATTCTTAATATTTTGAAAAGAAGTTGAGCAAACATGGAACTCGCTTCAAATTTTAATATTTTATTTAATTCAGAATTTATTTTAAGAATTGGATCCTACCTGAGTTAAGAATAAACATCGTTTCTTCAATTTTAAGAATGCACAAAATTTATTTGACAATTTCAAATTGCTTGTATGATTTTGTTTTTTAAGGTTGTAGGTTCATGACTCAGATTCTTTACTAAATGTTCATGAAATTTTTTTCTGATAACAGTAACTAGGTTTGTTTTATCTACATTTTACATATTATTTGGGAGAGAGAGGGGGGGGGGGTTGAAAATTCTGCAACTATGACGTTTATCTTTTAACTTTAACACAGCATTATACGATGGCTTAGTTCTAGTGGAGCCACTTATTTAGAGAAGAACATTTTTTATTCTCTGTATAGAAATTCTTCTGGTGATGGCATCGGATTGTAAGTCACGTTAATAATTTAATAGGATATCAAATATTAATGTGAGACAAATAACTTCTTCCCATCATATGGACGACATTTAAATACTCAAATATTTTTCGGGAAAGAAGTAAATATCTAAATGAAAACAATTTGCAGAGAAAATCTTACTCTTACATTTTGAAAAACAAAGAGCGAAAATGAATGCAATGGATATTTATTGTAGCCACTCTTTTCGCACCGTCATACTAGAGAACCAACGTGCAATCACCGTCTCTACAAAAAATGGCCATTCCTTTCCAGATAAATCCACCCCAGAGCAGCGCGATCAGGGATGTTTTAGAAATTTTGTATTTATGCTTCGGCAAAACAGGATGTCACGTGAAAGTCGCAACCTTATATGCCCTATCGGTTTCAAATTCAAGGTCGTCCGAAGAAGGGGTCATTTTGTCCCCAGGAAAACTAGCATCTTTAAGAGAAGGGTCGCTTTTTTACAGTAATGATTGTGATTGTTTAACATTTTTTCTAGTTTGTTGCAGGAGCTCCCTTCTCCCTTCACAATAGTTAATGACTAATGACAGAATAAATAAGTTTTAAGCTTTTTTTTTTAAATATTAAAAAAATCCCACAACAAAACAATATTAACAAGCATATATGTAAGTGGGGCCAGGGTCCAAAAAAGTGAGGGGGCCCAGGCCCCCCTTGGCCCCCTGCACCAGCCGCCACTGTCAAGAGCTCAAAGTTATAGAAAATTGGGTCTCCTGAACAAATACAAAAATGTGACATGGTGTCCTTTACCTCCGGGGTACATATTTATTTACGTAGTTTAATGATGAAGTGACATAAAACAAATATAGGAACAATAAAAACAAAAATTGTTGGCCGGGATCTTCAAAGTTCGTTTTATTCGTGTTAAAAATGTAAATGACTCAAATGAGATCAACTGCATTGAACAATATTTTTCTACACCGTGCACATTATACAACATAATCTTGTGAAACTTTATTAATGTGTTGTGTATGGGCTAGAAATAAATGTGGTTGAAATAACTGAATGCCTCCTGGTTGTTTGGGCATTGAGCTTGTTGTTGGTCTTCAAAATTGTATTTATTTTAATTGTATTACAAATCTTTGTTACATGGAAAAGATTTCATGTTCTCATCTTCTGTTGCTTGCCAGTTTTTTAAAAGCTCGTAACTTAAAATGAAAATGTATTTATGGAAATTAGTCTGTGGCGGTTTGCAGGACTAAAGTTATTTATAAGAAAATGATGGCCTCAACTCAATTTTCTGGTGAGACAATTGAACGACACAAATTTTAGATAAAACCAAAAAAAAAAAAAAAAAAAAAAAAAACTAGTATCATCAATATTATATTCTTACATTCGATACGCAGTTCATTGCTTCTCAACTCTTTTCCAGAAGAAGTATTTTCGAGTCTTTATATAGAACGCGGAAACTGCACACCCCGGAACACAGATAAACTCGGAGACATCTGTCAGAAAAATGAAACTTCGTGGAAATGAAGATTAAGCAGACACGTTGGTGTTTATTTCGTCCTTATTTATTTATCTCCCTTCTTAATTTTATTCGATTAGGCAGAGGAAATGAAATTGTGCTAGTAGTAACCGAAGCGTAAAATAGAACTTGGCATCGTTGCCAAGGTCAATTATGACATAAACATTGAATGGTATTTTTATTTTTTCCAAACCTATTTGTCGAAGTGAAGATTATTCTCTAAAATGGAATTCTGTTAAGTTGAGTATTAATTTGAATTTAAATTAATCTTCTACGAAATCATTTCCCTCCATAGCAAAATAAAGAGTTCTTTGTATTAAGTGAAGGCTACTTGATCAATGGTTTAAAAAACAAGCACAGTCAGAGAACATTGTATGCTCTTTCAAGATTAATTGTGTTTCATATTTCTTTTTTAATTTCTCCTTTCTCATCTTTCAAAAAGAAAAGTACGACATCCTTACAACACGATATTAATAAAAACATTGCTAGTGAAGAAGAATGTATCAATTTTCATGTAAAATCAATCAAAATGCTCAAATGACAAACTTGAGAAAATGGAAAGGAAATAAAAAATCAATGTACAAAGTTATCTACATCTAGCCCATAGAAATCAACAGATCATTATAAAACAATGTACACCATGGAAAAATGATGTTTAATTTTTTTAAAAATAGCTTTAATTATTGTATTAATGCTTCAAGAGCTTGTATGTTTATACTTGTATGAACTTGTATGTGTATATACATGACAGATATTTAAAATTTGATTGGATTATTTTCTTCCTAGCCAGGTAGCACAGCGGTATTAGCTAATGTTGAAAACAGGAGTTCTGGAAAGATTGGCCAATCCATGCAGAAACTCGAACATCGTTCCAAAATACACAATTTAAAAAAAAAAAAAAAAAAAAAAACATTTCAAAAACCCCTCAAAACATATTTTTTTACCCCTCTGTTATAAAATTCGATTTTATTTTTGAAAATCTGCTTCAATACTTCGGTATATTATACCCAGCACTGGGCCGAGATTGGTCAAGATCCGCATAATTGCAAAAATATAGATAGCTTATGTCGCCGCCTAGCTAAATTCTATGATTGTTAAATATAGAATTTTCGAACGTAAGGCTTGGTGAAATTACCTGAAGAGATTTACCTTCAAGACTCCCTTCATATTGGGGTCTGATTCCCTGGGGACAACCCTCGTTTCTCACAACCCACATTACATAATCCGTCCCCCAATCTCAAATGTCTTCTGTACAGTTGCCTTTCAACTTTCAAATGAATCCATAAAGTAATGAAACAGCTACAAGCAGGTCAATAAAGAAAGCAAGTAACAGCGAATTCAAATCGAATGACTCGAATCTACATATTCTGACTCAAGCTATCAAAAACGTCATGGGATAAAAAATGAGCTAAACCTTATGACCTGAGTTAGTAATGGAACTTGTTGAACAGTTGTACGGGAGCTAATGGCAACCTTGGGGAACTATTCTTATTTCTCGCTGGTCATGTTATCGTCTATCATTTTGTGGCTTAATCAGTACCTGTTTATGAGTTCCAGTTGTAGAAGAATTAAACGCATTTCAAGTTTAAAAAGAAAACATTGAGCGAAGATCTCTTATAATAAGACGTTCTTTTTATAATCTGTAATATATATGCATCAAATAACTTGAGTTTTGAAACTACCCATTTCTCTAAAGACTGTTATTGAGATGTTAGCCTTGGCTGTGGACAGCTCCTCTCTTTTCAGATTTTTAAATGCTCTAGAGAGATATCGCCAATTATCTTCCAGAAAAAATTGAAATAGCTGTAATTATGAATTGTACAAGAACATTTTAATGAAGTTTATGCATTAAGACGTCAAAGTCAATAGGAACGTAGAAGAATATATGAAATGCGCATTGTGATTGGCTGATGGAAAGTAAAAATTACATTTTGCTTTTAGAAGTGCATTGTGACTCTGGTAACAACACAGTTTATTAAATAATTTCTAACTACAGACGATTTCTTACAAAAGTATTGTATTATTCCCATGTAGTTAACATTTTTGTCAAGATCGAAACATTTAAAGGTGTAATATGAACATGTATTAAAAATATTTGAAATATATATATTTTTAAAAAGCCCTCATATTAAATTTAATTAAATTGTGGATATTTTTATTTTGTTTCTGAAACATAAATCCTTATGTATATTTTATTTTGACCGTCTAAAAATACAATTTTTATAAAAATACTTTTATGAATTTTTTCAAAAAATAATAATAATAATAAAAATAAAACTTAAGAGAACCGGATCTAAATGCAGAAGATTTCCGAAGGAAGCATTGCAGATGAAGCAAATAAAAATTAAAAAAATATATATATATATATTAGCAAAATGTAAGAGCATATAGTCCTATACAAAAAGTTATATAAAGTAAAAATTGAACAAATCTGAATTAATCAAATTTTAGTATTTACTTCATGTATTAGTGGTTGAATATCTGGGATTACTTAAAAAATTACATCTTGCCACTTTAGTTTTGAATTTATGTAGAAAATTTACAGTTCATATCTAAATCATTTGTAGTAAAATAAACGTGTGAAATACGAAGCCGAACTCATGGATAAGAGTACAAACTCGCTTAGCATTTAAAAGGATCAGATTTGAATCTCCCTCGTAGGTACTCTACCAACTCTGACTTTTAAAAACAGCCCCATAAAAACAAAGTTTGTACCTACAAGTGCTCTGTAATGTCAATTTTATGTGTAACATGTCAAAATGTTTTTAAGCTCAAATCGCGTTTATCCATAGTGTGTGACCACAATTAAATAAAAACCATAAAGTTTTGTCTTGTCACATGACATAAGAACATATACTTTATTCAAAATTGTCTATATTAGAAAAGAAAAACTGCTAGATCTTTTAGCAAATATATTTCGAAAAAAAATCTTATTTACTGGTCCAACTAAATGAATACTTTCCTATGGATCACAAATACCTAATAAGTATAAAAACTACACTAAATTAATGGGAAGTTTTTACAAAGGATCTGCCTATATGTCTGTCTGATAACAACGTTCGTAGAAAAAATTATAAATTCTACAGGCAAGTACGACATGTCAAATGATAGATCTCGTCAAAACGAGTTACCAAACCAAGAATACACTGGAAGTGCTTTAAAATTCAATTGAAAGAAGTCGGACCAAAAATAACTTTGAAGATTCATCTTTCAAAACCAAAATATTTAACATAGTTTTTTGGTTTTGAAAGACGAGTCTTCAAAAGTTCTTTTTGGGCTTGCTTTGAGGTCGACTTCATACAGATGACGCGAAAGTAAACGGCTGATGCCATATGCACATTAAGTTCTAAATCCGCATTCACCAACCAACTTTTATTTTATTTAAAAAACGATCCATCATCATATTAGCTGCAATCCACTTTTCAGAGAATTTTGTTAAAAAACTTGCAATTATTTTTAATTGTATATACCCCTGTGAATCCGGAGTCACATCCGCAACACTAAATTTCCATATAATAAAATAAATTAGGTGATAATTTCGTTCTTCTTTCTTATGTTTCAGCCAATCTTCAAATACTCCATTTTTTTTTTGTAAAAGAGCACTCACGATCAGAAAACAGAAATTAAAAAAGATCGGGACAGACCAAACGGTATAGTGGATAGCGTGCTAACTTCTTGACCGCGAGGTTGCGGGTTCGAGTCCCGTGTTAGGCATGTGTGTTTGTAAATGTATGTTGGCTTGTCTAATGACGAATGTTTCGGCGCATTATAACCCTCGTGTTGCTGACGGTGCCAGATAATCTGAAAACAACCAACCAAAAAAGATCGGGAAAATATGAGGTATTCAATTATATACCATTGTACAGATTAAGACATAATATTAACAAATTAACCTGGGTTCATTTATACGGAAAAAAACTGCTAATGTTAAAAAATTAAAAACGAAAAAATATTACAAATTTTCATAGTTTTTCTAAAATCCATTATAACACACATAGTTTTTCATTTAAACAAAATTTAAAATGAAACAAAAAAAAAAATAATACATACTTACCTTCTAAAGTAAAATAAATAAAGTAACAGTATTATTCTTTACTTACTATGTTGCTAGTTCTTATTGAAAGCACTGCAAAATTGCAACTAAATTGTGTACTTAAATGGAATTACCATATCATTTCACTTTAACCGCTTATGAATTATCAGTCTGGAATGCTTTCCATAATTATTACCTCGAATTGCGACCTACGCTTATTTTTCTTGTAATGGGATTATCAATTAATCAATTCTTTGAATTGATTAATTGATAATCCCATTCAATTCTTTGAATTGAATTTTGTCAACCTGGCTTCTCTGAGGTGATTCTCTCTACGTCAGCCATTGTTTTTTAAAAATATCCTTAAACCACAAAAAGTAATTAAATCCAATGTACTCATCTCCAATATTAGTTCTTTCTAAATTATGCCCTCAAACTATGAAGGACATGCAGTTCGTTAAACGTTAAGATTGGACTCGGCTTTGCAAACAGGTTTTTTTTTTTTAATTTTTATTATTATTATGACATAACAGTTCAAAGTTTAATAGGTAGGGTGACATCGTTGGGAAAACATGATTGAAGGTTACATGCCACTTAAAAATATACATAATATAAAAAAAAGATACAGATTTACTTTTGCAGCAATTCATTTGACAATTTTAAGGGACATTACATTTTCATGCTTATTTATTACTTATACATAAGCTTTTAAAGATCATTTTATGAATATTTATTTAAGAGAAACTTTTTTTAACCACTCCTAGGCAAGCAGAGTCTCAGAAATTAAAAATAAAAAAGAAACAAAAAAAGAAGTAGAATAATTATTTCTGTAACAGGTCATTCTACAGACAATATGAAAGGAATGATAGCCAGCATATTTAATATTTAAGTGTGAGTCTAATTTTTAATTAGTTCTCTGGTACGATTGCAAAAAAAAAAATTGCAATCAACCGTAATGAATTTAAAGTATACACTTTCTACTCATAACAGTGACAACACCAAATTTTGTCATTCTTTTTGTCGCTCACAATATTGTCACGCAAATTTTCTGTATATAATTGAAAATATAGTGACGTATTTCTTTTAAAGTTCTATTTTATTTTATTTGTTAAGAGCGATAATACAGGTTAAGAAAAGTGGCAGCATCTAAATTTATCGAGGCATTTCGAGGCGATTCCATCATGTGATTGGTTGATTGGACTTTTTCGGAAAGTACTCACGCGAACCATGACATGAAATCGTTTATCAGTCGAGTTTTAAATAATGTTCAAACTTTTTTTTTTATTGAAGTCTTTAAAATTATAGTTTTTGCATATTTGGGAGTATTACTAAATTTTATTTAAAAAAAAAAGTTCACAAAGTGCTCTAAATTTTAAAAATTTTAAATTTTTTAAAAAATTTATCAAATTTCAAATTGTATCTTCTTTTTCGTTTTTCAATATTTTTTCCTGATTTTTTTTTTTTTTTTTAAAGAAAGTTTCTAGTAATATACTCTAACTTTTTAGGCATCGGGTTTAGAAAACGTAAAATAGTTTACGAGAATAACGGTAATTACTGTACCTATAGGTAAAAAAAAGCTTAAAAGACGGGTATTTTACAACATTTAATTTTTTTTTTTTTTTTTTTTTTTTTTTAAGTTTTTATTTTATTCAAAGATCCACGCCTATTTTTGTCAAATATATATTAAAAATGAAACAAAAAAAATTCAAGTCATTTCATTCATATTTGCTGAAGTTTTAGCATTTTGAGTAAAGTGGGAATTTCAAAAATCACGAACTGAGAAAAATGCGTTCGAAACATCAAAGGAGCTATATTGCAGCAATGCTAAATTCTCCATAAATATAGTTTTTCTGCAATTGCAATTATCGGATCAGCTCAAAAACTTGCCAGAATAAGAAGAAGGCTTCAAAGATTATATATATAAAAAAAAAAAAAAAATAGAAAATTGATATTTTTATTAATTTTTGTGAAAACAATGGATACCAAGTCCCCTTGAGAGGATCGGAGCTTTTGTTTACTTTCTCTGTGCCTGCATTACCGCTGTATCCGAAGTTGTATGCATCCGGATAGGGCTCGATAAAGTTTTGTAAGCCTTTCGAAAAAAGAATAAATTATAGTTTTCTCCGAGAAAATTTCATAACAATATAATGTGTTTGTTGTTGGAGAAAATAGAGTCGTTAAGTCGTGAGTACATTTCAATTTTATTGCGGAAACCTTTAAATTTAAATTAACTTACAGGATTTATTCAAAGTTCTTCCAGAAAAAGGGCATCACCCAATATCAAAGCATCATGATACCACAACTTTTTGTAAACTACATTTTTTTGTGAACGTAAACGGCACTCCCGAAACTAAACTATACACCATCAAGGTCTTTTGCAATAAGCCCTGATAATCTTCCAAAAGAGATAAACGCACAAAGTTTCTTTAATGATTAGATGGTGGCATTTACATCATAAGTCAACAAGGCTTTTATTTCGAATAAATACATTGATGCAAAAAGCAGATGGTTTAATTTTTATAAATTTTACTGAAGAAATATATTAAATATAACGAATCAAAGACAGACTGTCTTGTTTTCCAATTAAATACATGGCGTCAGGAGTGTAGCGGAACCGGTACGGCATACCGCCGTATCGGTTCGTAAATTATGAGTATTTAGCTTTTTTTTTATGGTAAATTCAATTATACAAAATATTATTAATTTGCATTTAATAATTAAAAAATCCCAGTTACAGCTAAGGTTACCACCACTATCCGGAAGATTGCGTACGGGGTAAAAAAATTTTAGCACTACAACCCTACCTGATGCTAATAATTCTTTCTTCAGTCTGAGGCCATACAAAAATAAATCACGAAATTGTCAAAAGTGGAACAAATTACTTTGCACCAACTCCTTTCATGGAATCATAAAGATAGAGATTTGGCCTTATTGACGTTTATCCTCTAAAGTGTTAACTGCAATACGTAAAGGGAAACAAAATTTACTTCAATTTGCTACTACCATTGAATAGGAATGGAGATGCTGCGTTGCCATATGCAATTTCAAAATTCAATGTACGATAAGAGCAAGTTTGCTCTCTTTTGATCTTTTGAATTCTTTAAACGTCTGAGTCAGTGGCGGATCTAGGATTTTCCTGAGGGGGGGGGGGCGCAAGATTGTGCCTTAGCCATGACAGAATTGAATATTAAAAAAAAAAAAAAAAGCAAAGCTAGGCAGTGTTCAAAAAATATACTTTAAGTTAATCCATAGCCATTGATTGACCCCCAACCTCTTTCGTCACATTTCTGACTTGCTATTTTAGCGTAAGGTTAGCGTGGTAGCGGTCGGGTATCTTAGCGCATTAACACTACCCTTTTGTTTTTTCATTATCTGTTTTATTTTAAAAACAAATTGTATTCAAAATGTATTGTGCATTTTAAACATTTTTCTAAGCTACATCCCCAGAGGTATAGATTATACTGAAGAAATTCCAATGAAAGTGGGAACTTGCTATTATTTTTTGTGACTAACTGACTAAGAATAAATCCTATACTATACTTACATCAAACTGGGAAATCAGTAATTGTACATCAAAATTTAACATATTTATGCAGTGAGCTTAGTAAGTAAAAATACCTTGTTTTACTGGATAATCCATTGCTACACAAGTAATCTAAAGTAATCAGGGAAAAAATTGTGTTTCAAAGAGAACGTTTTACTAATAATTATAAGTATTATTTTTAAGAAGACAATATAAAAAAAATACAATTTAAACATTGAATAATTAGCACAAAACAAATTCCAGTCTTCCTTTTTTTGATTTAGCAAACTATACTTAGTTTTCTTATACTTATCCATCTATGGATAATTAAAATAGAGTAGTTAAAGAAAAAAACTACACGATGTAAATGTTAGTGTATTAAAAGAGCCGAATCTTGCTTTATTATTTAGCTTAAATTTGTCAAAGTCTAATATTTTTTTAATAGGTAGAAGTTCTCTATAGCATCGAATATAAATTGTTTTATATTTCTTGATAAATCTCACTTGTTGACAGTTCATTTTCATATTTTCTTCTCTTGTTCTTCAAAATTTAATTTTATTTTCAACTTTTCTGATATAAAATCCTTTTTTTCCAATTCTTGGCTTTTATTTCAGCCAATCAGAGCATTTTTTACATAGATACAATGTTACACTTATGTAGTCCAGTGAAAAAAAAATGTGTCACCTACGTGTATAAATAATTCATTCATAAAAGTAAAATTTTTATATAAATCATTTAATACATACACAAGATTTATAGTGTTAATAGAAGCATGAGTAAAAGTTTCTTTTAATCAAAATCTCCGAAACTTGATAGAATGAATTCTCATTGACTATCTGCCAAGTTTCAGCTTGATTGGATGACGGCTAGTGGGTTAGTTATCCCTCCACAGATTTTCCCGCCACAAATAAACAAAATCAAAAGTAAATATAAAGGATAAAGTAAAAAGCAAACGATAGAAACCAGGAGTAGCAAAATTTTATGTTAAGCTTTTTTAAGTTAAAGGAATGGCAAGTCAGTGGGATTCAGTGTGGTAGGTCAAATAGTTCATGTTAAAAAAATAAATCCATAAATACAAAGTTTTTATGGTATCCTTTATATTCCTTGCCAATTTTTATGCACAATTGTAATTTACTTAAGCTATTTTGATCTGAGATTCAATTTTCATGGTGTTTGATGACCACTGAGAAGAAAATCATCAATTCCGTCTCTTTGGCTAATTTTTTTTAATTATTTTTTTTGTCCGAAAACATGGTTATTGTTATTAACCATGGTTCGTACGGTCCTTAAAAACTCGACAAAATTTCTAAGGCCCTTAAAAGTTCTTATTTTTTAAAAAAAATCCTTAGAAGTCCTTATTTTTTTCCAAGTTAAAAACCAATGTTAACGAAATTTGGAGATTATCATTTAAAGTGTTTTCATCTTTCCTGCCTTTTTTGTTTAAAAAAAAACAACAGTTTTTCTCCGAAAATAGCATCTTTTCTGAAAAAAAAAAAAAAGCAAAATTTTCAAATGGAATGCAATATGCGAATCACCCCTACCGAAATCGCTTGTTTCGCATGTGCATTCATGTACAAACGTGCCACGCACAGACCAGTGACTCGCTGAAGTCATTGAATGGCTTTTGATGCCAGGTGCATCATTAGTAGGTAGATTGCTGGGGTCCGTCCCAAAAATTACGAGTGTTAGTAAGCATGTATGCCTATTTCATAAGTACCTTGATTAAGTGTATGCCACTGGATTTTTTTTTACCGTGCCTCCTTACTCAAAATAGAGATCAAAGTTATTGGAAACGGTAGTTTAAAACTTATTCTAAGATATATAAACCATAAAGTGTTTTTTACGAAGCATTTAAAAAGAATATATTTCCGCACCGATACGCGAAATCGCGATGTTCTCTTACTAAATTTAGGGAAACGTTTTGTGTAATTTTAGCTATTGCTAATAAATTTCTGAACGTCCGTTTTATATTTGAAATTAAATATCACAGGGATGTAATCAAAATCCCGGATTATTTCCGATTTAAAATATATATACACATCTTTTAAAGCCTATAGTAGCTGCATGTATGACCAAAAAATTGCAGTTTTAAGCAGAATGTGATCTGATTTTGGAAATAAAAATTCACATATTTTAAGACATAGTCCAAGTTCTTTAATTAGAATATTCTTTTTGTAATATCATGAATCTGGTATGCTTTTAATAGCCAGCAAAAAGTACGGCTAAATTTGGAGAAATACTATCTCCTGTCTAACAATGGCTAAGCCTAAAAAGTAAAGTTAAACGGTTGAGGTTGATCAAATTTTAGAAAAAATTTCATTGAAGTTGGTTGCAAATACTTTATTAACATTCTTAGCTAAATATTACAGTTATAAATTGCTATCTTTGTACAAATAAGGGTGGTGACAGACCAGGAATTCAGGGAAATGTCAGGGAATTTCACTCTTCTGGACAACTCTGGGAATTTCGTACAATTACTCTTTAATCAGGGAATTTTAAAATATTTGAGTTTCTTTTCTCGCATTCCCTGTGCGGGTGCGGACATCTATCTCGGATCGCGTCACGTGAAGTGGATGCCGTGAAGTCAGCGCCGTATTGTTAGAAAAAAATCCTCAAACTTCAATCTGACTGCATCCTTTAGAGACGTGATTATTTTCTTCTTGCCTCGTGTTTTTTATCAACAGAATATATTAGAACTCAAATTATTTACATATTATTTATGTTAGATTTTTAGTTACCTTATAACTTAGAAGCTTGGCCGCCAGTAGCCTTTCGGTTAAAAAAATCTTCTAATTTCAATCTAACTGCATCCTTTGCAGATATGATTATTTTTCTTCTTGACTTGGATATTTTGTCAACAGAATATATTAGAGCTCTAAATTCCTTAATATTTAAAATTGATTCCATAAGATTTTTTCGTTTTCTTTTAACCGTTTTAGCGCTGTGTTACAGTTTTGCAACAATCCTAAAAGCATTCATAAGCAAAAATGCTTAGATCCTGTACTTGATTTTTTTTTTTTTGTACTTTTATTTTGACATTTTATTGAACACAATTAAGATGTGTGTGAATTTTTAAACTTTTAATTAATGTTTTTCATTCTTTTTCGTGCTCTAAAGATGCTTGTTTTGATTTTTAGTGTAAATTTATTTTGGAGCAATTATGCTTAGACTATTTAAAATTACATTTACTTATAAAATTTGTATATTTTTAAATTAGCCATTATTTTCTGTTTCGTTTTTTGAATGATAACATCAACAGAGAGACATCCGGGAATTTTCTGGCAATCAGTGAAATGTCAGGGAATTTTGTTTCTCGAATTTTGTAGCCACCCTGCAAATGAATATTTGATGAAAATCTTACTAAGTGTAGATGTTTTTCTTTTTATTCAATAATTTTCTTTTAATCACATTCCAACAGAGGTGGGACTGTAGCATTTTTAATTGATATTTTAGTATTTTAATATCATTTAACTTTTTAGTTTTAAAATATTTTCTGAAGAAGTTTTTAATTCCTGCCCTTTTGAGCATCATTGTTAAAATTTTGAAATCATTGTTAAAATTTTGAAATCATTGTTAATTTAAATGCATTCATCGTGGTAGAAAAATAAAATAATGTAGAAATTATGGCAGAAAACCAGTTACGAAATTTTGCAATTTGCTTTAAAAGTACCCTCAGAAACAGGAGATTATTAAAAATATGCATAATTTATATTGCACTTCAAGAATTTAAACTACATTTAGTAAAAGTATAACTATATCTCAAAATGATTGGTTATAATCATAAGGAATTAAAAGAAATTTCATTCATGAATTTTAATATGCATTAAAATTTTCTTTTCATTCAATCTCTCCCCATCGTATAAATCACAAAGAAAATTGAGGTCCTTAAAAAAGTTAACAAAGTACTTAGAAAGTCCTTATTTTTTATTTTGAAAATCTGTATGAACCATGTTAACAACAAGTTATTTTAGCTCGATTGGATAACAAGAGGATTAATTAGTCCTCCACGGATTTATTCCTCACAGACACACAAAATCGAAGTTAATTTAAAAAAGGGTTTAAAAATTAAGCCACTAAACAACAAAGATTAACTTACTTTTCTCGAAGAAAAGTATTCCCAAACATATGACAAAAATGGGCAATGACAGGTACCATTTCCAAAAATCGCTATAGAATAACTTTTTTAAACTATTTTTTGAGTGCCAAACACAAAGCAATTCTTTTTAAAAAGTCCTCCACGCCAGTAAGGCGTTCTTTCTGACTTCTCGTAACGATTGCTTTCATTTTTAAATCAAATAAATAGTATTTAGAATTTCAGAATAGAAAAAGAAACGCTAAAAAAATGTGTTCCCACTTACTTTTTGTCGCTTGGATGCATTTATGTATTACAATCTACTCTACTCTTTGGTTAACTTCGGAAGTGTACAGTTTGTAAACCGAATATAAGTCTCAACACTCTCACCACGCGTTCAAAAATTTCTTCTCCTTGTGCTAACTAGTAAACCACACCACAACCATTTAAAAGAGGGTTTCAAGGACAAAGACCCAAAGGGGTGGAGATGTTATCTCATTCAATGTCCAGTGATATTCCTCTCCACATCCATCCCTTGAGCGAAATCAGGAGAGAAAGGCGACATCCGGTGTATTCCCTCTCCCTTCCCCCTCTTGTGATCGTCTAAGTTAGAAGTTCAGAAGGGAAAATTCGCTTTGGTTTCGGCTCCTTATTGTTACAAAATAAAAGTAAACAATTATTATTTTGTAAAAGAGTTTTTACCTAACTCAACTCCAACTCCTATGGTAAAGTATTGTGGAGATGTCTTCAAAGTCAAGGGGGTGGAGGTTTGAATACTTGTACAGTCTTCTAACGTCCGTTTGAATGGGAAGGGAGAGGGCTATAAAAAGAACCTTGAACCAAAAATAAGGTCTTTGTTTTAGGGGGGGGGGGAGGCTTCTTTCGGAAATTAGACGAAGGTCGAAATATACTCGTTAAGTGAACTTATTAAAAAAATTTTTTTTAATTTTTTGTGTGCAAATTCTAAGAAAATAAAATAAAAAAATAGTAATAATCTGAGGAGGGGGCGCGCGCCCCCCGCGCCCCCTGGCTGAATCCGCCATTGGTCTGAGTGGGACGTTCTTGTGCATAAAGACTTCTGTTTAGGTATATTTCATATTTTTAAAAATCGTTCTTTTCAATTCAAACACTGTAACACATTTTCGGGAGTGAGACTGCTTTTATTTAATTTTAATACTATTCATGGAAAAAATTATTTTTTATGCAAAAATAATCTATTACTAATTATGCATGGAATTTTTAGCCAACAGATGTCAACTCTGCATTTTTCATTCAATAGTTACCTCTATATAGGGATCAATTCTTCAACATAAAAATGAGCATCTGTAGAGCGCTAGTGCCAATTCTAAGTGATTGAAGCTAACAACAAAGGATTCCTATCTCTAAGCTTCAATTACTCTGTCATCCTACTCCCTTACCATTGAATATGTTACCACCATTGCTAATAAAGGGCTCCAGTAGCATACGATAAGCAGTTATAGAAAGAGATTTTGAGAATTTACGTTTGTGTTGAATCCTTATTTACGAATAAAATCAACAAAGTGGAACACTGAAACGTTCTACTTTTCATTATAAGCACTTAAATAAATATGTCTCCACCCCTTTAAATTACCAATGAATATCATTTACCTCACCTAACCAACAATTAGTATGCCATAATCATTCACTTTCCGCTACGGAGGCTACACACCTTACCAGCAAATACTAGCATACTTGGATCCGAGGACGTTTTACTTCGATTTATTTCCTTTAGCAGCAGGAAAATGATTATAATAGAATGCATCGATATATTTGCACAAACTTCCTAATGCATTTAAATGTTTACATAATGAGTAACTAACACCTGCTACCTATTGTCCCCGACGGAGTGCAAATATGAATGTAATGATGGGTATATGGTATCATGCAAGGCCACTTAGGCGTGTTATTCTTCAACGCCCTCCCCAAGTCGTTAAGCCCTCAAACCATTATTACGCTGCTGAAAAAGGAGGGTGATTATAACGGCAAATTTTCTCTAAAACAATACCAAGACGCCCAAGAAATAACAGTTTTTCGAAACACTGTGTGAAGTTTTGCTTAAGCCTAACTAAGGAAAAAGAGCAATTTGTGTTGATAGGATCATTTGGCCGTCACGGATCTTGTTCGGTTAGGCAACCTTACAAAGTGCTTTCTCTTAATTTTAACGACTGAGCTATCCATTAAGTTTTTTTTTTTTGTTAAAGAAGCATCTTTATTCCTGATCTGAAACCTAACCTTGAGGTAGATGCAATTGCTAATTGTTATTTTCTTTTACTGCGATTTTGGAAATCTCCTGAATCTGATCGTGGAACATCTTCCCGTGTGACTTGCAACTGGGCCTTGTTTACTTAGAATAGCCCTAATTATCAAATGTGGAATGAGAAAATAATATATTTTATTTACATGACCTACTTTTATAAAGTTATGAAGGCCAAGAATCATTTACTCAGAAGAATTGAAATTTGATATATTTATGTTTAAAATTGTTGTTGTTGCTAACTGATACAGGAAAAGGGAGCAATATAAAATTTGAAGTGCAGAATGTTCGAAAGGAATGTTTAGGAATGTTTCATTAGTTGACATTTAGAGCATTAGAAAAGTGACGCAAATTACACACCTGGTTTTTCATTTTCTGTGTTTTACTTGTTTTGTCTGTTGCAAAGAAGTAAATTGTAATGTTGAATGGGGACAGTGACTAATTTTTAAGGCATTACTTGTATTTGAGAAGTGATATTACAATTGTGTCAAATTATAAGTTTTTATTACCAAACAGGTACGATTTTGAGTGTAACTGGTGGTGAAGTTTCAGTTAAGATATTTTTCAAAAGGAATTCCTATGAACCAATAAAGCATACCTAAAATTTATTCGGGACAAAATGTGTCTATTCTAATTAAATGGATTAGATACTTTGGGCTGTGCATTGTACATGATTTGATAAAGTGACAGTTAGTAACCAATTTGAATAGATAAATACGACAGATATTCCATGTACTACTGCTATTGTTAGCATTATTGATTAAAACGGGAATAATCTCTGATATTACCTCAAACATCTTTATAAAGATATAGCGAAGCAACAGAGTGAAGGTGTAGTAAAGCGCAAAACAAGTGGAAAAAACAATCCCCTACTGGTTACTAACATTCATAAAATGTACAATGAGCTACAGTTGTTAATTTCATTAATAAATCTTTTAAGCTTGTATTGTTTTCTGAGTGTACCGTAATTAATATAATGTATCATAAACAATAAAGGAAAATTAAGTAACTCCCTAAATGCACAACTAACATTAAAAACGTTAAACCTATTTTTCTCACTTCTATCTTCATATTAATACAATTCCTATAGATAGACAAAATAAAATTATTAAATAAATTTAATAAAATTATAATTCTTGAAAGGGTTCAGACTAAATTTATGAGTTATCTTTATTATAAGAGTAACCATTATAATTCTCATGATCTCTCCTCTTCTTTCCTTCCTAATTTCTTCAGCATCCCCAGTTTAAAATCTAGACGTGAGCTTTCTTGTGTTTCTTTCTTTTACAAAGTCCTTAATAATTTTATTGATTGCATTGAGATCCATAATTCCATTAAATTTGCTTTACCGACCAATACTCGTAGCCAAAATTTATTTATTACTGTTTTTACCAAATATAACTACATTGAAAACTTTTGTTTGTATAAATTTTATAGAATTTTTAATTTGATTTCTGTTGATTTGAATATTTTTAACGTATCTTTTTCTATGTTCAAGGGTAAATGTCTGCTGGTTTTAAATGTGTAATCTTGTTTTGTTACTATTGTTCGCTTGTTTGTAATGTACTATTCCTTGTACACTTTAAATTGAATTTTTTTCTGTAGTGTGCTTTATAATAAATAAATAAATAAATAAATAAATAAATAAATAAATAAATAAATAAATAAATAAATAAATAAATAAATAAATAAATAAATAAATAAATAAATAAATAAATAAATAAATAAATAAATAAATAAATAAATAAATAAATAAATAAATAAATAAATAAATAAATAAATAAATAAATAAATAAATAAATAAATAAATAAATAAATAAATAAATAAATAAATAAATAAATAAATAAATAAATAAATAAATAAATAAATAAATAAATAAATAAATAAATAAAAACACTTATACGGGCATATTGATGTAAAATCGTGTTATATTTAAAGCGACGAAGGCACCATTCGCTGCACATTCATTCAAGATAATATTTCAGCCTGAAGGCATATATCACAAGGATAGTAGAGAGAGAATATTTTGCCTCATAATTTTACCTCTTCTTGGGAATAAAGGCCACAATATGAAAATTTCAGTAGAAGACAATCAATCGTTGGGAATGGGTCGCGTGAAATGAACGTCACGTGGACGTTGCAGTACGGTCACTAGGTCAAACTGTACTGATCATCCTAAAAATACTTAGAGCGTCTTGGTGGAGAGCAATCTAAGACTATGGAAGAAAAGAAGACTTTTAAAGTGGTCTTTCTTAGTGTCCAAATGAGAGAGAACTCAAAAACCTCTGAGAGAGAAAGCAGGCATTGCCTTCATCACCTATCGCGTTGGTTTTTTTTTTTTTTTTTTTAAAGCAGCGTCTGGGATATGAGCCCCAGCAGACAACACCTCCTGTCAGGCAGGGGCTGAGACTTCAGTCGGAATTCCAGGCAATAGGATGGTTCGATGAATTGTTTTGTTTTGTTTGGATTCTTTGTAGTACAAGAACTAAACGAGGGATATTTTGTACTTCTTCAAAACAACCAAAGTCAAAATTTGGCATTTTTTTTTTTTATCATTAGAGATAATACCTTGAAATTTCGTTTTCTATCGAACCATATCATAGTTATCTACTAAAAAAATTCTGAAGCATTTAGCTAGAGTTATAACAGAGCGTTATATGTTAAAGTCCATTGGTAGCAGGGTTCAGTTTTTTCTCTCCTGTAACCCAATTGTGACATAAGCTTGTTTGCTTCTGAGGCACATGTATAGCACCTTATCTGACTGAGAGACCGGGCGTTTTGTCGACACTTAATTGGGATATGTCCTCTTCATACGGTTATTTCGATTGATTCCAGTAATATTTACTAGACAGAATATCCAACGCTTGTATATGTGATTTTGAACTTCACAAAATGAAGTTAAAATTGTACACTTCGTTTGGAACTACAAGTTAAAAAAAGCACAGATCTAAAAAAGTTGAGCTGCTGGCGAAAAATTGATTTCATATTTAGATTCAGCAACCCAAATATAGCTAAAATCAGTTAAAAAATCTTGGGTTTCACACAAAAAAAAAAAAATTGTTGACCTGTCTAATTGATTACTGAAAGCAGTTTAAAAGTTAAGAGAGGCTGACTTCCTGAAGGAATTTCAAAGGACCTCCCCACCCCAATATCGCATTTATGTTTCGAATTGGACAAAATTTACACACCACAGTTCAGATATTGATGCGAAATGTATTTGTTACAATCTCCCGTTTGGTTAATTATATTCACACGCAACTCCAGGAATGTACTAGAACATAAAATTGGCCAGGTGATTTTAGAATCATGCAAGCCCAAATTTTTAATGTAATCATTAAACAAATTTGAATAACTATTTTATTTAATAAAATAATCCCAATAACTAATTAAGTTATGAAATAGTTTTCCTAATGAATAGATTTTAATATTTATTAAAACTATTTAGTTAGTATTTAATAAACTATTTAATTTTAAAAATTGAATTCCTTTAATGATTAGTTTAAATAAATAAAATGTTTCTTTCAAAAATATTTATGTGAAGTATTTTGTTTTCAGTGAACTTATTTTCCATAAACCATTGAACCGTAGCAAAAAATTAAAACAAAATTGTAAAAAAAAAATATCCAAAAAATAAAGAATGCCCTGTTTAATTAGTATGCTTATCATCCAACTTCCTACTGAACAAGCTCATTATTTACCGTAACCAGCCCACACCAGACAACCCTATGGTCAGTACGCACCTGCACAACCCCGCCCCCTTCTCCTTTTTTGTTGTTGTTGCTTCCCCAAATGGACAAAGGAATGTATAATTATGAGAATGCTTCTCGCATTCTCTGCAAACCTTGTGGATCTCACACGCGCTGCCCTCTCTCTTCCACCAAAGGTGTTATCTTCAAAAAATAAGAATAGAGAAACTGGCTTGTGCGTCACGGGGGTTAAGTCCCTACTCATTCAAGGTCTTGACATTAATCCGACAGCTGTTCCAGAAAAACCTCTTCTGAAATCCCTTAATGTCTCCCTCCCCCTCTCCCACGCACGCAGCACCTTTTCTCGTGGGGGAGGAGAACTTCACCCAAAATGACCTTCTGCCAGGATTTGATGGCGATGAGTTATGCTTCGTATTCTGCTGCTGTGCAAGATAGGCCTTTGTCTGTTTTACGAGTTGTGTATGAATATTGTAGTTTGCATGAATGGATGGTTAGTCTGGGTGGTGTGAATAATCTGATTGTTTTGTGGTCAGGACACAGTCTATATTACTTTGTAATCTTCAGCACATCATAGATTTCGGAGAGCGGATGTTGTTTCATTTTAGTAGAAATTTGGTCAACTGATTTCATTGAATTTTGAGTCAATATTTCTTATGATAGTTTAATTACTTATTGTACTTTTTTATATTAAATTTTGGTTGCTTATTACACTTTCTTCTTATTTTTGTCTTATTACATGAACTTTCATGTTACATGTATTTTCGTCTATAAAATAGATTATAAGTTTTATAGAGTAGTTATACCACCTTGATTTTTTTTTTTATTCGATTCCAGCGTCAAAATATATTCCCCACACATGTGTAACATGCCTAGGTTTTACCAAAATTAATTTTCAGTTTACCCCCCCCCCCCCTTCAAAAAACACCCTTCTATCTTAGATATTTTTATGGACTCTTTTGTTTCTTCATTCTCATGACTCATGAACGCTTTTGACAAGTTTCCTCAATGGGCCAATTTTTTTTTTATGTCGTATTTTACTTTTCCTCGCTTTTTACATCAATTTTCGTCTATAAAAAGGACTATAACTCTTTCTAGATTGGTTATATCGTCTTGCTTTTTTTCATTCGATTTAGCACCAAAAAATACTCTAAAAACACGCTTCATTTGCTGAGATTAGTCCAAAATTAGTGTTTTAGTTTCAAAATTTCCTAATCTCCCCAAAACATCCTTCTATGTTAGAAATTTGTATAGACTCTTTTGTGTCTTTATTTGCATGACAAATGAAACATTTTTACCAAGTTTCACGAAAGGACCAGCTTAGACCAAATTACAAATCCTATTTTACCTGTAGTAATAGATAAGATGGGTGCAGTGAATAGGAAACCATAAACTGTAAAATGGTGACGGAAGGTGGTAACAAATGCTTCCCAATATTAGTGTCAAAAACACTAAAAATTGATTAAAAAAAGTAGAGGGTAACTTCCTCGATTTGTGCCTCCTTCTTAATAATGACACTACTACTTCAGGGAAATAATAATTTTTTTTAACTTTGATCAATAAATTTAAAAGATCATTCCCTTCCATTACTTTTTTCAAAATCGTGGGACTGTGAGACATACATTTGAGATAATCCTAAGTTACTCGTAAGGGCAGTCGGAAAGGATTATATCAAACGACTTTCTGAGAAAATTACCAGGCAGCTCTTTTTTTTATATAGTACTTCCTCCATCGCAGTAATTATGACACTGCGACTATTTATCCCGGAACAGTTCATCAAGTTGGGAAACCCCTATCTCATTCCAGATGAATGGAACTAATAATTTCTTTGATAGCTTAACATGTGAGTCTAATACTGAATCCAAGTTGATTCGGTTCATGCTCAAAGAGGCGAAGGTGTAATCTTAAACTTCATAAAAGAGGTCATAAATTCGAGTCTCAAAGGGGACATGCTATTTTTTTCTTCTTTTGTTAATATACTTAAATATCGGCGGATAACACGCCACTTTAATTTCCCCAATTTCTGGCTATCTAAGCATTTTAAGAAACAAATTGTAATACTAATGTTTTAACGCTTTTTTTAGCAGTGAAATTTTAAAGAATGATAATCTTAAACTTTATAAGAGTTTATAAATTCGAGTCTCAGCTGAAAGATGCTATTTTCTTTTCTAATATACTTAAACGTAGTCGTTGAAATGGCTTCCGCCCATGTGTTTTAGCTCCAGATTGATAAATATCATACAATCTAACATGCATTTTAAAATATTGTAATCTTAAACATTACAGATTTTTACAGGTGTAGTGTTAACAAAAGGTGGTGAATCTGAAATCTTTAATTTTATAAAAGAGATTATAAACTAGAGTCAAAACTATCATATACTTTAATTGTTTTAATGTACTTAAACATTGACGACTAACATTGTGTTTCAGTTTATTCTTCATGAATCATATTGACAATGTAATAATCTAATAGGCATTTTAATAAATAACTTGTAATGTTAGTCTTTTAAATTAATTAATAAGAGTTTTATAATGTTTGTAACGGAACATTAAATTTTTTTTTTTTTTTTTGATTTTCTGTTAATGATTTTAAGTAATAGTATGCATGCTTCATGATCTTTCAAAATTTCACAGTAAAATATCTCACAGAATGCTTTACAACATCGACAATCATCTTTAAAAAGTCCCATTGTCATTAAAAGATTACAATTTCTTAAATTTGGCTAGCTCTCTTGCAAAATTGGGAAACATAGAGGTAGGTTTATTTACCACTTTTATACAGAATTGAGTTTGAATACTTTTGTATCATTTTTAGCATACTCTTTGAATAAATATTGTCTATGGTAATGACATGATAAATTAAAATAAATAAAATAATTAGAATAGTCACATACTACCTAGGAAGATGTTTGTAATGTTTGTAATGTGGATTATTTTGATTAATAAATCTGATTACTGACTAAAAGTTTATTTCTGTACTTTGGAATGATCAGACTACTGCATAGCGTATAATGAAATGTATTCATTTAAATGCTTCTAATGTTAGTTTTATAGAGAACTTGTAATCAGGAAACCGAAAAAGTTTACTAGTAATTGAAAGAGACATTTTACGTTGCTTATAAAATAAAACTATTTGAGAAAGAGAAGGTAGTGTTTGAAATATGGATGATGAGTTTTCCCGAAACATTCTCAAATAAATTTCTTGAAATAAAAGATGATGACATTTTTAATTTACATATATTTTTATCCAAAGTCATGAATTTTTAATATCGAATTAGCACATCAAAGAAATTGAATTTTCTCATCCTTGAAAGTACGATAAAATACAAAGTACAATTTTTAGTTGTACCAATTATATGAAAGGTACAATCACCAGGCGGATAAATGGAAAAATTGTATCAAGTATTTACATTTTTGAAGAATAATCTATAGATAAATTTAATGGTTTTTAAACATCGACGACTTAGGGTGAAAAGGTGCTTCCAATTTAGGGCTTAAATCACTTTTTGGTATGTTTGGAAATAAGAAGAGAAGACCCACTGATAAGTAAAAGTTGTATACTTATCACTGAAATAAGCTTGATTGGTAAATGAGTGATACGCAAATGCATTAGGTTCATGCTTAATTATCACTATAGAAGGATTTTTGCTATTTTGAAAACTTTGGTAAATTGAAATTAGCACTTCACTTCAAAGCCGTTTCACTTCTGTTAAATATATTATATTCTTCAGATGTCTTTAACGTCCAATTGTCATAAATGAGTATACAGAACACCAATTGGTTCCATTCTTCACTAAAGCTGTTAGATAAATACAGTTACATTTTGGTCTATGCACAAAATCTTTAAATCAATGCATGAACAAGATCTAAAAACCAGCAACCATAAAAAAAAGCAGACAAAAGAATAAACGCATAAAAACTAAATAAAAATATCAGAAAGTAAGAAATCTCAGTGATAATCATCTATATAAGAACAAAACGTCCATAAAGATCACGCTTACACAAAAGAAAAGACCTCAGAACAGCAGGACACAGAAATTCGAGATATCCAGAGTGAAAAACGGTTTATTTTCTTTATTTGAAAGCCTCCAACGAGAGACAGAGATATTTAATTCATGAAGGAGTTAACAGTCAGCTCACGAAACAAGGCCATTCAACAATGCACTCGAATGTTCGTCTGTTTAGCAGTTGAATCTTAAATGCTACCCTTTGCCACCGACTCTTGGAGAGTCAATAGATTGGTATATTATCCTTGTTAAGCGACTGCTTAACTTTTGCAAAGAGACTATTAATAAGGTTTAATGTACGCCCACGCTTCTATTGAGTTCTGTTACACCTCCAGGTTGGCAAAGGTTGTGCTCATGCTAAGTATATACAGGTCTGATTATTAAGCGAAAGGATTAAGTTATTTTATTTGGTCCTTCAAAAAGTTTCTGCCATTTACTATAGATAGTTTGGAATAGGGAACTGTGAAAGATAGCATTAAATTTTTCTCTTACATCTCAGGATTAAATTGAAAGAGTAGTTATTGTCTTCAACATTAATATTTTTGTACAGTAGGCAATTAAAAAATTTCGGAAATTTGTTCCATTGAGCCCTCCTAATGAAGCACAATGAGAAATACTTAACTACCTCTTTGAAACAACTCATTTTATGAAAGGATATTTTTTTTTTAAATAAGTAGTTTAGTTCAGAGACGCTTTGGTGATTCAAAAAAGTAAAAATGAGATTTATACGCTTTGTCAATAACAGCTGCCACCCAAAAATTAAATCTTCATTCAAACTTCATCACCTAGTTCTTCTCGTCAAATTGTATTAACACATAATCTCGGTTGTTTAATTTTATTTATTTAGATCCTTTTCCATATTCCTCTACTTGTGGCATCCTTAACCGTTTCATTGTACCTCAAAATGAAACATTTCAAGGTCACATTTCTCAAAATAGTAATATGGTAGAAAATAATGGAAAAGTTCAGAACTCTTAGGAAACATGTTGCTTTGTAGGTAAAGATAAATCAACTAAAAAGTATTTACTCTATTGTAATTGGAAGTAAAAAAATACAAAGGTAGCGAGGAATTACTTTACACGTTGTAAACTGCAGTCTCTCTCATAAATTTTCAAGAAGAACAAATACTGAAACCAAAAACACTTCCACATGAACTGTAACACGTTCTCTTGCAATAACAGTGAACTGATCTCTTTTACATTTGAAAGTCTGTCATATGTTTGCTCTTCTAACATTCCCTTACGCTACACAAGAAAGGGGGATTTATTTTTTTTACCAAGTGTTAAGGATAAAGTGCAAAAATTTAAGGACGAATATATATTCAATTAAATACTCTTCTCATACTTCGGTCAAAAATATTTTTGTTTGCAAGAAGATAATTCAATATAATTACTATCATTCACTATCTTTAGGTATACATACATACATTTTAATCGTACTTTTGTACATATGCACGAGAAGATTGCATCATAGACCCACAAACTATTCTTAAGGAACATTTCAACAGCCTTTAAACACTAAGAGTCTAGGTGTTAAGCAGACTTTATTCAATTATTTTTTGTTTGCATCTCTATAACCGCCTAACAATTCATTAGATCTAATCTAAATTGTTTTTACAAAGTGTGAGATTGAAGGAGGAATATATATGTTGTATCCAGAGAGGAGATGATCAGTGCTGAACATTGAAACCCTAACATCGACTGCAGCGCCACTGATTTAAAAGAGCGAGACGCAGGAAGGAGCAGGAGGGTTCTGCACGAGGTCGCTCTCACGACCCCTCACTAGCGAAGGCTTGACAGTCTTCTGTTGTAACCCAACTAAGATGATGTTATATATTTTAAATGATCAAACTGGTTTTTCTAATTCCCCCTAGACTACCTCCCGCAACATATATTCATTTAAAATAGAATATGGTGCACACCTTAATGTATGGTTAAGGTCTAATTTTTAACTGCAACGTGGAAGGCTTATAATTAGTCTTTTTTCATTAACTTAGTTACTAGTTTGAAACTGACACATCGATTACGAAAAAATCGAAGAAATTATTTATTGCATTATCATCAATGACAATTGAGAATATCATTACAAGAAAAAAATGTATCCGTATTTCATGCAAATTTTATTTTAGATTCATATGCAATCACTTAGTATACTCGCTACCAGAATTGAATGTTTCAGCATTCCAAAACGTTGCCTAACTTCAAGTAGAGAAATGTTTTAAAAACTTTTAAGAAATGATGGGCCAATTGCTTTGCATAGTCACAAAAACATCCCATGACTTATTTCATGTCCTGACATCAGGAATCTAAAAGCAAATTCCTGAACTTATCATATGCAAGGGGACCATAAATACTTTTTAAAACTACATAACAGAAGCGTAAATCTTAAAGCGTTTGAGGAAGTGGCAAATTCTTTCCTTGTAAACTTGGAAACCATATTTGTGTGTTTTAGAAATGAAGAGTCCAAACACAAATAAAGACAACTTCAAGAAAAACCCAAATGAAAATTGATCACCTCATAGAAGAGACTTGTTAACGTTTTTCTTGTGAATAATTTTATATGAAGTGTGTTGTATTGAGCATTATATTGCATACTTTTGATTCTAGACAATAAGTATCTTTCCTCCTATTTTTTACTTTATTTACTTAAGAGGATTAATGTACTTTCTTTTGTTGTATTTAAGGGATCAATCTGATAAAGTGAGCTCCATCAAGGTATTTTCAAGGAAAAAGGATTTCTGAATTTCAATAAATTAAAATGCCATCAACGCATGTACGGAGAAGTAAAGTTCCACGAAAGGCCATTCCTTGAACTTTTACTGAACAGGCTTACAGGGTGGTCGAAGAAATCGTTATGGAGCTTATTTATTTTACTATTAGAGATAGTGCGTCAGTATAAAATAAAAAATTCAAATTAGATATGTATAAAAGATAGTCTAATTATAATATATAATTTATTTAAAAAGTTAGAGAGTTTTACTTACTTTTACACAAAACCTGTAGTAGGAAAAATTTAATTGCAAAAGTATTTCTGTAGTCAAATCCCTTATTGCAAAAAGAAAAACGGAAAAAAACCTAGGGGTTTGGAACTTTACACAAAACTTTCGATTACTCTATAATAGTACTACCATGAAATACCCGTGATTCGCCACGAAATTTTACCATGTGCAATATTTTAGCCAGCTGTGAGGCCCCGCGTTGCGGAAATCCGTCTTTGGTGTATAGGCCAAATTTTTGGCTCTTCGCTCGCAGGAAGGTTCATCGCAAAGCAAAATCGAGCGAGCTTCGCTCGCTGATAAAGTCATTGACACATAAGCACAGGCTTACTTAACTCGTTGAAAGGTTCACTGCTATGCAAACATGAGTTCGCTTTTCTCGATGAAAGGTTCATTGCTGCGTAAGCATAAGGTCGCTTCACACACTAATAGCTAATTGCTACATAAAGCCTTAATATTAGAACCCCTCCCTTGTCGAGAAGCAATAAAAAATTTCCCCGTTAATAACTATATAGTACAACACCCCTTTTGAAGAATATTTTAGCACGTGATATTTGTAAAAAGCAAAATTAGAAAGTCAAATCAACTTATGGTGAAATTTTCAGAGCTCTAGGCCTATCAAAAGTCACTTTTTGTTAAAATATTAATTAAAAATTCATTAAAAAACAAATTTAAATTTTAGTGTTCTTTTTGTCAAAAGTCCAATTAGAAGGCCAAAACTATTTGTGTTGAAAATTTCAGAAATGAAGCCCAGTTAGAAATCGTTTTGTAAAATATTTGTTAATTAATTAAAAAACAAATAAAATTTCAAAATTCTGTTTTTCAAAAGTCCAATTGGAAGGCCAAAACTACTTATGTAGATAGTTTCTGAGCTGAAACCTTATTAGAAATCGTTTAGTAAAATATTTATTATTTAATCAAAAAAATTATTTAAAAAAGAACTAATTAAAAAAATTAATATTCTGTGTTTTAAAAGTCCACTTAAAAGGCTTGAAAATTTCAGAACTGTAGCCCTATTAGAAATCGTTTTGTAAAATACATATTAATTAATTAAAAAAATTAAATAAAAAAGAACTAAATAAAAATTTAAAATTATGTTTTTCAAAAGACTAATTAGAAGGCCAAAACTACTTATGTTGAAAATTTCAGAACTGTAGGCCTGTTAGAAGTCATTTTGTAAAAAAATTTGTTAATTAATTAAGAAAATTAATTAAAAAATAACTAATTGAAATTTTAAGATTCTGTTTTTCAAAAGTAGAGCTCTACTCCAATTTTAAGTAGGTTTCTATAGATCCACAGAGACAGACAGACAGGCACACAGCTTGTTTTACTATTATAGATTTAAATTTGCCTTTTTTTGGCAATTACTGAAAAACATGATTTTTTAAAGACAGCTACCCTATGTTCATGCGCAATTTTGACAAAATCCTAATTGATAGGTCCCATGGCTACCACTAACTCGTATACAAAATTTGGCACTCCTTTCGAGAGTTATTCTGACCACAGATAGACAGATATTTTTTCTATACCACTTGTTTGAACATAAGACTTTCAAAATGTGTAAAAATGCAAAAAAAAAAAAAAAAAAATTGTGCCAAATGTTATTCTAGCATTTACCTCTATTACATACTAGCTGAATATTTGTGTTTCGCTACTAAATTTTCGATATGCGTTTTTGCGATTAAAAGAAGACACATTCACGCATTCCACATTCGTACTTTTTTTTCTTCTTTTCTCCTATCTCCATCCTTTTTAAGTGGCCTGTATTTTCAGAAAAATAGCCTTAGAAGTCTAAGCTGTCAATTTCAATTAATTTATATTTCTTCATAGAACATAAAAGATTCGTAAAAATATCCTTAAAATAAAAAATAAAAAGTTTTATAAGAAAATAATCTCTTTTTATCATCAAATTGATAAACATCAACTTATACTATATTAACTATCACACATCCTGCAACGCCGAGCCACACGTCTAGTTAATCATAAATGATTCCTCAGTCGCACGGAGTGTGAAGCGAGCCAAAGTGTGCCATCTAAATCAAGCCACTCGGCAATTTACTCGATGCGTTCCAAATTACTCACGGGGACATAAATGACTAATTAAATCCCAAATGAGACTTGTAACACGTTTCACCAATTGACCTTGCAGTGATCACGTGTTGTCACTCTGCACCTCATAAACAATGAGAGATGTCTCAGGTCCCGATAACTTGCAGGCGGTGAATCTTCTTTGAGAGGAATCCAAAGGGTTATTTCGGATGCCAAACTCTTCCTCCCTATATTTGTTTATCATGTAGTTACCTCTCTCTCCCTTGCCGACTTGTCCTCAATTGGAACCTAGTTATATTGAAGGTGATTTCTATAATAAGTCGCCTTGAAGTTGAGTCATCTGCACTGCATGTTTTGATAAGAGATTAACCATGGAGGTCATACTTTTGTTGAGATCGTTCGAGTGTTGGAGCGGTATTTTTAGCATGGTTATTTATTTAAACAAACTGGACATTTGCTTGCATTTGTCAGATTATTAAAAACTAAATGCATGGATATATGTTTAGTTGTTTTTTTTTTTTTTTTTTTTTTAGCACCTTGTCGCTGTTTCGTTATCTAGCAACAGTTCAAAAGGTTTGACGTTACTGTTACGCCATTTTTGAACGTTTTGACGCTGATCAGTTTAGAGTTGGAAATTTGTACAAAGCGAGTAACTGATGAATTTATTAATGTTACAACTTGAGAACAACTTAACAAGAACAGGAATTCTACTACATTTGGTGCTTTCTTCTGTCTTTCATTTTCTCAATATATGATGAATGTTTCGGCGCATTATAGCCCTTGTGTTGCTAACGGCTCCAGATAATCTGAATACAACCAACCAACCATTTTCGCAATACTTCGAACTTCGTGTTAAGTTACACATTGTTTTAATATTTCAATGCACTTCATCCTTTTTAACAACTAAAACAAATAAAAATATGTTATTGGCTTTTTACAGTATATTGTGCAAAATGTCTCGATGTTTATTGTTGTGTTCGCTACCATAATACAATTGACGTTTCTTTTATTTGCGTGACAGTCGGTTTTCTTGGCCTGTTATGTCTTCTTTATTGATGTCATTCACTGATTAAATGTTAAGTTACTGTCCCGTGGTACCTTACATGAGGGTGATCTAATCAAATCATTTCAAACAAGGAACTGGAGTAATAAGATTCGGCTAAGCGAAAAAAACTAAGAAGGTCAGAAGTCAAATTCATTTCAATTACCAGGTCATTTGTATGTTTCTTACTTCCTACATTTTTATGTTAAAGATTTTCATTTGTAAATTCTTTTGCGATAAAAGATGCTTATGACTTTCTAAGGGTTCAAACTTACTGGTTGAGAATTGCTTATTTAAGAAGAAATTTTTGGGTATTATTTTCTGATGGCACCTTCAATTCAGTATGTGAAAAGGTCATGCTTACATGCAGTAAATTTTCTGCGATACAGTTTTCGTGTCTCTATCTTTCACAATTCCCTCATAAACAATGCAGGGATCAGCTTAACTGGATAATTGAACAAATATAAAAATAGCCTGCCGCTAAAGATAGGCAAATTCGCTTTTGTCTTTAGATAAACTTTCAGGAACTAAGATAATGCAAAGGAATATCATGTACTGTTGATTTGTACAGTTAATTTACAGTGTTATGAGACAAAATAGGAACAATTATGTTATAAAAACACTATTGGCACCATAATCTTCTAAAACGCTCAAATATTTGCCCAGCATCGCTACAATTTATCATTAGTTTTGAAACATTTTTTATCACACAGATGAAATAAACAGAAGGAAACGGTTGCAATGTTCCAATAAGTGTCGGAAAAAATACTATAAAACTATGACTAAAAATATTTAAAACATTGAAGATTACAATAAAATATTTTGAAATGTGGCTGTTTTTTTTTTTTTTGCTATCAATCGCAGTGTTAAATCTTCTTATTATGTACAGGAACAAACCCAATAAAATATTTTTATCACCTAAAAATGTCATTGGCTGATAAATGCTTGGTTTATGAGTGCTTTTTAATTTATGGGAAATGTAAAACATAAAGTAAAAATCATTTTTATAACTAAAATGATTTTTATCTGTTTGTACACGTTCGATGTAATAAATACTAATATTTCTAAATATTTATATTATGTTAACCCAATAATACCTAATAATATATTTTTATAACTTAAAAGAAACTGAAAAGTATCTAATAAAGGAACTGAATTTTAGGAATGCTTACAAATTTCATTTCAGTATGTAAATAAAATCAGGTATCTAACGTTGGGAAACAAGGAACAAACAATAAAGGTTTTTCTTCTGGTAAATATGAAAAAATAATGGGACGACATTTATGAGCTCATATCAAGACAATTTTTAAGTTAAATTAATATATTCAAATTAATACATAAAACCGAAGTTTTTACAATAAAATCGATTATATGCATTGCCAGTTTTCATATGCAATTGCATTGAACTTTCATTCAGAGTTTTCTCGTAAACATATATAGATCAGCTTAAGAATTTTTTTCTCCATAAGAACTGTGACTTATTCCTAAGTGAAAAGTAGTTAAGTTCTTTCAATAATGCTGTCGATAGGGTTCGAGCTTACGCGTCAGAACGTACGCATTTTGAGCCAGTTCAACCCCTTAACCAATCGGCCATGACTGCTTACCATCCGAAATAAATTTGTTTATTCCTCATGTGTGTGTGTCTACCCTAAAAACTTGATAAAAGATATTCTCATTGACAATGAGTCTATATACCAAGATTCAACTTGATTGGATGACGTCAAGTGAGTTAATTAGCTTTCCTAAAATTCGGGCACCAAAAAAAAAAAAAAAAAAAAAAAAAAAATCGAAGTTAATGTAAAAGATTTAAAGGGTACGTTATGACTCCAATACAACGAAAACTGTTCGCTTCAACGTTGAATGAAAAAGAGGCGAACACATAATAAGAAAACCCTGTTTTCTTTGTTATTATGAATCCTTAAAAAAATAGGGCAGAAATCGAAGTTGGCATGAATCCCGACCTCATTCATCAATACAAGGGATTCAATTGGGAACACAGACAGAGAAAGCGAAAAGAAAATGGAGAAAGAAAAAAAGATGGTGACAACTGACTCAATCCGAGTTCAAAGAAAGGCCGCCTTTATTTGTTGGTGAAAGGGCTTTCATTCCATTTGCATGCCGCCTGAAGGTCTGCTGATGCTGCCATATCGGACACCCCTAATATCCTGGAAGGTCAAGGAAAGGGATAGACCAGACGATGATGACGTCATCTTTTGTGATTTGGTGTACACTGGAAAGTCTTTGTGTTTGGAAATTGCCGCTTGCATTGCATTTTTTGTGAAACTGTGAACGTTAAAAGTATTCAAAGGGCTGAGAATACTACTACCACATTGATCTTTCAGAAAATTAATTAAACGGCTTGAGCTCCCCATTAATTGGTATATTGGTAGTTAATCCGTATTTTATTTTGATCATAGGGAAAAAACAAGATTTTTACTGTCTATTTCTGAACCAGTAGGAACGTAACATAGGAACACATTTAATTGTTTTATATACATCAAACTATGTAAGGGAGACTTCCCGACCAGACATATAGTCTTACCATGGGACATTTCTTCTTAAAAATAGGGATACTATTATGAAATTTTTGAGAGCTATTTTTGGTGCTGTTCTAGAGAATAACACCTGGCGGAAAAGGTATAATTTTGAACTCCATATAAAATCTATACTGGTGAGGATATTATCAAATCCATAAAAATGGCTAGAATGAGATGGGAAAGCCAGCATCTGAGAGTGAATGCCGAGAGAACACCTATTAAGGTTTACAATACATCAACTCCATTTTGAGGAAAAACGAAAGGAAGACCCAAGAAGTGATGGAAGTAGGACTGCCTGGATGAAGATTTCGTCATACTAAAAGTTAAAAACTGGAAGCCAATTTCTGTAAAGAGGGTGGAATGGGAGACTTCTGTGGAATGCCAAGGCCCACAAAGGGCTGTCGTACTGATGATGAGGATTATGAAATTTATTGAGGACATGTTGAGAACACTTTAACACGTGTCTTACAGTCATGCATGTGTTTTCAACGTAATCACAAGTTTAGACAAGTGCTGGGTCTATTTTTCTCCTTTAATGTTTAAAGCAAAATTTTGTTGTTGAAGGTATTGATGTTTAACTTTTTTTAATAGTTAATAGTAAGAAAAAGGGACTGTTAGATTATTTTAGCTATGTATCTTGATCATCATTTTAGATTTACATTAAGTTTCTATATCAATTGATACCCTATAAACCACCTTGTAATTCAAAATGGCTATAAGGTGCAAAACTATCTTAAGTCTCACTGACTTTCTATCGGACCAGAAATGATGCGGCCTTTTCCCGAAGTATCACTAAGAAAGAACACTGCTGCAAAAAATGGCAGGAAGGGAAAAGCAGGGCACTTTAGAGAAGGTCTCTTTGCAATAGATTAAACAACAAACGACACTTAGATACATAATAAGGAAAAAGATCAGAAACAAAAATCATGCAGGAAAACAAAAGCTAATAATATAACCCATAAAAACAGAGTTTTTAAAAAATCATTTATATGCATTGTTAGTTTTTATATTCATTAACACCAGCACCGATATCAAAAACATTTTTATCTGCAAAATGTGCGGCAAACAACGTTTCAAAATTTAGTTTTAAAAATTAACGTGAATTTATGCTCTGTTATCCAAATATCACTTATTTATTCTGATTAAAGTAATTTTATTTTATTATTATTATTATTATTATTATTATTATTTTTTAATTTGTCCACAGGGAAGAGTTTTAACAATGGTCGGATCAATGACATTTTTAACGCGATTGGATGACGGCAAGTCGGTTTATTAGTATTCCGTAAAAAACGATATTTTAGTGATAGTAACAGCCCCGAAATTTGATAGAATGCATTGTCATTGACATCGAACCTATCAGCCAAGTTTCAGCCCGATTGAATAACGGCAAGAGGGTTAGTTTAGGTCTCCGCAGATTCCAATCCCATCTACAAACAAACACACAAAATCGAAGTCAATATAAAGGATTTAATAAAAATCCCAGAAAACAACGATTTCTTGAATCTTCAGACGACGGAGAGGAGTTTGGTGGCTTTCTTCCTGAGGATGAATCCTATGAAGAGTTAGATACTTTGTGCCTGCAGTATTATGAGGAAAAATTGGAAACGCTCTTTCAACCAGTGGAACAAAAGTGAACTTTAAAAGCAAATGCGGGATACTTAATACTTGTAAAGGTACCTGGAATTATAAGGTAATAATTGAAGAAATAGTTCGCACTGCTGCGTTCAATGTACTTTAGAACATTGAATGTAGCAGTGAGAACTATTTCTGTAATTTACATTTTTCCAAAGTTTCATATGACTTTGCTAACTCCCCAAATCTCAATGATGTAAAAGATATAAAAATAATAAATTTCAAAAATATTGGATAATATATTTAGAGGTTGCACACTTAGATTATTTTTATCTCAGACAAGTGAAATTTCTAATATTGAAGTGCTTTGTATTAATGGGTTTCCATCGATTTCTACACTTGATAAGAAGGCATATACGAAAATGCTGAATGAAGAAAATCCTATTTAATGCCTTTTCAAAGAACACTAAGTGAAAATGGTTAACTACATCAAAATGTCCTAAGAGACGGAATTCTTCCAAAAGAAGACTACAAAGAGTTATTACAATTCTCACTCCTGTACCTAGGAGGTTGGTCTAAAAACGACTTCAGTTTCCTGTTCCTAGGGGCTTTGCATCTAGAAAAGTGGATGACAAAGGCAATATATGCACTTAAAATTGTCCTTTTGAATATTTCACAAAGAGAAACGATAGGAATGAAATGTATAGCAGAATTTGTCTGCCTGATATATATTCCTTTTGGCACGAGGCAATTGTCAGTCGATGGGGTCCAAAGAATGATTTGGATATACTAGAACTCCTGAAAAATTACCCAAATGCAGACGTGGAATTTTTTTTTTCTTCTCACAATTACAAAGAGACACCTTTGGTATATGTCAGAAACAAACGTAGGAGTAGTATTTTAGGATGAACTTGTTACTCAGTCTGATAAGAGAAACATGGCTAAAAATTTAGAAACCAAACCTGCAATGAAAAAGGAAATGAAACGATTAGAGGGTAAAAACATAGTTTTCGAAGAAAAAGACTTGAGCCGTCTCTTTCTAATAAAACGAAAACGTTGTTTGAATTGTTCGGGATCCAAGACGAGACAGGATACTGCAGGAAAACCATGTGAACGCTCATAAGGTGGTCAATAATACTTCTGAAAGAGGAATTGCTTTTGTTTTGCCTATCATACTACCTATTAATCTTAGTGTCTAGTTTTAATTCCTGAAATCTCATCTCGTACTATATTATTTAATATTATTTTAAGTTTGTGATTTTTAGTTTTCAAAATTAAAGTAATTAACATTGAAAAATCTTATGTTTTGTCTACTTTTACAAAACTGATCAAAGTGTGCAACCTCTAAATACTATTTAATATTCTTGAAAGTTGGCATTTGTATATTTTATATCACTGAGACTCGGGGCTTAAGTAAAGTCTGCAAAATTTTTACATTTTATTTTTTGCCTTACAAAATGAAACACGTGGTCATAAAAGAACTTTGCCAATACATCAACCTCTAGCTTCCACTCCGTTCAACCAATCGAGATGAGATTTCAGGTATAGTTATTCAGTGATATGAGCTAGGGATTCGGTGAATGCAATAAAATGACGCTCACGGTTTCGATTATAGTTACAGAAACTTGATATTTTCGAATAGCAACACCTAATTATTTCTATCGCAAAATGCTCAGCGTATGTGAAAACGCTAAAAGGTGTTGGAATGGTACGTGTATCACAAAAAACGGACACGTTATGACCGCACATAAACAGTTCTGAGAACGGCCAACAGAAACACGATCGGGGCACACAGAGGCCGTTCGCTAGATATTCAGCGTAGAAAGCCGATAAAATTGCCTGTGATGGTACCCATGTGAGCTTTGGCCTCTGTCATATGCAAATTTCTGCCGTGGATCCCGATCGTGTTTTTGTTGACCGTTCTCAAAGCGTTTTTTTGTGCGTGCATAACGCTTTGTGTTTTTGTTTTTTTTTTTGTTTTTTTTTTAATACACGTACCGTTCCAAGGCCCTGTAGGGTTTTCGCATGCGCTAAGGATTTTGCGACAGGAAAAAGTAGGTGTTGCCATTCGAAAATTTCGTGTTTCTGTAACTATAACCGTAACCGTGAGCGCCATTTTGTTGTCATTCACAGAATTCCGAGCTCATACCTTTGAATAACTACACCTGAAATCTCATCTCTATCGGTTGAACGGAATGGAAGCTAGAGGTCCATATATCAGCAAAGTTATTTTATGACCACCCTGAACTTATATCCAAAACGATAGAAGTGGACATATTTCAAAATTTGTGTATAACAACATGGATGACTAGCGGGTAGATAAAAACGACATAATATCCAAGTTACCCACTTCTAGAAAAATTGACGGCAATGTCAGAAATCAAACTAAATTTTATTTTCCCTTTTTGTTTGAGTTTGATGTGTGGTTGAATTGAACTATGTTTATTATAAATATTATATTATATTATATTATATTATATTATATTATATTATATTATATTATATTATATTATATTATATTATATTATATTATATTATATTATATTATATTATATATTATATTATATTATATTATAATAAATTATGTTGTAAAGTACATTTACTTGTAGTAATCATACATTCTTGATAATGTTCACATTGTTATTGTATTACGGCAATATTGGTAGGAAGCATTTTAACCGTGTCGACAACTTTCCAAAAACGCGCCAACCCATACACACTGACTAGGAATTTACCGTTTTGCTGAAACCAGCTTCCATATTTATATTTCGACAAATTCAAATCACACGAACTACAAAACAACTCAATTATGACAGAAAAAATTCTCAAAATTAGCACACGAAACAATCAACAAGCGAAATCTCGAAATCAGTGCAAGATTGTGCATGAACAGATCCACAACCAAACACTTAATACGTCACGACCGTTTTTGATTGCATCATGTTTCCGGCTGTTTTTAGTGATTTTAAAATTAATATAATTAAATGAATAATTTCATAACAGAAGCTTTAACCACTTATTCAGGTTTTTGTGTAAAAGAAAAAAAAAAAAAAAAAAAAAAAAAAAACCTCTAATTAAATGAACATTAAAATTAGGCTGTAATTACCCATTAATATTGTAGAAGAAACATTAAATTTATACCTCAACATTCGAATGTTGGAGCTACAATTAAATCTTGCATCAATCACAAGTTCAAAAGTTTTTCTCTTGCATCAATAATATTGTCAAAGTAAATAGTTTTATTTGTAAATTGCAACAATCAAATACCTCAACAATACCCTTGCACAACTTATTTTATAAGATTGACGAGAGTTTTAACTTGAGGAATACGCATTAGTAAAAGGAATTTTTACTGAGGTTCAATTAGTCCACTTAGTTTGCGGCTATCCAAGTAGTTCCTTACCTTATGTGAAATGGTAAGTACCAAGTTCCATATTCGTCAACATATACGTTTTTCTTCAAATATAAATGTATCTAAAAAAATGCAATATTCAAATGATATATGATGATTATTAGACAGAATGTTCCGTGTTACTGCAAACTCAAACTTCATCTTTCTTCAGATTTGTGCCATTAATTAAAATGTAATCGAATTTGTGCTAAGTGTACTCAGTGATAACAAGTCAACGAGCTTTTCTTAAAGTTTTTACACTGAATTCAATTTCTTCTACAAAACTCCAAAACATTGGCTCCACTTTTGTACAGAAATAATATAGATCATACCCCTTTTTGGTAAAAATTCTAAGTATCTCTTGCTTCCAAGAAAAAAAGTAAGTCGCAGAAAATTCATTAAAATAGTAATAAATTTGGAACCCTTGTTCAATGTTAGTGTGTGGAAATGTAAATTATTTCCTTATGAGTTAATATTTTTTGTATAAGATACGAAATTATAACATTTATCGCAGGGGGTGGGGGGGGGGGTGCACTTGTCATCAACTTTCGGGCATCCCCCCACTTTTAACACTGTTTTAAAAATTAAGTTTTTCTTTTGCCGCTGAAGATCAAGAAAAGAGTGCAGGATGACACAAAGAAATGCAATTTCTCTTTGGACGGAGATGGGAACGAGAAATTGCTCTTCTGTACTTCAAAGAGAAGATAGAAGATGCAAATACGGATAAGCCATTAAGAAAAAAGTTAGTACGTGAATAATAATTATACATAAGTACTCTTCCCAATTGCATGTTTCGTGTAATAAATCTTTCTTTTTCAGGTGACGAGACTGGAAGATGTCATGAATAAGTGCAATTTCTCTTTGGACAGAGATGGCAATGAGAAATTGCTCTTCTATACTTCAAAGAGAAGACAGAAGATATATCTAAGGATAAGTAAATAAGAAAAAGTTAGTATGTGAATAATAGTTATACATAAATGTTCTTTCAAAATGCATATTTTACGTAACAAATCTTTCCTTTCCAGGTGAAGAGACTGAAATATGCATGAAGAAGTGCAATTTCTCTTTGGACGGAGATGGCAACCAGAAATTGCTCTTCGGTACTTCAAAGAGGATAGAAGATACATATACAGATAAATCATTAAGATAAAAGTTAGTACGTGAATAATAATTATACATAAGTACTTTTCCCAATTGCATGTTTCGTGTAACAATTCTTACTGTTTCAGGTGATTATACTGAAGTTTGCACGAAGAAGTGCAATTTCTCTTTGGACAGAGATGGCAATGAGAAATTGCTCTTTTATACTTGAATGAGAAAACAGAAGATACATCTAAAGATAAGTCATTAAGAAAAAGTTATTATGTGAATAATAATTATGCATAAATGCTCTTTTAAATTGCATGTTTTATGTAATAAATCTTTCTTTTTCAGGTGACGAGACTGGAAGATGTCATGAAGAAGTGCAATTTCTCTTTGGACAGATATGGCAATGAGAAATTGCTCTTCTATACATCAAAGAGAAGACAGATGATATATCTAAGGATAAGTAAATAAGAAAAAAGTTGGTATGTGAATAATAGTTATACATAAATGTTCTTCCCAAATGCATATTTCACGTTACAAATCTTTCCTTTCCAGGTGAAGAGACTGAAATATGCGCGAATTTTTTTTTATTTCTCTTTGGACGGAGAGGGCAATGAGAAATTGCTCTTATATATTTCAAAGAGAAGACAGAATATATCTAAAGATAAGTCATTAAGAAAAAGTTTGTATGTGAATAATAATTCTGCATAAGTGCTCTTTCCTATTGCATATTTCACGTATTATATTCTCCTTTTTCAGCTGACGAGACTGCAAGATATCATGAAGAACTGCAATTTCTCTTTGGACGGAGATGGCAACAAGAAATTTATCTTCTGTACTTCAAAGAGCATAGAAGATACATATACAAATAAGTCATTAAGATAAAAGTTAGTAAGTGAATAATAATTATGCATAAATGCTCTTTTAAACTGCATATTTAACGTAATATATCTTTCTTTTTCAGGTGACGAGACTGGAAGATGTCATGAAAAAGTGCAATTTCTCTTTGGACAGAGATGGCAATGAGAAATTGCTCTTTTATACTTGAATGAGAATACAGAAGATACATCTAAAGATAAGTCATTAAGAAAAAAAGTTAGTATTTGAATAATAATTACGCATAAATGCTCTTTCCTATTGCTCCTATTGCATATTTCACGTAATAAAACTTTCTTTTTCAGGTGACGAAACTCGAAGATGTCACGAAGAAGCGCAATTTCTCTTTGGACAGAGATGGCAATGAGAAATTTCTCTTCTATACTTTAAAGAGCAGACAGAAGATATATCTAAGGATAAGTAAATTAAAAGTTAGCATGTGAATAATAATTGTACAGAAGAACTCTTTCCAAATGCATATTTCATGTAATACAACTTTCTTTTTCAGGTAAAGAGAATGAAAGATGCCCCCAAAAAGTGTAATCTCTCTTTGTTAGTAACATTTTATATTTTTTAATCTATCAACTTTAAAAAATATCTCAATAGAATTAGCAAAAAGAAGTACATGTCGGCACTAATATAAGGCTCGTTGTGAACCACGTTTGGATATCTACAATGAAAGTGAACTGCGGTCACTCAGAAATCGGCTATCGAGTTGTTTCATGCTTCAATTCTGTCTATCAATGACAATATTATTCAATAAATAGTATAGTCATTCAGCGATAGTGTATCAGTGTCGTTTAGTATTGGGTGGCCATGCCATGAAAATCAATGTTTACCCAGTCGTAGTTTCTCAACTGTGAAGTCTTTAAATATGAAGGGGATACCAATACCCAAAAGACAAGAATATTCATGTGCGAAGATATCCTCACACCAACGAAGGTTGCTGATTGTCAGTCGAAATTTGGGAACTGTATCGACAGGAAGACAGACAACTCATCTAGAAGATAGAGATGAGTGATCTCGAAGCGAGGAGAACATCAATCTCAAGGCGACAGTAAAATTGATAAGGTGGTCCCATAATTTTTCCAATGTCGTCACAGTGCTAGTGCAAGTATTTCATTTGTCCTTTCATTGCTCGTGGAGTTTTATTATTCTATTCTTCGCCAGGTAGAAGACATTAATTTTTTTTATAACTTTGCTGGTAAGCTGATCGAAGTTGGGAAATTGCTTCTTTTTTTTTTTAAACAGGCCAACATGAGATTTTATAATTTAAAATAAAAAGTCAGATTATTACTAATACTAAAATCTATAACATGATTAAATCTAAAATAATCTGTTCATAGATATGGAGCTGTATTTTTATAGTAAAATACTTTATTTGAATTTTTTTTTATGTATCAATTACAAAAAATATTATTTGATGATACCAATTTGATTTACTATCTAAAAGCTAAATTATTATCGATTTAAAATTTTTTCAGTTTGTAGGGAAGTTATGCTGTGCATAAAGAAAATATATGAAAGAAATAAAATATAGTAGCTTAATTTTGGAAAAAAAAAATGCTGAAAAATGTATAGAAAATAAGAAATAACTCAAATCATTGAAGTGGTCTGTTAAAAGGAAGAAGAAAAAAATTATATTTACTAAAAGTTTCAAAACATTTTGTACTTTCATTAGCAAAAGTAAAATTAATATGTAGTAATAATTTTTGAAATTAAACTTCGTCTTTAAAAATCTAATAAGAAGTGCACAAAAAACCAGGGTGCAATGGGAAAAAAAAAAAAAAAAAAAAAAAAAAAAAATTGTGATAAGGAGTGTTCTTCGACAATTATCAACATTTTAAGGAGAAAATTTAAAAAATATATATATATACTTCAATATCTGCTCTCTAAATGTAACCAAAGTAATAATAAATTATATGATGCTGTATTTATAATCTTTCTAACAAAAAAGTGAAAAGACGCCGACCAATAGGTTAAACTTAAACAAAGGCTTACTGCGGGTTACCATAGAATATCCCATATTTTTTCTTTAGATTAAGGATAGTTAACATGAGGATAATAGAAATTAAAAAGAGAAAGCACTTACCTTAATAATATTTTTTGAAAAACAAGCGTTGATTTATTAACTGGTCTTGATTGAAGTTGCTCATAATGATCATTTCAATAACAATTTGAAGCGAAACGGACTTGAATTTGTGAATAATATTCTCAACTATTGATAAGCAGTTCAAAAGTGTACTAAAATATGACTTATGAGTAAACAGCACATTCTAGGACCATTGCGGACGTTTAGCAACACACTACAGAAAATTGGCGACACTCATAAAACGGTTAATAAAAAAAAAAAAAATTTGAAAAATGTTACAAAACATTCTAAAATAAGTTTTTAAATGTATAACTATGCTAAAATGTAATCAAACTATTTGAAAAAGAAACTAAAAAAGGAGTTTTCCATAAGGTGACGCGTCACCCAAATGATGTTTCACTACTTCTGCATTTAAAAAAAAAAAAAAAAAATGGAAAAAAAAAAAAAATATTATTATTTGAAACAAAATTATGTAAGAAGAACATGGTATTTTAAGTGATTATAAAAAAAATATATAGATTCTCAAAATATGAATAAATATGTCTTTTGGATATCGTTTTTTAGAAAACTTATAAATTTAGTTAGAAAACTAATTAAAAAAAGTAATTAAAATTTCTTGAATGTGCTTATCAAAAGTGCAATCATAATGCCAAAACTATTGAAGTTTAAAATTTTAAAGTTCTGTGCATATTGGAAGGTACTTTCTATGAAGTTCAAAGGAGAGCCACAGATCGTCATACTGATATACTCTGTTTTATTATTTTAGATAGTTATATATTTCTAATAAACTAGAATATCTAATCGAAAATTGAATTGATAATCAAAAAGGAGGGAACATAGGATTCTTTTCTTTAGTGGAATTCAGAATTGAATTTATTTTGAAATTTAACAGATTGTATTCTAATGTTTTTTTTTGCCTCATTATCTGTGCCGAAGTATTACTCAAAAACGTGATTTTTTTTAATAATTTTTTTTTTTTTTTATCTGCAACAGTCATAAAAGGTAATTAAGAAAGTAACTATTTTTTTTTCTTTCCCCTTCTTATTTATTAAGGTCTTAATGGTCTTGCATGCTCCAAGAAATACTTCGGAAGATATTATGATTAAAAATATGAATCATTGCATATTTAAGGCACGGACTGACTGACAATTCTTCTTAAATTGAATTGGAATGGTATTTTGAAATTTTTTGTCCCGAGAGGTGCACTGCAACGAAACAAACAACATATCTGAACCCTGAAGTAGGTCAAATTTCTAAAGGCATACCCCCTCAGAGACAAATTTAAATGAGAACTGAAGTAGGGCATATAATCTCTCTTACTTTAACCTCAGTTCAGTATCTTATTATATACCAACTACGAACAGGCTACCTATTGTTATTCAAAATTCAGTATTGACAAATACAGCTTATCCGAGAAGATAGTGATGAGCGATCTGAATCGAGGAGAACAACAGTCCTCAGACGACAGATGATCGTCAGTTTTAGGATGGGTGGGATATATTTTTTAGCTTTAGACCTTTATCTATTGCGCAGCGTAAGAAAAGGCAATAGATATCTCCGGACTTAACTAGCTTTTGAGTACTCGGGAAGATATGGGGATCCTCCGTACTTACAGGGGCCCGGTAATGGAGAAAAATGGTTATTTTCGGCCAATCCTAGAGGGAACAAGAGGGGGTTGGGATCGTTAAAGATATCTCACGATCTAAATTGATTTCCGTTGGAGAGTTGTACTTAGCGCGAGGTATTTGCTTGAGAAGATGAGTGGCTGTATTGTGGCGTGGTTCTTTGACAGCCCATGATTGCTGATGTAATCCAGATTTGACTAATTGTTCCAAGATATTTCGGAAGGAAAGCGAAGAACCGATCGTATAGTCTCTAATTAAAAAGAGACTAATAATAATTCAATGATTTCTTGAAAGAAATTTATGGGTATATGAAAGTGAAAATCGATTACAATTTTATGGCTTTGACCTTTCGCCGAACTTTGAAGTTCCTTGAGAGATTTGAGAAGAAAGCGTATAAATCTAAATCATGTCATGTTGTACAAATTTCATAAATTGTTTTTGCGGTTATTTGAACAAAGAAAAATCTGGTTTTAAAGTTAATCACAGTCTATAATCAAAAAGATACTAATTATAATTTAATGATTTCTTAAAAGAAATTTAAAGGTTTAGGAAAGTAAAATTTGATTACGATTTTATGGTTTTGTGGTTATATAATACGAGTTAAATCTTCGTTTTGATATTGGAATTCCTGGAAAGAGTAACCGACTGCAATATATGCTACCAAATCAACAAAGCATTTTTGATAGTTTTCATTAACATGGTTTCGTTTACGCTATATTCTGTCTGGTTCACCAAAACTGTATCACAACCATTTAGAAAATACGTATATGATAAATATACACTCACGCACGTCGGAGTGTTAACAAAAGTAACATCAATAATATTTAAAATTTCAACAACTAGAATATGTTATACATATCCCATTAAAAATAATTGTTGACTGTAAATTCTTCTAAACAACGATTGACGTTAACTTATTATTTGTAAAGTTTATAATTTCTCGGAAATTCTTACAAGTTTCCTTCAATATTAAAAATCATGAGGCCATATTTATTTAAGATTTTCATTTTTTAATAATTGAGTTAGCACATTTTGGAAGAAATAACATATCGTGATTCAAAGGTTGTGTACTTCAAATAACACATTGAGATGAATAAAACTAATTTTGAATAAATGAAAAAAAAAAAAAATTATGGAAGTACATATAAACTTTTACAAGACCTAGAAAATATTATCGTTCACTTTTTCTCTTAGAATACTATCTGTTCATCAAGAAGGCCAAAATAATAATAAATAGCAAATAAATTTTTAGAAAATACACGGTGAATGGAATCTAAATTTTTCAGAGCAACTATTTTAAATACCAGGGAAAAGCAAGAAAATAAGAATTTTATATTCCAGTTTATCCACTAATTTATGGTACGAAAGCTTATACAACCATCTTCAGGATTAATGACTGCAGTTTGACATTGCAGAAACTTTTTTTTAATTAACTGTTTTGATTGTATAAAAAATCTTGCTAGTCTATTAAAAAAAACCTATTCTAAAGTGGTTTAGAACTTAGAACAAACCTATAGTACTCTTTAAATTGATACACAAAATATAAAATTGCTGCAAAACTCTCTTCAAATTCAATACCACAGCCATTTCTTTTGTACCCATACCATCTAATTAAACCGTAGAACCTATTTACAGGCGTCCACCATGACACAACAATCCATCAACTAGTTCTCAGTAACAAAGACCGCGACATCTTCAATAGAAAAAATTCAAAAATGAATCAAAATTTCTCACCACTTATAACCCTCAAGAAAACGATTACGACATTGAAATGACGCGATTCTCCCTTCCATAACTCCAGCCCCCCCCCCCCCCCTCCTTCTCCTTCCTCATTGTATGGAAACGAAACAAGCAATTGCGACAGTGAAGGTAATGCCTGGTGAGAAATTAATTGCCAAAAAGAAACGCCAAACCGCCCTCCCCATCTTTTTTGGGGAGAGGCTTACCGCAATCCCTTAAGCAAAGAAGAAATCAACTGATGACAAAAAGAGGGGGGCTTGGGGATGGATTTTTGTGGGTGAATGTTAGTGTTGATGGATGAAGAGGGATTTGAGGAATAATACTGGAGAGGTTTACAGGATTTTTTTTTTTTTTTTTTGATTTATGCGCAATGACGGAAATAGTTGCGAGGATTTTGAAGTTACTTAGGTTTCTTGCAAGAAAGCATCAAGTGAAATTTGTATCCGTTTTGGGATTTTTTTTGGGGGAAGGGGGGAGGCAGGATGGCAATTACCTGTTTTGGGTACATTTTGAGTGACACATTTGGTAGGTTAAGTTGTTTTTTGTTTCGGAGAATAATCGAGTATGGTGGAACATCTCAACAAAATAATTCGAAGTCGATTCTTATTCTTTTTTAAAATGTCTTTCGTTGTTTATTTTAAAAGGTACAAGCAAAAGCCTTCTTTTGATTTTTTTAAAGAAATTTAGTAGACATTTAAATGCGTTTTTATTTTTGCAATATTCTTAAAGCCACTTTAATTATGATGTACGATGTACATTCACCTAAATCTTATACGCTTATAAATCTATGTACACGGTCGATACAATTGATGCAATAATTGAGACTAACAAGTAGAATCTTACTCGGTGCTAAAGTTACATCTTATCTCTAGCCATTACGTAGCAATTTGACCTCAAGTGAGGAATCTTGCTGTTCGTGGTAAAGTCAAACTATGCAAATGATGATCTATATCCCTCATAAGTTTTGAATCAAAGTAAAATCATAAGCAGAAAAAATCATTTGAAGCTGAGTGGTTATAAAATGAGTTTACTTAAGGTTCATTCTCTATACTAAAGGCTATCCTACTTAAATACAGTACACAGTGTAAAAATCATAACTCACACAAAAGAATCATAAGTATTTTATTACATTCACAAATAACTGTAGACAATAATATTTACATAATAGAAATAATCAGATGGCTTGACAGTAAATTGAAAAATGTTTTTAAATAAAAAAAGGCATATGTACCTGAGAATTGGCAGTGAATGCAAGCACCTTTTTAGAAAAAATAATTGCTTTGTAAAAGACAATCTTGGCGGTAACCATTAGTTCCAATGGTACACCCATGTCTTTGGAATTCGGATCTTTATTTTATTAGAACAGGGGATTGACCCCTTCGCGAAGAAATAGAGCGAAAGTTAGTTGACTCAATGACATTTAAAATATTTCCAGAGCCTATGCTCTATCGTCATATGGACAGTACTGTTATAAACTAATTGGCGATAGAAGCATAAATAAGTTAATTTAATACTATCTGCATTGTCCGACGTTTCCGGATACAAAGGCAGTAAATAAATGGTAGCCATAATTTGACTTTAACTAAAAAACAAAGTATTAGTTTGTTGCATTTTACTGTTCCAGGGATTCGGATGTTGCCAAGGGCTTTAATGTTTATTGAACTGGACATTTAAATTTGCTGTTCTACCGAATTAACTCCTTCCATTTCAGGGAAAGTAGTCTATAAAGCAAGTTATATACCTTCAGAAAATGCAACTAACATATAACAAGACAGAACCACACTTTGTTTTATAGTTAATATAGTGAAAAAAATTCTACAGTACTCGATATTCAAGCTGATGGGGGTTAATTTACAACAATTGGAAGTTAATTGAAATGTATCAGGGAAAAATATAATTTAACCGAAACTTTCGAGGTTGTATTCGCTTTTCACTTCTTCGATATCTAAGGTCTCGGGTACGATATAAGCGATAAGCGGCGAGCGGCGGGCAGAAGAGTGACGGAGCGGCATCTCTTACGTTTATGTTTACATTGAGTACGACGAAAGTAGGTGCAGGTTATAATGGTAATGAGCGTCTGAGTAAATATGTTGGCGCTTGATCTAAAGCACTTCCGCTATCCCAAGACATTAATTTTCGCTCACGACCAGTGTTTTTCAATTGCTTAGAATTTCTCGTACAATAAAAATGACAGAGAAGAGATGATTACTGGACCTCGAGTGCGAGGCTTTGATCTCTGAAGTTCATTACAAAAACAATGTTTATTGAATGACAAATATAATGACTATAAAAAGTGTTTTGGTTTTACATTAATTAAAAAAGTTTTATTTAGAAATATAATTTGAAATGTTATATTATTATTTTTCAAAAACTTATGTTCATGATGTATCGTATAATATCGCCACAACAAAACAATTTTGATTTTAGATACTTCATCTAGTAGATGATAACCACTCAAAATTAAGCGCTTAGCTATTTAACTGGATGACGTCATGTTAGAAACTGATGGAAAATACTGTCTTCGCTCTCGTCGTAGCCAATGCCATTCACATCTCTACCGCTCATATCTCTCTACCACAATCCGCTCATCGCTCGCCGCTCGTAACATACCCGTGGCCTAACACGTCAACTTCAATTACACTAGAATGCTTTAACGCAGATTTCCAGGCAGATTTGAATAAATTGGAGATAATTTATCACTTTTGTGTTTTTAATACAGATTGAAAAAGCATTCACAATTAAGAATAAAAGCAAATATTAATAAATGTTTATGTATAACACAAAAACTTAATAGTTCACTCACATTTCAATTGTGGTTCTAATAACTTTTTTGTTATTAAAATAACCTTATATATTTCGGAAAATAAATAACGATTTCTAGCAAATAATAGCAGTAACAAAATGTACCTATTTATTAAAGTCTATAAATGCAATGCAAATGGAAAGTATAAGAGATCAACTATTTTCGTTGGTAAGAACAATTACTAAAATATATACAAAGTGAGTTCACGAAAAAAGCTCTTCTTCGATGGCAACAGGAACTGATGAGATTGTTATTCACTTCACTTCGAGACGTAGCTTCTTCGTCGTTTCCAAGGTGATGCTACAAAGAAAACTTCCAGATTTCCAGGTAAGAAAGAAACAAGATTTCAGAAACTTGAAATATTGTCACCAGTCCAAAATCAACTTTCTAGAAACATTTTGAAATGTATTCGCATTTATACCAGTTCCATGTAGACCATAAGTTAGATGTATCTGAACTGAAAAACACACAGTTTCTTTCATTGACATCTCAATAAGGCAATACATGGTATAGAGCATGGTTAAAATTAAATTTGAATTTCTTTAGAGCCATATTTTAATCAATATATCTTCGTAAAATATGGAACCCATACCATTGATAGAAAGAGGAAAAAATTTCTATAAGAAACAAACAATTACTTCAAGTTTTCGCCACCAGATGGCAAATATGGTACTCGACGTATTTGCTAACATATGGTCCTAACTTTAAAATAAACTTACTAGTGAAGTTTTGCACTAGAAAAAAAAATAAAAAATCTAACAATTTAGTCCTTGAAGCAACCTTGGCGAAAAGTTTGAATTTAAAAAAGTTTACTGATTTTTGTAGAGATGTCACCACATGATGTCAGTATTATATATACCAAATTTATGTTGGTTACAAGCACCAAAGTATGTTGGTTACAAGCGACTCTAGAAAGGTGTAGTTTGATTGTAATCACCCCGTACTTTAAGCGAAATACTCGGAAAAGTGCCTCGGTTTCACAATCTTCAGTTGAAATCTACTCGCATTGCAGTAGGGTCAAGAACAAGCATAACGCTCAGTCTCTTTCAAAGTATGTCCATCTGTGGTTGGGATTTCGGCTGTTGGGGTGGGGGCGTCTCCCGTGTTCGCCCGCCTTGAATCCCTCGTGGTCGGGCCGCCTGGGACATCTGCCCTTGTCCGGGTCGAATACGCCGTAGTCACAATCCGGGACATTGCATTGACCCCCTAGTACGCACCTGAAACAGAAAAAGACGCATAGTTTGTCAAGTGTTCATTAAAAGTTTATGTGCTCAGGGTAGATACCATGGGTAGGGTCATCCAATGAGAGCTCCGAGTCTAATTTTTACAAATTCGGGGAAAGTATTTCGAAAAGAGCATAATTTATGCATCACTAGAAGATCTATTAGATACTAGATCATCCTCTGTGCATATTATAATTGTCTGATTACTTCATGTTAAAACAATAAAGTGCTATGATATATATGTGTACAATTCTTGTCTCGACTGATTTATTCGATTCAATAAAAATATAAGATGATGCGTATGATGTGAACATCATCCACTATGTTATAACCTATGGAATCCTCTATAATTGCGGGTCTAAGTCTGAAACATAGTTATTTCTCAATTTGACTGCGAAGCGACTTGAAAATACACGAATAGACTTCTAAATTTAGTCATATTACAATCATAACTATAGTTATCAGTATTTTGAGCTGCAACTGGCCATTACGTTCTAAGGCCTTCTGACTATTTTTAATGATATTTTTGCTAATTTGGCGAAATTCATCACGAATCCAACATTTTGGGATAAGTTTAATTATACAGTAAAATGTAAAATATGAAACATCAGAGTGGTTGGTTGTTTTCAGATTATTTGGCGCCGTCAGCAACAAGAGGGCTATAATGAGCCGAAACATTCGTCATTAGACAAGCCAACATACATTTACAAACACCCATGCCTAACACGGGACTCGAACCCGCAACCTCGTGGTCTAGAAGCTAGCACGCTAACCACTACACCGTTTGGTCGGCTGAAACATCAGAGTGGATGTGTAGTTTTAAATATTTAAAAAAAAATTATTTGCCAAGAGTAAACTATGTAGAAAAGTTGTGTTCACATTACTGAGCCATAGTAGCACTACCATAGTGACTTCTTTCTTCCATGAAGGTCACTTAAACTGATAAATAACGGATCAGTTGGATGGATTCAAATGGAAGCTACAAAATACGTTCGATACCAGACATATGAGTATTTTTTTATGTCTATCACTTGCATCGAGTGCGAATTTTATCAAGATTTACAATCAGATCCTGTGAAATTCTCACTAGTGATATGCAGCAACATAATGAATTTTTAAAATTAAGGAAAATTTATTTTTGAGTTCCACCGGGTAGATTTTGTTGTCTGGGACGGCCTAACTATATTTACCGCTTTACGTTACACATATAATTTGTGACCTGGGTTTGGTTGAAGTTTAATTTCGTGCCGTGTCTAGGAGAATTCAGCATACTTCTCATCAATTTTTATATTCTCGTAAGGCTTTTCAAGAATTTCCTCTCCGATGTAAAATATACAGTTAAAAGTTAAAAAAAAAAAAAAAAAAAAAAAAAAAAAATACGATAAAGTGGAGAAGTGAATGTTCACCATAATCTTTATAAATGGGAAAGACTTTCATGCGTCGTCGCATGAGCAATGCCTGAATCATACGGTTACATGAAATGATGTTTTCAGGAAGAAAGCTTAATCCTTACATTTAATAGAAAACTTAACTGCTTCATATTTTTACTAGAGAACATAATGTGATTCATATGACTAGTCCTCAATCTAGAGCATGCATCAACCTCTACTCTAGCGAGAAATCCTGTAATTCACCACGTATGTAGAAAAATATCAAGGTCAGGAATAAAATAGATCAAGCCTCTCCCTTCTCAGAATATACAGAAAGTTTTTAAATCACATTTGCGGAAGTTTAATATAATTTCATAATATTTTTATAGTACGACTACATCCTCACCTCCTCTCTGAGTCTGTCAATGCATCCCGTCCCCTTTTGATCCTGATGCAGGGTTTGTGTCGATCGAAGCAGTCGCAGCTGCAGCGGCCATCTTCCAATTCACGGACGCAGAATGGAGACGGACACGGACGGCACCTGTTGACGAGCAGAATTGCACATTCAGACATACAGGGAAACTTAATTTTTTTTAAATCATTGTTAACTTTAATTTTATGTGTGTGTTTGTGGCAGGCATATCTTCGGAAGTATAATTTACCCACTCAACTTCATCTAATCGAAATGAAACTGAAACTCGTTGTCGATGACAATGCATTCCATCAAGCTTTGGGGACATAAAAATTCATGCATTTCACTGAATTCATAGTTTTCTTCTTAGTGGTAAAACATTCTCAAAGCTCGGACTGAGCTAAAAATCGTTTAAAAAAATCGCTAAAAATCGTTATCACATAAAAGTTGGCAAGACACAAACACACAAAGTATTTATATTAAAAACTTTGTTTTTATGGATTAATTTTTTTATGAAATTAACCAACATAGATTCCATAATGTTGTTACAATGTAAAAAATAAAAAAATCGAAAGTGGCAACCAAAAATTTGAGTGGAAATTTATATTTCTGAAATAAAATTGATACAGCATTTTGCATATCTTTGAAGTCAAATTTCGAAGAAAAGTTTTAACTGAAGCATTTAAAGTCTCCATTCACAGTCTCTTATCATTATAATATATGTTTATGCACCAGTACTAAGTATGTGGGAGAATAGACTAGTAATAACTTCAAAATCTAAAAATATAATTCATTACAATTCAATATCAGAATGGGGACTTGCAAAATAAAGATACAGAAAATAAAAAATAAAAATCATAGATCATGTTGAGTTTTATTTAGAGTTGACCCCAGCCCTATCCGAGATTTAATCTTTTTAATTCATTAAATAATTCAATACATTTCAATTCATTTTTACTGAGGACAATGCCGGGTGGCGTGTGCAGTACAATCAAACGCCTTCAGGAACTCAATTTCTGTAACAGTAACCACCATTTCCGAAGAGTAAAAAAATCCCGGAACCTTTTTATTAAGAGATATTGCGCAATAAAGTTCTAAAGCAACGCGAGCCGTATCCGGCCCGAGAGCGATTTTTTTGCTGCCCGCCGCCCGCTTAGAAGAAAAAAAATCCAGCTACATGGTATGGACTTTTCCTTTACATAATTTTAATTTATCCAAAATAGTATGGGTTAACTATGCAAAACTGAGTTTTTCCTCGAAGAAACTGTATGAAGAAACTTTCAGCAAGATAGTTTTCATCAAGAATAAATATAGAAAAAACTTAATAAATTGACCAAATGAGATTCAGTTAAGATTGGCTGTAACAAATACTGCTACAAATAGACTCATAAAAACTAAACTATTTCGACAGTCATCGTCTCACAATTAATATCGACAAAACAGGGTAATCTGGAAGTCCAGTTTAAATACTTTTATTAAAAGTAAGGTCAACTCGTATTGTCACGTTGAAACGGAAGATTTACTTCTTTTTTAGACTTTGATTTATTAATGATGACAATTGTTATTTTTTAATTATTTAAAAACAAATCAAATAGCAATGTAAATTTATTGAGATAAGACAAATGTCAATAATTTTTTCAGTTTTTAGAAAGGCTATATATTGTTAAATCAATAATAATTAAAGAAACATATATTGGTATATCCGGCCCGCGAAAAGCTCCAACATAAGTGATACGGCCCGCCTCTAAAATTTACTGGCGAAAGCTTTAAAGGGTCAGAATAATGAAAATTATAATAAGGCTTTGATGTACACATTTGATATTTTGTATTGAATGATATGGAATATGGGTTATGACCTAATTTCATTAGGGACTTTTTATTATTACATGTATTTTTTAAACCATTTGACTCTTTATAACACATTTTAAATTTTAAAATTAATTTCACAATGTTAGATTCAACTAGAAATAATATTTTACAGTGATTAGAAGTGTCTATAATAAGCTTAGCTTATGAAGTGCCAAGATGGGCGTGATGACCGCAGGACTTGACACCTTAAACGATTATCAATATTGATTCCGTAGGGACTAGATCAATGAAACAAATTTGCACTACTACACTTCACTATATGTGAGAAAATGTAAAGCTCCGGTGAGCCTACTGGTTTGGCCAGACTATGTAAAAAGAGAGCTAACTCTTAAATTTCATTTCTTTGAATGGGAGTTGTAAGAGCTACGCTTTTCGCAATGAATAACACTTAACAGAGGACAAACTACGACACAACTTACTTCGGGGATTTTTGATCTCCTTGCGGATATTGATCTACTGCATTTTTGTGCAGATTACTATCTTCCTCCCCACTGGGTTTGGAGTCCTCAATTAGCGGCATCTCTTGTGTCGGCTTGGGTTGACACTCGCATTCCGTGTGGTTGACGAAAAGCAGTTTTTCGACATCTGATGAGCGGTGGTCACCCATAACCTGATCGAATAGATTGAAATTAAATTTTTAACAGTTTCATAAATATATTTTTTTACTACGAAAAGGACATATATCACAAGAAAGTTTGGAGCAATCTTCATTTTGTGCTCCCAAGCTAGTTTTACATTTTACATAACTGATAATTTGTATAAATAAATGTCAAATGCATCTAAAAGTGGACATTTCAAGTAACCCACAAAACATTTTCGGTAATTTGAATTTTTATGAAATGATCCATATGCATTTTCAATTTTAAAATATTTTTAAAACTTTCATTTTTTGAAACTAATTGCTGTTTATTTTTGCTATAAAAGAAGAGAATAATAGTCTGACATAATGGCTCCACTAAAAGATTTAAGTTTTTTAAGGCTCAATGAAGGTTTCACTGTGGAAAAGAATGTCTCTTTGGCCTCAGTAGTTGTTCTCTTGATGCCAAAGTGATCTTATCTCACTATTTTCCTCATAGAGATGAAAATTTATACCCTTTTACCTTGGGGATATTTAGGATTGTTATTATTGCAGACCATCTTAGAATTAAATACGTAAAAAATTTAAGCAAATAAAATTAAAAGATTACTTTTTTTTTATTATTCTTTTCAAATGCATGGTGTTACTAATTACATTTTCCTTTTGATATGATGACAAAAAGAAAACAATTGGACAAAATGTTATCCAACTTGATAATAGCGTACGAGGTCATAGGCCGAAAAAATGGGGGGAAATTAAAATAGTTAATTAAAAAAAAAAATTTAAAAAAATGGGGAAATGGCATTGCTTGCAATATTGTTAAACGAAATAAGACATGGAGTAATCTCATACTTTTTAATCGTTTCTAAAGCCAAACTAAGGTGTCATTTTTAACTAAATGGGATATAAAAACCCATAACAGGATTTTAGCCTAACCAATTCCTCATGTTATCCACCCAGTTTCATTACATTACCCTAAAGTCATCGTATGGTATATTATGCTACGGTAGCTAGTGTCAAAATCGTATCATTTTTTTATTGAAGAGAAAAGGCAAATTTGTCCATGGTGTACACTGCCAAAGCTCATATCATTGGAAAATGTTTCATTAAATAAGTCATTCTTCAAAACGCTTACGAGCGATTTATTCATTAAATAAGCCATTTCCCAAAACGCTTACGAGTGATTTTAAGGCCATAAAATTTTCAAAATGTCCAGCACACTTTATAATGCAAGTTACAATTCTCCACGTGTCGAGGTTAAAACATGATGTTTGTTTACTGTCTGAATGATAATTGAAAGTCTATATCCAAAACTAATCGTTTTTAAATCACCCCAGGAAAAAAGATAAACAACATTACTTAAACAGAAAATCCAACAATTCGATACCTTATCTTCCAAAAGATTTGATACACACTATACTTAACATCTTGGCTCTCAGGATATTTACAAACGACTTAAAAAGTTGTTTCTCAAAGGATAAAATACAATTGAACATCAAACTGTACAATAGAATAAACAGGGTACCCGATTCCCACAATCCCCGCATAGTTACATCTCCATGCGCAAACAAATCTTGTTTACTTTTCTAAAAGAAACTTAAGGAGATTTTCTGGGTCTGGTCAACAATGTATATAAATGCTCAATTGTCAAATTTGCAAGGCCAGCGCAAGATATTGTCGCAGGATACGGCTTCCTTAATCGGATTAGGCAGGTAATGGCAGGAGGGGATGCTATACTCTGACTCATACATAGGAAAGTGGAATCACTCAAAAGTAAAATCTCTGGTAAGAGGAATTCAGTTCTGTACTCAGCAGGGGAGAGAGAGAGGAGATTGATACAAATGATGTCCTCGAGTCGGTTTCTGATCGCGACATTAATCAAAACTCAAGGAGGAAATTGTGATCAAGTAATTGATTTATTTGTCGCAGCGGCGTATTTGCAAAGAGGGCGACAATCTGGAATCTTGAATGCAATGGATTAATTGGTTTATCCGGTTTTCATTTCTTTTTGGAGGGATGGGGATGGAGATTTGATGGCATGGACTCACAGTGGTCAATGGAGGGCACAGGGAGATCCCTAATTTTGATTTCTAACCTCAATGGGATGTTTTTCTTTTATCTCTGAAATCTATTTAAAAAGCTGTTGTAACTGGCGCATTTCAAATGATGGATAATTTAAACGATTTTTATTGAAAACCAAACATCGAATAAGTTTACCGCGTTATTTATTACGATGGAAAGTGAACGTATCAAAATAAAACTAGCAATATTTTGGTATTAATGTATTGTTTATAATATTAGCATAAGCCTATTTTTATAAAATTAAATTAAATTTTCAATACTCTATTAATTGAAAATAAATTATCATTTAATAGTGACATTAACAATCAATAACGGTATGTATATTAGATTAATTTGAAAGGTAAGTTGATATTTTATATTTTTCTTGTTATCGGCTCATTTTTAACATTATCCTTTTTTTTTCATCAACCAATCTCTTTCGGTGCTGGTCAGAAGTACACTTCAGATACTCAAATATATTATGAAACTATTTAATTTTTCGCATACTTTTTTTCTGAAAGAATAATATCTTGAAATATCAAGTTGATTATTTCCTTAAACTAACTCCTCCAAAACTAAAACATTTGTTTTTAAAAATATATATATAGCTTACGTGCAGATAGCTGAATTAATTTTTAATCTACAGCGGAAACGGACACCCAATAACAAATGTCAAGGCAAGAACCGACGATAAGTGTCTCATTACGCGAACCTGAATCTTATCCTACAATATTTATGACGCAAATGAGAAAAAAAAATTCAATGCGGCGCCTTTTCCAGTTTTATTTCTCTCAGTAATTCAATTCCAGCCTAATCAATCTCACTTCATTAGCTTTCTTCGTATGTTATCGAAATCCTAAGAAGAATTTACACTTATTGTACCATAGACCTGCTATGCATAAAGTGATTTTCCCTTATCTGTCTATTCACTTATCGGTAGGGGGTGATTCATTGGGAGCTGTGGTGGTGGTCCACGGAAGCACGTATCTTTAATCCAGTGAGGGTTTTGTGGTGGCTTGTCGAAGGAAGAAAAACACGCAAAATGTCGCCATAGACGATTTTTTTTATTATTATTGTGCGTTCGTCATCTGTTGTGGCGACTTCTTGTGAAAGGGAAATGCCGCAGCTGTGAGGTCAAAGAACGTCGGAAAAAAGAGACCTATGGCACATGTGCTAGTTGCTTTTGGAATCGACAAAGACAGGGCTATCTACAGACAGTTCTGTCGTAAAGTTTTTAGAGGGTGTTTTTTTTAATGTTTAATAAAATAGATGGTCTGTCATGCTGTATGGTATAGGATGGTAGAGCTTCAATCTAGCGATTCAGTAAGAGTCCAGTTAGATTCTTATCTTCGCATCGCATTTCTAATACAAAAGTAGATATCGAACAATTGGTTGTTTTTTTAAGTTAAAAAAAAAAAAAAAAACATTAAGTAAGGAACGATCTATAAACATGAACTTTCAGTTTGAAATTGTGCCAAGAAAGCTCCCAAACGTTTGAGAATAGAGGTAAACTCAGAAAAAATAACTTTAGAGAACTTCAAGGCGACACTTCTCATTTCAAAAATAATAATAAAAAAACCCTGCTCCACCGACTTATAAGACGTTTTTGAGGGTACAAAAGAAATTAGACAGCAGAGAAAATTTCTGAGAGGATAAGAGAGTATTTCCAAATAGTGATAGGGACTCTCATAGTAAAACCGTTGTTTTATTCACTAGATTCTATGCCAATAGATCACAATGCTAGGTGTGTAATCGGAAGATAGAAATCAGTAGCTATAGTCAGTAGCTCTCAGGTAATAATATCGATACCAGTAGCTATGTTACACTCTTGATTTGTAAAGTCTGTATACCAATTGTAGTTAAAATAAAAAAATGTAAAAATTAGACGCTGGCCTACTCTGCCAATCAACTACTGATGTCCAAAGTAATGGAACTGTTTTTCTGCTCTGATCCGGTAGACTACATTTATCGTATTATGCAATGTCCCTCATTTCCGATCAATCACCTCTTCCCAGAAAAAAACATTTTACTTACGTAGAAGTGCAACGCCACCTCCTGCATAGCCCTGGGTGCACACTGCATGGTGTCGTCCTCGCAGCAACCTGCACTTTCAGTGCACCTGTGCAACAGGGTGCACCTCGGCAGGAACTCCTTGTCCGGATACACGTCCCGCACGCATACCACTTGCTGTCTGGGGAGGTGGCATTTGGCACCGGAACGCATCCGCACAAAGTGTTCGTTGGCAGCACGCACCTCTAACAATTCTAAAGGAGGAGAGATTTAAAAGAAATGAGTGAGACACGTGGCAGTTGCAAACAATAATGAGCTCTCTGCTGAAGACACATTAGACGGTTCAAAAGGTGAATACAGTTTTTAGTATGTAATTGGACATTCTTCTAAAATTCATACGACATTAAAAGATAAATAGCAATAGTTAAAGATGGTATTGATATGACGAACTTCTTTAGCCGGAATCTTGAGAAGTATGTTTGGATGCCAACCACGACTCAAAAGCATCATTACGGATGATTATATGAGTAAACAACTCTCGGTTTAAGTATTTTATAGCGAAATTTTTTTTTTATGGAAAAATCCAAAATAATCCGTGGTCATTTTTGAATAGGTGTTTGAAGCACGTATACTAGCATTTCTGTATTAACTATTAGAGGGATTGAATAATGGTTTCTGGTATATAAGCCAGAAAGATTGGATGGAACCGTAAGCTTAATCTTTCGTAGCTCGTCGAAAACAATGCAAAGTATAAATGTTAAATTAAAATCGACAAAAATCCAACCAAAAACAGAGTATTTTGCTAAAGGGAAAACTTCTTCATGTCACTAGCCATGTCTTTAAAAAATATGAAAACAAACTCATAAAATAATTAGGTAAAACATATAAACTGAAAAACAAATTATCCTGTTCCAAAATGCATGAGCTAAATTGTTTATTTTATGTGCGAGTTCCAGAAAAAAAAAGAGAGAAATACAGAACAAGTTAAAAGTGTAAAAACAGCATAAGGAAAACCGGCAGATACAAAGAGTGCGGAGTAATTGAAACTCTAACCCTTTCATTCAAAGGTTAAGAGGGTTGAGATGGGGGATGGTAGAGGTCACAAATTAGGAGACCAAACATTTGGTTCCTCATTACATACGCTTCTCACTTGACCCCAACAATCGGAAATGACTTTTAAAGAGTAATAACTCATTTCGTCAAGACTTGCTCATTCGGTCCTTTTTTATTGCTATGGGACATACTGGCGATCTTCGCAGGAAGGAACCATGTTGTAAAGTGTCAAATAAAGACGACCAGATTATGTTTTTGTTTTCCTGTATTGTTATTTAGTTGTCTGAATATTTATTATTTGAAAGTCACCGCTTGGAATACAAACCACAAATGACTGGATATCCAATAGGTACTTACAGAAATGCCTTACGCAAATGCCGCATCAGGGAGCATTGATAGTCGTCTCCTCCACCTGCGCTACACGAAGACCGTGCGTTAAGAAAGATAGGCTATCGTTTTAAAGTTATCGCGGTGTATCTGGACTAGCGTGTGTAACTGCTCCATGTTTTACTAGAGAGCGACCTGTGGATGAAGTCTATGTGCGAATACGGCAGAATCTATATAACTTATTCCTGTAAATATTACTTCATTACAACAAGCAGCGGTCTACACGGTACTTTATTGTTTCCATTTGAACTAAGTAAGAATTCTAGACTGTAGTGGCACAATCCTGCCCTCACTATATAACTTATGAACTGGTTGGTTTAAGTTTAAAGACTCAAGGGCAACACGCTGGCAGTGCGCTAAAGTAATGAACTGTAAAAGTGAAATGTTATACCTAGGAATTAAACAAGCATCATACAGTTGAGCCAGCAATTAAGCATTATTTCATACTAAAAACAACAACATTTTATTTGAAAGAAATAGCATTACTCTGTAATTTTGAGAGAACTTTACAAAACATAACTCGAAACTAAAGAAGGGAAGATGTTGTACCATTAAATCCGTGTTATACATTTTTTTTTTTTGCATCCTTAAGAGAACCTTCATGACTGTTTATCCATTTCAAAGTCGTCTTTAATGGGTTAACGACAATTATAAGAGTTTAAATCATCTCTATTGATTTTTAAATTCATATTCACCCGCACACTTTCAACCATTAAACTTTCTGACGCCCATTGGTCTACTCGTTTTACTTTAAGCCAGTGATATTTTTAATTATACATTTCGGTGAGTTAAGAATAGATGAAACAAAGTCAACATGGAAGCCACTAACCGAAGAAATAGTTTTAGATAAGTAGTTACTAATGAAAAATGGAAACCTCAAAAACTATTTTAACTTGGCTTCTAGTAAATTTGATAGCTGTTCTGAAGATACCTAGGGCAAGAGCTATGCGAGGATAATACTTCACTGTAACATTATAACAATAACATATACACTTACACTTCGCAGTTTTAAACTTGGATAATGTTAACAGGTGCTGACACCTTTCTCTCTACAAACTTAATAAATTTGGAAGTCTTGAGGTTGCTTTATATTATGAATAAATTTCTAAATTGTGGGCCTGAAAAGCGAAGGGGTCCAAGTGACTTTTTTTTTTAACCTGAGAGAAAATACACTTTAAAGTTTCTTATTTATATTAAATTTGTCTGAAAATTATTTGTTGTTCAAATACTAACCTCTGGAATGAAGATATCACTAGTTTTCATAAAACTTAATATAAATAAGAAACATTAAAGTGCATTTCCTCAAAAATTAAGAAAAGTCACACAGACCCCTTTGCTTCTTAGGCCATCAAAGATAAGTTTCAAAAGAAAAATATACGATGTTGATCTTTTCTGACATAAATAGCATTATTCATAAAGACAATCCATCAAAAAATCAATATAAAAACAAAATTCCATACGAGATATAGGCCCGGTTGGAAAGCTTCACTTTGAAAAAGTATTTTAAACTGCTAAAATTACAGATGTATTACTTCATGTGTTTAGAATATTTCAAAATTATTTAGAATTCATCAAGTTTCATTAACTTCCATTTCTAGCATTGAAAATTTTCCATAGCTTGTTTCCCAAAACAATATATTAGTGGTTCTAGTTTTTAAGTATTAGATATTTTTACTCCTTCAGCAGAAACAGAGAATTTCGAATGATATACGTTTTCAGAATTACTAGTATAGAACGCCAGGGTATATCCAGAAAACGAGATGTTTATCTCCTATTCTTCAAAGGAATGATTAATATCAGAGGTCCTGCCCCTTTTTGTGGCACACTATTCAATGTTCAGGGTACACGTTATTGAATAACCAGTATAATACGGTTCAGTGTGTTGAAGGTGACAGCTAAAAATATTAAGTTATCGTTAGTAATATAAAATGCAATCTCTTTGAACAATTTTTTGTAGTTGTGTCAGTGTAGTTTAATCAACGTGTAATTTTTTTACTGGGAGTCACCCTGTCAATTTGGTAGGGGAACGACCTTTATGTAGGTACAGCAACGACCTTTATGTAGGTACAGCAATATCTGTATGGGAAATCTAAGTCAGGCAAGGGACATGTTCAGAAATTATTTTGAAGTTAATGTTACATATTTTTGAATGCCAAATGAAAAAAAATTTGCGTGTAAGGGGGTTTATTATATTAACAAAAAAATTAAATGATTTTCATTATGTGATTTGATTATAAAAGATAATTGAGCATTTGCTCATTTTCTTGTGTTTTAGAAAAATCAGAAATTGACATTTGCTGAAAAAAAAAACTTGTCATGTCCAAAAACAAAATATGCATTTCTCATAAAACAAAACGCATTTTTCCTTTCCAATAAACTTTTTTTTTCTCAGGAAAATGTACGACTTTCAACAATAATATTCATTTAATACAGGGTTACTACAAAAGAATCATTCGTAGGGATAACTGAAAGATACTGAACTAGTGCTGCCACGCCACCTGGTGGTAAAACTTGAGTACCACCTGGAGCATAAAACTTGAATATTTTGCGGTTATTTTCATGTATCAATCATATTTGTAAGTATGATACTTTTGAATAAATCGGGTTTTGAAAATGATTTTTTTTTCTTGTTTTAAAAATGTAGTAACCTTGTACTTTAAAAATCATAAAAATCAATTTCTGATTTCTATTCGGAAATCTAGAACATAATTCCAATCGAACTTGGATATTTGAAAATAAATATTCCACTTATACGAAAAATTTTAAAGCTTCAACTAATATTCAGTATAGTCCCACTTTGTCCTGGGAAAAAACTTCAACGTTTCCGAAAAGCCAAACAACAAAAAGTCTCCTTAATAAAAAAATAAATAAAAAAATAGAAACAGTCTCGGATACAACGCCAGCTCAAACCCAGGGACACAAATAGAAAATGACAGGTTTCTTTCTAAAAGTGCAGAACTAAAGAAATGCTCGAATCCCAGACAGACAAAAAAAAAAAAAAAAAAAAAGCATCCCGCGGGCCAACAAAAGGAAGAAGTCTGATGGCAGAAAAAAGTAATGCACGTGCAATTTAATTGCTCAGGTAATTGCTGAGTACTTCAGTGGAGATCCTGCACTTACAAGCGCCGTTACTCAACCTGTCGTCGCCTCAAATCCCCCCTAAGACAGAAGATTTGCCCACAGTTTCTCTTCTAGTTGATCCACGCCCAAGTACCATTTCCTTAATTTTTATTTTTAGTGTTGTTTCTGAGACATCATCGTGTGTGGTACGCCACCGAACCCGCCGATTTTATATTAAAAGTCGCTTTAAACATCCGCGCTTCCTTTTTCTCAGGGCCTTGTCGGGGGTGGTTTTGTTTCATTTCGGGCGATCTTCGACGACGCGGGTGGCTGGCCGAGTGCAGATGTGAATTGCAGCTTGGAAGTTACTGCTTCGATACTTATGTCCACTTCAGGTGATTTTGCGGCAATTAGAAACATCGTTTCTTTATTTATCGAGTTATTAACAAAACTTGAATTTTGTATGCAACTTAAACGAACTTTTTTTTTTGTCGAAATCTATCTTTCGCTCAGTTAAAGACATGAGAATAAAATTATTAACAAAGAAAAGGGTCTATTAAATCAATTTTTAGGGATATATTCGATAACTATATGCAGCTATGAGGTTTTCAAGGGGGCAACTATAACGCGTTTGACATGAATGGGACTAGATTAAGTTAGAAATACAGGTAACTGGGTTATGTTAATCATGTAAGCAACTGGATCATGTCAGGCATGTATTCAACTTAGCCGTGCTAGACATATAATTTAACCATGTTACGTATATATGCAACAAATCCATCCTAGACATCTGGGCACCTAAACCATCCTAGACATCTACACACTTAAACCATCCTAGGCATGTTCGCAACTACACTATCCTTGGCATGTTTGGTACTAGATTAAAAACAACTCCAACGAGTTGGGGGCCGGGTTTTTCACTCATATCTTGTAAAACTAAGGAAACTGATAATTATCACAAAAGGTGAAAATGGTCAACATTACCAAAGAGTTTTACATAAAAAAACTAATTGGTTATTTATATGAAAACAAAGTTTTATCAAGACATTGGAAATTGTGTTACCAGAAATAATTTTCACAATTTCAAAAGAACAATTGAGTTTTCAATAAATATTTTGTGTTTATTAAATTAAAATGTTTGTTGTATTCATCTTTTTTTAAATAGCACCTTGGGCGTTTTACAACTTTCTATTTAAACTTATCCTGACTAGCTTTACTTTTTATTTTATTTTCTGTATTTGTCATATGTGTTTTGTCACTAGAAGTGGCACGGGTTAAACAATATCACAAATGTAACATATCCTTGTCTGCATTTCATTTTTTTTTTTTAACTTTCATTGATTAACTTTTCCAGTAAACAACTACTGTTAATCAATGGAGAGATTATTAAGAAAATAATCATCTAAAATATAATATTTTGTTCCAATTTTTATTCTCAGCTTTAAATAAAATTGAAATTCAGAATAACACTCTACCAAAATTTTTTTAACCAGCTGAAGAATAAAAATACTATAAATTGAAACAACAAGAATTTGTACATGTTGTTAGAGAGTTATCCCCTTTTAGAGGTTGAAAATCCTGAAGTATCTAGAGAGGAATGTTGGGAAGGTAATTTGAGAGTGTTAAATACTTTTTTTTAGAAGTTTAGAAAGCAACCACCTGCTTCTTCCACCTGAAAGCAGACACCGGATTCTTCACATCTGGGTTTTATTACAGTATTTATTTTGCCTGTTACAAAGAAATTAGGGTTAAATTACATTTCAAGACATCTATAAATTGTATTGTTGAATGGTGATTGTGAGGCCATTACTTGTGCTTGTGACATAGTATCACAATAAGCGTGTGGTTCAAAAGTTTTTATTACCAAACAGGTAAAATTTTGAGTAGAATATTTGGAGAGGTTCAGCAGATATTTTTTTTATAAAGGAATACCTTGGAGCCAATAAGGCCAGCCTGGAAATTTGGTAATATTAAATTTGACCATTCCGGGAAAAGAAGTTGGATACTTTGGACGGTAGTGCACATGATATGTAAAAACGAGTTTTGAATGGCAAGACGTTGGGAGCAAAAATGGACCGTCTGAAAGGATTATGACTATCACTGCAATATTTTAAAAGATGTGCAAACTGAGTAGATAATTGTGTGAAAGAGATATTTTCGATGAACGCCGACTTGAGAATCCAGTATGACGAGGGTTCTGGTTTTCTTGTGTAAATCTAGTTCTATATCATTTTTCCAGTCGAGAACATAATTGAATTAAATTCAGTGGACTAATATACATTTCAGAACCAATTTTAATATTTAGTTTTAGTAACCTTGTGATTTGTATTGTATCATCTTTAAACCAGAATTTAAGATTGTTATTTTATTCCAGATATTTGTTTTAAAAGTTCAGATAAGCTTGGAGTTATTGCAATAATTAATTATATGGTTATTGCACGTAGTATGATCAATTATTATAAAATGGAATGAATTAAGTTAAAAGTATCATCAAATAAACTAAAATAATACGCGGCTCAACAATGTGTATCAGACAAATTGTAGTGCTTTCAGATTCAACTTGTATAAAAAATAGTCAAATTGCCATAAATGCTAAAGTACCTAAAATTAATCCTAAATGAAATAAAATCAATATAATTTCTGCTCTCTTGGGGAATTTTGCATGATTTCAATCACACAAAACGAAAATTTGATAACTTTTTGTCGGTACACTGTTTCAAAAAAAGAAAATGGACACGCCAATATTTTTCCGGAATACGTCTTCCACCGTGCTAATCTAATTTGACAGAATCCTTGTCGACCGAATTAAATCGTAACAGAGGAGCTGCCCAAAACAATTACAGAAAAAGTCACTGGGTACGAAGAGACGGTTGAATAGGTAAACAGGCATCACTCATGGCAATGGCTTCCTCGTTCTCATCAAACAGGTGAAAGCTATGGTAATTGGCAAACAAGCCGATGCCAGAATAACACATCCGGCGGTGCATGCACTGGTTGGGCGTCGTTCCAAATGAATTAAACATGAGGAAGAATGGAGTTTGGTGAGGCTTCAACCCCAATGACAACCGATCAGCTGCCAAACTTATCTGTCATGCTCGTTTTCGGTTTGGTGGTCATTGGAACACGGACGCGTGACTTTTGGCCGTTTTGATTTGTTTGATAATCGAATTTATCGAGAGGCGTTGCTGAGATTTTTTTTTTTAAATAGATATACCTCTGTGTGATATCGATATTTTAACTTGCGGCGTGACCTCTTGCCTTTTATACCAGAGTATCTCTTTTAGTATAAATGTATTATTAATGAGCTGAGTGTGGTGCGCAGTGGCGAGTCCCGAGTTTTTTAAAAAACAAAATAGCAGGTCAAATGGTAAATGAAGCCGCGCTGATTTTGAATGAACTTTTCAGCACTAAGTTAGGTCAATTCAGCATTGAATAATATTTTACCATAAAGCTTCAAAATTTAATCCTTTTGAAAACGGGGATAATAATTGGCGAGTTTTTCAATTAGATTTTTAAGACTTTTTACTGTTGCAGAAGAGTTGAAGAGCATAAAGAGCTGAACCTAAAGAACTTTTTTTCCATTCGATTACAGAAAAAATCGGTTCGAATACCAAACAAATCAAAATTAGCATCCTTTATTGAAACACTTATGTAAAATCTTGCTCAGTAGTTTGAACAGGATTTTCTTTAGAACAACCAACCTGATAATTTCCTGAATTATTACCAGCAAGCAAAAATTGTTAGGGAACAAATTTTAGTAGCTGGTCAGTAATTTTCACGCAATTGATTTACCTACAGAGAAAATCGCATACATACAGGGTTAAACGCAGCTGATTTCTATCAGAGGTCTACTTGATTCAGGCAGCACGAAACTGTTTAGGTTTTAACACAGTAAAAAAAAGTTTGCCTAAACTATGTTAAGTTTCACAAAATATTTTTTTTTCTTCTTCTCTATTTCATGTAATTTAAAGACTACATTGCTTGAACACTTTTTTCCTATAGAAAAAAGTTATTACTGAAAACATAAACAATTAAACATAGCTTTTCGGAATACAAGTAAATATGTTTAAGAAATTATACCGAAGATAACTTTCTTAAATGTGCCTATTAATGCTTTTTACTCAGAACTAAAATTTTAAATAATGAATATAATATTTAAAAAACTGCAGCACTTTAATTTCTCCAAAACTTTTCAATCCTCATCCTAGTTTAAGTGCCGATTTGTCATACTCATTTTAGGTATACAACGCACAAGTAAAAGACATATGAGTTTTGCTTTTATTCTTTCAACTACGGAATAAAACCCATAGAGGTGTTTATATGAAAAGGCTAATCACCAAAAAGTTGATTTTAAGATGGAAACTAGAGAAATTTCACCTAGAAGTCCTTATTAGACGAAAAAACGATACAATATTCTATTCACATTATATGATGATGTTATAAAAAAAAGCGTTTGCCTTTAATGTCTTTTGTTTTTAAAGCATTCTAGAAGTTATTCTGTTCTGGTTTATGTACCTACAACTTCAACACTTATTTTAAAAGAAAAATATATTTTTGAAGATATTAACATAAGAACGATAAGTTTAAGATATTAAGCTTGAAGAGATCTCTTTACTTTACTCAGTTTGCATTAGTTTTCTTTTTTTCAAAAAGATAAGAATTTAGTATCAATAAAAGAGAATTTTATGTGTCAATTTAAACTATTTGCTCTCTACAGCTTTTATGGTTTCCATAAAAGCTCAAGTTCTTTTTATCTTTATGAGTATTTACTTTCTGGTGTATTAAGTTCCTTAAAATACCATGAAGTAGTATGGCATACAATCCTAAAATAAAAAAAATAAAAAGATTTCTTGTCTTCCAGACAAACAACTATTGTTTGAAATCAGTGCATCAACAGCAATTTTTTTAATCAACCGATCGGGGAGGTCATGTATTAGATCTGAGTTGTATCATTTTATCAGTCAAGATATTTTATTGAGTTTAAAAGTATTCCTGCTGCTGAAAGCACCAGAAGTTAAACAATGAATTCCAGAGACGTTCCTTTCGGCCACTTGAAGTAAACCCAAACTTCAAAGTAGTTTCCGTAATAAAAAAAAATGTCCAATTTATAAATAAACTTGTGGAAGAATCTTTTCGAAAAAAAAAGAAAAAAGAATGGAATATAGGCGCCGATATTAGTTTACCTTGCGGAAGTTCGGCGGGTTCCACAGCCATGAGAGCACTGCTCTTGGTGGCTGAAGTGCTCTTGACGGTGTATCCGTTCATCTTGTAGACTGGGGCCACTCGATTCCAGGGGCCCAGAGAAGGAGCCCCGCTCTCAGTCGGCTCTCGGGCCCCCTTCGAAGTGGGGTAGGAGGGCGCGAATGGTGACTTGGCATCGTTGTACTTCTTGGAAGGGAAAGAGGTGGATTGCTGGAAGAAGACAATAAAGGTGTATTAGATGGAGGGTGTAGAAATTTTCTTTAGTTTTACATATCAATACATCACTAACGAATTTTCGGAAAAGGTTCAAAGTTGCCGATTGATGAAGTGAAATGCTATTGTTAGCTAAAGTACAATAATGCAACATGGTTTTCAGAATGTTGGACTTTAGTAGGTTGTTATAAATATTGACTGGATCGAACTGGCAACAAAGAATTTAAATTAGGTGATTATTGTTATGGCAATTATTCTGTACTATTTCTATTAAATTATTATTGGCCAAATTAAGATGAAGATATCTCAAAATGAACATTTAATTCGTAAAGTTGGCAGCCAAACCGGAGCATATCTTTGGGTTCCAGACGGACTGCCATTAACGCCATGTTTCAAAACAATTACCAGAATTTCGATACAAAATAAAGAACCCTATTCATGTTTTTTGAACCGTACGAAATTCAAAGGTGGCGTTACTTATAGGTGATATCTTAAGATCATCAAAGTTTGAAGGGAAAATAATTAGTGTTTTATCAAAGTTTTTATACTCTGGCTTAATAATACTATGATTTTTCCTTGAATTTTGTTAATTATATTTTATTACTAATATTATAATATAATATTATAATTACTAATATATAATATTTATGTGTTGAGAGAAAAGATATTGCGGCAAAAAAAAAAAAAAAAAAAAAAAAAAAAAAAAAAAAAACCATTAGTTTCATGAGGCAAGGGCAGACCATAGACTTATGACGATTCCTCTTAAATTCCAACTCCTCTTCAGATTTAAAAACAAAACAGAGACTGCAAAAAATGGTCAGTAATAACTAACAGCGTGTCTTCTATCAGATGAAACGGTCGTTTCGCCGCCAACCTTAAAAAGGCAAAAACGACAGTAAGTATCTATTCTCTGCACAACTTCCAGCGAAAAAGCCGAAATTGACTATTTTCTAGCGCGCTTACGAAACTTCACATAATTATACAAAAAATACCATAGATTCGTCTCGGTGATATCTTTCAAAGAAAAAAAATTTGAGTACCTAGGATTAAAGACAACGAAGAAAAAAATATTGAAATTTCCAAAACGAAATAAAAAAACGAGTTCTAGTCCGATTTTGATGTAAAAATTTAGACAAACGTCCAGCCCTAACTAAGCTATAGATCTTCAAACGGATTGAATTATAAGATGCGGAATGTTTCAACTTAAAATCCTACGCTAGTTTGAACTTCATTAAATAATTCTTTCTATTTTTAATTAATTTAAAACCACTTTTTTTCATTTCATAATTTGGCGACAGATAAAGGCGATCAGCTTGTAATTGTGGTTCAGAAATATATGCCAAAAGTTGCCAAACAGGTTTGCTATCATTTCGAAGTTAGTTTTTCCGGCATGTTAGGCTTAAGTGAGAAATAATTAAATAATTTAATTTGTGAAGAGACAGAATTAAAGAGAAATATTTGTTCTTCAAGTTGCATGTGTTATTTGAACTGTATGACAATATAGAGAGAGTTAACTTTCAAAAACATTTTAATTTCGGGAAATCACCATTGAAAAATGAAAACAATCACATTTTGTTGCAAGATACTATGGGCTGAATACAAAATATAAATGTGGAGGTTTTGCGAGCTGACGTCACAGTCAATTCATTACAGAGAACTAAATGAACTACGCATTGCGATTGGCTAATGGAATTTGCACAAATGTCATTCGTCTTTAAAGATGTGTTGACTTTGTTTACTTTCTGTACTAGAATGAAATCGTAGAATCATATATCCTCAAAATTGTAATTTCATAGTGAATTTTAAAATTCTTGTTAAGAAAATATTTAAAATTTTGTCTGATATCAATGGGTTATTATATGTGAACCAAAATAATGCTTGGTATAATAAAAATAATTTATATTGCAATATTTAGACTGTAAAAAACTTGTAATATTTATTTGTAACAATTTATAAGAATAAATTTTCAATGGGATGAACGCTCTGGCCTTGTATGTTAAAGGTGCCGGATTTTATTCCTGGGTTAGGTGTGGATGTTCGATGTGATTCGGAATCCACGTTAGGCTGTGGGTACCGGACTGATTAGTCGTTATTATGCTTTAAAATAGGTCGTTGTGCGTACAAACTAACCAATCGAGCTGAAACTTGGCAGACTGGCTCTTTGTCGATGACAACGTATTTCTTTAAGTTTTGGGGATTGAGTTGCCATACACAAGTTTCTATTACTCGTTCGTGGTCGATTTTGATGGTTACTGCCATCCGCATTCAACCAATTTGTAAATTTGCATATAGATTTTGGCATGTAAGATATCATTGAACTCAACTTGAAGAATTATGAATATTCATGGTACCAGGTGTACCATGGGTAGTACCACTTTCAGTTTATCAATTTCCAAGATAAATATGGCATGTTGGACTTTTGTTTTGACGAATTGTGAATGTTTAAAGTACCAGGTATGCTATTGGTACCACTTCCGGTTTATCAATTTTAAAGATAATTATTGCATGTAAGGTATCGTCGAACTCAGTTTGAAGAATTATGAATATTCCTGGTACCAGGTGTACCATAAGGTGATAAATATAAAAACGATTAAACGGGCAAATAACCGTTGAACCGTTGGACAAATTCAAAAAATAGAAGTCGCCAGTGTTTAAAAAAAAGTTCTGATATCCCCCCAAAAAAGCACTTTTGAAAAGTATAAGAACCCCCAACCTCAAAAACACAAAAAACTTTCTTGCAATAAAAGAATCATAAACATGATGAAAATTTTCAGCCACAAATACAGTGATATAAAAAATGGCCAACCTCTGATTACAACTCTCGGTTGTGACTCGCTTAAGAATGTCTGCTTACTTAGTTTATTTTTAAAATTTAAGTTTTCCGCTCCCATAAAAATTTACGCTGCTTGAGGTTGGCGCCCGTCTTAATTACTAACCTTTAAAGCCCCCAGACAATAAAAACTTTCCAAAATGTATGTATCAACCAAACAAAAGCTTACCACAAACACTTCAGTTTCCTACTTAAAAAATTCTTAATAAATATATTCAAATGCAAGCGTTTGAGCACAGTTTCTCTATACTATTTTGAAAGTTACATGAACATGAAGATTTACACCTCTTTGTATTTCCTACCTATCCAAATGAAATCATAAACTCGAATATTCGTGTAATCTGCCATGAATTAGTTTAAACGCAAGCATTGTTAATATTCCTCTGACGGGCGTCGTAAATTTTTATGGGAGCGGAACTTAAATTTTAAAAATAAACTAAGTAAGCAGACATTCTTAAGCGAGTCACAACCGAGAGTTGTAATCAGAGGTTGGCCATTTTTTATATCACTGTATTTGTGGCTGAAAATTTTCATCATGTTTATGATTCTTTTATTGCAAGAAAGTTTGTGTTTTTGAGGTTGGGGGTTCTTATACTTTTCAAAAGTGTTTTTTTTTGGGGGGGGATACAATAATACATTGAAATCGATCCGGCAATCTCAGAAGAAATTTTCATTCTGGGTGGCCACACCCTTCTCATTAAATAAGCAGAATGTGATACATTGTTTACTCAGCACATGCTTAAAAAAAAAGATATTTTCAATTATTTGCCGAGATTCTACACTCTTCGTTGGAATGCCTGTCTCGTCAAAATGGGCAGAGTGGGCGAACAAATGAGCGATCGGGTTGGAACACTTCCGCGACAAATGAGATCGATGATACTGTGCGATGAAGAATGGCACAATCCTCAACAACGATTAAAAAAAAGTGATGGATAAGGTCATTAAATCCGTGAAATATGAGAGAAATTGCAAAAGAAATCGAAGTTCAAAATCCGAAATGAACGGACCCTCCATGCGGTCATTATTCGACGAAGAACACCATTAGTTATCTGTAATTATTGATTGAATCGCTTTGGGTCAATTTGTCGTGGTAATTATTAATGTTGTAGTGACAATGTCTTCCTTATTGAAACGTGTTATTAAAGGAATAGCTTTTTTTACAAGCATGTTTCCTCTCTGCCTTTAGTTACGTTAGGGAAGAGATTTATGGCACAAATATTATCAAGATAAAAAACCGCAACATCGGCTGCAGAAAAAAAAAATGTATTTCTCTACATTAGTACAACGGAATTATTACGTACCAGTATCTATTGAAAATTAAGTGAAAAAAAATGTGTTTCTTAATCGTAAAATATTTTTGAGCTCGAGAGCTTTGCAATGATACTGGGCTATTGCACTGTCACGTGTAGGGCATTCAAACTACTTTTTAAACTATATTTGCTTCTAGATCTTTTTCGTAAGAACTAAGTTTTAGAATTTGTGATGGTCTGATGATAGCACTTCAGTAGGGTTATATTATAAGCACAAGAATTTTGTCATTAACTTTTTAAATCCGCTTAAAAAGCTTATGACAAAATGTTTAATCCGTTAGGTTTAAAAAAAGTGTTTTATTAAACCTAACTGTCACGTGCAGAATACAATATGTCCGATTTCCGTGGAATGGCCTTACTATGTTCTTTATTATTTTTAAAATATATTTTAAACTTCGTTAATTTCTGTAAAGGTACAGAGTGTTAAAAATGGTAATGACCCTAAACTTTAAGCTTGATTTATGAGAAACCAACTACTAATTACAACTACTAATCAACTACTACCTACCACAACTATTAATAGAAGAAACCCAAATAACCACAAGCAGCCCTACAATTAAATAAAAAAAATTTCGTCACAATTACCTAAGTGTCTACTAATTTTTATTTTTTTTAAGTAGAGCTTGCAGAATGATAACCTCGTTTCCAGCCCCTTTTCTTTGCTCTTCACTCCAGGACATGAGATGTAACTAAACACCATTGTATTGTTTTAAAGAGAACTTTCTTTAATTTTGTTATGGACAACAATGACGTAGCTGTTTAGCAAAGCCCTTGCAAAATAAATGTCCCAGGAATAATTTTCATTGAAATGGCTATCTTGTGGTAATAACTGTGTCGTTATATCCAAACTCTCTAGACACACCAGGCTCAGCATACATCGTATAACTTCCGTCATTACTGGAAAGTTAATGTAACAAAGAACGGATTATCATGCAATTTAATTTAAATGACTATTGCATTTTACTTGCTCTTAAATTTGGAGGTTAAATCGATTTAATCGACAGGTTGGTTATAGTAAAACTTTCTGTGTGCAAGTTCTAAGCAAAGGTGAAATAATACCGAAACACCGTAAAAACATGTAGACTTCAGTGACTAGTATAAATTTAGAGGCGAACGTCTAAAGAGTTCTTTCAGATGAGAACCACTCCTTTTGCATTTCGAATGAAAGAAAACCCAGAAAACTCCCATTAAGAAACTTTTCCATTCCCGCAAAAGCATGTTGAAATCAGCATTGTATCTTCTCATTTTTAAATACTCATATTTCTAAACAAAATGAAATACCAACCTAAGTCCAGTCACATGTGAGGCGCATGTTCTGAATCGGAATTGAGACTTTATTTTATAGCTCAAATATCGTGGACCCTTTATACATGATAGAGCGCATTCGTGGTTTTTTCTGTCCTTCGAAATTCATAGTGATGCTTGCCACATGTTTATTAAAAGAAGAAAGCACAACAGTTTAAAAATATGGAGTTATGCCAAAAAGGGTTTCGACAGAAATCACGCCGAGTGAATGGACTCGAACCTGAAGCCAAAAGAAACAACTCCCACCCTACTCCTAACTTCCTGTCGTCACAGATAGCACATTTCTCGGACACTGGGTAAACAAGTGGAGAAGTTTTTTTTTTAACAAAAATGTTTTCATTCAAGATATGTGCAAGAGATACCGTTTTACAGAGAATTTTTTTTAAAGCGCTTTTCTAGACGTTGGAAAAAAAAGTGTAATTTACGATGTCCCCTTCACGTTTTGCTGCGGACATATTTACTATTGTGATAACACAGTAAAATGTCATGTTGGGAAACAGTTTGATTGAGAAAGTGCAAGATGATACGAACTAAGAGCTGCGGAATGATAAAAGAGGAATTTCGCTTCATTAGTTTTCTCATTTCAACACTTGGGTACAACACAAAGTTATTTTTCTTTTGAAATTATTTTACATGCGGATTTTCGAAAGTGTTTCAAGAAAAATCCAGTTGATTGAAATATAGCGTATGATATAAACAAGTTAGATTATAACAGTTGCTGTGACTAAAAATCTGCTCCTACGTACTACGCCAGATCATTACTTCTTAATGTTTTTTTCTTTCAAGTAGTAGTTACAGGGTAACAATTCTTGAGAAATATGAAATTAAAAATAAAATTTTCAAAAACTACAGAGTTCAAAGATTTTATGCAAATTTCAAAAGTAATCACAGAAATTCGGAGTTATAGTTTATGACATGTTGCCACCAGTGGCTATGATGTAACGCAGAGGAGTAATAAAATTCTATACAACTCTCGAATTTTTTAATCAAATTTTTGATTATTATAACACTTAGACTGGTTGTCTTCAGCTTGTACTCGATCACAAATTTCATTTGAGCCGCAATCTAGGTGTTATTGCTAGAATAGTAGGTTTTGACGATCGATATACGCTCATAAACTTTATATTTCGAAAAAATGTATAAGAGTGCTCATGGTAAATAAAAATACCAATATGCATTGCATTGCATTCAACCGCCAAGTTTTAACCTAATCTTGCCAACAGTTCATAAGTTGTCAAGTTTTTTTTTCATATAGCTCAATAATCGACATCCTCTATATAAATGATAATTTTATTAATATTTATTTGGTTAGTTAGTTGGTTTTTTGAGATTTTATTATCTACATAAGGACTTTATAGTGCCAAATGATCATTATATCAAGATCTATGCGAAAAAGGAAAGGCCTTCCGGGTGGAATATCAAGGCGTAACTGGCCCGCAAAAAAAGAAATTACTGATAACCGTCCTCAAGGCAACCAAGACGTGACTATCTGTCACAATCATCGTAGAATCAACTAACTTTAAAAAGAGAAACTTCAATGATGCAAGTCTTGATCCCGAGACCTTTTAAATGCTAGACGAACATTTTGTCCACCAGATCCGAATCCACTTGTTTATAATTTGATCTATCTGCTTAAGAAATAGTTAATAAAAAGCAGCGATCACAAAAATGTAAAATTTGGCGATATTTAATAGTTGAAATTCCTTTAACGAATGACAACATACGAAAACAAAAGCTCTGCATATTTGCGATTTTATATATAAGAAAAAGAAGACCATAAGAAAACACTCTTCTGGTCAAATTTCAAAGCACTTCTGGTCTTAACTTCGAGTTGATTTTTGCATAAAACACGAACCTCGATAAGACTTTCAAACTTATATAAAGTACATACAAATACTTTAGTATTTGTAATTCAAATATACTTCTGATCGCAATTTAATGCAATTCCAGTTAAATATTGGTTTGGGAACTCATTCTTTACTCGACATTTTACACATGTCTGCAGCATTTGTCGTTTCGGCTTCCAATGTTTATCACTGACTTGCCAAATATCTGCATAAGTTTCTCACAATACTGTCGAGTAAAAGCTAAATTTTCATGTGAATGAAGATGACAATTTCAGAATAACTGAAATAGAGTCAATAACAAATCAGGATTTATAACTCACTTCAATGTAAAGGCAATGTACATTTTTAACAAAGCATAATAAATGTCTCTAAATTTGGTTTATCTGCAGAAAGACTCTTAATGCAGTGAAAGTAGTTCTACAGACATTGTAAATTACAGCAAAAACAACAGTTAAGTGCTTGATATTCCAATAAACAGGATATTTCATGGAATTGAGAAGGGTGGAAATCAATTCAGGTAGGAATTTGATTCTTAATTAATTTATGATTGGTATTGCTTTGTACTTCCAATGATCTATTTTTGTGTACAGTAATTTTCTAATTAGACGGGAACCTACATGTACATGTATTTCAACCCTCCATGCCTAGCCAAGGATTCAAATCCGGGACCTTAAAGGATTTTGGAATCAAGAATGCTACTAAATATAAACTAATACAAATGAGAGTTAATTTTCCATAATTCAAAAACCTTTGATCGTAAATTAATAGGCAATGGAAACATGTATTTATATTTCATAATTGTTTTAAATATTAATTTAATGATAGTATATATTTATTTTTAAAAGGTATTTTAGCAACAACAAAAAAAATGTTTTTATAAAACTTTACCGAAATAACGTAGAAGATAAATTTCTTTCCGATTATAAGTTAAAGAAAAGAGTTTTTCAAGCTGTGCAACAGAATTTGCAGCAAACGCTTGTGAGAATACCTGACACCAACTTCTAAACTTCACGTCACTTATCTTAGAGACAAAACGATTTGCATCAAAAGCCACAACATAAACGTAAGTCGCCTTCAATATGAGATAGTTTGTAAATTTTCGCGTTTGTGAACAACTAAACATCAGTCGCTTGCTTCTATTCTAGATCTGCTCCTCGAGCTAATCTTGTCATTTGAAAGGTAAAACAAAACCACCCTATTTTTTCTGAAATTCTTATCCTTTTTTTTTCCCAACTACAACAGGAGCATCCCATCACCTGCACTGAAAACAAAAGTATTGTATGGCTTTCAGCCAGAAAAAAAATTCAACAATTTTTTTTTTTCTACTTTGAATAGCTTTGAGATGATGAAACTCAACTGCAAATCACCAGCATTTAGAAGCTGCCCGATTGCGTCGTCTAGAATTTGTCAACAGGTAAATCTCGGAGTTAAGTAGCCCAGATAGATATCTTAAGCCAATGCGTCCTCGTCAGTCTTTGTTAGCAAACCAACCAATGTAAGGATTTTTTTTTACTCAAAAGATCAAAATTGTTTGTACATATATTTGTCTGGAATCACACAATTTACACAATAAAATGAACAGAGGCTAGATACAGATTTAGAGTAGCTATTGCAGCAAGACATTCACTTTATTCTCAGCTAGATAATTAAACTAATAATCAAATTCAACTACATCACAGTCTTGTAATTCAACTTTAAATTTGAATACGTGGTTTTGAGTTGAAACATTTACCATTTAATTACACTTACAAAATTAAAATAGGGGATCATGAATCAATTTCAAAAGAAACGATAATATTAAAGTTTTACTAAAATTAAAATCTTACAAAAACTTAAAATTTTGCCTTTTTTTTTTTTTTTTTTTTTAGTTAAATTAGTTAGTGCTTGCAAGTTAAAATTAAAAAAAAAAAATTCAAATTAAAAAGAGTAACGAAACAATTTTTCTTTATGACTTTGTAAAGCAGATTATTCATATTATAATTACAAAAATTCGAAATTGATTAAAATGGTAATGGGATCGATTTCCATACACTTTTGCAAAATTAATAGCAAAGCACTGAACTGAAAATTTCACAAACTCTGATGCCATAGGTATTTTATATGCATCGCTAATTCAAAACAATCTTGTTAACACTTATATAAGGATCTCCACAGTTACATGTATTGACTCGACCTAATCCAATATATTACCTGTTAGAAACTATAACTATTTTTGTTTTAACCCTTTTCCATTAATTTATAAAATTATAATTATTTCGGTTGGTTGGTTGCTATGCTCAATGACCTATTTTTATGCACAATAACGGCTTCATCAAGCAGACCTACAGCTTAACGTGGATTCCAAACTACAACGAACATCCATGCCTAACTCAGGATTCGAAACCGGCACCTTTGGCATGCGAGGCCAGAGAGCTAACCCACAGCCACCAGGTGGACATAATTATTTCGGAATTTGCAACGTTATGGAATTGGATGATAAATAGAAGCAGCATTTTAAAAATATATGTATCCTTACAGTTAAAAATCAAAATGTTGACTTTTAAAATAGTCTCCGAAATTTCAAGATAGTAACCACAATTCTAAGTGTACATGAAAAAGCCTAAAGTTCAAGTTCTTTTATTCAAACAGTTTCTTATTTATACTCCTTTAAAGTAATGGTTTCATGCAAAAATATAAGTTAACCATTGCCAATTAAGCTGATGAAAAATAGATAACAGAAGAGTTAGAGGTGGAAAAGAAAAAGCATTTATAATTTATGATTCTTGAGTATTAATTTTTTGAATTTACATAATTTTACCTGATAAAGAGAGCTTAAGTAGTTTGTGCAAAAAGATCTAATGTGGTAAAATGTCCAAGTTAAATTTAAAAAAAGCTTTTTTTTAATACGTGCCGAAATATAACAGAATTATGTTAAAAGGTGCAGTTCCATAATAAGACAGTGAAAGACTGCTCTTAAACTATCCTTATACACTACTCCCTGAAACCTCCTCTCTATATTGTTTTCTTGTAAACACTCTCATTAATTTAACCATTAAATGTGAAAAGATCCATTTTTTTCAGTATAAGTAGAATTAAATAAGAAGAAAATCACTTGTATAATATATCTTGTGTTTAAGAAATTTATTTCGTTAAATAATTTTTTTTTTCAATGGCTTTTTTTAAAAGATATTCACAGTGGAATGGAAATTTTTAAGAATATTCTTTTAAAAGTCTTATCTATATATGAGTATTTATAAATTAAATGTGCACAGCAATTTCTTCAACTGCTTACTACGTTATTTAACATTCATTTATTTTAATATACGCTTAATTCCTTATTCTTTTATTTATTAAAAAGACTTAAGTCTCATCGTTTTTCTCATGGTACTATATTAATTTAAAAACTTTGAGACCCATTAGGACTTTGAAGTCCACTTCTATAAAGTTTTCCTTCGAGGGATAATTACCGCAATTTTTTTTTAATTTTTTTTTTTATTTTTTTTTTTATTTATTTAATTCTAAATGTTTCGAAAAGGCCATAAACACAAAAATGTCTTCTCAATGTCCTCTTTTTAATTTGCAATCAAAGTTCCCTTGATAGATTTTGGCGAGAAAATGATTCATTCGGCTCGAATGAAATGTGACGTCAAAAGATCTCAAACATCTTAGTTTGAAATGCAGCAGCGGAAACCAGTTTTGCAAGTTTCTCGTAAATCACGCCAACCTGTACGGGATATGGCAATGGTCTACGAAATCAACGTCAACAATTTGACAGAAACCTCCCGATAACCAGAAAAACGGAAGGAATTATTGACGTTACAGATTTTGTTGAGTGTTTTGATCGGACTGGTTTTGGCTCGGTCTGGGGGCATTTTCTTTTCTTAATATTTAAATAAATAATTTTTTTAAGCACTTTTGTTTAAATATTTGGAATCAGAAAGAAATTCTTCATAAATATAAAATAATTTCACTCGTTTTTAAAAAGTGTAAGGCCAAGGAGGATGGCTAGAAGATTGAAAATCATCCATGCGTTTGCATATAAAGAGAAATGAATTTGTGGTGCCATCCAATGATTGAAGAACGAACTTTATAGATACGGATTTCAAAGTTCCAATTGGTCTCGAAGCGTTTAAATTACTAGATTACTATGAGAAAACACTGACGAGACTCGTCAGTAAAGAAATGGTTAGGTGTATTTCATATTTGCTTTTTATGGTACTGATACCAAAGATCGTGACAGCAAAAAGGCTTAAAACTCCATCGCACTTCTCTGAAAAAAAATAATCAGACATGTTTCCTATATATAAATTCAGTTGTTTCCTCAGTTTCGTAGGAAACACTTTTCATATTTCACAGTTTTCTCACGCTGCAAACTAAATCTGATCCGGGAATTCCCGTCAGATCACACAGTCGCGTCCTTCAGAACAATTCCGGGTGTGTTACGATAAAAGCGCATCGCAAAGCATACTAATGGACGTTATCAATGATCTAAATTGTCTTCAGTAGCACGCTAGGTATTTATGTTGCAATTTGTTTTCGGTTTGGCACGTCATAAAATCTATCCATTTCGTTTAAGTCGCTGTCGGTTAAGTCTAAATCAAAACTGTTTTGTTAGATTTAGATCGACATACTTTTCTTTCTGACCTTTATACTATAGTGAAGAATACACGCATTGAAGAAAACTTAGTTATTAAATGTAAAACGAAAACTTAATTTAAATTACGATAGAAAAATAATGTACTAATATCAAAATCTTAAAAAGTAATGTAATTGTATCATATTATTCAGCAATCTAAACGCAAAATCTTACTGTCATTATAATTTGTCCTCTGTTTCATTAACACAAAAGGATAATGTAAGAATTATCAAAAAGTATATCGCCAATTTGGCGGGGTTCTTTTTTTTTTTTCAGTCAATATAAGAATTATCGCCAAACTGTCAATTTTCTTATAATTAATAGAAATATGAAAACGAAGATAGTAAATTATATCCATCTATGTCAAATTTAAATGCAGTTACCAGTATTAAAGTGTAATTGAAATGTGTGCGTTCTTCTACACCCCTAGTTTATTATCGCTACTTACCTAAAATTGGCACGATCCATCAATATCTCACGACACATACGAGTGGAGGAATTGTTATAGTGATGATTAACAACGCTCCTTAGTTTGCTTATATATTTCAGTTAGCAGCTTTTTTACTTTTATTTATGTGAGGTGTCAATGGTACGAACTTCACAGGTATTGTTATAAGTTGAGGACTCATGCGCAGTTTGCACAATTAATATTACTTTGAGGGATTATTTTTTTGGAAGTGTATCCTAGATATTGTATTTTATTGGTGAGAGACAAGGTTTTTTAGGTACTGTGGACAAATTGCAATTTTCTCGTTTCTATAGTGCTGCCATCTATTATATAGTATCACAACTTCCCAAAATTAATTAGATTGTTTTATTTCGATTTTCAAACAATAGAATGAGCAATCGAAAATAAACTATTTATCAGAAGTGGTGATTTAAATCTGAATAAAAGACGAAAAAGGAATCACTACCAAAAAAAGTCTAGCAATAAATATAAAAGATGAAATACTCGTGATTACGTCAAGGCTTAAGAAAATATTTTTCAAATGAGTGTGTTTTAAATAAAAAAAAAATGATTTTTAAAAATATAATTAATTCCATATTTCGCTACTTTTATCAACCAAGAAAACAATTACAGCATAACGCACTATAGAAATAAAATGAAAAAAACCTAACATTGAATTAAGACATAACAGTGAAAATATTTGCATTGATTTCAACACATCCTTGAACCAGGCAATAAAATAACAGAAACTTTCAAGAGTTTTGAAATTTTACAAAACATTTCCTCATCCCGTTTCGAATTGGGAAACCTTCATCCACTACCGCGAGGTCCTGTCGAGAACTTTCCCCAAGGAGACTTACAAGATATTAAAAGCGGCCATAAAACGCATTCTTGGTCCATTTAATTGCCTCTTGACGGTCCTTTGTTTCCCATCGCCAAGGCAGCTAATTGTCACTCTTTGGGCACTCATCTCTGTTTACGCTGCAATAACTGCTCTTGGTGGAGTGGCCAATTTGTTCCTCCTCAACAAAGACAATTCGAGACACGCAGCGGAACTCGTCGTAAAGCACTCGCCGGGAATGAGTTATGAAACGTTTACGTTATTGCCCGGCCCTTCTGATCATCTTTCTTGCTGTAAAGCAGCCTTCCTGCCGTTTATCATCTTTTCTGACAAATTATTATTTCACTGCTGCGTAGGCAGGGGGATGGATTGTTGTATTAGCTGCCTTTTTTGCTGTTGTTGGATAAGTCAGCTACTTTATAAAAGGCGACCGCTTGTGGAGATGGAGAATGGAACGGAAAGAATCGGGAAATGAAATATTCCTGGAAAGTTTCGCAAGAACTTGAGTAATTTACTCGCATGTGAAGTTGTTTTTCTTCGAAAAACTAACCTTTCTGAATTGTTTAATTCGTCAATTGACATTGAACCAACGTCGTAAGTGAGTGTGTCAACACGAACGAAAACTGCTCAACAACCATAACTACTTTTACAGTGATTCGTGTAGAATGTTTAAAAAAACAATTAAAGCTTTTAACAATAGCATAAAAACCAAAATGCTGATAGTGTAATCAAATGGAATTATTTTTAGATCCTTTATATTAACTTTGATTTCGTTTGTGTGTGGGTACGTATGTCGATGGTAGACAAATCTGCGGAGGCCTAATTAACCCACTTGCTGAAATTTGGCAGATAGTTTCGATGACAATGCATTTTATCAAATTTTGAGGACTGTCACTAAAAGGTCGCTTTTACAGAATACTAATATGCCAACTTGCCGTCAGCCAATCACGCTGAAATAACATTTGACTGATCATTGAAGAACCTCTATCATGTTGCCAAAATTGTTTTAATAAATAATAAAATTATTTTAATCAGAATAAATAAAAGATATTTGAATGTCAATACATACATTCACATTAATTTTGAAATGTAGAAATTTTGACAAGTAGTTTACCACATATTTCGCTGATAGAGATGTTTTTAATATATAAAATTAGATGCAAGCACCAAGCACAAGCTAACAACATAAACTGCAGCTCTATGTTAATGAATATAAAAATTGGCAATGCATATAAGGGATTTATATTGAAAACTTTATTTTTATGGGTTATATTATTCACAACTAACGTTAATCATGCAACTCCAACTGTTTAACCAGTAAACTTATTTGTAATCAGTTGTGACAGAAGAGATGAAATTTTAATACGAAAATAAATTAGATGCTTGTGAAACATTCCTTTTAATTAAAGAACTTGTAAATAATCATGCAAAAATAAATTAAGACATACAAAACTGTCATATTAATTCTGCTTGTTCTGTTCTTCTTACATGAAAAAAAAATCAAAATCATGCAAGGACAACTTATCACATGTATGAAGTGGAAACCAAATGCATTTTGGCATATCTTTACTCTTATCGGCACTTTCAAACACAGCTAATTTAATTTTCTTCTAGTAGCAGCAAATACTATGAGTGAATATTCAATGAGCACTGGAAATGATGCACTGTTGGTGTCATTTTTCACTTTGCAAAAATTCTTACGTGACTCTATTGCCAAACATCTCGTGTAGTCTAATTTTTCTTGTGTACCTTCTCGGTGAATAAATGTTTCAAATGGAATTTGCCTCGAAAACGTAAGTGACAAGTCTTGTGCAAGTCTTCGTTTGATGCATGTGGTCCAGGTGTTAAACTTGGCCTTTTGGTATTTTGACAAAAGATTAAAAAAAAAAAAAAGTGGGAAACATCGCACAACTTTCATTTACATCTTGATCAATTCTTTGGAGTTTGAAATGGATTGTCGTTTTTCCATTGTTCAAACTTTTATTTAAATGTTTGTTTAAAAAAAAAAAAAAAAAACTTGCCAAATGAACTTGTTTGTCTATTTTTTGGTAATAATTATATTTACAAATTTCAACTATTGAACGAGTTAGGAGACGTTTCTAGAGAAAAAAGTTCTTGTCAATCTCTAATTTTGGAGGGAATTTCCCCATAACAGACAAAAGGATATAGCTCAGATTGTTGCGTAAAAAATGTTTACGTCCAAAATCATACTTTCGAGTAAAATTATTGAAAATCTTAGGGTTATGGGAAACGAAGTTCAGTGATGAACAACAATATTCTAAAAGGAACGAAAAACTCACCACTTGGTTTATTTCGAGTTTTAGCTTGACTAAGATTTGTTACCTCGTTCTGGATTGTCTATAAATTATATAAAATTATAACAAAATTATGTTATAAGTAAAATTTAAATAAAAACTAGGGGTGTGGAACATTGCACAACTTCCAAATACACTATATTACTGATGTAGATTTGTGTCATTTATCGTTTTTATATTTTCATTACTATGTTTGAAAAAAATGCCAGTTTGGCGATAATTTTTATATGGATCTTTTAAAGAAAAAAAAAAACTTCGCCAAAATGGTGTTTTTGGCAATATACTTTTCGAAAATTTCTATATTATCCTTTGTTATAAGTGAAACTGAGGAGAGGACTCTGTTGAAGGCATTCGTTTTTAAATTTTTTACGCCATTAAAGCATTTTTACGGGAATTTCGGAGGTGGGGATGTTTAGAACACCTTAAGAGGCATTACCAGTGATTTTTATCTTAATCGTTAGAGCCGTTTTTTAGCAATCATTGAAAAACATGATTTTTTTCAATGGCAGCTACCTTATGCGCATGCGCGATTTTGACAAAACCTTAATGGTAGGTCCTTGGGCCATCACCAACCTGATCACAAAATTTGAACATCGTAGGTCAATTTGTTCAAGAATTATGCTGACCACGCACACGCAGACAGACATTTTTTCTAGATCACTTTTTTGAGATCAGGATTTTCCAAAACGTGGGGAAATGTAAAAAAAAAACCGATTTTTTTATTGAATCCTATACTTTCATTACCCTATGTATTACATATGAGTTATTGAAAGTAATAACTTGCAATTTAAAGAAGTTTACTGACAATCACAAGAAGATTTATCATTTTACATCTATTGTTTAAATTTGTTTTCGTCAATCATTGTCTTGGCCGCCAATCATTATTGTTACCATATTAAAAGGAGCAAAAATCTCGATTTTTGAATCGCCAAACCTTGAAAACCTTTGAATCCCAAACTTGCTCGTACTTTGATATTTGTTAAGACGCAATCGACCCTTAACCACAAATATTTTAAAATTTCATTTAAATCAAAGCAGTATTTTTAAGACTTGTGGAATATTGCATTGTTAGCGTGACTGTCGGAAATCATGTTATTACACTTTTGAAAACAGAGTTAGGCTAATATACGTCACAAAATGGCGATCGATTTTTTGTGCGATTACCAAACTTTCTACATCTTATGGATTAGAAAGAAAAAAAAAATATTCAAATGCTTTTACAAAAGTAGAAACAATATGTACACATTTCTATACTTCTGTTTGTAAAATTGCATAAGGAGTTCAATTTGTTTGTTATTTAAACACAGCAGTTATTAGTACAATGTCGCATACCTTCTCAGCTGCATGAAAATGACGTAGAAAATGCCTGTAGAGTGTGGAACATCGCCCAACTTTCAATTACAATAATACTGGTCACAGAATTTAAATTTGCCATGAATTGGTGTAATTTACCATTTACGTTTTAGTATTTACATTAAAAAAAAATTGTCAATTTGGTAATATTTTGGAAATAATTTTTACGGTGACAAAAAAAAAAAAAAAAAAAAAAAAAAAAAAAAAAAAAAAACGCGCCAAAATGGAGAAATTTTCGATATGTTTTTTGATAAATAATTCATTTCCCTTTCTTATAAGTAAAATAGAGTAGAAACAGTTATTGATGGGCGATGTTTAAGGGAAGAGAGTTCTGTGTTAAAGTCATTCGTTTTTCTACTTTTTACGCCTGTGTCACTTTTCGACTAGAATTTCGGAGTTGGGGATGTTTAGAACACCTTAAAAGGCATTACCACATGGATTTTAATCAAAACCATTTCGAGACGTTTTTTTAAAATTGTTAAAAAAAAAAAATTCAATGACAGTTACCTTACGTTCATGCGCTATTTTGACCAAAACCTTAATGACAGGTCAAATGGCTTCACCACTAACCTGTATATGAATGTAGAACATCGTAAATCAATCTGTTAAGAGTTATACTGATCACAGACATACAGATAAATATTTTTTCTATACCACTTTCTTGAACACAGAATGTTCCAAAGCGTGGAGGAATGCAATTTTTTTTAACCAAATGCAATGCTTTTATTACTCTATATTACACATAGGGTAATTAATATTTGAAAGTAATTAATAATGATTATTTCTCGAAAATTAAAAATGAATATGAACTCCTGGAAAAGGATAAGTGATAAGATGACCGCCGACGATAAATAATCGGGAAATAGTGAAACCCTTCGGAGAGTTGGTTCGGTTCCAGAGTTTCCGTTGAAGGTTTTCCAAGCTTGTACCAAAATTTCATTTTTGGACGTTTCTGAAATTTAGACATTGCGACAGACATGTAACTCGCAACCCATTGTGCTGCTTTTATACAACCGAATTTAACGACATTTCTCAAAACCCGGGTGCGTAATAAACCAATATATATCCCTTCACTACAAAACTGTGCAATATCTTGATATTATATAAATTCCATCCTGAAATAATCACAATATACCGCTATTGGAACACGGAAATGATTATCTTAATAAGAGCTACACGGTACGATACCCATTGTTATTCTTATAATTGCCGTTTCCGCTATCCAAACAGATTTATTTAAACAGCAGGATGCTGTAAGTGTATCATCAGTATTAGCGGATGTTCTATAATATTAAGTTTTTCCAAGAATTAAAAAAAAAACATATTTTAACTAAAAATCAAACAATTTTATCAATAATTGAATTAAATGTAAAATGAACTATTTTTTTTTAATGTAATACAAAAAGCTATATCATAGATATTTACTTAAAAACGCCTTCATTCTATAAACAACATAACTGCAGAAACATATAAAGAAGTACATTTGATCCGAAGTGGGATTCTGATTAAATAAATTAAGATTAATAACTGAAATGACTCCAATATTTGAAGATAGAATTTGCGTCTCTCGATAAGATTAAAATAAGAATTACTCGTTAGTTCTTAGTGATTAAGATTATGAATTACAGATTAAGATTAAGAATATACTCGATCAGAATTGTATATAAGTCCAATATCTAACTGATAGAGATAAATCATGCCAAGACCAGTATTTTAGAACCCAACCGAGATTAAGAATATATGACCCTCATGTCAAAATATTCATGTTTTTGTTCCAATCTACAAAAATTATTCATTGCATTACCTTGTCAGTAAATATGGACAAGCATGTTAAGAATAGTCAAAATGTGCATTTTTTTTGAAATCTCAGATACAATGTTTATCTTCCAAACAATATATTGTTTGAATTAAGTAGTTTTTGCATTTAACTTTTTCAGAACCCTAATGGGCATGTGTCCCAAAGATTAGACCATTCCCTACTGAACAAATAATTCTCAATTTTACATGGGTTTTTATGTTTTCAGTGTTCCTTCAGAATTAGGGAATAAATATCTAATAAAAGAAAATTTACAACACCCTCAGAATACAAATGGCTGACATGTTGTTGAGTCGCTCTCTGTGTATTTGGTTGGTTGGTTGAACTCCCTTGCTGGGAGTGGAAAGGAATGACTTTGTGAACTAGCACCTGCCTCCGCGTACATATGTGAGAGGACCACCTCTCTGCAACAGGTTGAAATAAAAAAAGAACTATTAAGAAGGGGGGGGGGGGGAAGGGGGGGATATCAAATCATTTCGGTGCTGAGGATGTGGACACCTCTGTGTATTTTAGAGTGTTCTCAGGCCGTAATCGTACGTGATTGATTAATACATAGAGAAATGCATGATTATGCGAATGATGCGGAATGATCGATTACTCACAGAGAAATGCACACCGAACCAATGCTAGGTATGTTAATATAAGGATATTTATTTACACTTAATATACTTACAAGATTCTTTGTTATGTAAGTTAATCTACAGTCACAAATTAATACAATTTCTGCTACGATGATCTTACTAAGAAATTATTGTAATTCAATTTAAACATGATACACTTTAAGCTAAGTTACATTGTTAGAGAGATCAACTCTGTTGGTAAACAACTTTATCTCTCCGACAATGTTTTTACGTATGCACATACTCAAGCTTTTTTTGCTTTTTTTTAAATTTACAGTAAGTACAACTATATTTATGCGATAGTAGAAAATAGTTCCTATTGTCTTTATAAGTAAAAATTTAGCCTTTTTAGAGATTTTTAACTTTTTTACTTTCAATTACCCATATGTATATAGACATAGGGTAATGAAAGTATAGCATTCGGTCACAAAAAAAAAAAAAAAAAAAAAAATTAAATTGCATTTCTCCACATTTTGGAACATCCTGATTTCAAAAAAGTGATATCGAAAAAATTTCTGTCTGTGTGTGCGTATGTGTGTCTGTGGTCAGCATAACTCCCGAACAAATTGACCTACGATGTTCAAATTTGGTATGAGGGTTAGTGGCGGCCATGGAACCTACCATTAAGGTTTTCGTCAAAATCGCGCAAGCGCATAAGGTAGCTGCCATTGAAAAAATTATGTTTTTCAATGATTGCTAAAAACAGGCTCTAACGATTTTAATAAAAATCGCTGTGGTAATGCCTCTTAAAGTGTGCTAAACATCCCCACCTTCGAAATTCCCGCAAAAATGTTTTAAAGGCGTAAAAAGTTGTAAAATGAATGCCTTCAATGCAGAGTTCTCTTTCTTAGAGCATACCTCATCAACGATTGTTTTTTCTTCTCCTATCAGTTTCGCTTGTAATAAAGAATAATATTAGGATTATCGAAAAGTATATCGCCAAAATCACCGTTTTACAATTTTTTAAAATTTTTTTTTAAAGACTACTAATACAAGAATTATCGCAAAAATATCGCCCAAATGGCCATTTATTCTAAATGAAGGATGAAAATATACAAAATGTAAATGACACACATCCACGTCAGTATTATAGTGTAATTGAAAGTTGTGCGATGTTCCACACCCCTAGTTTTTAGTGGGATATATTGTCTCGATTGTATTTACAGTGGGCCAATATATCCAATCAGTGATCAAATTACTACTTTCTATTTAATTTTCTAATTTATCCACTTGCAATAGATATTTATTATTCCAATATCGTAAATGATTGGAATAAATAGTTCCGGTCGACAATACGATCAGGATAAAATGTCCCAGGCGATTTCCAGGAAACGGGAAAAGTTAAAAAAAAAACTTTAAACACATAGTATCCTTCTTTTAGTGTATCAGCATAAAATTAAACTACTTTTGATAGTTAAATTTTTATTATGCAAAAGTCAGTTTAAAAAGCTTACAAAGTTTACTTTTCCAGCTAAAAACTATTTTTTCATGCATTTTATTTACAACAATGAAAAAAAACAAAAACAAAAACGTGTCACACCATGTCCCCTTTCTACGCGTATATCCAGGTCATTCTGACCAGTGGGTATTTTTTACAGCTTTTGGGATGTTAAATTATAATTGTCTTGCATAAACAAATTACTGGTGATAAAAAATGGGAAAATAAAAATGATTTTTAAAAAATGAGCCTTGTCTATTGTATAAGACCGACACAAATACCTAGATTAAAATCATTTCTTCTATTCACTCGATTAAGAATAGCCAGTGCAAAAATTAGAAGTATTAAATTAGAGATTCCTAAACATAACACAGTTCAAACAATCAGTACAAATTATATGCGGAGCTACTCTCTCTTGTCTGATGGCATCAAAAGTTAATCATATGCAATTACTTGTTATTTAATAGGTAGCATTAGACATCTAAATTAGTGTGCCAGTTGCTCAAAATGATTAAATATTTAAACTTAGTTTTCTTCTTTCAGTAGATTTCAGTATGAAAAGCAAAATTTACGCTACTACACTTAAAGTTAATTGGATTTTATGAATGACGAAGTCACAGTCAACTGGTTTGAGCGCATGATAATGAATTATGATTGGGAATGTGAAGATTTGAATTTGTTTTTCAAAGGTGCATTGTGATTGGGTAAAAGCATGTCACAACGGGGTATGTTGAGTTAATTAAAAGTTAACGGGTTTGGTCATGCTGAGCACACGCCGATCAAACGGTATAGTGGTTAGCGTGCTAGCTTCTAGACCACGAGGTTGCGGGTTCGAGTCCCGTGTAAGGCATGGATGTTTGTAAATGTATGTTGGCTTGTCTAATGACGAATGTTTCGGCGCATTATAGCCCTTGTGTTGCTGACGGCGCCAGATAATCTGAAAACAACCAACCATGCTGAGCATACGATAATGGGTTGATTGGTTTGTACGATCAACGGCCTTCTTATGCCCAATGACGGCTAATCAGGCCTGCTCCTATAGCTTTTACGTGGATTCCGAACCACAGCGGATATCCATGGCGAGTCCAGCACCTTTGGCAAGCGATGCCAGAGCTAACCACACAGCCATCAGTTGGGCCATACGATAATGGAAGATGTGCATATTAAATTCGCCGTGGCCTCAACGTCTTCTCGTTGGTGTGATGCTTGGAGAGAAGTGTTGTTAGCTCAGGTGTCGTCGTCCGTTACTTAAACGTGATCTAAATCACGAGACAAAAAATATTCTGGTCATGCATTAATAGCTTTAAGTCTTTATATGAGTTGCGTGGTCCGATGGTAAAAAAAGCATGTCACAAGTAGTCAAACGATGAAACTCTACTCAAAATAATACCTTGAACAGGGTCCATTTCATATTTTAAGATGCACACATTTTTTAAACGAACATTCTTCTAGCACTAGAGTTTGAATTTCAAGCAAGCTCAAACCTGGCTGGTTCATCAAATTAGGCCGAGATAAATTGCACTTAGTTCTTTGGAGGAATACAGTTTTTTTTTAAAGTTTTTTTTTAGTTTTTTTTTTTTATTAAACAAGTCGTAATACCTCAATGGGCTATTATGTGGGCTAAATTCTTAGCAACATTCAACCTCAAAAGTTCTTTTTTTAAAGAAGGGAATGCTTACGGGACGGATCTAGAGTCTGACGGAACTTGGACGATTTTTTTTTTCTCGTTCGGCTTCTCCCCAGAAGAACCGAACAGATCGTAGTGTCTGTTCAAGAGTTATTTTAAAACCCTCTAACTTGTAAGTATATATCAATCACGGAGCAGCTGTAGGACTTCAAAATATTTTTTTGGTCTTAACAACACCGTCGACGTTGTTTAGCAACAAGCTACTTAATGACTTGGGGCGCTCCACAAAGACGTCACTTTCTGACGAAAGGCAGAGAAAAAGGTAGATTTGTAAATAAACAGCTTTGCAGTGGCGTTTTTAATGGCGAATAGTTTGTAAACTAACGTCACTGCGAATAACCTCATTTGACAATATTTTTGAATATTTTGGTTAGTAAAGTTGTATTGTTAGTGTCGGTCTCAAGTATCATTACATCACCAAATTCTGTGAAGGTGTCTGAGGTGAACTTTCACAGCCAAACCTACATATGCTAAATGCATAAGAGGTGTGAGATAAAAAGGTCTAGTCAAGAGTGTTTCCTCACCAAACTTCAAACAGAAATTGTAACTCGAACAAACTAAGTTTAAAAAAAAATCTAAAACAGGTGACATGTACACTTCAAATTGAAATGGCTTAAAATAAGACACAAAAGTGGCTCTGAATTCAAACTCCGAAAATGAAGTCTTAATTTTAAAGTATTTGTAATTTTTGATATTGAGGCATTTTCTGACAGTTGAAATGTCCGAATGAGATGAATATCCTTATTCACACTAATAAGGATTCCAAACAGGTAGGTGTGAAATCTTTACAAGTTTGATATTCACTATGATGATATTAACCTTTGTTGACTATGTTTCACCTCCCTCTAGAATTTAAGCGTGCACTACAAATACTCGTGTCTTAATTTAAGACTCCATTTGAAATCTGAAGACAATGCCTCTTTTTTGTCGTATTTTAACACCTTTCAGTTTGTAGTATCTCTCATCTCCATATGTAAATTCTGGATAAAACATGAGTGGTTTCTGATCGGCATACAGATAAAGCAAAATTGAATCACCAACTTACTTTTCTCCCTCTTATGCTATGAAATAGGTCGACATTGGTTACCGACCTATTCTAACTTGGGAAAGTTACTAACATAGATTTCTATGCAGTAAGCCTCCTTAAGCAACCAATGAATAATAAAGCATTCAGTATCCACAAGTAGCAAAGATAAGGAGGCATGTATCAGCTGGAACTGGATGGTATTTGCGAGTCCAGCGAGTATTCGCAAATGCATAAAAATTGAATCGGAAATTTCCTTGTATAATTATTAATGATAGTCGTAGCCTGGATCCAAATTATGATAGCCGATTTAATGAAAAAGTATGATCCTTAAATTGACACCAATTTCATCAACATCGTCGAATATTTAACTTCAAATAACGCCAAATTAACTAGATTTTGTTACTTTATTTTATGTAAACTTGGTTGGTTTTGCAAATTGGGCCACTCATTTCGGGAAAGTTGACATAGCTCCCAACCTTCGTTTAATGTCGACAAAGCATATCAATAGCTAATAAACACCTCATCAAATTCTCAATTATATATTTATGACACTCCCGAGTCTGAAAATAGACTCAAACAAGCGTAACACATAAATCACGAAATAGACAGAAGACATCTTTCGTTACACTTGTACAGCAGAAAACCAGAAAACTGTCAGAGAAGAGCTCAGGCCCACTGAATGATTACGATCTCAATCTAGTTTTGGAAGAGGAACGTCAGTCAATTACCACCGAGAAAAGACAGGAACATGTTCTCTTAGGAATTACCGAACATAATTGTCAAGACACGAGTTTAAGCGGAGGCCCCGAGTTTTCGCTTTTAACTGCGCGAAGTATGCAACAGCAAGCAATGTATTTTTTGCAAGCTCCTAAGTTAAAAATTTGAAGGGGGGGGGGGACCACTAGCTTTCTCTCTTTGCTCTTGATAAAATGTACCTGATTAACTGTATTAACGGTAGGGTGACTCAATGTGTACCTAATCAGGAGAAGTTCGATCCCTTTTGAGGAATTGTCTGGAATAGCCATGTCTCCAAGGATTTTTGCGGTTTTTAACCCTTACGAAATGCAAATGCGAGGAAACTATTGATACCACATAATCAGAAATTGAAAGAGAATAAAATAGATGGGCGTGGTGCCTCTACTAATCACCGCCACAGGCTATCTAATACATTTTCGTCTGGGGAGTTACTGAACTTTTCGATCCGAGGAAAATATAAATAGGTGAATAACATATATGGAACAACTAAATAACTTGACGATTAATCAAAGATAATAATTAATTTTTTTAATAAAAAAAAAAAATCACTGAAATGTCAAGCTTGGAGACACTTTGAAAGAAAAGTAGTAGCTAATTTTTAATTTTGGCTGAGAACATTGACCCAGAACAAAAGAACGTCTTTACAAACTTATCATTAAATTGCCTGTAATTTCTATACAATTAAATCGTAGGTTTTCATATTAGTACACATTACGTTTGATTATATATGAGCGTGCATCCTTTAATTTATTTCAGTTTATGTTACCTTGGAATTTCAACATTAAGAAAGGACAAGTGACTTTTGAGGAAGACGATTTTCATTTTTGTACGACAAGTAGAAAAGAAAAATGCGTGCCCATTGTAATTTCATCACCGAATCTCAATCCGCATGTTAATATTTTCTTGAACCATGTGTTTTAAAAATATATGTATATATATATTCTTAAAATGTATATTCTTATATATATATGTATATATATATTCTGGAAGAAGCCGACTTCCATTGGCAATAATCCAGCTTTGTAATCAAACAAACAAAGAGTTTCTTCAACGATCGGTTAAATTCTATTTTACGCGATTGGATGGCGGCAAGTTGGTTTATTAGTATTCAGTAAAAGCCACCTTTTAGTGAGAATCGCAGCCCCAAAATTTGGTAGATTCAATGTCGACGACATTGCATTCTATCTGCCAAGTTTCAGCCCGATTAGATGACGGCAAGGGGGTTAATTAGGCCTCCGCAGATTTTCCCGCCATCGACAAACACACACAGAATCGAAGTTATTATAAAGGATTTTAAAAAGAGCGTTATCTAGAATATTTTTATCGAAATTGTTAGACCCGTGTTTCTAATAATTGTTGAAAACTCTACACATTTTAAAAGCAGGTACTCTCTGCGCATGCGTTATTTTGACGAAAACCTTCTTTTCGCTTCTCATTGGAACGCATGACGTACACCAGATTTGAATATTATGCCTATATACATTCTATGGATATGCTGTTTACAGACAAACATACAGACCATTTTTAAAAAACCAATTCTTTAGAGTCAGTAGCTATCAAAAAGTTGAAATCATGAAAACATAGACTTCTATTTTTTTTTTTTTTTTTTTGTTCTAACCCAACACTTTTGCTAACTTGTATCATATATCGTATCATTGAAAGTAGTCATTTCAATAAATTAAATAAGTTTATAGGAAATAAAATATTCTGTGACCATAGATATTAAAATTGAAACTGGGGACAACATTTTACAAGAATTGTTGTATGGTGGTTTCGTCAATGACAAACACTTTTCCTGTTTACCATATCAAATGAATAAAAATCACGATTCCCAATTTCCCAGACCTTGAATTTTTGCTAGGATTCAGTTGACACCCAGCCTAACGCACCTTTCAAATTTCAAAAAATTGATTAAGATTTTTTTAACTTATAGAAGATACAATTTCTAGCATGAAAGATTGACAGAAACCCTCAGAAATGTTAAATCTTTTAATCAGAGTACGTTACTAAGCCTAAATACGCAAATAAAAACAGAGATATGGGCCACATTTTATTCGTCTGATAACGTCGAATTAAAGAAATTGCTATTTGCCAAATGCTATTGTTTTTCTTTACAAATGAATAGCGCGGATACAAAACCTTGATTGAGAAAATTTAGGGAAAAAAAGGACATGAAACACACATATTACAGAAATTGTAATCTGGAAATCGAAAAAAAGAGCCCCGAGTTAAAGAACGTTATCTCTGGCCTTTTCCCCCCCCCCCCCCCCTGATTTTCAGATAACAATTTCGGTAATATGTGTGTTTCATGTCCATTTTCCCAAGACTTAAACACGGGCTAAGTTAAAATTTCACCAAGAACAATCGAATCAAAACATGCAGTGGGAACATTAAAAAAACAAGAAAACGCTTTACTTACAAACGAGAATAAGAAATCATGCATTATTCTATGCCGGTTATTATATATCTTTAAAAAATATCTTCACACCGCAATTTTAATTTTGAAAATTGTAAATAAAACATGAAAGGTACCAATATTGACAGTCTTCTATCCAAAAACAAAGAAATAATAATCCGACTCAGAATAAATTTCTTGAATATGTACGTTTTTTTCTTAAAAATTAGATTGTAATTCTCAAACTGATTAAAAACACAGACCACTTAAAAACGACACGCTATCTTGTTCGTGTCCTGTTTTTGGAGCGTGGGCAAGTTGTTTTCTTTGCTTAAAATAAATGCTTTCCATTATTTTTTTATTGTAACACCCCTTTTTTAGTCTAAAACCGCAATTACACAAATTCAAATACGCAGGGTGTGGCATGCTGAAACATAAAGCAATCAAAATTAAACACAATTATCAATTTCATGGACGTTTCAATTCTGTAGTAATTCGTATCACAATATGAAATCACCACGTAACCCTGTTATGTTTGGAACACGCGATAAAAATTTAATTATTCTACTACGCAATTGTGTAAAATAATTGCTGACCCGGCCTGTGATAGGCCAGTAGGTCTACTGCGCACAAATGCTTACAGATAAATTTACATTTTTAGCTTCTAAACTATCCCAACGTAGTGAGAAGCTTACACAGAGGTACTTTGCGACAATTTCAGATGAACATCTCCAGACAAAACTTACAAATGGTACGAACGCGTGCTATAAATCAAATCAAAGATCTTGTCGAGAAGAGTGTGATATCAAAATTCAACCGGAAGTTACGAAATGAAATTTTGAACTTCGTAAAATACCTGAAACCTTCACGTTCACTAGGAGATTGCACAATTCAACAAATTTCATCAGCTCTATGATGACATTTAACAATTAGACCAATAAAGACAATAAAAACAATTTTTAATTTAATGTTATATTTTTGTTACGAAAAAAAAAAAAAAAAAAAATCAAAATTACAACTGTTAAAATGGAATTTTGTGTATCAAACCTTTCCTGCAACAATTTAAGCAAATTCAAATTAAAGTATTTTAGAACAACATTCCATTAACTATCAACAAATTAGAATTATATTTCAACTATAGAAATTTAAAGTAAAATTTTTACACACTCAATCAGTCAAAGCAATTAATATAAATGCACAAAAAAAAAAATTTACAAAATATAATTTTCATGTTATTGACTCTTGATGGGAACATGCCACAAAGTGATAAAACATATAGCACTGTTAAATGCAACAGAAATCAGAGTAATACTTTATAGCACTTAATTTGATCTCGAAAACTTTCAAAACGTTGATGAACTAAGTCGATATCAACCAGTTTTTTCACACAGCAAAAAGCAAATATATATATATATATATATATATATATATATATATATATATATATATATATATATATATTACATAATTTTATAAAAATTTTGAAGTTTAGAAAAATATATTTTGCTGCAATTTGTCGTACCGATGAACGATGACCCAGGATTACAATATTTCATAATTTATTCAAGGAACCTCACACACGATTTCAGTGTCGGAAGACCAACCCGAGGAATGACGGAAGCGTATAAGAATAATTACTTTATTTTTCTCAGATTATTTTACAATTTTCTTTTTACAACAGTCACTATTTAGTTCAAACCAATGTGCATGATGAAGTTGAAAATTAGTTTGGAGCAATGTTTTTTGGGTAATCGAACAACAATGCTCCCTTTGGAAGGTGTCGGTGCAACATGACCCTAGTATTACCCTTGCGCCAATAACATCTAACCAGCCTCTCAACCAATCCATGGAAAGTTTCACAGAAAAAACATCAGGCTATAAAATAATGAGGTTCATCAGAATTTCCATAACAATAATTTCCCCATTGACCTCGTAAAGTCATGAGATCTTGGTATATTTGATAACAAAATTATTTTAAACTCAAAAGAAACGCGCAACATGAATTTTCTCTCATAATTAATTCATTTCGCTTTCTTCGCATGCACTATTTGTTAGTGATAGTTAAAAATGGGTAGATTGTCCAGTTTAAGTCGCATTTTAGCTTAATTATATTTTACATACAATAATTATCTATGTGAAGAACTTTAACATAGACATTGAATTTTTCCGTGTATACACAAAAATTACTATCTTCTCAGATTCAGTATGTTCTTATCTGGGTTTTTTTTTAATATCCGATGAGTTTACTTCAGTGGATTATTTTACAAGTTGGTTTAAAATACAGGACAAAGGAAAATATCTTTTAGATAAGACATCTTGTGAAACATCTTATGATTTTGAACAATAGGGAATCCAGTGGTCATTCAGGAAGGTGCAACCATCACCCACAAGAGGCAAGGCCATCACCAATTGAGTCTTATGAGCCACTAACGCCCACAGAGTTCCGAAATGCATATTTCTCTGTTCTCCAATTGCTACTGGTGAGCACCTACACACACAGCGGGATGATACATCTAATGTCTCGATTAGGACTAATCTGCACCAGGGACACTATAGAACTCGAGTCGTTGAATCACACGAAACTCCCACTCGCTAGACAGACTGGACTACCACTGATAAAAAAAAAACATTAATAAAGGCATTGTGATATTCAAACTAACAAATTGCAAAGTGAAAGCACAGAAGTACACGAAGGTTATAATTAAAGTGAGTCTTTTTAGAGCCAATTATTGTTTTTTTCTAATGAATATATCTTCATGAAATATGGTGTGCATATATTAGAACCATAGGAAAATGGAAGTTGAATTAAAAAAAAAAAACAAAAAAAAAACAAAAAAAAAAAAAAAACACGTCATATCACAATTCAAATAGGGCAGTTTAAGAGTTTATGAGGAAATTAACTTTATTGGTTTGTACCTTATCGGAAAAATTGTTTAAAGAATTGCAATCACACTTCATTGAAATCTTTCGCAAAAATAGGAACTCTTTTTTTCAGTTTTAATTATTCTTATTTTAGATTTTTTTTATTTAGATATTTTATCTTATGGCCATTCCCCTATACACATTTATGTTCACTTTGTTCTTTACTAATTTACACCGTACACTAGGTATAAATAAAAAAATTAGTTCTGCTGATGAATTAGAAAGGCAAAATATAGAAGAATTCAGAATATATTCAAATTTCTTATACGTATAATTTGAATGACGGGGCTTGTTTGTAGCATTTAGAGAAGATAAAAAATTAATGATTTCATTTGAGTTCAAGCCCAAAAGACTAAGTACCAAACATTTACATAGAGTACTACATTACAATATACACCAATATTTTTTTACGTGAGAGAGGGAGATACTATTATCAAAAATTTAAACATAAAAATTATAGAAATCCGAATATGCAATGTATGAAGTTTTTCAACGAGGTTCAAAGACCATTTACTTTAATTTTAAAGTATATTTCAAATTCAAGGTAAATGTTTTAAAGTTTTTTTTGTTCAAGCCAATGAGATTAAATTCATACATTGATAGTCAGGCTAAGGGACATAGTCTTCCTCTTCAAAGTTATATATTTAGATATCTATCAACCTACTTAACTAGAAGATGTTAACTAGTTACTAAAAATGTATAAAGGTTCCAAATCTAGAACTGCAATAGCAATCCCTTTATTCACTTTATATGTACTTATATTTTTAAGCCTTCCGATGATTTCCGCCATCCTACAAAACCGTCAAGAATGATTGCTGTGAATGATCTTATGATGGATAAACTCCGTCTTTTCCTTTTTGATGAATAGGTGAAAAGTATGCGGGTGGCAAACAATATGGTGGCCCATTCCACCACAAACACACACAGCGCTCGAGTTTCATTGTACCCTCTCTGCCTCACCTGGTATCGCTCAAAGGGCCCCGTGACGCAACATGACGGATGGGGCCATGCTACTGACCTCTCAACTCTTTCTTATTTTCAGATGTATCAACGGCACGGGCCCACCCCCTTCTTAAAAGAGCATTGATATGGTATTGGGTGGGTTGGGCATATTGCATCTTGTTTTCATGGCGCGAGAGCTACACGAGAGCTGGACTACAACTGAAACACCTCAACTTTTGAACATAACATGCGAGAACCAATTCCATCTCCTATATAACCAACCCATTTAGCAGACAGACCTGTCATAACATGAGATATAGTATCTTTTGCAAATGTTGTACTGTAATCGTCATTAATGAAATATTATCTGCGGTAGAGGTATTTTAAAATTAAAAGCTTATCATAAAAACTAGCCAACTAAATTCATTTCAATGTTTAATATCATAAGTAAATTGAATATATGGTCCATAAATTGTTTACACCACTGGTTACATTTAAAAGTTATGGAGATAAACGAAAACTAACCAAAATTTGAATAGTGTAAAAATTAAAACTATTTTAAAGTTAAATTTCTTACTTCGATATTTCAGTATTAGAATAATAAAACGAAGGGATATGATAATAATTTTAACGTGTTTTTTACATTTGCTATTTTGTTTTCCATTATTAACTAAAGTACTCTGCGTTACCCTGAATTGCAGAGTTTTCCTGAGCAATACTTTTTATTTTCTTCGATACCATTTCGACAGGTATGCAATTACTATATATTCATTGATTAATTATTAGTCAGTTTAAAGAGTTGAATTTTGCTTTTCTTTTGATCGGTTCTGTTGTTAACATTGTTTCGAAGAGTTCATCAGGTAGACTTCTTGGTTGAAAGGAAAGTGTTTCTTTTGTTGAATAGTAAATTCAAATTATTCAAAAAATGATAAATTAATAAAAATGATTTTCGCATAGTTCATTATTGATCTTAATATATTCATAACGATATTTGCAATCTCTGCTACAGAGGAACATATTCTCTATGTAGGTCGTACTTGTACTAAAATTCTATTTTGAGGATTGGGAAATGAGGATTTTGTTGGATTTTTGAATTCTCATACAGACATTCAACTTCATCTTGCATTAAACGTCAAGTATGAATAATTAACTCAAACTCAAAATAAAATTATAGATTTGTATAAAAACGATATAGACAGACTCTTCATTATAGATTTTTCTAGAACCAAAGTGTGATTTTAGTTTCAAAGTAATTTTTTTATAAAAACCCCAAAGCAGTATTCTATTCTTAGGAATTATAAAAATGCATTATAAAAGTGTTAAATTAAGGAATCCTACTAAGCACTTAATCACTCAGGTCACAGTACCACACACCATAACCCTTATCAGAAACTATTAACCCATCCCGATGCTTTGGTGGAGTAGCACTAACATCTCCGAGGGGGGTCCCACGACGTTCATTAAAATCGAAATTCCAACCACCAGAGTGACCATATACAGATACATCACTTCCTCATAACTTGCGCCTACACATCCCAGAAGGTCAGAGAAGGATATAAAATTTTTGATTCCCAACCAACAGATTTATTTCCTCCCAAAACAGCAGGGGGGTATCGAATTGATCGCGCAATTTTGAATGAGACTGTATGGCTGTGAATCGTGTTTTAAAAACGTGGATAGAAGAGTTCTTTCAGAGAAATTTGTCAATAAGTTGTTAGTTGTATTGGAATGTTATTGCGCAAAGGCCATCCTCACTCACTGAAACACCATAACATTTATACCGGGAAGGGGGAGGGGGGATATTCCAAATTTGCCGTCTTGAATGAGACAAAAATTCAAGATCTTCCCTAAAAGTGAAGAAAAAGAAATTATGTCAGGAGCTATTATTACATTTACTAATAAAAAAATTATTGTATCTACGGCACCATCTTCAATCGCGGTGAACGAATGAGACAGACCTTTCACTTTTCGGACTTATAGCATTTTTGATGGCGATAACCTCAGAACTGTGAAATTTACAATCCACCTTTGAAATTCTTTGGCTCGCAATCACCACTCCAAAATATCATAAACACTCTATTAATGCATCATTTTTATAAGCAAGCAATAAGCACCTTTTCAAATAAAAAATACATCAAAATTTGCAAATATTACGTTTCGTAAATTTTACTTATTTTACCATTTCCTATTATTTTCAATTACAAATTTCCTACATGATCTCGATTTGGTGGACTACAGCACACATAAATTAAATTAGCAAAGATCTTCCCTATACTCAATAGCAGCTTCACAAATAGCAGATGTTTCCTCTTACGTTACACTTTTAGTATTTTTGACCGTGATATCATCAAAATTTTGCCTCTAACGTGATACTTTCAGATTTGGATTGCTTCCAGTGACTATACTCTACAAAAACATGCACAACCACCGGGTTTGCCTCATTTCGGAACAATGGGGCAATATGATCGAATTAATGGCGCAATTCCCGAATACTATATGAGTGTTGACTGCGTCATTATTTTTCTTTCAATAAAGATGACGCAAAAAGATAACGAGACATAAAGGACAGAAGGGTCCTTTCTTCTGAAGGATGGATGAAAAAGTTTATTATTCAGGAGCACTTTCTTCTTTCTTGTCTATTTTTGGTAGAACCTTAAGGATTTCCATCAACGTTTCGTTTTGTGGCCTGATTTTTATCTCTATGGGGTGTCGTTTCTACGCCCTCTCATTTTGTCACACAAGCGAACATTAGTTGCAATTATAAGTGAGGAAAGATTCCTTTTGATGGATAGGGTGTCTTCTGATTAGGATCTTCGCAGCCCACCCAGTGCTCTGGAGATATAGCGTGAAATATGTTAGCTATGTCGTTTATGTATGACTGCTACGCAATGCTGGACACTGAAGTTGTCAACATCACCATTACCATGAAAGATTTCTTTTTATAAGTTTGTTGAAGATCGAAACTGACAATTTCTTATTTCATTGTCTAATGAGTTCTTATGAAATAGCCTTGAAACTCTTAGGATCCATAGATACAGCAAATAAAGGAGGAGGGGTTGCACTGATCTTGAATTTTTGGGAGCAATGATGCTATAAGACATCAAATTGTCCAACTTTTTATTAATTTTTCCAATCAAAATCTTTTCAAACCTGTTTGGTTTTCAAATATGTTTTGAGAATTCAGGGAAGATTTGCTTTTTCTTCGACCCTTAAAATGCATAGATGCTTCCATATATCCAGGAATCTGTCTTGTGTTTAATGCCAATCTATGAATAAATTCCATTTGGCAGTTTTACAGAAATGTTAAAATGTAACATATTTATGCAATTTTGCGGCATAATAATAACAACAGTTTGCAAATGCACGAAACTGATTAATATGACCATACAAATAATTCTTTAATGCAATTTATAAAAATTTTAATAATCCCAATACAGAGATATTTTAAAAATTTCAGCATACATCTTTTACATAGCTATTCCCACAATAACCGTTATAAGTATAATGCATCGAAATATATCGTTTATAACTTACATTTTTCAACTCTTAACAATAATCTAAAAATTACCAATTATCGTGACTTAGAGAAATTCATAAAGAGATTTTTCTAAAGCTATATGTAAAATGTTTTTCTTTTTACCCTCGATGGACCATCGAAGGTAAAAAAGGAAGGTATTCATTCTGAACTAAGTATTGCTACAGATGTTTACGAACAATGGATTGAATAAAAACTTAATAATTAATTATAGAGATATCTGTTAAAAAATATAACGTTTATTGAAGAACTGCTACAGGTATCAAATCAACAAAAGTACTATCGTATAAATAAGTTTAAATTAAGTAACATACGTAACGTTTATATTACGTAAAATAACGTAACAAATTTAAGAAAAACTTGTCCTTTACTTTACGGTACTAATGAAATCAGAGAAATCCCACAGAGCATTCAACGCTAAGTAAACAAAAAAGTTTAAAGTTAAAATATTGCCCTTTTTATTTACTTACTTCAAGACTCCTAATCGTATTCAATAAAAAAAATCTATCCAATTTAATTTAAGTCTTCCTTGAAAATTTCTAAAACAAAAAAAGATCCTTCAAACAGATGGTTTATTTAATTCTCCGAGATAAAGTAATAAACACGTTCTATAACCTGGTTTATTTTTCAAAGAATTGCTGCTAAAGATGGCATTCAAAACCAGGTAGGTTTTTACAACAAACTCACAAACAGGCATCCTCCATGAACCTTATTCAACCACATATATAAACCATTTCTGTAACGAGCCGCAACGAATTGTCGTTTTACTAACACTCAAGCCTTCAAGCATCATCAGTTTTCGAAGAAATGAAGTAAGGTAGAAGGAAATTTTATTTTGTCTTGCCTAAACTTTCAAGACAAGATTTTTTTTATTTTATTTCGTGTTTGCTTGTTGTTCGTTTAACCTCAATAATAAACAACAATTAAACACGGATTACGTATCTACAGGATTATGCTTGAACGTGTTGTGCAATAATGCCCCACATACAACCCCAGTATCTTCAAAGTCTACGGTACATTAAAAGTAAAGGAGATCGGTAAAGTGGATTGTGTGGACTAGAGTGGATTGTGTGGACTAAAATTGTTGAAACATACATAGTTTTGTATAATAATGGTGAATGAATACGTCAAATCTGAATACAAAAATCCTTACAACGCGGTAAAAGAAAGCAATTGTAAATCGTATAGTTCTGTTTGTCGCCCCCCCCCCCCCTCCCCCCCTTCCCCAAAGTTAAATAATTTTCGTAGTGCTTTCCCCTTTACTAATTAAATTTAGAGTACTTTTTAATTTTCACTGCATATTAAGGGTTACAAATATTATAATATATTTATTGGCTTTTATTTTCTGTGGCACAATAGCTGAAGGTCTTTAGGAAATTTTAAATGTAATATATTTATTTTTTATTTTCTCTGAAATTAAACTTATATTTTTAATCTATACGCTTTTTATCTTTCATTCTAATGAAATTAAATATAAATTCAACAATAAGTATTTTTTGCCTAAGGTCAAAAACGCATCATTTTGGTGCCTGTCTGCTTGTCTGACTGAAACAATAAAAGTAAAATAAAGCGGAATTGAGTAATTTAATAGATTTTGATATAATTGAGTTCAAACATAGACAAATAAGAATTTCTATAATTTTATAACATTATTTCTTTAGATTTTAATTTTTTTTTATCTGTATTAACGGGATGTAGCACCAAATGAAGGCTATAGATGAGATGATCGGGTTCATCGAGCATTTTATTGGGCACAGGTTCGAATCCCACTTCATCCGATTAACCCTTTCGGGAACAGTAGTCTCATACAGACTTCCATTATTATTATTTTTATTCTAAGTATTTTTCATTTATTTTTTTATTAATATTTTAATAATCAAGTTAAACTTGGTTTCGGTCACTGGGGACTTAATCTACGAAATAACTAACCGAATCTGCATCCACCTGCTGAAAATAGCTTGTTCATAAACTGCCTATTAATTTGCTGTTACGATAATAAAAAAAAAGTATCGAGTGAATGCTCCCTACGGGATACGAAACTGTGATTGATTTTGCTTAATATATCTCAAAATCATATTTAAAGGTAATTATAAAACGCTGATGTAAGAATAAAACAACGTTTATTTACAATTCCCTCACTTGGTTAGTTTACAAAATGTTAGGTCTGAGCCTAAATATTTACTAAGCCAAAAGGCTAATACATTCACAGCTTAAAGGCCTGTGGATTTCCTGCTCGGAATCTAAGACATCTCTCCCTCTTCCATAAAAGGGGAGGCAGTGAAGTCCTTCTCAAATAGTCCGGTCAACTTGTTAATATCTATGATAGAAGCACTCGGTATGTGAGGATTCACACTAACCGCTTTTTTTTTCCCTTCTCGTATTTTTGCATTTGTACCACATATTTATTAAATTAAATCCTAATATTAAAAGCGTAAGAAAATAACATTTGCACATTATAAGAGAATTTCATTCCAATAAAATTTATAGATTGTCTTCCCACTCTTATACTTTATACTATGCAATACAGCAGATGTGAAAACTGAAAATGTAAAGATCCATGATTTATTCAAGATAAATTAAGTATCTGTGCAAACATAAATAATGTTTATCGATATTTCTCAATGCTTTCAATTTCACATAAGTGCAAATTAGTAGTACAAGGTAATTAAATCGTTAAATCTAAAAAAGAATACGTCAGTAAGTTTTCAGTTGGAAATCACACTATTTTACATTTAGCTATTCAATTATAATTTCGCAAGAGACATACATCACAACCAAATAAGGCTATAAGTCAAAAAATTTCAATTTTTATTATACTGATTATATATTTAATTTAAAGTTCATTTTCTATAAACGAAACATCATTGAATTATAGCTTCACAACTCACTAAAAAAATTCTAAGCATTTATCTCGAGATATAACGGAGCGTTTGTGAGTCCAATCAGAACAGAATTGGATTTACCTCATTCTTCTCTAAAGTTTCTCAAATGTTACATCGGTTCGTTTGGTTCTGAGGCAGATATATAGGACTATGGTTGTAATTTTTATGTTTAAATAACTAAAAAAGACACATTAAGAATATATCTTCCAGCTTCATTAATAAATAAGCCAAACTTATTTCTTATATCATGATATCAACTGAAGTCATATACTTGTGGACGTTACAAGGTTATTTCTAACAAAGTCTTAAAAGATACTTTTAAGGTTAATATCAAGTTATCAAATATTTTGTAAATAATAGAAATCAGCTATTATTCACAAAATGGCACTGCATTTTACTAAATTAGATTCGTAGATGGGAAATATGATTTCATATTCTTCAAAAAACACTCGACGTGTAAATCAAGATCACATTCGAAAGGAGAAACCAAAATGCCTGAAATGTTCCAACATAAACTAAAATTCAAAACGATTTTATTTTTCTCTATATGTCTCCTAGTGGAAATTTAAGTTGACATAATGACTTTCCGATTGCTTCTGAAACTCGATGATTTAATTTATTTTCAGGTGAGAAGTCAATTTTTCCTTAAACTGTATTGGGATCACTCATTTATTATTTAGGATCACTAATATATTACACTATTGATAAAAACGACAATTTCGGTTCCCCATCTATCTACGTTCCAAGAATGCTCCAAGCCGCAGTTTACCAGCCTTCTATGAAAGTGCACAAACGTCTCTTTAACGTATGCAAAAGATCAATTAAAGTCTTCATCACAAACACTTTATTTTGCCCAGATAACAACACATATCACATTCTGCCATTTGCATAACAACAAAGCCCTTTCACCATCAGTAACTGGAATGCCACCGACCTTCAAACCATTCTCATTCTCCTTTTGTAAGCGTGAGAGAAATCAACGTCAACGCGTTCTCAAAAGCCTCAAAGTTTTCAACGCGTGTCTTTAAAGAGTCTCCTTTCCTTGTCACTCACATAAAAAGAAGATTGAGAAATGTTTGTCTCACAACACATTGTCTCAAACACAAAAAGTAACAGACGGAATCGGGTGGCGCGAAACGGGCACCTTTATTCTGGAATTCGTTTCGTCACTGTCAACACAGAATGGAATGCCTTTACAGTTCGGCTGGAGGAATTTATTCTGCACATCTATAGGGTGTTAGGACCAGGGCTGCTTTTTTATCTCTGAGAGGCGACTTCATATCGTCTGGATGCTGAGATTGAGATCGGCACTGTATGTTTGAGGATGGTAGGGATAGATAAGTTAAATGGTCAAGGGAATGCCAAGCATGTCTACGACTGGGAGACGTCCGATGAGAGATTGTTTTTGAAAGAAGATACAATGGGTTTTTAAAATAAAACTTGGATTTATCTGTCTGAGAATTTAGTCCCATATGTAATGAAGGAACTTGTTTTGAAATGATTTAGTAAAGATCCTTTTCACAAAAAGTTCCTTTACTGCCTTGGTTGTGTCATATAAATAGTATTTTTTATGGTATAATGTAGCAAACATATAGTACTTAAATTTGTGCGGTAAAAAGTAAAAGAAAAAAAAACTTGGATTGATAAAAATAATAAAAGACTGGATTTTTACCGAAGCATACATTAAGGAGATAAAACTCAATATCATTAAAAAAAAAGTGTATTTGGTATTTTAATATGAGGATATTGGCATAATGTATGTGAATAATTCAAGGGTAGCATTTTTCTATTCACTATTAAGAAATTTATTCAGTTTCATAAATGGACTTCAGTTTTCTACCTAAGTACTTCTTATTTACCATTAAGCTGAAATTACTAGTTAAGAACCATTAAGCTGAAATTTAGAGTTTTTATATTGGAATTATGTACTTGAAAATGTTCTCCTATATACTCATATAAAACCAGTAATTATTTAAATAGGTGCAATTTTATTTTACAAAGGAAGTTACTTTTATACGACAAGAAGTAAAAGATATGAAATGACAAAATTCCTTTTCCTTATGCATATAAGTCTACAATGTACTTTTAATTGTTTGTACGATGATATTCCGGGCATTTTTAACTTCAGTTAAAGTACGGTGCAATAACAAAAGTACTTATTTTCAATTCCAAGAATGACTATTCTGGTACCGACTTATTGTTGTATGACAATCATCTTACAATGGTACACCCTGTTTTCTGTTATCTCGGTTCTGTGAAACCGCAAGGAATGTCCCATTTCACAATCACAAACCACAAAGAAAAAGTCACAAACAAAATTACCCCTTCAAATTCCTAAAGCAAACACCTCATCTCGTAAGGAATTTTTTCCTATCAGAATAGTTACCCAGCAGTAGATTATCCTCAATTTTAATCCATTCTCAGCAGAAGACCATTGATAACAGAAGGGGTATAAGCGTCCTTTTTGAGAGAGACCACCATGGCGGTGAATTCCTTCCTTGAAAAAGAAAAAAGGGGGACAAAAGGAATTTGGAAACCTTATTCTTTCGACCCTTTTACCCCTTTTTTTTCCTATGCGGAAGCCTTATCCACTTTGGAAAGTGAAGGAGTGGAAGGTTTACAATCTTTTTTACTCTCACCTTTGTGCGGCTTTTGTGGGTACAACAAACAGAATGTGATCGTGAGTTCATATCACGCTGGAACCTCCGGTTCTCTGTTTGGTGACGCGTGAGAATATGTTTTGGAGGGAATACGGATGTGCAAGATCGAGTTGGTTCAGTTTGGTATCTAACGAAATATTCTTTTCGTTTGAATTGAGATTGTTAAAGGAAAGCTTTGCCAGTTACTTTTTTAACAGGATGTGGCAGAAATCCTATGCTGAGACAAGTTCAAAAGGGTTTATTTGTATTTCGATCAATCCTACTTTTTTTTTTTCAGTAAACAAGATTTTACGGAAAAAAAATTCCGATCCTAGGCCTTTGTATATATTTTAAAATTTCATATTTTCCTAAAGTTATTTATCTGTTCTAGTAACATTTCTATTAATGAATACTGCAAAGCATAATTTTTAGTGGGATTCATCTTTTGGCAACTCTTGAGACACGGTAGCGACTAATCACAAATTTAATTTTTCACGTTAAAGTTAGCCAACCTTACAATGCTTATTTTACTTTTTTCGAAATATTGTATTTTAATATTGAACCTAATATAAATAAATATGAATATCTAATATAAATAAAGAATAGCACAAAATTCTGTTATAATATGAAACCAATTACAACATGAATATTTCAACATGAAAATTTTATTACACGTGTAAATAGAAAGTAATTATTTAAACAGTAAATTTAGTTTTAACAGACAAATATATCTTTTACAAAACTAAATAAAAAAAAATCTTCTAATACGTGAATTTTAAATATTTTTTATTCTATAGATCAAGTTAAAATTCGCAAATAACATGTCAACTAGACAGTTGTACGTGCATCGTTAACGAAAAACAAACTTTTGAACAAGATGTTCCTTCAATAACTCACTCATGTTATTATTTCTTGATCACTGCTTGTTGAAATAGAGCACAAAATTTAAGAATGGTAGAATTAAAAATAGACAGTTCCCTTATCTTCATTTTATTGAAGTTATAAAAGAGACGTCCTTTAAGTATCTGACACTATCCGCAACCCAAGTAAACGGTTGAGGGCAAGACTCGAATAACAAGATAAAGCTCCTTAAAGGGTTAAGGAGTTCAGAGTGGATTCGGCAACTCCTTCGCTCCTTTCATCCTGAGGTGGTTCGATATGGAAGAGCGAGAGAGAGAGTAGAAACCCATAAATCGCTCACTTTTGATAAACCAAGCCAAGTGAATGCTCCACAGTGATGAGGAAGTGGGCAGAAACCAATCCTTATATAAAGGTTGTAAATCGGTGACATGCTGTCTGCCGAGAGCGACGGCAAACCCACGTGGTGGCGCGATCAGCAGCGCAAATTGGGGGCGAAGGCTGGACTTGAAATTGGCCTCACGTACTCGTTATTCAATGGGCTTTTTGAAGAAGTTGCATCATTTTTGGTCGAATGAAAGCTTTTGTGAAGGGTCGAGTGACCTTCCTGCCGGCTTTTAGGGATTAATCGATGGTAAATCCATTAGGTTCCAGCTATTTCTAGGGGATTTGGAAGTGGTTAGTGAGCGGCGATAGGACTGATGGTGTTGTTGAACACATAAATTGGTTTATTTTGAGAATGCATGGTTTTCTAATTTGTTCAAGAGGTCAAAACTCAAAACAACTAAGAGTCGGATTAAGAAGGGTTATTATCGAATCCGGAAAATGGAGAAAAGATTTTTTCGAAACTGGTGAAAAGGAAAGAGCTTTTTATTGCAAAATCATAAATCATCAAAAGAGGTTATGAACTGGATCTTTTCGATTCTAAAAGGGTATTCGATTTCAAAAGTCAATCTAAAAATAAAATCGATTCTGTGTCATTAAGAGCAAGATTCTGAGAGATTGAGCCACTTAACATTAGGGGGTGATTCACACCATCTCCGAATGTCCCCAAAAAATTACCAGTTCCTAATACCCTTATTAGATGATAAAATCTGAAATTATTTGTTTCGTAGTTGCACAGCTCAAATTCTATGACGTGTCAAAGATCACCTTTAAAAATGAAAAAATTGGTGTTTTTGTGACACATGAAAACTATTTTTATCCGTCTAAAACTTCACAAGCAACTTGCCACCTGCATTTCTTCTGTTATGGAATGTACTAGAATAGATCTTTATAAAACATATAAAAAGTTCATTGCAAGTCAATTGCGCCAGGTCATTCAAGGTCATGAAATGTCCAGGTTTTCATGTTTTTTACCATTTTCAAGACTGAATTATATCTTGCGCGTTTGATTTGTCACTTCAAACTAGGTGTCATTGGATAGAGCTATATTAGTACTATTAATTAATACATAAAACATTGAGGCAAGTTGAACATGTTGGAAGTTATTTGGGGCTAAAATCGAAAAATCTCCGAATTTGACACAAATTTGAGCTCGTATATCTTGCTGCGGAAGCAATATATTGACACTACGCTGAGACTATTTAAACACTATTTTATTATACTTAATGAGAAATTAAACTTTATTGAGGCAAGTTGAAGAGAAAAAAATAAATGATTTTTTTTTGTTGCACCCTATTTTTACATATTGATGCATTACTGTATTCATTCATGTTTTCAAAAATTAATCGGTTTTCACTTCACTCGTCCTCATGTTTATAACAATTGCTTGTTGTATGTCTTTTAAGCTAGGAACTGTGACTGGATTGGCTCCAGAAAGTTTCAAAAGACGGGGGGAAAAACCGAACTTCGATGCACAGTGTCGATAACATCAAGCAATGGCCACTTAAACTTAACAGCTCCTCTCTGGTGAAGAAATTCCATTTGAAACACGTCATCCCCATAATTTTCTAGCAGTTTACCAATGTAAAATCGTTTATCGTACAGGACTGCGTATAAAAAATGGGGCTGAATCTCATATTCGCAGCCTTGATCAGCAATTAGCTTTATCTCTTTTATGATATTCTCCATTTGTTGGGGGACTGTAATTTCGATTTCAAATGTGAATTCACAGTGCAATCAGTTCCAGGCACAAGTCAGACCAAACCCTATAGACGAAGATAATATCATTTAGCCAAAAATTTATAACTCTGATGTTTTGACCAGAAGGAAATTGCTCATCAACGTTTAAAACTGCAGATGATTTGTCCCTACATATTGCTAGAGGAGAACGCCAAATTCCTAAAGCAATCACAGGTCAAGACAAATCCAGGAGTGCATTTTCAAAAAGAATGGAAGCAAGGACCAAAAAGACTAATTAAGAAATTACTGCAGATTTTGAAGAACCCACTATAGAGAATAGAAATTGTATCTATTCATGCCATCTACATACCTGATTGTCTCCAATGATTCCAAGATAAAATTCGTCATCTTGTTCAATGACTTCATCTTCAATAACACCGTATATTTCAATCGTACCTTTCATTCTGTGGAAATGTGACATAACTTGTTCCCGTGTCAAATATTCATTTGAACAAAATTTCTTCTTTCCGTCAACTGTGAGATTTCTCATCATACTTGCAACAGTTTGGGGTGTTAATTAATTTCCTGTTTTATTTCCTTTGTTGAAGTATTCTAAACTGTTTTTGATTTTGGTTCTTGAACTTTCCTTTTGGGTTTCAGTGCCTATCCTTCTTTGCGTACAAGACATGATTATATGTAATTTTTATTATCTGTAGTGGGTTCTTCAAATGCTGCAGTAATTTCATAATTGGTCTGTTTCGCCACTGCTTCCATTCTTTTTGCAAATGCACTTCTGGTTTTGCCTTGACTAGTTATTATTTTAGAAATTTGATGTTCTTCTCTATAGCAATATGTAGGGACAAATCCTCTGAAGTTTCAAATGTTGATGAGCATTTTTTTTTTCTGGGCAAAACATCAGAGTTATAAATTTATGGCTGAGTGACATTGTCTTCGTCTATAAGGTGTGGCCTGACTTGTGCCTGCAACTGATTGCATGGTGAATTTCCAGTTGAAATCCAAATTACTGTCCCCTAACAAATGGAGAATCTCATAAAAGAGATAAAGCTAATTCCAGATAAGAACTGCGGATATGAAATTCGGCCCCATTCTTTTTACGCTGTCCTATATACAATAAAATGATTTACATTAGTAAACTACTAGAAGATTGTGGGGATGACGTGTTTAAAATGAAATTTCTTCATCAGAGAGGAGCTGATGAGTTTAAGTGGCCATTGCGTGATCCGAAACTCAGTTTTCTTTGGTACTTTGCAACTTTCTGGAGCCGATCCAGTCAAAGTTCCTTAAAAAGACATAACTTAAAAGACATACTACAAACAATTGTTATAAACATGAGGAAGAGTGAAGTGAAAATAGATTAATTTTTAAAAACATGAATGAAAATAGTAATGCATCAAGATGAAAAATGGGGTGCAACAAAAAAAATCATTTAATTTTTTCTCTTCAACTTGCCTCAATAAAGTTTAATTTCTCATTAAGTATAATAAAAGAATGTTTAAATAGTCTCAGCGTTGTGTCAATATATTGTTCCCGCATCAAGATATAGAAGCTCAAATTTGTGTCAAATTCGGACATTTTTCGATTTTGGCGCCAAATAACTTCCAACGTGTTCAACTTGCCTCAATGTTTTATGTATTAATTAATAGTACTAATATAGCTCTATCCAATGACACCTAGTTTGAAGTGACAAATCAAACGAGCAAGATATAATTCAGTCTTGAAAATGATAAAAAACATGAAAACCTGGACATTTCATGACCTTGAATGACCTTGCGCAATTGACTTGCTATGAACTTTTTATATGTTTTATAAAGATCTATTCTAGTACATTCCATAACAGAAGAAATGCAGGTGGCAAGTTGCTTGTGAAGTTTTAGACGGATAAAAATAGTTTTCATGTGTCAACACCAATTTTTTCAATTTTAAAGGTGATCTTTGACACGTCGTAGAATTTGAGCGGTACAACTACGGAACAAATAATTTCAGATTTTATCATCTAATAAGGGTAGCAGAAATTGGTAATTTTTTGGGGACAATCGGAGATGGTGTGAATCAGGGGTGGTTCAACTTCTCAGAATCTTGCTCTTAAAACTTGTGGACTTCAAACTATCAACTGTTTTTAAATTAATCAAATCAATTATAATTATATTGTGCATTTAAATCCATTATACTAATGCCTATTGTCCCTTATAAGTTATTGAGTAATGGAATGAAAAGTAATCCCAAATCTTCAAATCTAGTGTAGAATATAACTATTCAATTTAATAATCAAAGGCCGTCTCATCGTACCAGCAATCAATGTTACGATGCAGTGTGATGTCATAAATAAGAGGGTCATTTTTTGAGATATTTCTAGGAAAGGGGATGGGGGGGAGTGAACTTTGACCTTACTTGATGCTTTTTGTCTAAAAATAATTAACATCAGAAGCGGCGCTCATATGAGTTCTTGAAGACCTTAAAAAATGCTTCTAAAAATATGCTTTTGCAAGTTGCTTAAAATTACATTAAAATCTGTCAAAAATAGGGAAGTCCTTAATTTTTTTTAATGTTATTAAATTTCAATAGGGCATTTAGAATTTAATGTTTTTAGTATTAAAAGTTTAATTATTGCAAAAACTACAAATTCCGAAAGTAGTTTTGTACACAATTGTAACAGAACACCAATACGTTGATTCTTGACTCAATACAAGCTCAATTCTGATTGAATGAATTATGATTGAACTATACGAACCATTTATTTATGAGTGCTTTATTTTATTTATGAGTGCTTATCAAATCATACATAATGAACTTGAAATCAGATTTTTCGTTTAGGATAAAAAAAGACTTTTATAGCATGTTTTGTATCTTTTTCGAAACGGTTTCTAGATAATATTATTGCATCCCTATATTTTATATCTACCCATATATATAAAAAATGTTTTCATAAATCACAAATAACTTTTCTTTAAAAAAACCCGGAAGCAATTAAAAATTTACCACGACTATTCAGGGAAAAAGGCCTTCTGAGTAAGAAACAAAATTTAATTTTGTCCGCCGAAAAGTATCTCTTAACCAAAATAACTTTAAATAAAACTTTAAGTTTGGAATTTAGTGGAATTCAACAATTTGGATTAGAGGTCGGAAATATCGATCAAAATAAATATCGATACCATATCGTTGCATAGAAAAAAATATCGATAAAATATTGATATATCGATACATGAATTTTTTTATTTGATTTTCAATTTTGCCAGAAACGAAGTTTTTCAGTGTAAATTTCTACTTTTCATGAATTCATGACAAAAAAATTTTAATAAATAAATTATAAAAATTGTTTTAATAAATGAACTATAAAAATTGTTTTAATAAATTAATTATATAATCAATCAGAATGAATAAAATACATTTGGATGTCAATGCATAAATTCACATTTATTTTCAAAGAAGAAATTTTGAAAAGTAGTTTACCGCATATTTGGCTGATAGAGATTTTTTTAATATTTAAAATTATATGCAAATGCCAAGCACACGTTGGCGACAGAAAAGGCGCTATGTTAATGACTACTAATAAATGATCTTATCTTTCCATTACATTATGATTTCTTTTTGGTTAGGGTGCCATTTTAACTGTTTCTCAACCAAGTCCAAACTTTAGTTTTGAAGTTTTTGAAAAGGGAATAAAGGAAATCGATAAAACACATGGAACTACAAAACGATCAGCAAAAAACTAAAAATGTTTGAAAATATCGTTATATCGGTGACTTGTATCGATATTTAAAAAAAAATATAGATAAAAATATCTTCGTATCGATATATCGCTGACCTCTAATTTGGATACATTGGATATGTGTTGAAACACAATATTCTTCAAGAACGCGGCAGTAAGCGGAAGACATATGAAATCCGATAGCCGTGTCAATGTAGCGAAAATTTATTAATCTGAAAATTTTTGAAAATCGGAAAACAACTCTATTAGGTACAAAAATATATTTAAGAACACGAATACTTCAAAAATATAAGCTCGAAAAATTAAAAATTAATTTCCTGAAAGTTTTATGTAATAAATCCAATAAGAAATAAAAAAATAGTTAAAAAGAAAATTTATTTGTGGGAATAGACCCCAGTAAGATAAATTTGCGGGAAAAAAAAAAAAAATCTTAAATGTACAATCTGATGGATTTCTAAAAATAGTTATTATAAATGAATCAATGGGTTGCGACGATGTTTACCAAGTCATTTTCTAGATCAAAACCATCCATTATCTGAATTACAAAAAAAAAAAAAAAAAAAAAAAAAATGAAATCCTTCAATTGACGATTTTCAAAATGATGATCATTTGAATATATTATAATGCTCCCCCCCCCCCTTTTTTTTTTCTTTCTCCGTCCTCTCTTCCCATAATTAACCTGTAAAATACTCTAAATCGTGTGTAAAGCCAGGTAGTTATTTTAATTCATTTATAACGATTACATGCGAAGGCATGGTGGTCCTTAATTATATGAGTGTTCACTATACTTAAAGAAATTATTATATTAATTTGGTATATAATCTCCAATTACTGGCAATCGGATTTGCAACGATGTCATTTGCATTACCCCAATTATTACCACGTTTAGAAAGCAAAACGAATAAAACCCGAGACAGTTGTTTGCTGTTCTGACAATGGCGTTTCATCTGTTAACTGAAAATTATAAAGCGAAACAAAACACATGAAAGAAAAAAAAATACCTTAAAAAAAATATAAACAACACATGGTCTCCCAGCTCATGTTTACGTCCAGAAAAAAAATTAAACCCACATGGCACGTAACTCTCAACACAAAGTGCACATAGTTGAAAAAATACTAAAACTCAAAAAGAACCGCTAGAGCATTTTAAAAACAACTCGACTGTGCGATAAAAACATCCAACAAGGGATATGAAAAGACTATGCCAGTAATGTATGTCAGAAAGAAACTGTGTAAATTAGAAAGCTACCGAAATGTTGGTTATATATTTATCATAATTTTTTTTCAGATAGCGGGATATGTAAAATTATAATACTGAATTAATTTAGGGATAAGAGTGCAGAAATTCTTTATTCCAAACATAGCGCAGAACTTGAGTTTGGCTACTAACAAATCTTACTCCTACATTTATTTAGTATTAAAATTTTGCATATCCTGCTTTCTGAAAATAAATTGTGAGCTACAAAATGTAGCAAAAACCATTTCATAATTCCATTAGCAGTGACTCGCTTTTTCAACAGAAAAAAAGCAGATTCTGTTTAAGTTGTTTAGAAGTAAATTTCAGGAAATTTTCATTACAGGATAAGGCGGCTGAGTTACGTTATAAAAATGTACCGTTACGAGAAAATATAATTACAAATCAAAATTTTGTTGAATTAACACTGTTGAGCAAATGATTCAATTCAGCAACGAAAAAAATCAGTTTGCGATGAGAAGCATGTATTCGAATAAAAATAAATTAACTGATCAAAAGAATAATTTTATAATTTGTATTATTAGAAATGAATTACTTCAAAAAAGTTACAATAAAACTCTGGCCTTAAAATATCATAAAAAGGGGAAGGGGGTAATTTTTCTTTATGAAACTTCCTTAGTGACAACTACAATTTTGAAAGGAATTCGCTTCCCTCAGCAAAACAAGAAAGTTGATCTTTCAAATTACGAATAACTACATGGCAATTTGATCCTGACATATGTTTCGAGCATCAGTTTTATGAAAATGGAAAACGAAACAGTTGGGATCCAAATGGTTTCTTTCGTACTCATTTCCTACGAAAGTATGACACCCTTTCCTATTAGGAATCGGGGTGGCACATGACATTTATAGGAGAATGATTTACAGTTACATGATTAGGGTCGTAACCAGAGTGTGGGAAAGGAGTCGCATAATTTACTGTTTATGACAGAAGAACACAAACGTATCATTTCTCAGAAATTGGTAAATTGCATTCTAAAATGGAATAAGAGAACACAATATGTCAGAGGAAATTAGTAATATAACATTAAAGCATGGGATCAGAAGATGGAAATGTCATTTTAGTAGTTATTAATACAACATTACATTAATTCATTACAAAAAACGAAAGGTGATCTACCATTTTTTCACATAGTTATTAAAAAATACCAACGAATTATGTTTGGAAAGTTAAGTGCTTTCTCGTTCGAGATAGATTCCCACACAGATATAAAAAACTACTTACATTTCCTTCACTACAACGTCCCAACAATTTTTCAATACTTACTTTAAAGGGAACAGATCGCGAATAACAATGGGGACAATTACTTTTCGTAGGCAAAATATAATAAATATATTAATTCATTCTTTTGAATACTAAACAGAAAATAGATTATTTTTCCCAACACAGGCGTAACGTAAAAAAAAACTACTATAAGCTTGTCAAAAGTCAAGTCACAACATAAGCCGAATCAATTGCTAAGATATGAAATTAAAAAAATACACACAACTCTAGCGTTCCAACCAATTAGCCAAATGTTTCAAATTGATACAACATACAGATTACACAAAAAAAAATATAATTGCATTCAAAACCAAAGTAGGGCCATCAGATAAATAAATTATTTCATCAAGGCTATTCCCACCTCAACAAGATGCTAATTTGAATAATAATCTTTTTAACAAGCATGATAATATTCCCCCGTTTCCTTCACCTAAATAGCAATCTACACAGGGTGAAAGAAAGGAAGAAAAAAAAATTTATTCGTTTGTAAATCCTATAGAAAACGTGTTCACAGGTGGTAAAAACAAAAACATTCCGAACAAAACGATTTCTCATTGCAGAACGTCTTATTAATTCGAAAAATGGTACTTAAGCACTGTGTTCCACCCAGTGTTAAGTTAGGTGGCTTATATTGCCAGAGGTATATTCCTCAACGGTAATAGATGATCTTGACTTGATGGGATAAATATTAATAGCTCAGTAATTGGTTTCGGAACTACTGTTTAGGTTTTCGTTTTAACGCTCTGGACTCAAGGATTGTGTGCTGTGTTTGTCAGTTACAGGTATAACGATGTTTATCGTGGTCCTTGTATTTTTATATTTAGCAAGAAAAATAGTTTAAAGATTGATGAACTTACCGTACATAATTAATGTAAGTTATAACTGTAAACTAACTTTCGTAGAATAGTTTGTTCAATATAATATATTGTGGTGACAAGACATGCGCGTTTTGAGTTTTAATTTTCTCTTATGGCTGATGTACTTTAAATTCATTACAAAGTCCTTATTGCAAGGTCATCGAAAAATTGCAAATTTCTATTTTAATGCATTTCATCATTTTGTTAAGTTTTCAGGCAAGATTAGGAGACCAATTAGTGTTACCAACAAGGTGTTTCAAACCCGTAAAAAGGCATTACGTTATGATACCCAAACTAGGTGTTTGGTTTGTGCACATCAATTGCTTACTGAGCCATATTTTACACAGCCATGCTTACAGAGAATTGGTGCACAGAACTTTCGGCATGCAAGGCCAGAGCTCTAACATCCCAGCCACAGTATAGGAAGTTGCACTTCGAAAGAGAACTCTCGTTGCTATCTTTAGAAACAGAATGAAAATTGTTTTATTATTCAATTTAAAATATCATTAGAGATTTAATAAATGAAAGATCGGTTTCAGAAATGGCGAATTACATACACGAGCTGAAAACGAAGCAGGTATATATACATCCCCTTTGAACATACGATAAATACATTTTTGCAGATAAAAATTTTGATGAACATCATTAGAATGGACAAAAACAGATTGACAAAATTGGCCGAGTCGGTCCATTAAACTATAGATTAAGGTATAGAAAATGCATATTGTTTTAAGGCTCTTATTGTACACTCCAGTGGTGAAAGCTCGCCAACGCATCAGACACTCAGACTAGGCACTCTAAGCGAAACATGCAATCCTATAGAGATTATTATACTGGACCACAGTTGCAGCTAGAAATTGCGCCTGTTGCTTCCACGTGTTCGTCACTGAATGGGCTCTGTATAATAAGGACCTAATATAGCATTTTTCCAAACGAAAAAAAAATCTCTTTTTTAAATTTGGCTAGAGTTAGAGTTGTAGTGCTTAAAAAAAATTTGCCGTAACGCAAGCTTCCCAATTGTGGTGGTAACCCCAACTGTAGCTGGGACTTTTTAATTATAAAATTCAAATTCTCAATATTATACATGATTTACCACACTAAAAAAAGCTAAACACTCTTAATTTACATATTTATTTTTTCAGTAACTTATATCACAATACATGCAGAAAGATTTATGAGTTATTGTAAATTAGTTTTTAAAAAAAGTGGCGGTACGCCGTACTGGCTCTCAAAAAAGTACAGGTTCGCCGTACCGTCGCGTATCAGCCGCACTACACCCTTGGCTAGAGTACCAGATATTGTTAAGTCAAACTTCTGCTGTCAAAACAAAAATTTAAACTGAAAATCAGCAGCTTACAAGTTCGTTCAGAAAGAAGAGGACAGTAAGGGTAACGGAGGTTTTGTCACAGAAAAAAGATATCCGAGTGAAATTGTTGCAATTAGGAGGGTTTTTTTAGCTTTGTTCGTAACCATATATCCCAAATTCAATTACCCAGAACATTCCAAGTTACCCAGATTTCTAGTATTTCCAGATTGTGTAGCCAGTAAGTCTAATATCAAATTGACATGCAGGGTAAATATACCTAAAATGAACCACTTTCCAAAATATGGACCACTGGAATATTTTAGTAATGAGAGCAGCTAACCAGACGGGAGTCGTCACTATTTGTAGCTTTTTAAGAGCTATCAAAAACGGAAAGGTCACTTTTATTAAATCAGTTTAAATGTAGGTTTTCCCATCTCTTTCGTTGGGAAGATTATCAAGCGTTTTCATCACTTCTTGAAAAGAGTTCTCGCTTCCTAAGGCAAGTTCATTCAACTTTTTTTTTTTTTACATAATGTTAATCTACAACTGATAAAAAAAAGTCTCATGTTTTTTTTTTTATTATTGCTATCATAAATTGAATATTTTTAGTGATTTTGTTTTTATAGACATGGTTGGTAACCCAAATCGATACTAACTACTACAGAATGTCCGAATCACATGTTCCTAATTTGAAGAGACTACTATACTCAACAGAAGAAAAAAAAAGAAAGAAAAAAAACATAAGACAAATTTAAAATTAGATAACAGGACTCGCAAAGTTTTTTTTGTTTTTTTTTAATCAGTGACCTTCAACGTGGACTCTTTTAGCAGCCCTGAGGATATCCAGTCAATACAACCCTGGCAAAAAGTATCCGATCACCGCGAAAGCAGTGCCCACGATACGTTACCATCAGTGGTCATTTTTCCACAATTTCAATGTTTTTTTCAAACCTTCGAGTCTTTTTGTAAAATATGACTAATTTATTCAAAGAATATTAAATAATAACATAAATTACAATTACCGTTAACAATTTACACGAAAATACATTGAATCGTGATGGAAAAAGTTTCCAATCATCACTTTGTGGAGAAAAAAGTATTCGATCGCAAACAAAAGCAATGCATTTTTAGTGATATATGCAATTTTTTTTTTACTCGGCGCATGTGTTCAAGTCAGTATAAAAGGTCGAATCGTGATTTGAAAGTTAAAAACTAGTTTCGCATCTGCGGAAGTATGATTCGAAAGAAAGAATTATCTAAAGATCTAAAACTTTTAATTGTTAAACGCTTAAAAAGCTGAATTTCTCAAAGAAATGTTGCTCAGACCTTTACATATGCTCAAAGTACTGTTTGAGAAAATTGGAAAAAATATCGCTCGAGTAATGATGTTAAAAATCTTCCTCGAAGCGGTCACCCACATGCAACATCAAGTAGACAAGACAGGAAATTGGTTAATCTTGCCAAATCTAAGCGAAGTTGTACGTTCAAACAACTTAATGCCGAGTGGTCAAAATATCGAGTAAAGATATGTGCACGTACAGTTCGAAATCGTTTAAATAACAAAGGATATCACTTCTGCAAAGCCAAAACGAAACCATATATGACTGAAAAACATAAGAAAAGTCATCTTCAATGGTGCAAGATACACAAAAGCTGGTCTTTTGATGATTGGAAGGTTATTTTTAGTGACGAATCTCGTTTTTGCCTAGGAACTGGGGATGTGACTGGAATCTTTGTGTGGAGGAGAGCTGATGAAAAGTTCAAAGAAGATTGTCTCAAAACTAAAACTCAATATCAGCGTTCATTTATGGTTTGGATTTGCATGACATCTCAAGGAGTCGGTAAATTGTGTATAGTGTTGCAAACAATTAATTTAAAGTATATATTGACATTTTAGAGCATTATTTGATTCCTAGCATCGAGGAGGCGTTTGGCGACTTCTTCGATTTCATTTTTCACGATGATAACGCATCCTGTCATCAAAGTAAACAGGTCAAGAACTTTTTTAATCGAAACGGAAATTCTCGAATACAGACTATGAATTGGAATGCAAATAGTCCGGATCTCAATCCAATCGAAAATGTTTGGAATGTTTTGAAAAGAAACATTGAAAAAAGAAGACCTACCAATATGGAAGAACTACTCCTAGCCATCAAAGAAAGCTGGGGTGAAATTCCATCAAATTTATGCCACGAGTTGGTCGAATCCATGCCTCGACGCTAAAATGCAGTGATCAATGCAAAATGAGGACCAACAAAATATTAAACTGAGTTGATCGAATACTTTTTTCTCACTAAGATGATAATCGGAAACTTTTTCTTTGAAGACTATATTTAATTTCCCCTTTGCATTGTTAAAGTTAATAGCAATTTATGGTATTATTATTGATTATTTCACAAAATGAGCTAAATTTTTTAATAGAATACTTTAATTTGAAAAATATATTGAATTTGTAGAAAAATAACCTTTTTTGCTAACGTATCGTGGGCACTGCTTTCGGTGATCGGATACTTTTTGCCAGGGGTTATAGTCCAGTTCCATGTTCGCTGTAGCATTTCCGTAGTCACAGTAGTTATTGAGGCACGAAGTGCTTCGGCATCATGAACGTTTCTTGAGTAGACTTTGTCTTTGACGTAGCCCCAAAAGGAAGAAAAAAAAATCCAGTGAAGTGACGTCTGTAGAACTTGGTGGTTAGGCAATCGGACCTCGCGTCGGGAATCATGGGCAAAATTACTGCAGGCCGGAAAATAGAAACTGTCCTCAAAATCAAAGAATTCATATACTAATTTTGCGTAATACCTCCAACGGTATCACTAATAGATATTTTTTTTAGTACACTGTTGAAATAAAAGACATTTGATTCGGACGCTTTGTGCTTTACTTTTCAGTTATAGAAAAAGCACAATAACTTATTCATTTCATTCATCAACAGACTACTTTGTAAACTTTTTTTATCTTTCTATTTTCATCAGTTACTCCTAATCTGTACTTTGTTCTGAATCTTTTAATTGCATATACTGAAATCTAATTTTGATAAAGTACACTTCTAAAGTAGTGTTAGTCCGCTGAACTGAACATCAGGAATTTTGGAAAGTCCAGAAAAAAAGCAAAGAAGTCATTTAGCCCTTTTACAAAGGCTAGGCCGATAGAAGGGACTTTTAGAACATATGTTAGCGGGTTACTTTCAATAGCCCGGGATTACAGGGAATGTTAGGAGTCAAAAGGTCAGTTGGGTATGAAAAGTCGGGAAATCTTGAAAAGGGGGTTTACATTCACTATTTCGTGTGAAGGCAGAATCGAGCAGGAGCCAGACGTCATAAATACTCGGGGCTTTTCAATTTTAGGTGAGGTTTACAAAGACTGGCGCCAACTTGGCGTTAGTTTGACAGCAAGCTGGGATTCAAAATTATTGGGGTCCAGCTGCTTTGCAGGTGTGAAAAAGAGGGGATTTGAAATTTCTAGGCGGTACACAGAATTGACGTCAGAAGGTCCGAGTCCAGTCTCTGACGCTTGTGGATCAGAGGCGGGAGCTCAGTGATGTTAGGGTTCACGATTGGCTATAGTTCAAAACCAGAGATTTGAACCTACGGATCCTTGGACTGGCTGGAGGTGAATTTTGACCCCGCCTTGGTCTTGACGTAAAAAGGGGGGGACACGAGAGCCCGAGGAGACATTCGGAGTTTTTGCTTGAAGTGGAGAGTGGGAGTTAATTAGCGAACGCCGCAGGCCCGTTTGGATTATAGGTTTTCCCGAGGATGGCAGAATACGCCATGACGAGTATGGCCCCAGGTACCGTGTTGTCAGTTATTCACATTTTAAGCTAATCTTCCAGCTTTCTGGCTTTAACTTTTGAGAAATTTTAATATTAAATCTTAACCACAAAGTAGCGAGGGCAACTGAATTCTAACCAAAATGACTATTTAAAAGAAATGTGTTTGAATATGTGTAAACAGTACCCGACTTTGGGTGTTTTAATATAAACTTGATAGGATTGGTAATTTAAGATCGACTTCGTAAAGTAGATTCAATGTTTAAAATTGGTAAAAGAGAAGCGATCATTAATTGTTAAACGTAACCTTCTATTCTGTAAAGTAAACCTAGTATTTAATAAATTTGTTTGTTATCACTTTGGTTATGTTTATTGAACAGCTTTTTCAAACCACACTCATCAAAGGAGTTCCACTATGCGATCTTTCGGCAGAGTTTATTACTAAGCATTTCACCCTTTAAGGAGTTTTAATCTTATTTATGTAAGAACCTGAGGTCTGTCTGCAGTTTAATTAACACAGACGGCACCAGACCAGTAGTAGCATTGAATAAACAACAAGTTGGATGGGGACTCTCACTCTGTCAACACGTTTCTATTGTAATACATCAGGTTCGTGTACTATACCCCCCCCCCCCCCTGCTGTCATAAATTAAAAAGCCTTAAATCCAAAAAAATTCAAATGCATATTTTGACGCTTTTACGTTTGTCCTTTGAAATTACATATTTTGTTATTGTAGTATAGGTTTGTATGACTTGGCCCATCCAATGAAATAAAATTATTATTTTCAAAGGACTAATTCGAAAGGGTCAAAATGCATTTGAGTTTGTCTGGGTTTAGGGCTTTCAGCTTATGAAGGCTGTATACATGGACAATTTGGCGACATTTAACGACTGAAATATTCATATAAGTTTTTTTAGATATTAACAAACCCCACCAACTTAAATTCTTTTAAATAAAAATTTCATCAAATTGACGAGTTTGGTGACAAACATGCAGAGAAAATGAATCCGATATTTTTATTGTAAGCCAAGAGGTTAACTGCCCTACAATTACTATGGAAGCTATCTCCGAATCGAATTTGAAAGTACTTCCTGTTGAATATAATGTTTTCAATAGATGATAGTTAGACAGAAAAGAAGACTCGTTGATGTTTCTTCCATAAGTGGTCGTAAATACGCACAAAGGTCCCTAAGAGCAGTTTTTATTATTCCATACTTAGATACAATTGATTTGCATCAAATTATACAAGTAGCGTCAGAAATAACTGTAATATTTTTGTTTAAATTTATACCCAATTCTTTCATTGCTATAACAAAAAACTGTAAAAAGAAGTGTGGTTCCTCCTCTTTTTGAAAACGGGCATCTCAATGACTCTTCAGAACTTAATTAGTACCTAAATATACAAATTAGTTCTTGAAGAAAAATAAATTTTAAAGAAATCTGATCTTCCAACCAAACCCGAGCTGTTCTGGCTTCGAAGAACAGATTACAAAAAAAAAAAAAAAAGAGGTGAACTTTCTCACAATTTCAAAGAATCATTTAGTACACTTTTTATTATATATTTTAGAACAGTTGCGTATTCATGAATCTTGGTTGATTTTTTTCTCCGACAGGTTTTCGCTGGCGGCATTTTTAGCAATAGCGACAATCTTAAAAAAAGATATTAAGAATAAGCATCATAATGATAGGTGGGGAACCGCTTTTGAATCTGACCCAGAAAAAAGTACTACTTCAACAAATTGCTTTTTATTGAGAAACGATGAAAGAGTATTACTCCTGATGTCGTTCACCAGAGTGGTTGGGTTCGGCATCCTTTGATCGCGTTATTTAAAAAGTTGTTCAAACAGGGAGAGTTTTTTTTATTTAAGGGGGATCAGACTATAGATCTTGAAAGTTAGTAAGGACTATATTTGTTACTGTTAATCGGTTCTTAAAACTTTGAAAAATTTCGCAGCCGAACTTTTATTTCTAAGAGTATATGTTACTTAATTGTGTAATGGGTGTCAAAATGAAAGAATAGATGCGAAGATTTTGAAAATAAAACAAATACAGATACGGATCCAGAGACTGTAAATATACATTTATAACCCACTGACGTAAAGGTAAAATATTATAAATAAATATTTGACCTAGTTCGAATAATTATTTCTCTATATTACTTTACCACCATTACTTTACCCAACTATATTTAAAAATAATAATTATAATAAAAGAATTGAAAAAAATCACAGCTATTTCAGAAATTTGCAGGTACAAGGAGCTGGTCCACGAAAACACTAACGTCACTTTTATTTAAATTTCAATGTAGTTTTGTAGTTATTAAATATTTACAATTCGAAAAATTCAATTTTAAGCTTATTCTATTGATGTTTTTGTAAAAACAGTGGAAAAGTATTAGAAAAAAGTTAATTTCTTTCAATAAATTATGACACGACATAGACTATATTATCAGGATTCGATTTAATAAAAAACAGAACCCAAATTGCTAAAATAGAGAAGCGAATGCGACTGATTTAATTTAGTTCAAACGATATTTTTTTTTATTATTATTTCGCCTTTTTTCTTACCATGTTCAAAAAAGAAATTAAGTGTTGTCAGATGTTCTCATTCTACCTCGTATTTTGAGTACTACGTCAATATGAGAACTACGTCAATATGAGAACTACGTCTATATGATAACTACTTCACTGGCAACTTGTGAGAACCTATTATTAATCACAAAGTTCCAAGATGTTTTTAAACGTGTGCTTTAATTGATCAAAATTCCTCAGGAGTTCCAAGTGACGTAGTTTTGTAAAATCACATAAAACCATGTGTTGGACACAGTATTTTAAGTAGTAGTTTTAAAAAATATGGTATATTTACAATACTTTTTAATTATTCAAAAATTTCACAAGATGTTTTATTTAATAAACAAAATATTTGTTGTTTTTATGCCATATAATAGTAAAATATTATATGGATTAAAATCTGACAATCTTGGTTTTAAGAGTTGAGTTAAATGAGATGTTTATTTGAATGCTATTGTTTGCAAGAGCCATGTAATATTTTAAGGATACTAAATGCATAATTTATTGATTTCCCGGATCACATCTCAAAGATTTCACTGATTGACAGTTTTCAATAAGTTCGAACAGTTAAGTATTTTTAGTAGCAATCCGCAAGCGTAACGAGCTTGGAACTTGGCAGTCAATTTCTTTGCACGGGTATAAATAAACACGCATTTTGATTGATTAATAAAATGCGAAAATTTGAAGATCTGTTGTGATTGGCCATAAGTGTTGTTATTCGATACAACCTCAGTCCCAATAACCCTACGCATAAGGTCCACTGAAAATAAAAAATATATATTTGCACTAAAATACATACATGGACTATTCACAGGTCTAATTAACTTTGCCTTCTTTGAAAGAATTGTTAAAATGCTATGACTATATCTCATATGCACAATATCGTTAAAATTTTAGACTACCGTTAATCTTGGCATCTTTTTTTTTTTTTTTTTGTCGACAAGATAAACCTAAGTAAACCTAAGTGGTGTCGTGGCACGAGCCGACGTGTCATGAGCGCATCGTACCAAGAGCGCACAAACACCTGCAGTATTTGGGGGGGGGGGGGAAGAGAGTTGCCTCTCATTTATCAAGCGAATGGTACCATGAGCGCACAAACTGCTAGTTTATGTGCAGAGGGTAGGATCTCCATTCTTTAATTTTTATGTTATAATTTCAAACTTCTTAACAGTACATCAAAATTAAAAATGATGCATTTTTAAACGTAAACTTTATTCTTCCGTTAATTTTTTAATTAGCTAATTGCAATTAAAATGACTAATTAGGATGTTATTAGAACGGACATGCGGATGTGCAAGACATGAAGAATTGTGAATCTGGCTTCAATATTTATTTAATTATAAGTTTTTAAATAAAAAGTTTGAAAAAATGCACAGTTTATAACAAATGTGCTTATAAGGTGTTTTATAATGTGTTGGTTATCTATAATAATAAAACAAGCTGTATGTCTGTCTGTGGATCTATAGAAACCTACTTAAAATTAGAGTAGAGCTCTGAAATTTTCAACATAAGAAGTTTAGGCCTCCTAATTTTACTTATGTCAAACAGAATGTTAAAATTTTAATTAGCTCTTTTTGAATTAATTTTTTTTTACAAAGTGACTTAAAATAGAGATACAGCTCTGAAATTTTAAATATAAGTAGCTTTAGCCTTCTAATTGGACATTTGAAAATCAGAATGTTAAAATTTTAATTAGTTATTTTTAAATTAATTTTTTTAATTAATTAATATATATATTACAAAACGATTTCTAATAGAGCTACCAGCTCTGAAATTTTCCGCATAAGTAATTTTGGCCTTCTAATTAGACTTTTGAAAAAAAGAATTTCAAATTTTTATTTAGTTCTTTTTTAGTTAATTTTTTTAATTAATTAATAAATGTTTTACAAAACAATTTCTAATTGGGCTACAGCTCTGAAATTTTCAAAATAAGTAGTTTCGGTCTTCTAATTAGACTATCGAAAAACAGAATTTTAAATTTTATTTAGTTCTTTTTTATCTAATATTTTGTAATTATTTAATAAATATTTTACAAAACAATTTCTAATTGGGCTACAGCTCTGAAATTTTCAACATAAGTAATTTTGGCCTTCTAATTAGACTTTTGAAAAACAGAACTTTAAAATTTTATTTGTTTTTTTAATATTTTTTTTTAACTAACATATATTTCACAAAACTATTTCGAAATGGGTTACAGTTCTGAAATTTCAATACAAGTTGTTTTGGCCTTCTAATTGGACTTTTGATAAAAAGAAGGTTAACATTTTAATTTGTTTTTTAATTAATATTTTCACAAAAAGCAACTTTTAATATGCCTAAAGCTCTGAAAGTTTCTAAATAAGTACTTTTGGCCTTCCAATTTTGCTTTCCACAAACAAGTGTTAAAATAATCTTAAAGGGGTATTGTATTAACGGGATATTAACGGGGATTTTTTGTTTCTTTATTAAGGCTTTACGTAGCAATTAGATTTTAATGAGTGAAGCGAGCTTATGCTTACGCAGCAATGAACCTCTAAGCGAGCGAAGCGAACCTATGCTTGCATTGCAATGAACTTTTCAACGTGTGAAGTAAGCCTGTGCTTATGTGTTAATGAATTTTTCAGTGAACGAAGCGAGCTCGATTTTGTGCAACGATGAACCTTCTAGCGAGCGAAGCGACAAACACCGGGACTTATACACCAATGACGCATTTCCGCTACGCGAGTTCTCCCAGCTAGCTAAAATATTGCACATTTTACGGGTATTCATCTAGTCTATAATAACAAAACAAGCTGTGTGTCTATAGAAACCTACTTAAAATTGCAATAGAGCTCTGAGATTTTCGACATAAGAAGTTTTCACCCTCTAATTTTATATATGTCAAGTAGAATGTTAAAATTTCAATTAGTTCTTTTTTAATTAATTTTTATAATTAATTCATTTTTTACAAAGGGACTTCAAATAGAGTACAGCCCCTGGGAAACTAGAGTTTGTGCGCTTCTGGTACCATGTTACCTTGTAGATGATTTCCTTCCCCTTATAAACAGGTGTTTGTGCGCTAGTGGTACCATTTTACCCCGATGCGCTCATGACACGTCGGCTAGTGCCACGCAACCACTTAAGTGAAGAACAAAGAATTACAATTTTTCAATGTGTTTGTAATTGAATATTACATATACTATACATAAAGAGTTTTCAAGATATTAATATATATATATATATATATATATATATATATATATATATATATTAATATATATATTAATTTTTTGAATTTCGGTAGTTTTTTTTTTTTTTTTTTTTTTTCACCGTCTGTGTTTATGTTCCTTGCTGCTAAAAGCTTGGTTTCAAGCAAATATTTGTTTTTAATCAGTGTGCATTATAATTTTTTAATCCTTCTAATAAAAGTACACTTCAGTTATAAGCAAATGGCACAAAAGTTTACCCATAATTTACTTTTTCAAAATAGTGTTTCGAAACTGGTGCATAAAATCATCAAACGGGAAAATTGTCAATAAGCCCATGCAATCAAAATAAATCTATAAATTACTATAAAATATTACTAGCAAAAATGTGCACTCAAATTACATTAATGACTACCATAAAAAAAAAGAATAGAAACTTTAAAATGTTCTCAGCATTCCCATGTAGTCTACTACCACTAGTAGAAGTTTGATGACATTTTATCACTGTCACTTATGTTTACCATGATTCATCTTCTGTTATCAGATACATCTCTTAGACTAAAATTCAAAAATAGCATCTGAAGCGTTCATTCGCCTTAAGTGACCCGCTAGCGTTCACGGCTTGAAATGTCAAAACTTACAAGGCTAACGTATCGCAATTACAGAAAGATTAACAAACTGGACCTTCAATTTATCTCTGATTTAATCTAGGATCGTTATCACGGATATCAACTTAAAAAAAAAGTCAAGCATCAAATTTAAAATTCTAAATGTGACTTGCACTGGTAAAAAAAAAAAACTACAGTTAATTGGCAACTTCAGTAGACACAGAATAACCTAACGCAATTAAAGTGGCAGAAAATCGTATGTGTGTATTAAGGGTTATTTAAAAATTGCGTGATTCACTTAGCCTGGACGGAAACGCCTCCTACTGACACATGGAGAAAAATCTTCTGAATTGGAGATTTTCTGGCGCAAGAACTATACGACGGCTAAACTACATCGGAACATAGTTAGAATAAGACCTATACGACGGTTGTCTTCCGAGTGGAGGGGGGGGGGGAGAGTATTTCAAAAGGAGGCAATCGGATTTACATCTCAAACAGCAGAAACACGGAAAAGCCATCAACCGGGCTCCCCAACCGACGACCAACCAACTATCCGAGAAATCTTATCTAATCACTTCACCTCACTGGAAATCATCTTCAGGTGCATTGCATGGTTAGACTAATATTTTGCTTCCCTAACCTCAGTTCGACATATGTAGAAGGAAAGAGCTGTCTGTTTATCAGAATAACCAGCTAAATAGTTGTCTAAATATTCTGTAAAGTGATGGAAACAAGCAGGGTCTGGCATGTAAGACACGTAAGGCCCGTGCCTAGGGCTCTCGAATTTTGGGGCCCCTAAATTGCCTGAAAAAATCTGAATTATGATTTAAATATCGATATTCTGTTCAGCCCACTTGATAAATGGCATAAAATATGAACAGATATTTTAATAACTCTTATTAGTTAAATATTAACACCTCAATAATTTATTTAATCAAAATGGTAATAGATGGCAATCGAAATTGTCATTAATACATAAAAAAACATCCACAATCGACGATGGGGGTTCGTCTACTATGCTTAGCCTATAGTAATTGTTATTCCAAATCTGGACCTGGAAACAAGATTCTCCAATTTCGAATAAGGGCTAAATTGACACCAAGTTTGTTATCAAGTAACAATGGCGGCTGATTCAAATGACCATTAAAACTAAAAACAACTGAAAATATGATAAATATGTAAATAAAGTGCATAATATGTAATAAAAATACTTATTAAAAGGGTGTACATTTGTGGTGTGAATATAGGAATATATAGACCTAAAAATGTACTGTCTAAAATACCACTTTATAAATTTTTCATTTTAAATATAGTGTATTTTTTTTAAATTGGTTGTTTATTTAAAATGTTTGTTATTAATTCTCTTTACTTATTATCTTTAAAATATTTTATGTTTTAAATTACAAATGTCACAAGTATTTTTTAAGCATGTATTTTGCGTAAATTATATACTAATTAGAATTTTTCAAATTCAAATATCTGTACACCCGGTAACGCGGGTTCACCTAGCAAGTTACCTACATATAACGGTATCTACTGTAAAGAAAAGAAGAAAAAAGGGGGGAAATGCGTGGTGTGGTTTCTGAACGACCCCCTTTTGGCTCATGAATCGCTTCCCCTTACACGAAACCCTGTACTCGTTTTCTACGCCCAAATGCGTGACATTCGCGTTTTAATTTCAAAGGATGACTTACTGGAAGAAGACCAAGAGAAGAAGAAAAAAAAAAAAAAATGAGCCCAAGTTTAAGGATGCCGGCAAATCACAGCTAAGCGGACAACTCCCCCGTCTTCGAAAAGGGATGGATGAAGGCAAGCTGTCAAATATGATCTTCTAGGTCGTTGGAGAGGCGAATGCATAATTGGTATTTTAATATTTGCTTCGCCCAGAAGGTTTAATTTCCAGTGAATGAAGTGTCTGTGCTGTTTAAAAAACGTTTTGGTAGTTAGTAGAAAGTGTGTTTCTGATCAACCTACTTTAATTGTAATGAGAGTATCAACTTGAAAGAAGTGGATATAATATAACCCATAAAAACAAAGTTTTTAATATAAATGTTTTACACGCATTGCCAATTTTTATATTCATTAACATAGCACAGATTCTGTTGTCAACGTGAGCTTGGTGTTTGCATCTAATTTTAAATACTAAAAACATCTCTATCATCAAAATATCAAATTTCAAAATTCATTTAATAAAAATAAATGTGAATTTATGCATGTCACATCTAAATATCTTTTAATTATTCTGATTAAAATAATTTTATTATTTATTAAAACAATCTTAGCAACAGGAAAGAGTTTCTTCCATGATCGGTTAAATGCGATTTCAGCGCGATTGGATGACGTCAAGTTGGTTAATTAGTATTTCACAAAAGCGACCAGTTGAGACAATCCTCAAAATTTGATAGAATGCATTTTCAATGACATCGAATCTATCTGACAAGTTTCAGCCCGATTGGATTACGGCTTAATTAAGCTTGCGTTAGCTATACACACCCACACACAAAATCGAAGTTAATATAAAGGATTTAAAAAAAAGTATATAAATCATCTTGATTTGAGAGAGAAGAAAATTAATACATCTGATATTTCGGATTCTAAGACCGAGATTAAGGTTCATCTTCGGTTTGCTTGGTTGGTTGTTTTCAGATTATATGCAGCCGTCAGCAACACGAGGGCTATATATAATGCGCCGAAACATTCGTCATTTGACAAGCCAACATACATTTACAAACACCCATGCCTTACACGGGACTCGAACCCGCAACCTCATGGTTTAGAAGCTAGAAAGCTAACCACTATACCATTTGGTCGGCAAGTTCATCATCGGAATCATATTTGCGTACTTCTATTAAGGAATTTTTATTAAGGAATTTCAATCAATGTGTGATTTCAAGCAGAATTGAATTTTGCAACATCCCTAACTTAACCTAGTAACAGTTCATGTACTTTGAGTGTTTCCCCATGTTAAATCCTTTCTATCCGACTTTAGCATGATTAAAACTATGAAAAGTAGTTTGATTTAATTTTGACTTATTAAAAGAAATGTACTATAAGTTTACATTTTTTTTTTTTTTTTTTTTTTTTTTTCAATCTGTGAATCTCCTGGGGCATCACATTGGAGACTGAGACTATATATCCTAATCGGATAGGAAATTGAAACAAATATATAACTTTGTTGTAATGTGATCTCCTATGGGCAGGCCCTGATCATCGCCTACGCCCACAAGGCCCAGGCCTTGGGCCCATGATTTTAGGGGGCCCCGAAATTGGATGTAAATCTATACTTTTGTCTCACAAAAGCTGTGTGAATATCTTTTATTCATAAAAAATATATTTTTATAAAAATCATTTTGTATTGATCTTGAAACATCTTTAGTATCCCAGAGTATATTTATTGAAATAAACCAAACCCTCATTTAAATATACGTAAAAAACAAGCTTTTTTGAAAGATAGAGGGGGAAAAAAATGAAAGGAAATCTTGCTGAATTTATTGTGCGATTAGCAAATGTCGACTCTGAAGTTGTGAATAATACTGAAGATATTGAGATTTGTATTGTGATAGCGAAATGCAAAGCTATACATAACAAAGTTTTTCTTCTTTTGATTTATAAATTTGATTGTTAAAAATTTCTGATAAAAAAATAACTTTTAAGAAACAAACATTAATTTATCAACTTTTTCAATATTTAATGTTAATTCATTTGACTTGGTGTCAAACCCATTTCCAATATATTACGCATTTGAAAAAGGGGCCCCCGAATGTGTCAGGGCCTTGGGCCCCAAATTGTCATGATCAGGCCCTGCCTATGGGATATATTGTCCTACTGTCAAATACGATTATGACAATGTATACTGCAAAAATGGAAGAGTATATTCCCTTTCGGTAAGAAAGGGTTACGTGGCCATTAACGTAACTAGCATGGGGCAATTGCCCCCTCCAACGTTATTCATAATTTCACCTAATTCGCTTACTATCCAATGCAATTTGCATCCAAAAAGCCAATCGGTACTGGTTTTTCCTTTATTAGCAATTGACTTAAATACTTTTAACGTGCTATGTTCTCAGGCTTTGGATGAAATCAATCAAGATTTGATGAATCCGCACTGAACATTTTTAATATAAATGTTCTCATCTCAAAAAAATTGAGAAGAAAAAGCTGAGGACGAAGCAAGACAACAAACCAAATTATAGTTTTAAAATGTCCAATGTGTATATGTATTCGTTGTTACATTGTTCTATCTATCACATTTTACAATAATTTATCCTGAATCAAACAGTTGTAGACAACTCTAATTTATTGTCATAAATTCACACGCAGACAAAAATTGTGAAAACCTTTATGTTATTCAGACTTTTTATCTCTTTGTAACATATTCTGCATAATCAAAGTTAAGTTGTCCCAGGGTATAGTAATATAACTTAAGAGAAACAAGAATTCCTTTCTATGGAGTAGTAAATATTTCAATAAAATAATCTAAGGAAAGCTTCTAAAAAAACTTGCAAGTATCAATTCAGGAGCGTATATTAATTCCCTTGTACAGGGGTCTTTCATCGGAAAGCTAAATTTGTTACTGCATTTCCCACGGTTTGCCAGAAATTTTAAGTTTTTCATCTTACAAAATCGTTTCGTGATGATGCATAATGCAAGTAATAACTAGGGGTGTGGAACATCGCACGACTTTCAATTACACTATACTACTGATGTGGATTTATGTCATTTATCGTTTTTATATTGTCATCATTCGTTTAGAAAAAATGGCCAGTTTGGCGATATTTGTTTGCGATAATTCTTATATGGATCTTTTTTACCCACTGACGGTCATGCACGTATATATGCGTCACTTGATCCCCAGTTTTTCCAGCAATACGCAACATTTTTAAATTTATAAACAAAATTTAAAATGAAATATATATTTAATATTTTATTAGGATAGTAGTTTATAACCTATCTAAAGCAAAATAAATAAAAAAAATTATATATTTGAATTAGAAATATAAATTTAAAATTATTGCAGGGAAAATAACTGTAGAATTTGGCCCATTCCCAGGACCGTCAGTGGGTTAAAAAAAAAAAAATTGTGCTTACTTTTGTATTTCTCCGGCGATATACTTTTCGATAATTCTTATATTATCCTTTCTTATAAGAGAAACTGAGAAGAGGAGAAAAAACGGATTTTAACGAAAACCTTAATAGTAGGTCCCATGGCTACCAACTACCCGCACACAAAATTTGAACATCGTAGGTCAATTTGTTCGGGAGTTATGCTGAACACAGACACACGCATACACACAGACAGATATTTTCTAGACAACTTTTTTGAAATTAAGGTGTTCCAAAACGTAGAGAAATACAAAAAAAAAATCGATTTTTTTTTTTTTTTTTTTTTTTTTTTGTTGTTGTTGTTGACCGAATCCTATACTTTCATTACCCTATGTATACATATGGGCAATTGAAAGTATAAAAAATATACCCGTTTTTACTGCCATTTATCAGTGCAAAGCGATTTTTCTAAATCCCTCTCAAACATTTAAAATTATTCTATAAAAAAATTGGCATAAATTATTATTTTTCTAATATATTTGCACTCAACAGTCTTGATTTATATTTTTAATGAACATAATTTATATCAATGCCCAATCGCATAAAAGATATTTATCTTTTGATCCAATATAAAGAACAAAGTGTTGAGAATACTTGCATCTTGAAACAGCGAACAGTCCACAATTAACAAGTTTAATTTCATAGAAAAGAATACCATAATATAGGGTGGAGGTAGTGATTAAAATGTTCTTCGAAATTATCTCATGCATGATGCTACTTAAAGTAAAAAAAGAAATGTCGGTCAACTGTCTTATTTGAATATTGTCCTATTTAATATGACATCTGCAATTAGAGCGTTGAATTGAAGGTGATAGCTCCTTCGTGGAGGAAGATCCGCTCCTAACATAAAGGAAGGGCAACTCTTACTTTCATTTACTTAACCTTGAGTTCAAAAATACTTCCGTGTTTTCAAATTGAGACGATGAAGAGTTTATCTAACTCCTCATTCAGAAATGGAAAAAACAAAAGGCGAAACTTTTAATAATACTTGCAATAAGGCGCAAAATATTATCCTCGAGTTAGCTGTTTTTTAATTTATAAATGACAGTTATCATTACGTACTGACTTAAATATGTAATCATTTCATGATTTCAAACGCGTATCCTCCAAACAATCCAAACAAATCTTTAAGTAATAATCTGCATTGTTATAGTTGCCTACCGATGAGATACAAATTAAATACAATATTATAGGACAGAGTAAATAAAAAATTTTAGGAATTTTAATATGAAATAAAAATAATTCATTTCATGGAAACAAACTTTGTTGAAAGCTGAAAGGGAGAAAAAATGCCGTTTTTTTTTTGAAAATATGAATACTAAAAATAAAAAGTAATTATACTTAATTGTTTTCTCGATTTTTAGTTAAACTAAGATTGTTGAATATCGCATAACTTTCAATTACACTTAATACTTGCCACTTCATTGATATTTGTCATGAAATGGAGTAGTAAGTTACCTTTTTAATTTTCATAAGTCGTTTCCTTTATTACATTTTCCTTTGTTGAAAAGTGAAACAGAGGAGAAATCAGTCGTTGATAGATGATGCTCACGGGAAAAGAACTATGTGTTATGGGTATTCGTTTTTACACATTTTACGCTTTTATCACATTCCAACAGAAATTTCGGAGATGGAGATGCTTAGAGAACCTTAAAAGGTATTACCACATCAATTTTGAGCAAAATGGTTAGATCCGTTTTATGGCAATTATTTAAAAACATAATTTTTTCAATGGCAACTACCTTACGTGCATGCTCAATTTTGACTAATACCCTAATGAAAAGTCCCATGGACACCACGAATTCGTATCCAAAAGTTGTACATCTTAGGTCAGTCCGTTCGTGAGTTATGCTGACCACCTACATACAGACACACATACATTTTTTCTAGACCACTCTTTTGCACTCGGCACGTTCCAAAACGTGAAAGCATGCAAAAAAGAATCGAAATTTCTTTTGATCGAATGCAACTCTTTCATTACTCTTTGTTAACATATAGGTAATTTGAAAACTGTGGTGAAAAGTTAAGAGGGCAGTTTCGCTTTTTCAAATCATGTAAACTAAATCACGTATTGCATCGCTGTTAATTAGTTTGTGATATTAATATCATTTTCTGATGCATTATTAACGTTTACTGCAGTATAATATAAGCAGAGGGAAGGGTTTGACACTATCAAACACCAGGTTTGGCTCTTCTTGTAACTAAAATGATAAAAAGATGCGATTCAATTTCCTTCTCTGACAAGAGAGAAAGACAGACGTCAAATCCCGAGCCTTGATTCAAACATAATCTTCAAATGATCCCAAAACACGAAAACATAAGCCTGTTACTAACGACTTGTTAAAAGCGGGGGAAGCGATCAATTAAAAGGGCATTTCCTTGGCAAAGAAACGAATTGGCTTCATTTGGCGACACTTCTGGGCGTCATTAGAAGAGCCTTCGATGACAGGGTACTTATACGCCGCTCACTCATTACTTGCATAAAGAAGCTCATAAATGACAGAAAGAAACAGAAAAGAAGAAAAAAAAGATATCTGGCTTTCATTTTTATCACTTGCCAGCGGCGTGGAACGAAATGACAGTTAACACTAATAACGTTTAGTATAAATTGCTGATAAAAGCCCACTGACCTACAATGTGGAAGTAAACCGCTGACCTTTAAGAATAACAAGGACTTATCGTCGGACTAGACAGCAGAATTCAAGTGAGATGCTTGTTTTCTGATGTGCTCAGATCGATGTTTTAAATGATATAATATACAGTGGGTAATAAGGACCGAGCAACGGTAGTTATAGACTTTTAGTGGAGGCTGGGAAGTCGGGGACCCCCAGCCCCGAAACGGGGCGTGCTACCCACTAGACAAAAGTAATTACTAGTGCCTAGGTGTTGTATCTGTCTTTTGTACACGAAACCGCCACATAGCCCCTTCCCAGTGAGTCGCGAAAGGACGAACGATTGAGCAATGAGTTTGGCAGTGAGTCGCCAAAGATGCTTGCTGTTTGGCATTGAATCGTCAAGGATGCCGTGATGATTGTAAGGTACTCGTGTAGTATTTTTCAGAAGGTGCCGATAGATGGCAGCATGATTCACGTGGCCGGGTAAACCACTTTAGCGATGTGCGCTAACGGGGAGTCGAACTCGGGACTCCCAGATCTGAAGAGAGACGTTCTAACCACTAGGCAAAAGTATTTACTAGTGCCTAGGTGTTGTATCTGTCTTTTGTACACGAGACCGCCACAGACTAGAGCCAAACGCAAACAACTCCTAAGAAATTGACTTGCAAAAAAGAGTTACCTATTCTCTATTTACTAAATACATTCTATAACTAATACATTCGTCAACAGAAAACGTTGATAATAGAGAATATTGATAATTTTGAAAATCTTTCAAGGTATGCTTGTCACGAAAAAAAATCAGACGATGTTCAGGAAATCTGGTATTACACACATAACTATCTCAAGAATCAATGTGATTGGAATTTAATAAATCTTTTCGGCAATATTTGTAAAGTTATGAATTTCCTAGTTATCCGTTCCTGACCATGGATGGCCTTCTGACGAAGTATTTTGTACATTTTTGACGAGCACTGTTTTTCCAGATGAAACACATCCTCTAAAATTCGAAGTCACAAATTTGAATTTGTCATAGCGAAAGTTCTAAACTGTGGCGAAACGTTGTAAAAACGTTAAATCCTAAACCGGAAATTTCTTTTTTGGCCAAGTCCTCCCACTGCGAGCTTTTGATTTTCAAAGATCAATGCTTAGAAACGTCTGCATTTTTCTATTCTACTGGTCGTATCGTAACCTTTAAAAACTAATTTCTCAGTATTTCAGGGCAATTTTCCCAAATACTTAAATTAAAAGGATTTGTCTCCATTGCGACCATCTATGTTCCTAAAGCCTATTAACTCATCAAATGCAACCAGTAATTAATCTCAATTCATTTATGCAATTTTCTATCCAAATACATAAAAATAGTGTACTTTTGCAATTTTGTTGCAATCATTTTTAACATTAAATTCCATGTAATTTTTTTTTTATACATGTGACTATCCTAACTAAAAGTGATGTTTTAAAAAAATATAATAGTTTTGGAGTCGATTTGTGATAAAAGAAAAATCTCACCAAACCTTCGATTTTTAGTATCTCGAAATTAAATTATTCGAATAAAAAAAAACGATGCAACAAAAACCAATATTAAATTAATTTAATTAAAAATATTTTTTAAAGTGCTAATTATCCAACAGGATCCCTAAATAGAGGGAGGGGGGTCTTTTTATTGCACACGACGCTCGCTATTTTTTTTATAATTATTCTATGGTAAAAATTTATAATTTTTTAACTACTATGAAAGTACCAAGTGTTCTTAAAGAAACTGCAGATATATAGACCTCTAGTGGTCGTTCCGTTTAACAAATCGAGTTGAGATTTCAGGTAAAGTTATTTAGTGGTATCAGATAGAGATTCTGAGAAAAGCTGCAAAATGGTGCACACAGTTACAGATACAGAAACTTGAAACTTTCGAATGGCAACAGACACATTTTCCCTTCGAAAAATGCTCAGGACGGCCAAGTTATGCAAGCACAAAAAACAGCTCTTCGAATGGTCAGCAAAAACACAATCGGGGGTCACAGAGGAAATTGGCACATGACAGAGGCACCAATCACAGAACGCCACTCGTTGCTCTTTTGTGCATGCAAAACACGGCAGTTTTTTTGTGATACACGTACCGTTCCAACACTCGTTATGATTTTCACATGTGCTGATAATTTTGCGACATAACAAAATGGACGTTGCCATTCGAAAATTTTGAGTTTCTGTAACTATTACCGTAACCGTAATTGCCATTTTGTTGCCGTTCACAGAAGATCGAGCGAACTCATACCTCTTAAATTTCTTATAACTTTCTAACACAAATTTATACATTTCTTTATAACTTGTAGTTCGAACATCTGCATTCCATAAAAACCAATTTTACTAGAAATTTATTTTCAAAACTGATTACAATCAGATTAAAAAAAAAAAAAAAAAAAAACTTCTCTACTTGTACATACTTTCATAGAAAATCGCAACTATAAACTGCCTTTTTAATAACTGGGACTCTGGTTGAAACAATAGACACGCAATTAAAAACTTTATCCAATATTTCTTCATCCAGTTGTACGTGCCAATGTTATTCGTATCAAGGGTCCTTGGGGGATAAATGAACGTGCGAATATAGGGATGAGGAATGGAAAATAATAAATCACCCGTCAATCTCTCCCCTAAATCGTCCCACTTGGCAATCACCCCCGTTGGCAACAACATGTAGATAGACCATGAACGCGAGAGTGGATGATGTCTGAATCACAACACCCGTTCCCGAACACCTTTTGGTTCAAGGTAATTTATTCAAGACCCGTGACAAACCATCTGGCGAGAGAGAGGAGTGCGTTCGTATTTGTAAAACCTTGAAAATCTTAAGAATTATTTCATCGATTCCCATTAAAGTTCGCATGGTGGCCATATCCTGATAATGTCTTTAAGATGTATACACTGTTAAAAATATTTTATTCAAAACATGTTCCTTCCGTTTTAATTTAAAAACAATTACATAAAAAAAAAGCAATGACCTACATAAAAAATAAGTACCCTGCTTATTTAAGTTCAAGAAATACAGGGTGGTCATAAAGAAACTTTGTCGATGTATGGACCTCTAGCTTCTGTTCCGTTCAACAGATCGAGATGAGATTTCAGGTATAATTATTCAAAGGTACGAGCTCGGCAACAAAATGCCGCTCACGGTTACGGTTACAATTACAGAAACAAGACATTTTCGAATAGTAACGCCTACTTTTTCCTGTCGCAAAATGCTCAGTGCATGCGAAAACCCTAGAGAGCGTTGGAACGGTACGTGTATCACAAAACACGGACGCGTTATGCATGCACAAAAAGCAGCTCCGCGAACAGCTAACTAAAAAGTGATCTGGGATCACGGTGGAAATTTGTATATGACAGAGGCCAAAGTTTACATGGGTGCCATCATAGGCAATTTTATCTATTTTCTACGTGCAAATTTCCTCCAAAAAGTAGTAAAAGTATTCGAAAATTTCGAGTTACTGTAACTATAACCGTAACCGTGATCGCCATTTTGTTACAATTCACAGAATCTTGAGCTCATACCGCTGAATTACTAACCTAAAATCTTATCCCGATCTGTTGAACGGAATGGCCTCTAGAGGTCCATATATCGGCAACTTTCTTTATTACACCCTCTTATGTACTTGTATTATTGCATTTAAGACATAATACCCAGGAATTGCTTGTGAAATTTACTAACATTTTTAACTATGAAACATATTTCGAAGATTAACAGTTTTATTTTTATAATAGAACTTTATTTGTTGCTATGTATACAAATCAAAGTATCTTTAGAGTAATTTGCGCTTAAAATTATGAAAATACTTGAAATAGAAAATAGTTACAGAGGCAATTATGTCTGATGAATCGACAAACTAGATTTTGCATAAAGAGAGGAAACTCAATTTTTTTAAGAATTGTCTACTACGATTGTCAAAATAATATCAAAATTATTCACAGAAATATGACTATAATTGTTTTTCATATCCTAAAGATAAAAGAATGAGATATTTAAAGAAAAACTACCCTATCCATTTGTCCATAGGTGCGAATCTTTAAAATTTAAATAATATGTATAAAAGTTTGAGTCTAAATAAAATGGGAGAACTAGTCCATAAATCTCAAAAACAAGCATATCTGATTTTTTTAATTTTTTTTTTAATATTTACTTTTTGAGTTAAGAAAAAAATCTTTTTCGAATTTAATAATTTTATTTTATTACATTATTATTTGATATCAGATTAAAGCTTAACGTAAGAGTATTTACTACAAAATATGCCACATGCATTGAATTGTTATCAATGTGATATCTATATCTACCTATCACTTACGATGAATTGAAAATTACGAAACAATTCGGAACGAATTATTTATGAAACGTGCTTAATTATCGAGTCTACACATGTTGTGTACATTTCTTTCCAGCTTATGGTTGTCGTCTATCACTTGGCAAGGTACTGGCTTACCAAACAAACAATGGATTACAGTTAATAATAGCCATTCTGCTCTAAAAATAAACAGTTCTATTAAGCAATAATTGATGGTTTATCGGAAGTTATGTGTGAAAAGAAATAGTCAAATTGAACGACTTTAATCGAAATCTTTTTTTCGAAATAATGTGAACTAAGATAAAAATGTACCTGGAGATTGGTTTATTTCAATCACTTATCTCTAACTACAACTTTGGGATAGTGCATGATTGGTTTTTGACTTGAAGCCGATTAAAGCTTAACAATAACCTAAAGGTCTATATCAGCAACTTCTCCCTCAAACTAGTTAGAGTATGTTTGTAACCATAAGCAACCTATTACGTAGCATTGAGGGGTGTACTTGAGCACTATAACGGCTAATGAGGCCGAGACCTACAACTTAATGTGGATTCCGAACCACAAGGAACATCCATGCCTAACCCGGGATTCAAACCTGTCACCTTTGGGATGCGAAAGCAAGGCCGTTTACCACACAGCCATCTGGTGGAGAAGGGGGGGGGGAGTATTTAATAACAAAGTAAGGAATTCAATCGTAAGTATTGAAGCTCAAACCGCTTATTACCTAACCAGAAGTGGTAGTTAAGAGATCAGTGATTTCAACCGAAGAACTATTCAAAAAAACAAAAATCAAAAGATAACAAGCATAACAAATCTCAATCTCCGTCGCCTATTTTAAAAACCTCCTTCATTGTTGTCTACACCTTTGTTGACACAAGCGTCAGCGAAAAATAAATATTCATCTTTGCGTTGACGTAAAAATCGTTTGTTTTCGTCAAGCTTCAACCTCTCGTTGTCAAAATAGCAAAATTACAAAGATGGGGAACGGCATTTGGGGTGAGTGGAACGGAAACAGTTGACGCTGACAACTGCTCCTCGTGTTGTCTTCCTGTGTTTTTGTCGACTGGTTTTTCCTATTACAGTCCAAAGGTGTCGAATTGGTAGGTGTAGCGCTAATTGTTTATTGTTGTTTGTTATTTAAATTAGCTTCGGTCGATGGATTCATAAATATGAATCCATCAACCGAAACTAATTGAAGGACTGAGAAGCAAAGAGGTCTAAGTGACATTTCTTACATTTTTGAGAAAATACACTTTAAAGTTCCTTATTTATATTAAATTCTATGAAAACTAGTGATATCTTCCTTCCAGAGGTTAGTATTTGAACAACAAATAACTTTCTTACAAATTTAATAAAAATCAGAAACTTTAAAGTGTATTTTTACAAAAGTTAAGAAAAGATACTTCAACCCCTTTGCTTCTTAAGCTCCCGATTTAAATAACAAACATAAATATAAATCCATCAACCATTAACGGTTGGGGGGAAAGGCAGTGACCCTTAAGTCCAAAAATAGAACATAGACCCATCCAACTTTCATTGTGATATCTGTTCGGTGAAGAAAGATAGCTAGACACAACAAACAGTTGGCAAACTGTATATACTCCTTCACGGGAATCTTTTGATAGCGATTTGAGAATAGCTACTCATCATCCTGGAGGTTAAAATGTATTGAATTTTCCTTTCGCAAGATCTACACGAAGGACATGTTGCACTGAAGCGCTTTTACGTTTCAAGAATAAGGAGTAGGTACCGATTCTCTTTTGAGAACTGTCCTGGATTTGTATCTCAAAAAAAAACAAAAAAAACATGGGAACTACCTTCAGAAAGCTGGAAAAGCAAGTCCTGAATGAAGTGTATCTGCAACCAGTGTAATAATTATACCGACTTAAACACGTATAGGGCGTAATATCTCGTTTAAAATAACGTATGTAGTCCTGTATAAGATACTCTTATAACTAGAGCAAGTAAGAAAACACTTAATCGTTCAGTAAAGAGAAATTTTGATAAGGACAAAAACATTACTCACTCTGCTTAGTATGAAATTATAATGTTTCATAGTTCTTCTTACGGTGATCGGTATGATGATACATAAAATTCGAACAATAATCTTTTTGTATAATTGATTCCTACGTATTGATTTCAACGAATGCTATACCAAGGATCAGGTAGACAGGCCAAACCTCCTATTTAACATGGACTCCCAATAAAAAGGCATTCTTATGAATCCAATCGGAACTTGTTGGTATTTGCTCTAAGATTCAAGATGGGTTGTATTCCAGACTCTCTGGTACAAGAGTATAGAGTTACGTGCAGTGGTGTAGTGTAAAATAAAAAGGTTTAGGAACGCTTTGTCGAGTCGTTACAAACGTACACTTTTTTTTCTATGGGGGCGGGGGTGAAAGTAACTACTAGGAGTAAATAACCTTTATTAATATTACTTTAATAATCTCAAAACAAATAATGAGCCCCTCAAAAATTAAAAAGAAGAAAAAAATGTCTGTGTTTAAACATTTTTATTTAAATAGTTTTTTTAAAACTAAGTTGTATGAATTTTTAAACAATTTGCTGTGCATAACCCATTTCAAGTGATTGTTTGACACTTTATAAATGGTTTGAAGACATTTTCATACATATTATTGACATAAATTTTTAAACATTTTTACAACAATTTTTAAACAAATTATCTACAACACATTTTAAACAGATTATTTACCTGATTTAAAAGAGATCGAGTTTCGATTCAGAACGCACCCTAATAGGGTCATCAGCTGATCTAGGCTTTCGAAGCCTAGATTTAACATAATCATCTGACTTCCAGAATTTCTGAGATGCCTATAACAATCAATGGGTTCGAATAAATTCCCAGATTCTGTAGCTTTTCGAAGTCTGTTTTCAAAATGAATGAAAAAGATTACGATTGTTGTAGATATCGATAGTTTTATGGTTTTTCTCCTTCTCGCGATGAAAATGCAGAGCGACGATTCGAGTGATAATCAGGAAAAGTGGGTATAAATTGGAGGAAAAAACAAACTGCAAATTTTATATGATATTGCCATCAAAATCACTGAGTTTAAAAAGGATCAGAAGCAATTTCCTCCCCTCATTCTCGCCACTTTATTTAGTGTTGATTAAAAAAAAAAAAAAAAACTTGGTGGAAAGAATTTTTTAAAGAACTGCTGCTATATTTTTGGAATAAACACGGAAATAACTGTAAATGTAAACTTTCCCATTCTCAAACCGAAAAGCATTTATTTTAAGAATTATTTTTGCATTTTGAAATACATTTGAATTGATTTCCTACTATTTCAGAGTCTTAATTTCGAAGAATACCTTAACTTTTTGGAAAAAGGCAGAATCATTAGCATGGGTAGAAGTTTGCTAAGAAAAAGTTTTTTTTTTTTATTCAAAATTTAATTTTTCAAAACTATTTTTCTTACAATGACTAATATAAAATCTATCATTAAAAGGAACACAGTTAATTTTTTTCCTTTAAATTTTACCCTTTTCTCCAATTTTATAAAAAGTTAAGCAACTACGAGAATGCCCGTGCATCTTCCTAGCGCCACCCATATCCATCATTTTTACGCTGTTTTGAATATATTTTGCCATGTTCATCAGTTTGATTTTCTCCATATTTGGCAAGCCAATATAAATGCATAATTGCATGATTTCAAAAAACCTTAAAAGCTAATACAAAATTTTAACTTTCTGCACCCCTTTTCATCTGAATTCTTTAACACCCAATTAGTTAATTCCGTCAGAATCGCAGGTTTGCTTTGAATGTCCAAAAAACGTATCTTTTATTGTCATTTATTTTTCCTGGTATACATATACAATTAAGATGATTTTCTATAATTTTTAGGCAATAATTTCAAACATTTTGGCAGTATATCAGAATTAAAAATGATGCATTTATATATAAATAAACTTTTTTTCCGTCAATTTTTTAATCAGATAATTGCAATTTAAGTAACTAATTAGGACATTATTAGAACATACATAAATCAATTTGTAGTTAACTTAGAGGTGTGATTTTTATTGCAAATAAAATATATTATATTGACGCGCATGTTCTTATGGAGAATTTTGAATTTGGCTGCAATATTTATTTAATTATAAATTTTAAAAAAAAAAGTTTTAAAAAATACATAATTTTTAACAACAAATTAAGATTAAAATATTCATAAAAAATATATTTATAACAATATATGTTAAATTCTCCATAGGAAACACATTCACAGCTTGTGTCTTCAGAGCAAAATTAGAATTTTGTAAATTGGACAATTTATTACGAAGTTATGACCGTTGGCGTAAAGTCATATAACACCAAAATGTCATTCTTCAGAAAACGCGTTTAAAGTTTAGTACGCTATGAACGTGATACAAAATAGGTTCACAAAACTCACTATAATTTAAAAAGTAAATTGAGTCTCAGAAAGAAAATGGTATTATTTTAAAGGTAATGAATTCGGAAATATTTTAAAACAAAAACGCAGACTTGAGTTAAATTTTGCAATTCCTAGTGTATATGTATAACTTGAACGAATTCATTTCTTAGATACGGCGCAAGGTTTACAAATATAAGTGGGTGATTTAAAAATTTCTATCTCTTTTTTTTAAAAAAGATGCATCACTTGTGCTGATAAATCGGTTAGTGTTTTTTCCGTTAAAATTAGAGGAGAAACATTCAAGGAGAGAGCACAAAGAACTGTATGTGTCAGACCACAGTTTTGTTTTTAAAAATGGAGACTTTAGTTGCCGTGAACTTGTGTAAGGAAGTTATAGTCCGTATTCATGACGAGTCATACACATTTGGCGTCTGGAATTCATCCACAAATACAGATCATTCGTTGGAGAAGATAATTGGCATAGGATGAATCAATGAATCATAGTTAAGTGTAAACATATGTCAGAGTTCTTTTGCAGGAGCATTGAGATGGGGTGAGGGAGGGAGTTTAATGTATGTGTCGGATTGTTGATAGAATCGCCACGGTGTGGGTTACCGCACCTCTTTTAAGTGTTTTGCAAATACTTGAGCATGCCTGCTCAGCTCCGAAGTTATTGATCGAAAACGAAAGCATAGTTTTCACGAAAGAACTTTTTCATTTTCTTATTTGACTTTGCGTTTAATGTCTCGTAAAGAAAAAAAATTAAAAAAAAAAAAAAAAAAAATTAGGTGAGGGAACGCCGTTCCTCCTTCTAAAAAGGTAAAGGATCGCCGTTCCCACGCGTTCCCGCTCCACTACACCCCTGGTTACGTGAAGACTATACTGTGCTGGAATACCGTTAGATCAGGGGGTGTGAGTGGGCGATGGTTTTTCAAAAGGAAACTTTTGAGTATCGTGTCCAGAAAATAAAAGAAAACCCAGAATTATTTCTAACAACCAATAGTCCAGAGTCGGTTATGTACTGCGTGCCATCGTGTTAACTCCCTTAGAAATGAGAGACCGAAGAACACCGGCGCAGTGGCGTAACTGAGGGGCACGCAGGGATTGCAATGCGCAAGGTCCGCGGCTATAAGAGGAGTGTAAATGCTAGAAATAAATTAAACGCAATAATGTAGACTCCTCAGGCCATTCATTTTGGAAATTGGTTTAACAAAAAATTGGGGGGAAATATTACAAAAAGAAGGAAGGTTGAATAATGGTGTTTAGCTTTTTCTGTTACACTAGAAAATATGAGTACTGATTTAATGATAAATGTTTTTAGACGAATATTCATCAAGAACACGTTATAAACATAGCGCCTTTTTCTTGTGTCAGCGTGTTCTTGGTGTTTGCATCTAATTTTAAATATAAAAAACATCTCTATCAACAAAATATGCGACAAACTACGTCTCAAAATTTATTCATTATAAATGAATGTGAATTTATGCACTCATATCCAAGTATCTTTTATTAAAACAATTTTATTAGTTATTAAAACAGTTTTGGCAACAGGAAAGAGTTTCTTCAATGATCGATTACATGCTATTTCAGAGCGATTGATGACGGTAAGTTATTTTATTAGTATTCCGTAAAAGGTACCTTTTAGTAACAGTGATAGCCCTCAAAATTTAATAGAATGCATTGTCATTGAACCTATCTGCCAAGTTTCAGCCAGATTGAACTACGGCAAAAGGGTTAATTAGGCCTCCGCAGATTTTCCCTCCATCGACATACACAATCACACACACAAGATCATAATAAATATAAAGGATTTTTTTTTTTATTTTTTTTTTTAACTGGTCATACTGGACCTTGTAGACTGAAATGAGGATTTTTGCTAAAAATCAGTGACGTCCATATTTTGATGCATTTAGTCCATACTATTCTCGATTTCGAAAAAAAAATTAGGAGGCACAAAGCATTTTTCAACTTGCATCATTAGTTCCACTGTAACGGAGAGACTTAAGAAACTTGAATGTTAGGCGAGTAATATGACTCCTGGGCGGAAGTAGAGAAAACTAAGTCAGGTTGGTTGGTTGGTTGTTTTCAGATTATCTGGCGCCGTCAGCAACACGAGGGCTATAATGCGCCGAAACATTCGTCATTAGACAAGCCAACATACATTTACAAGCACCCATGACTAACACGAGACTCGAACCCGCAACCTCGCGGTCTAGAAGCTAGTACGTTAACCACTATACCGTTCGGTCGGCAAAAACTAAGTCAGGAATTGTATACTCAGTAAAGAAACAGAAGTTGCGATTGCATTTATTTTGATTAAACAAAAATATATAATACGTAATTCATTAAAATAATTTATTTGTATCATCAAAAAAATACATTTCCTTAAATAAAAGATTAAAAAACTAGTTTCCAAGATTTAACAGTTTAAATAAAAATTAACTAATCTTTCCTTTAAAAAGTAACTAAGTTTACTGAAATGGTTTTTCCCGAATTCAAAGTGATTATTTTTCATACAATATTTCCTTAGATAAATTTTCAAAATAGAAGGGGTAATCTAAGTTAAGCTTATTTCCAGAATAGAAGTTTTACAAATCTCGTAAGCATTTAATTTTCAAATAAAATAATTCCCATTTCTTTTTAGATTGAAATGTTATGTAAAAACTATCATTCGGTTATTGAAATATAAAATCGGTCATTCTGCTATTGAAATGCAAAGCGGATATTATTAGTCCTATTGATATGGAAATCCTAATAAAACGTTTTAACGCAAACGCGCAGACTGTCGTTATTCCCCAAAATTTAAAAACTTTAATCTTTTTTAATCGCATTTATTTCATGTGAAATTAAATACCGATTTTTTTTACTGAAGACTCGGGAATATTAAAGCAGTAGAAACAAGAAAAAGTGGAAAGGAGTGTTTTTTTGTTTTTTTAATAGTATAAAAACCAACTCTACAAATACAGATTTGTGATTTTTTTTTTTACTGAAGTATTCCCTTTCTTCTAAACTGGTCCAAAACCTAAGTCACTAACGAGTTGTTTTTTTCCAACCAAACCAATATTGAAGAGAAGTAAATTAATATTTGAAATAACATAACATTCCTTTAACAATCCCATCTGAATATAATCAGACATAGAAACGGTGTAACAGACTTAAAAGAAAAATTCAAATTAATTTCTCATTCTCCATCTTAATGGTCAAGCCATCATAGTTGATGAGGTTCACATTTTTCTAGTAATTTATTAGAATCTATAAGCTGCCTACTCACTATCACACAAAAAAAAAAAAAAAATATATATATATATATATATATATATATTTTTTTTTTGTGAAAAAAAATATGAAATACGATATATATCTTGAAATATGATATAGATATATATATATATATATATATATATATATATATATATATATATATATATATATATATCATATTTCAAGTAATGTTTCCAACATAATTTTACACTGTGGAAGATTGTATTGGTGATTTACTAGCCCAAGATACACACCGTTCTGGAACGTCTTTAGGTATTTATCTTTGTAAAGAGAGAATGCCGCTGGAAGATCATTCATGATAAACTGACTCGCATTTAAGTCTAGAAAGGGAGAAGACACGAAAATTCGAACCAGACAACAAATAATCTGTCAGTGAATTGTCCACTAACTTTGAAAAGTGTTGCAGAGTGCCTTCGAGGTTCGATCGCAAGTCCTCGTTCACGCTAGCCGCGAATTATGCCTCATGGGCGTGAGAGGGGTTACTGCATAAGGAAACAAAATGTTTGTGAGATAACGTTTGATGACATAATTTTGTTGTATTTGAAGATATAATAATTCATCTACCCTTCAAAGTTAAATGCATTTATGTGTTTGTATAGTGCACGTTTAAACAAGTAAGGATTTCTTTAATAATTTAATTGTGTAAATCTGAAAAAATTGCAAAGCTCGATATTACAAAAACAAAATTACTTGTACTGTATAGAATTTCGTATATTAAAACAGTTTCCTAGTGGGATTGCGTTGAGTTAACAAGATGTTCACTGTGGATATTTTAAACCCTTCAATTCACAAAACCGTTTTGAATTAATATCTTCTTCTAATAGACGTTAATAAATTTATTTTTGACTCCAAATATTATAATACAGTAGCTGAATTTCACCCTGGGCCTTAAACCCAAAAGTATTGTTTTCAGTTGGTCAAAAGTGTGGCCCGGTGTCTGTCCCCACTTAATGTTTGGACATGCGCAGGATAGATATTTAGATGTTTGACTATGCAGTTTCAAAAAAAAAAAAAAAAAAAAGAGCAGAATTTAATGAATAAGACATCAGGGATACACCATCTTTGACGCATTCTGAAATTTACAAGTTTGCAAGATACAATTATTTACATTACGTTTTGTACATTAGGAACGCCATTTTTACTCACTTTTCTATGTTGTGCTAATATTAATAGCGAATAAGTATTAAATATTCCCTTTTGCATAACATTCAGTTGCTATTGTGAAAAGTAAGTTATGAATGAAATAATATAACCCATAAAATCGGAGTTTCTAAAAATCCTTTGTATGCATTGGCAATTTTTATATTCATTAACATAGCGCCGATATCAAAAACATTTCTATCAGCAAAATGTGCGGCAAATTACATTTCAAAATTTATTAAAATGAACGTGAATTTATGCTCTCACATCAAAATATCATTTATTTATTCTGATTAAAGTAATTTTATTATTTATTTATTGAAAAAAAATTTTAACAGGAAAGAGTTTCAACAATGATCGGTTCGATGCCATTTTAACGCGATTGGATGACGGCAAGTTGCTTAATTAGTATTCGGTAAAAGCGACATTTTAGTGACAGTAACAGCCTCAAAATTTGATAGAATACATTGTCATCGATATCGAATCTATCTGCCAAGTTTCAGTTTGATTGGATGACGTCAAGTAGGTTAACTAGGCCTCCGCAGATACCGCTCCCATCGACAAACATGATCAAAGTTAATATAAAAGATTCAAAAAAGTTAAATAAAGAAAGTACAAATATGGTAAAGTATCAATTTTCTTCGACTGGTTGAAATGGATTATTTTTCCGTAAGAGTTACACAAAAGGCCAAGAGCTATATTTGTACGGAAACATAATTACATGATTCATATTTTCGACTGGAAAAGCCTTCGATTAAATTTTTCAGGAATAAATTCATTATAATCACATGCCATATTTAAAACACCATTAACTCTGAAACTGAACCGTGCACACTTTTCACCAACCCCCCCCCCATCTGTAATATACTAAACTTTCCGGAAGGAAAGAGTTTCGATGAATTCGAACTAAACGTTTAATTCTAGCAAATGATAAAATTAATTCATTGATCGAACCCGAAAGCGTCCACACAAAAAAAGAAGTTTTTCATTTTCAAAGCACACAACTTCCTACAAAGATAGCCAAAAGATTGGTCAGCGATTTATTTTTCTCAGTAAACACACACATGAACATAGACCAAAGTATCTGTTTTATGTCCTAAATAACAGATCAGAAACCTCTTATTAGTATCATAATTGCTCAGTTGTTTCTTTGATCAAAATGTAGATTGCTTTCTAAAACCTGATTGAACATCCGTCAATCAATAACACATCAATACACATATTATCGATAAACTCTCACCAAAGGTGCCGCTTAGAGTTCATTTAATCCCGCTTCTTTCATCAAGTGTTTTCCCACGACAGAAATCTGCGCTGAGGAAACAGTTGATTCTTTCTTTTAACTCTTTCATTTGGGACTTTTTAGCTGACTCGGTAAAAACAAGTGGCAAGATGTCAAACTCAAGAGGTTCATCAAAAGTACTATGTATAATGTGTTAATGCCCTCATTTTATAATTTGTTATACACTCATCGAAATATGATTTTTCATACATTTGCAGAGATGTAAACTTTCCTACGTTTGTCTGTTTGAGGTTTTATGGCGCAAAGGCAGCACTAGGACCATGCTGTGCCAACTAAACTTTCCTACGAATTTTAACTTCTTTTAACGGTTTAACAATGGCCAATCCTCTTACATCACGATGAATGAACACAATAGCGATTATTATATCAACGTAACTCAGCGAAAGAAACGTAAATCTCAGCAATAGCGAAAGTATTGGCGAATTTCAAGATTATTGGGATGAGATTGAAAAAATATTTTTCGTGTAGATCGTTTCCATAAGTTTCAAAGAACGTCCGTCAAACCGTAAAAATCCGAAAAGTCTACGGAAAATCTGAACAAACTGCGGAAAACAAGTAAGAAACTACGAGAAATCCATAGAAAAGTTGGTATCCCTGCTTTTATTATAGTCAACCCTGGCGTCCACAATTGAGATAAAATCCGGGAAAATCGAGGCACCCTGACATTCAACAAGAAACTGTCATAAACGCTGTCGCATCTTCTCATTTGTAAAAGCATTCATGAAAACAGATTCGAGGAATCGAACTAAAGTCTTCTGGATTGCTAAACGAACTTGACTCCTTCACCTATATTTTGGGTTGCAAAAGTATTACTTGTTAGTAGTATCCCTCAAATTAGGAATTATTTGGAAAACTGTTTAGTAATATCAAAATAATTACTTTCACATTATTTTAAGTAGGTACGTGTAAAATGTAAAAACAATACTGGTATCATAGGTTTTTAACTCAATTGTGTTCACAAAAGCAGGCAAGGCATTTAAAATGTTTTAGTGTGTTCTACGCTATTTTATGCGCAATGTCTAAAATACCGATATATATTTCTACTTTTGAAGTATTGTAATAAAACCTTAAACGTTCACACGTTCTACTTCACACATGCATTATTCCAGGAAAACTCACTCCGTGAGACTCTTTTTCACGCTCTAAAATATTTATTATTATTATTATTATTATTTTTTGTAAATATAGTGTGATTATAATTAAACTTAAAAAAGCTGTAAAAAAATTAAACACTCGTCAGAATGACTTGAATATACGCGAAGACGAAAATGGTATGGTACAGCAAATAAAACCATTTAGAACTGTATTTTTCATATACCATACCATTTACCACTTCTTCGCGAATATTTAGGTCGAATTTCAGGTCTTTCTGAAGAATATTTCGTTTTTCACAGCTTTTTGAAAGTTGAACTTTTACCTTTAACTGCTGTATGCGATCTGATAAACCTCGAGTCATACATTTTGCGCTCTTTTTTGTTGTCTTAAACAAATTAGAATAACAAATTAATGACGAATTTAATAGTTATATTTTTGTTACTTATAATTATAGTTGTTCGCAAAGTTATATGGAAAAATAGTTGTTTTAACTAGGTCAAATATTCTTTTATAGGCAACTGACGCTCGGGACACGGAGAAACAAAAAAAAAATTACTTTCAAGATAAAAGTTCAAATTTTCTCTGAATTTATAAGCACTAAAATTATAAAATTCATAGGTACATTTGGATAAATGTTAATAATACTATTTCTATAAAAAAAATTGCAAAAATATTATGTTTGTGAATTAAATAAACAAAAACGTAAACTGATTTTGAAACTGACGCACGGGACATTTGAAACTGACGCAAGTGATATTCTGTAAGCGACGTACGAGATATGCTATTTTTGCGAGTGGAAAACACTGATATTTTTACAGTTACAATTTTTATATATTTTGCTAGACGAATTATACGTACTTTACAATATACATACTTGTTAATATATATTTGTTACAAGAATTATACATACTTTTTACTTAAAGTGGGTAATTTTGGAACATTTTGCTAGATAGGTTTGTTATCAGGCAATTCTCAGGCTGATACAGAGACATTTTGCTTTCTTTTTTCTACTCTTAAAAAATAAAATAAAAAAAATATGATGAATTTACTAGTTATGTTTTAGTTTTCTATAATTTTATTTGATGGTAAAGTTGTTTAGAAAAATAATTGTTTTTATTAGGTCAAATATGCATTTATAAGCAACCGACGCACGGGACACGGATAAACTTTACAAAATTACGCCCAAGACAACAATTCACATTTTCTATTAATTCATAAGAACTACATTTACGGAATGCATAGGCACATTTGGGTAAATGATAATAATGCTATATCTATCAAAATTTTTGAAAAAGATTATTTTTGTAGATTTAAAAAACAAAAATGTGAGCCGACGCAAGTGACATTCGGAATTCGACGTAAGGGACATACTATTTTTGGAGTGGAAAACGGTGATATTGAATTTTTTTGGTAATACAAATTTACCAAGTCACTTTAAAATTGTCGTATATATTAAATTTTCTATCCCTTTAATAAATGGATTGGTGCATATATTTTTTCAAACAACCTCATTTCTCGATAACAAAGAAATGCTTAAAATTTAAGAATTATTTTTATAATAATTATTTATTAATTTATAAAAATCAGTTTGAAATTAAGAATACTTTTAAAAATTAATTTCAAGTTAGAATGGTCGTTGCACAACTTTAGGTGTTCAAACGCTAAAAACCTTTTCATAACATCAGCCACTTTTGCACTCATTGTTTTGTTTCTGCACTGATTTAGAAAGGGGAAGGGGGCAGTGACAAGCCCCACCCCGGAAATTGTGTGAAATTTTGTTTTAGCTCTTCCTCTTCTTTTTTTTTGTGTAACTTGTTATTTGTATTTAATCAAACCTTCGACCATAACCTCAACCCTCCCCTGAAAAAAAAATCCTGGCAACCGGCTTGGTTTTAGAGACAGCTGCATAATGTTTGGAAAAGCGGGAAAAATCAAAAAGAAAAAAATTACCATTGTCTTTAAAGGATGCATTCGTCTTATTCAAAGAAAGAAAGCTCACAAGTCAAGTTTTTTTCCCCTACATTTTGCAAAATTCGCCTAAAGAATGTCATGGTCTTTTTAAGTCACATACCTGCTGATCAATGCCATAATTTGAGAAAATTTCTTTTTTGAAATAAACTGTTTGCAAATTCATCACAATTCAAAATCTTTTTAGAATGAAACATTGTGCCATAATAATATCAACTCGGTTTGTTTTCAAGGGAAATGTTTTTATTGACGTAAATATCTAATTTTACAATAATTGTTACCAAAATAATTGTGTACTTAAAAATCGTACTTTCGCGCAGTTGTTAAAAAACTGATGCACGGGATATATGTGTTTTCTAAAATAGCATTTTAAATTAAGTTTGCATTGTTTTAAAAATTTGCACAGCACTTTTTTATTGAATTTTAAAAGAAAAAAGGAAGTTTTGTAAAAATTTAAATTTGAAATATGTTTTTACTAAAAAAAAATTCATGTTTTATACTGACACATTGGACATGCGTAAGGGCTTCAACTTCGAACTTAGTTTCATAACTTTTTTCACCTAGAATGTAATAATATTGGACTTTTGTATTTCTACTAATTATAATGACTGCATTAAGTACAATTTTTATTGTTTTTCTTGAATTTGTTCCTTTAAAAGTCGCCAATTTGTTACATTCTCTTTTACATAATTTAGAGTCATTGAAATGAGTGAACTTTCAATGTCAAAAAGTTCAAACAAATTACATAAGAAATTTTTTTTATTACTCTTTTACGATTCTTTGGAATTATAACTTTAGTAACAACTCATTTTTAGTGGTTACAGTTTTCAGAAAATTGCCCATTTCATCTATGACTTTTGCATTATTTTTTTCGATACTTATTAAGGCGTAGTAGCTTTTTTGCAGTCGCTGGCGATCGATCGTGAGACCTTTGGTTTCCCAGTTAGATACTCTATCCACTAGACAAAAGAGATCTCTAGTATCTAGGTGTTGTATCTGATATTTGTACACGAGACCACCACATAGCCCCTTCCCAGTGAGTCGCGAAGGGACGAACGATTGAGTTATTTGTGCATGCAGCAGTGAGTCACCGGAGGTTGTTTTCTGTTTGGCAGTGAGTCGCTAAAGATGCCGAGATGATAGCGTGGAAGTCATGCAGTATATTTCAAAAGATGGAACCATGATTAAGTTATCCGATAGTCACCAATAAAGCGTAGTAGCTTTTTTTTTTTTTGAGCTCGCTGGGGATACGATCATGAGACCTTTGGTTTCCCAGCCAGATACTCTATCCACTAGACAAAAGAGATCTCTGGTGTCTAGATGTTGTATTTGATATTTGTACATGAAATCCCCACATTTATGTTTCTTAAATTTTAAACTGACATTCACCAATTTATTTGGCACAGTATGGTATGGACCACGTGTTTCCCTTGTGCCAAAATTATCAAACCACCCAACCACAGCAGTTAAAGGTTAATCACAACCCACCTTGTATAATTTGTTTTGGAATTACTAGAGTAATATATTGTGCAGACATTTATTAAATTCGTCATTGTAACTTTTTCATAAAAAAATTTCAAAGCAAAATTTCTTACGTTTCATGTAAATACTTGTATTTAATGTGCGTGTTGGTGGGGTAAAGAGGAAAAGTGGTGAAAATGGCGAAACGTACTAGCCGTGTTAAACACTTATTTGCGGCAGAATTAGGCAGTCAAAGCAATGCCATAAAAAATATACAAAAACCTGTTTTGTCTCAATCTTCTTCTATTGCAAATAAATTGGAGAACTATTATTGTACATTTTGTATTTGTATATTTTTGTTTGGTAATTTTTAATTGAGTAAGGGGAAGATGGGAGCAGGTGAAAAATAACAGGCAAAACAATTGTTGTCTCAACTTCAACTATTTCATATCGTTATTAAAAAAAAAATAGATCTTGTCACAAAACGAATTATAATCTACCAACTGTACTCTGGAATTCTCCAGGTTAAAAGGATGTATTTGATCACGGCCAACTAAGTGCCAGAGGCTTATTTCGAATTTAGATGAGTCAAATGGATATAAAGTAATAGCGGAAGAAATAAATAAGAAAACCTATATAGATAATTTGGTCTCACGGTTAATCCAAGATAAATCTCAAGAAATTGAAGACTACCACGAAATGGTTGTCTAGAAACAGGATTGAAATTTTGGAAGTTAAGCAAAGCAAGGTCAATGGGAGGGTAGAATGTTTCCAAATGATAAAATATTTTCTTGTATCTTGCATTGAACAATTGAACGTGAATAACGAAAAGTGACACTAAATGAATTGTGAATCACAGTCGTAGAAAAAATAAGATCGAAGCAATTAGATCGTGAAAAAAAAATAACCGATACAATTTATAAAGATTCTTCTGATATTGAAATGAAATATCATGGTTCTTTAGAAATAAGGAAGGTTCAACTTGTAAAGAATGATAGTTTTACTTGTAGCATCGAAAAGCTAGGGTTTTTTTAAAGATGAAAAAATAGTTACGTCCACTTATCTGGACTAAACAAAATTAGGCCAATTTTCCAATAATTGGCAGACCTTTGACTGCGGTTAAGATTCAGTTTTTTTGGAATTTCGATTGGAGTTTTGGCATTAATTTATGTCATAAATATAAGTTTTTTTAGTTACTTGGGAAAAAATATTCAATGGCAACTTCTCTGGGTGGACCATGGAACATTTTGCACTCTTTTCTACTTACACCCAAATTAGAACAGTAAAATTATGATAAGTCTACTAGTTTTGTTTTATAAAATACTAGCTGCGTGGCCCCGCGTTGTGGAGACCCGTCATTAGTGTATACGTCACTTTTGCCATTGCGTCATTGTGCGGCGACTTCTACACTTTTTTTTAGATTTAAAAATGAAAAATCGATTTTAACCAGTGGAAACATAGAAATTTATATTTTTGCAAAAAGTTAAATGGCGTGCTTTTAATTTCTTCAGTAATACAGTATAGTAATCATTTACAACAATCAATAAAATATCTTTATTTTTGGAAACCTGTACATTCATGTGGTTGGGTCCTTTTCTAAAACCTTTTTAAAAATCAATTTGGAACATGTATGGGTCATTCTACAAAAAATCAGGAATTTGATCAAAATTAAAAAAAAAATATATTGATATTAACTATAAAGGAAGATATAATCAATAGTAATAATACTATTATTGTGGTTGAGATCAAAATATGACTTTTTTTATTTTTTACTAGCTGAATACCCGTGCTTCGCCACGAAATTTTACCATGTGTAATATTTTAGCTACCTGTGAGGCCCAGGGTTGCGGAAATCCGTCATTGGTGTATAGGTCCCAATTTTTGGCTCTTCGCTCGCAGGAAGGTTCATCGCAACGCGAAATCGAGCTCGCTTCGCTTGCTGAAAAAGTCATTGACACATAAGCACAGGCTTACTTAACTCGTTGAAAGGTTCAATGCTTGCAAACATGAGCTCGCTTTGCTTGATGAAAGGTTCATTGCTACGTGAGCGTAAGGTCGCCTCATACACTAAAAACTAATTGCTACGTAAGGCCTTAACATTAGAAGCCCCTCTCATGTTGAGAAACAATAAAAAAATTCCCTATTAATAATTTTAATACAACACCCCTTTAAGAATATTTTAACACGTGGTGTTTGTAAAAAGCAAAATTAGAAGGTCAAAACTACTTATGTTGAAACTTTCAGCGCTCTAGACCTATTAGAAGTCGCTTTTTGTGGATATATTAATTAAAAATTCATTAAAAAACAAATTAAAATTTTAACGTTCTTTTTGTCAAAAGTCCAATTAGAAGGCCAAAACTATTTGTGTTGAACCTTTCAGAAATGCACCCCTATTAGAAATCGTTTTGTAAAATATTTGTTAATTAAAAAATTAATCAAAAATTAACTAAATAAAAATTTAAAATTCTGTTTTTCAAAATTCCAATCAGAAAGCTAAAACTACTTATGTTGAAAATTTCATAGAGCTGTACCCTTATTAGAAATTGTTTTGTAAAATATTTATTAACAAAAAAAATAAAAATTTAAAATTCTGTTTTTCAAAAGACCAATTAGAAGGCCAAAACTACTTATGTTGAAAATTTCAGAACTGTAGCCCTATTAGAAATCGTTTTGTAAGAAAATGCGTTAATTAATTAAGAAAATTAATTAAAAAATAACTAATTGAAATTTCAACATTCTGTTTTACAAAAGTTCAATTAGAAGGCTAAAACTACTTATGTTGAAAATTTCAGAACTGTATATCGATTTGCAGTCACTTTGTAAAAAATAAATTAATTAAACAAATTAATTAAAAAAGAACTAATTAGAATTTTAACATTCTGGTTGTATTCAGATTATCTGTCGCCGTCAGCAACACAAGGGCTATAATGCGCCGAAACATTCGTCATTAGACAAGCCAACATACATTTACAAACACCCATGCCTAACACGGGACTCGAACAAGCAACCTCGCTGTCTAGAAGCTAGCACGCTAACCACTATACCGTTTGGTCGGCTTTAACATTCTGTATGACATACATAAAATTAGAAAGACAAAACTTCTTACGTTGAAAATTTCAGAGCTCTACTCCAATTTTAAGTAAGTTTCCATGGATTCACAGAGCCACAGACAGACACACAGCTTGTTTTATTATTACAAATAAATATTATAAAAAGTAGTGTCCACATATTCTACATGAAAAAGGCTGAAGAGAATTATTTAATGAAGTTAAAATTAAAATTAAAAGTTTTAAGATAAAAGTATCATTATTACTTTTACAATTGGTTAAATATAATACAACTTAAAGATGGACAAAATATAATTTCAGTGCATAGTTTTGATTATTGTAGGATTTTCGAAAACAATATTTTGACTATGTTTATTTCTGGAAAGTATCTAAATAGAAGATTTTTTTGTTCACTTTTAATATTACAAAGAATTCATTTTAGAAATTCATTAAAATTCGAATCCTCAAAAGATAAATGCAAAAAGATATTATAGAGGAGAAAGTTATCTTATTTCACCACTTAATTGAGTTCAATAAAATAAGCAATGAATTAGTTGGTTGAATACCGGTTACTTAAAAAAATTTGGAGGGGAGGGTTTGTTGGTTGGTTGTTTTCAGATTATCTACCGCCGTCAGCAACACGAGGGCTATAATCCACCTAAACATTCGTCATTAGACAAGCTAACATACATTTACAAACACCCATGCCTAACACGGGACTCGAAAACGCAACTTCGCGGTCTAGAAGCTAGCACGCTAACAGGAGGGGGGGAGGGAATCCAGTTTTGAAACATTTGCCTAAAATCAGAATTATCTAAAAAAATCAACTTTCCTAAATACCAACTTCAAAGTATTCTAAATAAAATATATATAAAGCAAAAATAAAACAAAAGGTACCTTTAATTTATGTAGCTTATTGTTTTAAAATGTTTTTGCAATATATTAGACTGTTTAATATTTTCAGGAATTTACGTATCAACAAAATTAATGTAACATTCTTTTTCACCCGCGAACAATTATTTCCTCGTATGTGACAAAACGATAGTTTTTTGTAGATGGTAAATTCTCCTATAGATTTTATTTCACGATATTTACTAAACAAAGCTATTTCATCATATATAACAGATTTCAATAATTATTTTACAAATTTAATTGATAGTTTAGATTCTATCGAATTCCACGAGTCAAGCCCAATAACTTGATAAAATTACTCATAAATAACTTAGTCTGTAGCATTAGTTCTTTGCATCTGAACAAAACATCTGCCTGACATCTGATTTTTTAGCAATACAGAGTATATTACAGCCAACTGCAAGGGTTTAACGACACTTTTTTAGATGACCACAGATGTGACATATTGCTCTGGTTACAAGCATTAAACTTGAAATAAAAGTAACATAAAATTTAAACTTGACTTAAAAGTATAAGAAATGTTTGAAACATTTTCTCAACATAAAAATTTAGTCTAAAGAATTTTATGTGTGTTTAATTTATAAATTATTACCCAGAAAAAAAGATTTAATAGTGAGTGGTGATGTTCCACGGATATTACATTTTATTGTTTGGGAGTAAGATTTATTAAGAATCAAAGTATCTTAGTATATTTTGAAATAGCAATTAATTATATCCGTCACACTAAGGTTGTTCAAGACTAAAAAAGTATTTTTATTAGTATATTTCTGTAAAAACCATCAGTTACACAAATTGTTGATTTTAAATAGAACAACCCATACGAGAAGACAACGCATCAGAATCTGTCGAATCGCTTGTAAATAGCGATCCCACATAATATATCATTATATAAAGCAAATTGAACGATAAATAAACATAACCTTCTGGTCTGGTATGATGAATAAAACAATTAATTTGAAAGAAAAAATTGAACCTACATACCTGTGAATGACTGTTTGATGAATGCTGATGTCCATCCGCATAGTGGGGATGCCTCAGAAGATTGTGCAAATTTTGAGAACTCGTACACTCAATTCCTTTGCCTCCTAAAACCCCGAAGAAGGCTAAGAGCATCACCGCATTTCTGATTCGCATTACGAATTATCAAATAGTCACATAATCCACCATGAAATTCAATTTGTAGAAAATTCCGGCGAAGCAATAATATTCCAAAGGCGTAAAAACACGTGTAACACTTTCAGAACTTGAACATGGTCTTGTTTACAAAATCGTTTGGTTAAATGCGCAGAAAAAATGTCAGACAAATTCTTTTTTAACAATCAAAAAATCATTTAATCTTGTTCGTAAACATTATCTTAAAAAAAAATGCTTTCTTTGATTATAATGATGGTGACAATTATTTAAAAACTAGTTTTGTTGTTTGAAATAAGTTATATATTCTGAACGAATAACAATTTCTCTCGGAGAAACCCTTTTTTCTCCATGATGCGCTACACGTGATCTTTCTGCTTGGCGAGACGAATTTCATCTCGAATCCTGAATGAACAGACCAGAGATACTCTCTTCCCGTTTTCGCCAAAACTGGTTTGCGTCGCCGCTTGGCGGTTGTTTCGTTCTGGACGAATATTGGTCTCATATTAAGAAATATTCCCGTATTAAATGATTCCTAGCCTCGGCGTTCGGCAAAATCACAATGTAACAAGTAAAATGGTATACTATTTTAATTTCTTCTGCAATACAATAATGCAATCGTTCACATCAATCCATAAAGTATTGTTATTATTTTGGGAAATCCTTTCATCCACGTGGTTGGATCCTTACCAAAAGAGAACAACGCAGAAATTCAATAAACATCTTTTTTCAAAGAAAATTAAATTTAATCTAATCTAAAAATACTTTGAAATCTGAATTCGTGTGGATTTTTTCACGTATATGATTGCAAATTGTAAATATTATAATGCTGTGTTTCCACTACATGTATCGTCTGCTCAAATGGTGGCTGTTTGGTTAGCCTTGTTATTATTGTGTTATAAAATAAGTGTGTTTGTGTATCAAGTAGCCGATCCACTATTGTATAACTTTGTTTATTTACGAAATAGCTATGTTACGTTACGAAAGTTATATGAAAAATTAAAAATCACAAGATTGTTTAATACATTTCTATGGCATAATTTATTTATTTTTGCTTTTAATAATTTTGTGGCTTGTTTCCAATCCTAAGTATCAATGAACCTGAGTCACTATTATAGAAACTAGGGGTGTGGAACATCGAACAACTTTCGATTACACTATAATACTGACGTGGATTTGTGCCATTTGCTGTTTTTATACTTTCATCATTCATTTAGCAAAAGTGACCAGTTTGGCTATATTTTTTGCGAAAATTCTTGTATAAGTCTTTAAAAAAAAAAATCTGCCAAAAAAATTTCGATAATTCTTATATAATCCTTTCTTATAACTGAAACTGGGGAGAGAATAAAAAACGATCGTTGATGAGGTATGCTCAAGGAAAGAGAACTCTGTGTTAAAGGCATTTGTTTTCAACTTGTTAAGCCATTAAAGCATTTTTACGGGAATTTCGGAGGTGGGGATGTTTAGAACACTTTAAGTGGCATTATCACAGCGATTTTTATCAAAATCGTTAGAGCCGTTTTTTAGCAATCATTGAAAAACATGATTTTTTCAATGGCAGCTACCTTATGCGCACTCGCGATTTTGACGAAAACCTTAATGGTAGATCCTTGGGCCATCACCAACCTACTCACCAAATTTGAACATCGTAGGTCAATTTGTTCGGGAGTTATGCTGACCACGTACACATAGACACAGACGTTTTTTCTAGATCACTTTTTCGAGATCAGGATGTTCCAAAACGTGGAGAGATGCCAAAAAATCGATTTTTTTTTTTACCGAATCCTATACTTTCATTACCCTATGTATTACATATGAGTAATTGAAAGTAATAAGCAAGATATAGCCAAAATATTTCAGATTTATTATTTTCTAAGGTAAGGTAACATACGAAAAAAAAGTCATGACATTCTGAGTAGGTGATGGCCGCAATCTTGGCGATTTTGCCCAATTTTTACGTACAATGGGCTCTTAAAAACAATAAAAATAAATAAATAAATTTAAAAAAAAAAAAAAAAAATTAAACTGACTTTATTAAAAGTAAGACTATAAAAGTTATACGCTTGAAAGACTTCTATTTTTTTATTTTTTTTAATTATCCTCGAATTTCTTAAATGCTTTATAATAACTTTGATTTAGTTTTCTTAGCTAATTAACACAGTTGGCGTTATCCAATCGAGCTGAAACTTGGCAGAGAGACACTTTGTTGACATTTCGCAATTTTGGGCCTGTCACTAAAAAACCGCTTTTACACATGTTCCTAATACTGTCATCAGATCCAGACACCAGGCCGTATTCAGGCATATACAATTTGATGATATTATAGTGACGCTGTTAAGGTTAGCCACATGTAATTAAAAATAAACTTCCGTTCAGTTGTTTTTAAATCCATTATATTAGTGTGATTTTTTTTCTTGAGGGGAACAAAATTTTCGGAGTGCTAATTAACCCATTTGCCGTCATCCAATCAAGCTCAAACTTACCAGATAGACTCATTGTCAATGACAACGCATTCTAGTTAGTTCCATAGAATTAATGGTTTCCTTCGAAGTGATCAAACACTGTGACAGTTCTATCTGAGCTCAATGTTGATTAAGCAAATTGCAATTGCGCATTAAAAATTCACAATGTAATACAAAGGATTAATTGCAAAAATCTTGTTTTTATGGGTTCATTTTTACTTTCAATTACCTATATGTATACATAGGGTAGTAAAAGTATAGGATTCGGTCAAAAATTATTATTATTATTTTTTTTTTTTTTTTTTTTTGCATTTCTCCACGTTTTGGAACATCCCGATCTCAAAAACGTGATCTGAAAAAAAATGTCTGTCTGTGGTCAGCGTAACACCCACACAAATTGACCTAGGATGTTCAAATTTGGTGTGCGGGTAGATGGTGGCCATGGGACCTACCATTAAGGCTTTCGTCAAAATCGTGCATGCGCATAAGGTAGCTGCCATTGAGAAAATCATGTTTTTCAATGATTGCTAAAAAACGGTTCTAACGATTTTGATCAAAACGCTGCTGTGGTAATGCCTCTTAAGGTGTTCTAAACATTCCCACCTCCAAAATTTCCGTAAAAATACTTTAATGGCATAGAAAGTTGAAAAACGAATGCCTTCAACACAGTTGCCTTTGTTTGAGCATAGCTCATCAACGATCGTTTTTTCTCCTCTCCTCACTTCCACTTATAAGAAAGGATAATAAAAGAATTATCGCAAAAAATATCGCCAAACTGGCCATTTTTACTTTCAATTACCCAATTACATACATAGGGTAATGAAACTATAAAAAATTTCCATAAAAAAAAAAAAAAAAAAAAAAAAATCGATTTTTTTTTTTTTTTTTTTTTTTTTTTTTTTTTGCATTTCATTACGTTTTGGAACACCCTGATCTCAAAAGTCTAGATCATCAATCATCTAGAAAAAATATGTGTCTGTGTGTGCGTGGTCAGCATAACTCCCGAACAAATTGACCTACGATGTTCAAATTTGGTGAGCAGGTTACTGATGGCCCCAGGACCACTAAAGTTTTCGTCAAAATCGAGCGTGCGCATAGGTAGCTGCCATTAAAAAAATCATGTTTTTCAACGATTGCTAAAATACGGCTCTAACGATTTTGATAAAAAATCGCTGTGCTAATGCTTCTTCATCCCCTCCTCCGAAATTCCCGTAAAAATGCTTTAATGGCGTAAAAAGTTGAAAAACGAATGCCTTCAACACTGAGTCCTCTTTGCTTAAATATAGCTCATAAACGATCGTTTTTTCTCCTCTCCTTCAGTTTCACTTATAACAAAGGATAATATAGGAATTTTCGAAAAGTATATCGCCAAAAACATCATTTTGACGAAGTTTTTTTTTTTTTTTTTTAAAAAAAGACCCTTTTAAGAATTATCGCCAAACTGACCATTTTTTCTAAGCAAATGATGAAAATATAAAAACGATAAATGACACAAATCCACATCAGTAATATAGTGTAATTGAAAGTTGTGCTATGTTCCACACTCTTAGTTTCATGTATTTTGAGGCAATCTTTATTTGAAATATAAATGAATTGTTGAGCCAATACGGGGGAATAATTAATTAACACATTTTCTAATGTTAACAACAAGGTATTAGTAGAGTATCTCCATTGGTATTTTCCAAGAGTATTTTTCCAGGGATGTGCTGGATAGACTTTAGGTTTATAAATTGTCACAAGTTTTCTACAAGCCTCGATTGGTTCTTTCAAAAAATTAATTCTTTCAGATGAATATAAGATGTTTTGAGGTAAAAGTTGTCGTTACTTATAACTTAATTACACTTTTAATTTGCAACGGTGTTTTTTTTTTTTTTTTTTTTTTTTTTTTTTAATATTTTGTGCATTTGCACCTTAAGACATGAATGTCGTCAAGAGGGGACAATGGGGTACACTTGCACCTTGGCTATTGAAAATTTAAACTATAAATTAAGGAAAAAAGGGTAAATTCACTATAAAATCGCACATTGTAAAATTCGTTTCAATTCTCTTGAATATTTCCTTTTTATTTTTAAAGTTGATTCTTGCACCTATGAGTGGTTTAGGCATCCTTCTATCTAGGACAATTGGAGACTAGATATTACAAAAATTTTATTGGTTTCGTAAATCATTTCCTGTCTTGTTCTGTCAATTCCTGGTCAATGCTTTCCTCTTTAATTACTAGGCATCAGCAGTGCAGGATTTACGTATAAGCTAGACAAGCTGTAACTTAGGGCCCCCCGACTTGCTTGAAACCCTCAAAAAGGTGTCTGAGTGCGCAATGGACGAGTATACAATGTATGCAATGATGCTGCAAAGAAGATTTCATTCTTAACAAAATTAGAAGCTTACGAAGAAAGATTCGTGAAGGAGTTAGGGCTTTATGCAAAACATATCCTGAAGATGTGGACATGAATCTTGTAGGAGAAGTCAAGCACTTTCATCAATATTTTAGACATAGTCAAACCTATGGTTCAGCGAAACATGATAGTCTGACACATCAGGATCTGTATATGGTAATATTTTACGATCGTGTCCAATCAGCATTCCTTAATGTAGAACCAATTTTGAGATTGTTTCTTAGTATGATGGTTGAAAATTGTGGAGAAAGATCTTTCTCAGCTGAAGAGGATAAAAAATGAATTTAGAACAACAGTGACTCAAGATAAATTATGTTCCCTCAGTCTCATGTGCATAGAAAGTGACAAACTACGCAGTTTATCATTTGATTATGTCATCAGTGACTTTGCTCTGGTAAAGGCAAGAAAGAAAATAGTTTCGTTTAATATAATTTCTTAATCCTTATAGCATGTTTCAAGAGATAAGATAATAAGCCTTTGTGTATTGTGCCTTTTAAAAAAACTTTTGTTTCTTTTTACCAGAGTTTGCATTTTAAGTTTGTTATGCAAATTTTTATTATTTTAAGTTAAATTTTAAGTTAAATACTTATTATTTCACTATCAATATACTTTTTAATTGTATTTCAGTTTAACCCTCTAGGTACCGAAAATCATATTTGGCACAGACATATAATATCTGGACTTATAAAGGGCCCCATATCTCAAATAGCTTAAGGCCTTATCAAGTCTAAATCCGGCCCTGGGCATCAGATATGAGACATCGAGAATCATAAGAATGAGTCTTCCTTTTTAGAATTTAATTGAGCATTACCTGTACAGCCATATTGTCTCATTTTTAAACCCTTTATATTAACTACGATTTTGTTTGTGTGTGGCTGCTTGGCAAATCGCGGAAGCCGAATTACCCGCTTTCTGCCATCTAATTGGGTTGAAACTTAGCAGGTGGATTTGATGTCGATAACAATACATTCTATCAAGTTTTGGGCTGTTACTAAAAGGTCCCTTTTACACACGTTTCTGTAATCGTTTTAGAATACTAATAAATAACGTTTAACCGATCATTGTGGAAAATCTGTCATGCTGTCAAAATTATTTTAATCAGATTAAGATAATTGAACTTGAATGCATAAACTTATTCTGGAATGTAGTTTAGATAATTCAACGTAGCGTTGCATAATAAGTCTGTGAGTGAAAAAAATTTAACTGACCACTATTGAATCTCTTTCCTGTTGTCAAAATTGTTTTAACCAAAATAAATAAAAGATATTTGGACTTGAATGCATAAATTCACATTCATTATTCCTAAATTTTGAAATGTAATTTGCCACATATTTTGCTGATAGAGATGTTTCTAATACTTAACATTAAATAAAAACAGAATCGGCGCTTTGTAAATGAATATAAAAATTGGCAATGTTATATAGAGGTTGTTTGGTTGTTTTCAGATTAGCTGGCGCCGTCAGCAACACGAGGGTTATAAAGCGCCGAAACATTCGTCATTTGACAAGACAACATACATTTACAAACACCCATGCCTTACATGGGACTCGAACCCGCAACCTAATGCATATAAAGGATTCACATTAAAATCTTTGCTTTTACTGGTTATATATATATATATATATATATATATATATATATATATATATATATATATATATATATATATATATATATATATATATATATATATATATATATATATATATATATATATATATATATATATATATATATATATATATATATATATATATATATATATATATATATATATATATTTTTTTTTTATTTAATTATTATTATTATTATTATTTCTGTAACTTGGAAGAACTTAAAATATATTTTTGTCTTTTGTAATTTTGTGACTTCTGGTTCCTCTGTTCGAAACACTGTTTTTCGAATAACGCAGGTGCTAGTGGCACAATAAAAAAAAAAACGTAGAATTAAAAAAAATCCTTTAATTTTTTTTTTTTAATTTTAATTTTTTTTTTAAATGTGTAAAACTTTTTTTTAACGTGATTGCGTTTGGTATTAACTCTTTGAAGGTCGAACTTCGATTTTAATAACATTTGGTATGGGCAGTCTTTATGAGTAGAAAAAGGAGAGAGTATACTACCTTTTTGCAAAAAAATATTTATTTTTACTTTTGTAAGTGGTTACGTTAAGAAACCACAATGCAAGTAACAATGAACACAAATGATATGTTATGTGGTTTCTCTAAAAAACCAATCTGCGTATAGAAATAAAAATTTATGTAAGTGCTTTCTGTGTGGATCCACTATCCTTCAAAAGGTTAAATAAAAGCTACAGAGGAGAGAATTTCAAAAATAAATACTGTCAATTTTTTAAAATTATTCTCAATGAGGAGATTTATTCACAATTATTAATTTAAATTTCATTAGAAAAACGCTATACACATTTCCGAAAAATTAATGATTTGAATAAAAATCTCCCTGTTTTGCACGTTGCCTGCATAATCCTGACACACAGACCGAAGATATCTTAAAATATTTACTAACCATTTCATTCCAATGATTTGACAAACCTAATTAATATATTTAAAGACAAATTACATTTTAGATACTTATTTTAAGAATATAATAGCTTGTAAAGTTTAAATTAACAGAAAAGAAAAAAAATAACAATTTAGTTGTTGCTAACTTTATTTTCTAAATTAACTTTGCTGATAGTGTTTTAAGTTTTCTTTTTTCGAAAACCTTATCAAGGTATTTAAAATGATAATGACAGTTGTTTATCACCGAGTGAGAAACCAGGAAAATCACAGAATGAAAAATAGATTATTGCTTCTATTCAAAACAACTAGTAGGCTTGATTAGCCGCTATTATGCACACAAACAGGTCGTTGAGCATATAAATCAACCAATCAAAACGATTTATAAAAATTCGAACTTAAAATTTAGAAATTAAAAAAAAAAAAATCGAACAATCATTGGCAAACAAAATTAAACTGAAAACTTCCAAGCATTCTTATAGTTAACCATCAAAATCGCAACGAATTTTCAACACATATTGTTAAACAACATTTTTTATATTTTGTCGCTCAGCCAAATAAATGTTACTATTATTGTTATACGTTACTATTTTAATAATATGAATCCATAAAAATTTATGAACTTACCTTTTATCGTCAAATGACTTTTGGCGATTTAAAGGCAATCTGCTTTGTTAATATTTCATTAGGTTTTTATAATTTCCCTTTATTACACAAGATCTTGAAGAACTTGAACTTTCAGATAGAATCTACCGTCAATATAATCGGCTAATGAACTTTACAAAAAAGAAAAGGGGAAAAAAATAGTTTTATTTGCGAACCCTAGATTTAAATTCGTTTTCACAACCACAAGTGATAAAGGCGTTAATCGTGGCAACCCTGCAGTCCGGATCTGGCAGACTATTCGACGCCTTCAAACACGTGTCTCAGATAGTGACGTAAGAGATGTCTGTTCACTTATAATTTCGAATTAACCCCGATTTATTTCACCTTCCTTTAAATTCCTCTTGAGATTTCTCTGTATTCAAAAAGGGTCCATGATTTCAACTGATGTGCTAAGAAACTAAACACACGAGTACTACACCTTAAATTGTATTAGTAGAAAAAAATAATAAATTATTGTTATGTAAATTGTTACGTAACACGAACGACAACTATGCTATGTATGAACTCTTTAGGGGCTAGTGAGACCATAATGACGGCATAAAAATTTCCATATTTGCAATTAATTTCACCATTTAAATTTTTACTTTCAATTACCCATATGTATTCATATGTATACATAGGGTAATGAAAGTATAGCATTGGGTCAAAAAAAAATCGATTATTTTTTTCTTTTTTTTTGCATTTCTCTACGTTTTGGAACATCCTGATTGCAAAAAAGTGATCTAGAAAAAAATATATGTCTGTGTGTATGTATGTGTGTCTGTGGTCAGCATAACTCGCGAAAAAATTGACTTACGATGTTCAAATTTGGTATGAGGGTTAGTGGCGGCCATGAGACCTACCATTAAGGTTTTCGTCAAAATCGCGCATGCGCATAAGGTAGCTGCCATTGAAAGAATCATGTTTTTCAATTATTGCAAAAAAACGGCTCATTACCACAGATCCCACTCACTCATGATGAAAATCACTGTGGTAATGCCTCTTAAGGTGTTCTAAGCATCCCCACCTCCGAAATTCCAGTAAAAATGTTTTAGTGGCGTAAAACGTTGAAAAACGAATGCTTTCAACACAGAGTTCTCTTGCCTTGAGCATACCTCATCAAGGATCGTTTTTTCTTCTCACCTCAGTTTCGCTTATAACAAAGAATAATATAAGGATTATTTCAAAGTATATCGCCAAAATCACCATTTGGCGAAGTTTTTTTTTCTTCTTTTCTTACCCTAAGACTCTTACAAGAATTACTGCAAGAAATATCGCCAAACTGACCATTTCCTCTAAATGAATGATGAAAATATAAAAACATTAAATGACATAAATCCACGTCAGTATTATAGTGTAATTGAAAGTTGTGCGATGTTCCACACCCTTAGTTTAAACTGGACTGTTTTAAGAAAACTATTTTGAGTAAAAGTTGCACCGGTTCTTATCACTAAATACACGCTACTTAATGTGTGTGTGTGTTTTTTTTTGTTTTTTTTACAAAATAATGTGTGATAAATTAACTTGCAATCGTTGGAGCTTATGGGTTAAATTCCAGCAACTGAAGGTAACTTCTTATACTGGAGGCAAGAAGAAAAGTTGTGGTGTACAAAATCAAACTGATGAAACAAAAATGTGGTTAGTATACTATGTTGAATAAAAAATTTCTCTGCATCTCTTTTTAAATCCTTTATATTAACTTCGATTGTGTGTGTGGGTGGGTAGTTGACTGGGTATATCGATGGTGAGCAAATTTGCGGAGGGCTAATTAACCAACTTGCCGTCGTCCAATCGAGCTAAAATAGCATTTAACCGATTATTGAAGAAACTCTTTCCTGTTGCCAACATTGTTTTAATGAATAATATAGAATTGTTTTAATCGGAATAAATAAAAGATATTTGGATGTGAGTGCATAAATTCCCATTCATTTTTAAATCCTTTATATTAACTTCAATTTTGTGTGGGTGGCTGGCTGGGTATATCGATGGCAGGCAAATCTGTGGAGGCATAATTAACCCACTTGCCGTTATCCAATAGGCCTGAAACTTAGCAAATAGATTCGATGTCGATGACAAGGCCTTCTATAAAATTTCAGGGCTGTCATTCTGACTAAAAGGCCACTTTTACTCACGCTTCTATAATCGCTTCGTAATACTAATAAATCCCATTTAACCAATCATTTGTTGAATTTTTTTCCTGTTGCCAAAAATGTTTTAATCAAAATAAATAAAAGATAATAGATCGTGAATGCATAAATTCATTATGGAGTGAATTCCAGTCAATTCAACTTAGGGTTACGTAGCAATGCTGTAAGTGAAATATTTTTAACCGATCATTGTTGAAACTCTTCCCTGTTGCCAAAATTTTGTTAAGCAAAATAAATAAAAGATATATCTAGTTATTGTCTTACGTCAGACTTATCAGCTTTCGTAGATCGTTGACTCGTTGTAGATGACAAAGTACTTAATTTTTTTTGGTGGGGGAGTTAGTAAATAGTAGTTCGGAATGAATATTTTGTTTTCAGTAGTCAAACACTACGAAAACTTGATCTGAGCTCAAGAAGTTGCAAGTTTACATAAAAATTGGCAATGCATATAAAGGATTTATATTAAAAACGTTGTTTTTATGGGTTCTATTATTAAATATTCATTAAACATCTTTAGAAAATATTTTTGCGATATGTTTGCTAGTTGTATTAGTTTATTTAAGGTGAAAGTACATAAAAAATGCTTAAAGAAACCACAGAAAGGTGGAAACAAACCACCGATCAAAAACATGCGAGGCTTATGATCCAAGAACCTTCCATGAAACTATCATCTCAGATCCTGCGTCTTAGCAGGGATAAGATAAGAGTGATAGTTGGATTTCTTACAAGGCACTATCACCTAAGAAAACATCTTCATAGAATGGGAATCTTTAAAGAAGAACCTTTATGTAAGAAGGGCAATATGGTTGAGGAAACCGCCCATCATATACTTTTTGAATGTGAAGCTCTTCACATTAGGCACTCAAGCCTAGGTCTTGGAACAGAACTTGATACAATCCACGAGGAACCTGTCAAAAGCCTTTTGACCTTTCTTAAGGAATCTGTCTTTCTTTGACAGGGGGAGGTCGTAAAATAAAGGGGTTGGTGCAATATTCCCTAGTGGAATCAGCACCTAGGCTCAGTTGACCTCCCCCATTCACTATGACTTTGACTATGACTATATGGTGACATCAATAAGACAAATTTCCAAACTAATTTAAATTGCGCTAAATGAAAGTTGTTGCGATTTAAAATGACATAGACTTTTTCCCTATCCAAAACACTATAAGCAGGTTGCGGGAGATCCCAGAGCCAAGCCTCACCCGGTAACTACGATCTCTGTTTACAAATGAGTTGACATGATGGAGGTTGTGACAAGTAGTCTCTCGGCGATTGTCGGGCTGCCTGCTGGGAATTTTCCGAATTTCTCCCGTTCGTGAAGCAAAGCGGAACAGTCTCCCCTCTTAAAAGACCTTAAAGACAGGTGGGGTTATCTGACTTCTACCATTAGACAATAATATATTACTGTTGTTTTCAGGCACTTTGAAGCTATCGAACTCGACTCTCGAACTATTACTTCAATCGACAAAAGGACGAATAACTGACGGGTTGTGATTATTTTAACGGACAAGTCAAAGTGGTTAAAATACAAATCACTAGCTTCAAACTTCCACATTTCGCCATATCTTGGAAAAGGCATGAGTCCTTCACGTTGAAATTTAACTACAGTACGTTAACTTTAACTTCATTAAAAAGTCGTGAACTATGCGAATATAAGCCTCAATCTGTAACGTATAACTCTTAACAGATTTCGGTCTTGACGATGGAATAAACTATTTGTGGAATTCAAAAGCTGATTTTTAACACTCATGAATGGTGCATGCTTGATTATTAACTTGCAGTCCAAGAAGACCTAAGAATGACCATAAGATATCTACATTAGAACTTCTATCCCCAAACTAGTTAGAATGTGTTTGTAACCATGGGCATATTAAGTAGCATTGATGGAGGGTAGAATTCAACTGTCTGAGATTCTTGCAGAGCAGAATCCGTTTGTAAGCTATCCAGAAGTTGTAGTTAAGAGATCAGTGAATTCAACTGAATGCCTTGCCTTTAAAACTCAACAAAATAGTAAGAGAGGCGACTGCAAATTTAAGTACCCCATAGAACATCATTATGAATTTTTTATGGAATGTGGAGAAAAATTAGTAGATTTTGAATCCACTGGTCTGTCATGGCAAAAATGGCTGAAACTGATCGAAAATCTTCTTAAAATGATTTTAACTAAATTCGATTGTCAAATAATGAGCCTTCTTTTTTTATTTGGTAATCCATCGCACTTTAAATTTCAATTAGGAAAGTTGTAGATGGTTCAGATCTCTGGCGGCGGTATACTTGCATCTTTTAAAAGTGAGCCAAGTTGGCAATAAGTATTACGTCACTGATGACGAAAGTGATATCGACAAAATGGCTTTCTTTTAAAATGTGCAAGTTTTCCGAGCCAGAGATCAGAAATCGTCTGCGCCATTCCTCATTGAAAATCAAAGTGCCAGAAGAAAGTGCCAGTTGCTACGTGAAATGATAACTCAATTTGTTTCATTAAAGTATGACATTGCATACAAAGAACAATCATTTCACGCTGCAGCACAATCGAATCCTTGTCTGAATTTTTTACTTAAATCCACAAGCTACTTATAGTCCACTGTTTAAGGCTCGAATGAAGTTTTGGAATTCCCGTATTTTATTTTAGTTGCAGAGAATGCCTCTTCCTAAGCGATCGTCTGCCAACAAAATATCTGTGGCAATGAACTAGAAGATAATTTTACGAGAGTTGGAAAATATCTACTGCCTCTTTTTTTTTCGGAAGAGAAGTCTGGGCTTTTACTGGAATTAAAAAGGGAGAGAATAGCGCGAGTGTTTGCGAGAACATTGAGTCTGGAAAAATCAGACATTGTAAGATCTTGCCGCAGCGTTTAATTTTATAGCTCTGACTCATGAAAGAAATTCGTTTTTTCCCTCTATACCAAAAGTGGGGCCTACTTTTATCGTTAGCTTTGCGTATATTATGACACTGGTTGGGGATTACTTGAGAATAGGAGCATAAGAGTTCATTTTCCAATTATATGAAATTAATGCTAATGATGTAATATTGAAATGATAGTGAAATTTATGTTAATGATGTAGTAATGAAATAATGCTTATGATGTAGTATTGAAATAATACTAATGATGTAATATTGAAAATTAATGCTAATAATAATACTGTTGGTTCATTCACGGTACTAACCGATGGTAAAAAAATTATTTATTTTAAGATATAATTCTCATAAAATATTACTAAACGTTTAAACGTGCTTCTGTTCGTTTTCAAACCTCAAATTTGCATTTTCTTAAAATGACTTTAAAATGACTTAAGCCATTAGCCGCCCCCCACCCCACCCGGTCTTATTCATATACACATTATATGCAATTGATTTGAAAGAAATCTTTTGTGATTGAGAGACGCTTCATTCTTCTATAAGAAACTCAAGAAATAATAAATATATTGAAAAGAAACCACTGTAATTACGAACAGAATCCAGCAATTCCTAAAAGTCAGTCTAAAATATTTTATCAATTGCCTATTATTTTCCAAAAAAAACTCTACTTATCAACCCATTTCTAGAACTTGTTTGCGCAAATGATCATTTGACAAAAAATGGATAATATTTGTTGGGATTTGTCTACTCTTACAGGTTCAAGGGAATTCATTAGTATATTAATATCTTGATCACCAGTATAGGATATCCAATCGTTAACCTTTGTAGAGATCTCCGCTCTTTGTTGGAAAATTCATATGTTACAAAAGCAACTGATTTAAGTAATTGCAATTTTCTCCAAATACACTATCCATGTAATCTTCCTTCGTTGAATAAAGATCATTAGAATATTTTGACAAGATATATTGTTAAGGGAAGTGTTTATGACAGCGTTACCAGTCATCGGATTTAAAATTCTTAAGTTTGCAAATTTTCACATTGCATTTTACCTATTGAAATATCAATAGTCGTTCAAAAACTAAAACTTCTTGCACTAAGAAAGGCACTGTGTTAAAATGTATGTGTGGGGAAAACAACAGCGTGGTATTAAAAATATTACGTCTGTCGTCTGGCAATGTTGGACTGAGAGTACTTTTATGCGGACTTTAAATTTAGTCGAAATTAGTTTTTTTTTCGAGTATAATGTACAAATTGTGTCTATATTGTTAGCTATTCTTAACAAGATTAATCGTTGCTCACCAAGAATGTGGCATTTGAGAAATCTTTGCAAAAACCTATATAATTAGAGTATGTAGATCCCTATCCCCAACACTCTACAGAAACCGAAGTGACATTTCTTTCCTTGTAATTTATGTTCTTCAATTCTTTATTTTTTTTTTTTTTTAATTATTTTTTAATATTGGGGAATTGAACTCTTTAAACCTTATTATAAAATAAGATTTTGCAGGTGTTATGGAAGCGAAGAATTAAAAGCATTGCCCCCACATAATTTTCCATTGATAATCAAAACCGCGTTATCCAAAACTGCTATTTATAAGAAGGAAAAAAAAAATTAAAAAAAAAAAAAAATGAGTAATGTTATTTCATTTTTCTTTTGAATTTTCAATTTCTGCTTAGTGTCAAGAATTAGAAATCATTCTTTAAAAATAGTGTCGCCATCTATGTATAGACAGCATAAGTATTTTTTAAATATACCTACCAAGCTATTAAATAAAGATTATTCTTGTGAAGTAACTTTAAATCACTTATTGAATTAATTTCCTTAATTTAATCATACAAAATTGGCTTATTTAGTTTTATCCACAGGAGTATGACTTTTGAATCCCAATTACTAATTATATTAAAATTACTATAGAAGTGGGTTTACTATGCATTTTCAAAATATAAATTCAATCCTTGGAGTTCAATTTGGTCATGTAAACAATGCGGAAAGACCATTCATTTATGCTTTTATTTATTCTATATTTCCTCTCTTTTTATTTTTAACTACAGCACTTTTGATTCTATAAATTTAATTTCCTGGAATTTTTGGCAACTCCAAAGGTATGACGTCATTTAAATCTACCTTATATACATATAAATAAAATCGATTAATTATGGTTTCGGTATTGATATCGGTGAATTGTTTTCTGCTTTTTAATCACATGATATAATGTTTGTATGTGTCTTATCAAAACTAATAAAATCCTCTGTCCCCTCCTGACAGCCCTTTCATGTCCCTTTTCGGTTTGTGTATCATTAGCGGGTTTCGAAATTAACCTTGCTTTGTTAATTAGTGTTTGTCATTCAAAATAAAGTAATTAAGACTCATGGGCTCACTTTGCAGTTCATGTTGTGGGAACAGGGATGACGATATATTTGAGGCAAGTCTATTTGAATTTGATTATAACTCTTGTCTATTTCTCTTGCTTCTTCACTTAAAAACTTTTGGGTTGTTTTCTGTACTAATTTAAATGATTTCAATTACTTAAAAAACCTGATTACTCCGTTATTCATAAATTAGGCTTTTCTTTAATTATTAAGATTTTATACCGGTATATTGGAGGGGACACCCTCAAGAACATCTAACTATCGAAGGAATTTTAAATGTAATTTGTAAATGTATTTGCAATAATATGCCCTCTCCAAAATGTCACACACGAAAGTTTCTCTTAGGAAAATTTAAACCATTTATCAATAGTGGAACTCTAGTAACGCATTATAGTGTTAATCTATTGAACGAGATCGAGTGTCGCCGATATCCTATTTTGTCTGATTGATAAAAACTAAAGAATGGGCAATTTTTTACAAAACTTTAAAGTTATATTGTACACTCTTGTTGACTGCCATTAAACTATTTGTTGGGTATCTCTTAAGCTATCCCTTTAAGTTGCAAAAACGGTACAGATGTAGTATAGGACATTTCTTTGGCGTGATTTATTTATTTTCCTGATAAATACTGTTTCTGGTGGTGAGTTATATTTTAATTTTATTTTTTTATTTTTTTTTCAGTTACTGTGTTTTTAATTTTGGCGAATTTTCTGAACGCCAAATGAAAAAAATTGCCAATTGTCCTGTACTACATCTGTTCCGCAAAAACTTTTTTTATAAAATGTAGGTATTGGTGCATTAGTGCTTCTGTTGTGTTGATGGGGAGGGGTGATTGACCTCTCACCTTCAAATAAGCATGCATCCAAAAAGTAACTTCAAAATGCTGATAAATGTTAATCTATATGCTGATTCAAAATGTTAATCTATAACAAGAATTTTAGGGAAAAAATAATTTACATTGAAAAAAATAATAGCCAATGAAAATTATACAAAATAATTGTAAATGCTCCTGTTCTGTTAATAGGGATGGGTGATTGACCCCTCACTTTCAAATAAGCTTGCATTCAAAAAGTAATTTCAGAGCTTGTTTTTTCCACAATCTAGCATAAATATTTGAATCCATATAAAGAATTTTAAGGAAAAAAATAGACTATTTACATAGCAAAAAAAAAAAAAAAATAGCCAATGAAGTATGTACAAAAGAAATAAAAGATTAAAGATGTTTGGGAAATATCTATTTGTAATTATTTTATAACGCACCGTGTTCATTTAACATTACTTACTTAGGCTCTTCACGCCGTTTGGCGCATAAGACATCGTGTAGGCTTTCAGTTTCTGCAGTCAGTTGGGTTTTTACGAGAAGGGGGACTAGCCCTTCGCCCAACCCTCCCCAGTTTTCCCGGGCTTGTGACCGGCTAAGTAGAAACCGGAGTTCCCACTCAGGCAGGGTTCATTTAACATTAAAGATCCCTATATTCGTGATGTTATCCTCTCGCTGTGTCCAAATAGTCCTCTTTGCCCTTTCGTTCGATCTTTGACTGTCCAGTTTTAACCCTAGAACTACAAACCGGGTTAGATATCTACCCCGGATAAACTTCGAACTATATTTTTAAGTTAGTCAGGGACATTATCAACTGAAGTCCTATACCATAATGTAGTTCAAGGTTCTAACAATAGGACGAGGTCGCCAGACCCTTCAGTTTCTTGTTTACTGTGTGCAGTGAAGACGTGAATCTTGTGTGGGGTTGATATTTACCCCGGTTTGTAGTTCCCGTTAGTGTTTTGTGTAATGCAAGTGACCGACTTGTGAGAGTCGCAGAGTAATCTACTGCAGCGATTGTGGTGCCTTTGAATAAGACAAATCGTAACTTTACTTTTGAATATTTTTTATATTTATCAAATTTCTCTTTTTTTTTTTTTTTTTTTTTACAGTTTGTATGACAGAAACTGAAACATATTCTTAAAAACCAATATTTCAACGATTTTCATTTGACTTTTCCATAGATCAGATTGCTAATTTTTTTTCATTTTCAAAGTTCCAAATAAATAGACTTTTTTGGCAAAAAATCAGGATTGTATTTTTTTTTCTAACAACCTCCTGTATCCTCTTTAAAATTCCGGTAAAAATTTGAAAATCAGTTTAAAAAAATAGTTATAAATTTTTGTTTGTTAAATGACGGTTTGACCATTTTTTAGCATTTATAGCTATTCAATTCGATTTTTCATCAACTAAACCTTGATGAAATTGAATTTGCTCTTCACCATTCTCTTCAGCATGAAAAAACAAAAAATTTCAAATACCTAAAAAGTCAAATTACTGCTTTGCTTTCAGAACGGTTTTACGAGCAAAAAAACTGTGGGGTTGATATTTACCTCGGTTTGTAGTTTACAGGTAGAAAAATGGGTTTGTAGTTTTAGGGTTAAGTCAAATGTGCATCACTACCACTGTTAAATAAAATGTGTATTTCTGCGTAAACAGGACTGAATTTTTTCTTTTATCATGATTATATTCATCATGTGATGGGTCTTCTAGACTTGGTGGGGTTTTTTTTGGCTTTTTTACACCTACATTTTTCATTCTGCTTTAAAATTAGATAAGTTTTATTTTCATGAGTCAACCTTTTAAGTAATGAAAGCTGAAAAGTTCAAATTTGTCTTCAGAGTAATTATCTGTTATTGTAGTTACAGAGGTGGGAATACTAAGTAATGATTCAGAATTTTCGGAAAATAGATTTCAACTCATCAATTCATATAAATTGCTTATTGTGGTTTTAATCAGCTCTTCAACATGTTTTATTACTTTGATATGCTATTTTGTTAGATGATTAAAACACTTAGAGTATTAATTAATATCACTTATTTAATAATTCATTTTGAACAATCAGACTTCTTAACATAATATTTTAATACATTTTTTAATGTTGTCTGCATTTTGGGCTAGATAATGTAGAATAGTTCTTAAATTCTCACCAGTCTGGAGAGGTTGATCTAATAATCCCAAAAACATATTAAATTTTCTCTCGGAGCAATAGCTTGCCAGCCCTGAAACTAAATAATTTAGATAACAGTGCAAAAATCTTGTGATTTTCTGGAGTTTTCTTCTTGCATTGTAGACCTAACTAATATTTCTATGTCCTGTTTTTTATCACTTATTTATAGGAAATTCTCAGCAGATAACACCTTTTATTTATGGTATTAGTTCTGTGAATGGTTTTGGAATGGTTCAACAAAAACTTTGGATGTATTTGGTCAATATATTAACAAAAGCATTAAAAAAATATGTGTTGTCACCCAGCCAAACAATTAAAGACAAGCTTCTTCTGTACTGGTTGTTTGAAAAAACTCTTGAAAAGGAAAGGAGGAATGTGTCTCTTCCCTTTACAATAGTGTAGGAATCAGGGTTCATATACCTCAGGAAGAACACGCCCTGTCCAAAGTTGCGGGTGTGACATTTAGACAAACTAAATTAGCCATCAACTACAATATTTTAGAGCATTGGTTTCAATTTTTATGGATTTTAATGTAGACTAATTACATATATTTTTATACCAATTTGCCAGATATTTTATTTATCTTTTAAAAAAATAATTTCTACCCGTTGCGGGTGTGACATAAAAAGGACATGAATTTTCATCTTCCAGCACAAAACCTCAAAACTCAGTGAATTATAGTAACTGGGTGAACCGATTTTTTTTTATGTTATACACTTACTGTAGAAAAATATTTAAAAAAATTGTTGCGGGTGTGACACCATGTTGCGGGTGTGACTTGTACAAAAAAACACTGTGAAATAATACATGAATAAACAATTACAAAGCTATTAATGAAAAAATTTCATTTCCAATCTTGAGTTTATAATTTCTGGTGCTGGCAATTTTTTTTACAATTGATGTAATTTTCTCCGAGGATAATTCTGATTTGTTTGGCCAGACATACACATTATCTGAAACCTCTTTCAAATATTCTAGCTGAATATCATTGCCATCAATTTGCTTAATCTGTCCAACAAAATGATCGCTGTTTTTCTTTGATTTTGAAAATAAAACCAATAACAAAATCTCCAATTTCATATTTTAACTTGCAAGATGCTTCATTGTCTTCGATTCTTGATTCTTCATTGACTTCTTCGATTTCGGAATTAAGTAAATTCTCCTATGAATACTTTTTTTTGTTTTTGCCACCTTAATTCTCCCTGTATTAAGAGGAATAATATGATGGACAGATTGTATATGCCTGGTATTGCTGGGACTTGGCTCCAGCGATTGTCAAGCATTTTTACATCATCTGGCGTTATATGATGTTCTGGAGAAAAAAATATTTTTATGTTCTTCAAAACTTTAGCTGCACATACAGCAAAATCTGAAGTTGTCCGTACTGTTGCAGATCGTTGAAGTACAGCTAGAGATACCATTTTTTTGGCAATTGCATCTACTCCATCCACAGCTCCCTTACCGTGTGATGTTGCAAAAAATGACCATGTCATCTTTGTTTCATAATCATTTCGGATGTATGAAATTGCTAACATATTATACCTGTTTTTAAATTGTACTGCACAGCCATCTGAAAAGATATGTAGCATCTGTACTTTGTGATTTTCTTTAATATCTTTAATCAGTATATCCATATACTTCCAGACTGCTTCTTTACAGTGATTTAAGTTATCTGATACTATTATGTATGATTGGTGGCCATCAAAGAATGTAGCAACAGCCGTAAAAATTGTAATTTGTGAGTGTGCCCAATGGGCTGATTGAATTTCGTCTTGAACAACTGTGGTATAATTTTCTGCAAAGTCCACTTGTAAGGTCACTTCACCTTCTACCAAGTTGTCTTTTACAAATTGAAAATGTTCATCTTGCACATCTTTTACAAAGCAATGCTTTTTAAATTTCTTAAACTGATTTACTATTTTATTTGCAGCGTCTAGCATTGATCCTGAATTACCTCCACTTTTTTCCATTGTATATAAAGTCTGTGATCCTCTTCTGTAATTTTAGATTTCAAGACATCGTAAACATTAGCACAGTTCGAACACAAGCTTAGCATGCAGGCTTCTTTTCCTGTATCACATACACTGTCTTTTATCAAGTCTCTGCCTTTACCAAGTTTGAGGGCTTCAAGTAATAATGCCATGTTTGCATGATATTTGTAAACGCAAGTACATAAATTTCCAAATAGTTTGTTTCAGGTTACATTTGTGTTCAATTTTTAAAGATGTTGCGGGTGTGACTAATAAAATGTCACGTCCGCAACACGAACATGTCACACCCGCAACGCTTAATAACTATATTTAAAATAATAATTAATTTTGTTTATATCTTTAATTCAAAGTACCTTAGTAATCTATTTTTAAATACCAAGTCTTGTAACTTACAGTCAAAGGAATCTCTCTGTGGAGTTATAAATGTAACTTTTTGTTGTGGGTGTGACACAATAATTAAGAATAATTAATAATGCTTACCTTTTTAATGAAGATTAGTAAACAATTATCTGCTGGCAAAAAACATTCAACAATAGATGCCAGATAATATATCTAAGTTTAGAGATTTGCAGAATCATTTGTTAAGCTGTACGAGAACATGAAACATAAAGATTGGTGGCATGAAATAGATAGCGCCAAAAAAGTGTCACTTTATTAATTAAAATAAGTATGTTAATGGCAAAAATTGAATTATTTTTCAATAAAATATGAAATAGCACACTTTTGTAGATTATATTGCCAAACTTCAACATAATATAAGGAAATTTAAATTTTCACCCTCATGTCCACTTTTTGGTGGATTGGGCGAACAGTGAAAAACTCAGGAAAATTAAATCAGCCTTAAATCTCGGGGAATTCTCAAGGTAAAAAGAAAAATCCCCCCTAAATCCTGGAAAAAGTCGTTGTTACTCTGGAAAAAACCCTACTCTTCGGTACTATTTGTTCTAACTCGAGGAATTGAAGTTTCAGAATTATTTGATAACATAGACTTGCAGAAAGTTATTCTTAAAGAAAGTGTTTTTTTTTATTTATCGGAAGAATTTGTGTAATCGAGGTTTGACAATGGTTTATGTGGCTAAAAATAATTAAATCTGCGATGGAAAACATGAATCTTAAAAACTCAGGGAATTTTTTTTTCCGAAAATCGAGTATAAATCCTGGGGAATGCATGTTTTAGAAACATATTTACTGTTTTGATATTGATTGATAAACTCGAAGATAATTATCAAAAGTGTATTAAATATTCCATAAAAAACAAAAATGGGTGGGGAGGTGGCTGCTTTTAACACCATTAATGTTATAGTCGCATCAAAATTTACTGTTTGCATGACTAGACAATTTGGTATTTTTTGCATGGAATGCATTATTTCTCTACAATCTTTTTCCGTGAAATTCATCACTACATCAAAAATTTGATTTAATCGAAAGTAGTGAATTTGAGATTATAATGCACACACTGTATTATTTGATTATCATGTACCTAGTTACCAAAAACAGCCAAGATTACCATCAATCAAACTACTGACAGTTCTAATAGAAACACACTATTTACCAAATTGAGTAAAGATATGTCTCAACTAAATGTTCACAGGGTTGCTCCTCGTTTGGCGGCTTATTGCCAATCTGTTTCTACACCTAAAGTAAAATCTTGCTTCCAAATTATACTACCATTTAATTTATTTAAAAAAAAAATGTGTTTCCTATTTATTTGATACTTTTCTTGTTAATGTCAGCATACATGTATGCAGTTTTATAGTATTTTATTTTTTTCAGGCTGACCAAAATGACAAATCAAACCTTTTAGATAATCCTGTTGGGGAAACATCAAGAACAGCTAGGTCAGTATTCATTGCATTGCAAGTTTTATTGGGAAAGTCAGCCAAGTGTTTTTCATTGCTAAGTTATAAAGCCAGCAGTAGTTGCTTCTACAAGGGTTTTATATTAAACAAGATGAAGCTAGTTTTTGGACCCACATATTGAGGCGCTTTTTATAACTGAAACTGGTTCTTTTGACTTTGTCTCAAATGCATGAATTAAAAAATCAAAATTTAACTAAATAATATAGTGGGGAGGGGGGGGGGATTTAAAAAATTGCCTACTTTTGTTCTTTTTCTTATATTTAACCAAAAACACATTTGGAATAATTTATTTTTTTCTCATGACAATAACCAGCCTTTTGTATGCTTTATTGGAAAAAGACGTTATGTATGCTCAATAAAAATCCTGGATTTCAAGAAAATTAAGAAACTAACCCTATGATAAAAAATGGATTTATGGTTTACTATCCTACTTCTCAGATTGCTGGGAAAAAATTCTTTTGTATTATAGTTAGATCGGTATACAGTACTCTTATTACTAAGGGTATATTATTTAAATTTTGAGTGTAACCTATTGCTTCAACTTTTGCAACTATGAAAACTGATTTAAAGTGGCACCACAAGAAGAGTAATAATCATTCTCCAAAATTTTAGGCCTTTGTAACTTGCACAATATTGGATCATCCAAATTCTGAAGGGAAAACATGTTACTTTTGGCATACTAATGCTAAAGAAACAATTGAAACAATTGATATCTTAAAATAAAGTTTAAAAAAAAAAGTACCAGAAGGCTAGCCAGTCTTTATTGTACTAATTTCAGTTCAATTTATGGATTGTTCAATGTAATCAAAAGAAATAAAGCGCGGCTGTTTGATTGCAACTTCATCACTTTTATGATTGCTACTTGTAGAGTTTTATTACAATGTATAATAATTAAAATAATGTTTGACACTGCATCCAATATGTAAACTATAATAAGTGCAATATTTCTTATTTCAAACAGCCAAAGCATAACCAATAGACAACCAAAAGATGGTGCAGGAGACCAACAAGCCATACTAAACAGGATTTTACAAAATACCGCAAAGTAGGTTGATGAGCCACTTTGTAAAATTTGAAGCAAATTAATTCTTATCAACAACTAACTTGTTAAATTTTTCATCTCATCTGTAGCAACTACATTGACGTTCCTGCACTCAATTCCCCAGTGGATCAACCTACAGATAAGACGAAAGATTATGAATCTAAGATTCAAGCAAGCCTTAGGAAGCGGGAGTATACAGAAAAATCTAACTTGTTGGAAGATACTCCTAATCTGGAAAGAGTTTTATCTGAAGAACCATTACCTGAAGGCGATTTGAAAATGGTAATTTTACTAAGCAATATATGTTTTTAATTTACTCCATGTTGCACACACACAAAAAAAAAATAATATGAAGTGAACGGCAAAATTCTGTTCATCAGACCCTAACAAGCTTAAGCCACAATTTCGCTAGAAAACTTTGCTAGAGCTAAAAAATGTGATCTTATTTCCATCAGACTTAATATATGGCTGTTACTAAGAGGTGAGGCTTTTTAGATTATCTCCAAACTTAGATACATTTTTGTTTAGAAATATTGCGAATTAACAACAATTTTTCGAAGTTTGTCTACTTCCATAGCAACATTGCTAAAATAGAGAATTGGAACGTGCAACACCCCTGCATTAATATAATTGACAAAAGAAACTTAACTGTTTTTTCTTTATTCTATTTAGAGTTTGCTACCTCATTCAAAGGCAACCCTATGCATCATTTAAATCAAAATTTAGAATTAGGTTGAATTGTGATAGTTTGATTTATATTAATTTTATAAATATGTAATACATGATTTTGCATTAGAATTGTTAAAAGTTTAAAATTATAAAAATAATTTTTAATCAGTAAAAATACTAGAGGTTGATTTAAGATTTTTTTTAAAAAAAATTTCGCAATTAATACCTTTTAATTACTTTTTAGGTTCGGGACATCAACTCCTCAATCTTGAATGCTCTACAATCCATACAGATAGAAAATTCTGAAAATCTGGTCATTCCTTTTAACACGCAAAAAAATAACAAGCAATGAAATTTCATTGTAATTCACTTTAAAAATCAATGGTCTTAATTTGTTTTGATATTCACCCTAGTATTAACATGTAAATATGACAGCTTATGTATATATGGTACAATTCCAATTTTATAACAGGTTAATTTGTGAATATTTGCTTTTACAGTAATGCATTCCAACTTTTTTTTTAGTAATAACTGTACAGATAGAATTTCATTTCACAGTATGATGTATTTTATTCTGTAGCAGTTTTAAAACTGCTTTAGTACTGTAAATGGCATCATTTTTATTAGAATTTTATTGACTACTATAAAATTCTTATTTTGTACTATTGAAACCTTAATAAACAATTATTTAAATGTTGATGAGCTCTGTTTGTAAAAATACAACAAAAAGTACATTATGTTCAATAGTACAACGATAAATAATGTGCCTACTTATATTTAAGTTATTCATGATATAATGCTTGCTTGTTATATTGCAAGTAAGTATGATAAACAGGTCTTAGTTTTTAAGACTGATTTTGATGTTTTAAAATTTGGCAATTTATTTTAACAACTTCTTTGGATTATTTTTCCAAAATAATAACAATTCTTAAAACAATGTATGTGAGAATTACAGAAATGACATATCGGAAGATTTTTAGGAGAAATTTAAATTTAAAAAAAATATTAGTTCCTCCTAATGTGAAGATGAATTATAGACTGACATAATATGAAAACTATTCAGGAGGTTATAAGCAGGGAACAACTGGCTCCTTAAAACTAACATAAAAGAAGAGGGGATGATTTTCATGATTAAACTTATTTTTGACTCAAAATTCCCCAATACAACTTTTGAAAAATAAATTTGTCTTGTGTGCAATTATCAAAAGGGTGGGTCTAAAAACCAAAATATAAACCATAACATAATAGAGCAGGAAAGTTGTAGTAAGTAATAAACTGGTAAAATATTAGATCAATCGGTTCACATCTTTTATCCCTTCAAGAGGGCTGAAGTTCTGAAAAAAAAACATGGTTTTGAAAGTTTGTGTTCTTAACATGTTGACTTGCCACAGAATTTTTCACGATTCCACGATACATGTTGCTTCTGTCCAATCTGCTAAGAGAAGCCAGCACTTAGCGTGGAAGATTGTTTTAAAAATTATCATAAAACAAAAATTTATTCCCTTGTATAAAAATTTTCTTTTTGAATGAACTTTGTATAATTATATTTTCTGTTCATTTAAGTCAAACCTGATTTTTTATACTCTTTTCTGAGGCCATCTATTTATATTTACACTGTTATGCTACGAGTTTCCTCATTGCTGTACAAATATGGGAAGTAATGAAGGGATGAGATAACTCGTAGTAGGTGTCCTGGGCAAGTAGACAACTTATGAGATATCTCGTTGTTTGCAGTCAACATGTTAAATTATTCAGACACAACAATATAATTTCTAGTAGAATGCAACAGCTACATCAAGATATTAGTAATGTCGCTGTAAAATTCCACTATGGTGAGCTAATTTCTTTTGCATACATTTTCATTTTTTTCTACCCACCCTAATGATCAAGTCTTTGTCAAGTGTTTTTATAAAATAATTCCTGCCCTATTCCTCTAGATCTATGTGATAAAACAGAAATAGGATAAATGAATTAGAAAATTTTATACATATATGAAGAGTAAACAACATTCACTCTTCCTAAAGTAAAGCAAACGATCATTTAGGCAAAACAAAAACTGTATTTTATATCTAAAAAGTGAACATCTCTTGGAGAAATAAGGGATAAAAAAAATATATTTTTACATTTATTTCTATTTACAATCTTCTTTGTAATTTGTACACATATACTTTAAAGGAATCCTGCCATTGGATCATCTTGCCTCTGCCTTTTCATGTAATATGCCTCCATTTGTTCATCATTGGGAGCTTTAACTTCATACATGCTGTTGTATGGTCTCTTTCTCTCATCCATTGCAAGCAGCTCATCTGCATTCTTTTGATGAGCTTCTTCCTCTTCCAGAGCCTAAAGAGCAATGATAAACCAAAAGATAAGTGTTTGGAAGAAATATGGGTCTTTTTGCCGACCTTTCTTAAAATTCTATGTTTAAAAAAGGATCTTTTACGAAATTTTGGTAAAAGGAAGCTGTCACAACATCGTATATGTCTGAGAAAATCCTTTCACAAAATTATATTTTAAAATGTTTACAGGGACCCACTCTTATTGAAGAAAAAAATTCAAGGACCTTTTTAAGGAAATTCAAGGACCATAAAATTACCTACTTAAGATATAAAAATAAAAAGCGGTAGTTTTTAATTTTGATAACAGCATTTTTTTTTATTATTATTTAAAAAGAGAACAAATAAATTAGGTTATTTGCAATGAGCAAAGCGCTCAAATTTGATCAGAATTCTTAACCAAATACGAATATTAATGAAGATTTCTTTTGTAACAAAAATTTGTATGTTTAAAATTGAAATTGCAACAAATTTTGTGAATGATCCATATTTCACTCTATACAAAATTGAAAAAATTTACCATCAACAAAATGCTTTATCTGTATAAAGGACCCTTAATTTTGAAGAAAAGTAATACTTCATAAAATTTTACAACTAAATATGGAATAGACCGATGGCGGATTCAGCCAGGGGGCGCGCCCCCCTCCCCCTCAGGTTATTATTATTATTATTTTAGAACTTGCACAAAAATAATTTTTTTTTTAATAACTTCACATAACTAATATATTTCGACCTTTGTCTAATTTCCGAAAAAAGCCCCCAAAAAATAAAATAAAAGAGCTTATTTTTGGTTCAAGGTTCTTTTATAGCCCTCTCTCTTCCCATTCAAACGGACTTTAGAAGACTGTACAAGTATTCAAACCTCCACCCCCTTGACTTTGAAGACATCTCCACAACACTTTACCATAAGAGTTGAGTTAGGTAAAAACTCATTTACAAAATAGTGATTGTTTACTTTTATTTTGTAACAATAAGGAGCATGTGGCACTCTCCAATATCCACAGTTAAATCATATTTGAGAAAGACAAGCAAAACTAATACTAAGGGCCGAAACCAAAGCGAATTTTCCTCTCTGAACTTCAAACTTTGACGATCACAAGAGGGGGAAATACACTGGATGTCGTCTTTCTCTCCTGATCTCCCACAAGGGATGGACGAGGCAAGGAATATCACTGGACACTGAATGAGATAACATCTCCGCTCCCCTGGGCCCTTGTCCTTGAAACCCTCTTTAAATGGTTGTGGTGGGGTTTACACAAGGAGAAGAAATTTTTGAACGTATGGTGAGAGTGTTGAGACTTATATTCGGATTACAAACTGTACACTTCCGAAATTAACCAAAGAGTAAAGTAGGTTGTAATACATAAATGCATCCAAGCGACAAAAAGTAAGAAGGAACAAATTTTTTTAGCGTTTCTTTTTCTATTCTGAAATTATAAATACTATTTATTTGATTTAAAAATGTAAGCAATGGTTACGAGAGGCCAGAAAGAACGCCTTACTGGCGTGGAGGACTTTTTAAAAAGAATTGCTTTGTGTTTGGCACTCAAAAACAGTTTTATAAAGTTATTCTATTGCGATTTTTGTAAATGTATCTGTCGTTGCCCATTTTTGTCATATGTTTGGGAATACTTTTCTTCGATAAAAGTAAGTTAATCTTTGTTGTCTAGCGGCTTAATTTTTAAACCCTTTTTTATATTAACTTCGAATTTGTGTGTTTGTGAGGAATAAATCCGCGGAGGACTAATTAATCCTCTTGTTATCCAATCGAGCTAAAATGACTTGTTGTCAATAACAATAACCCTGTTTTGGGACACAAGAAGAAAAAAAATTAGTCAAAGAGACGGAATTGACTATTTCCTTCGCAGTGGTCATCAAACACCATGAAAATTGAATCTCAGATCAAAATGGCTTAAGTAAATTGTAATTGCACATAAAAATTGGCAAGGAATATAAAGGATACATAAAAACTTTGTTTTTATGGATTCATTTTTTTTAAAATGAACTATTTGACCTGCCACACTGGATCCCACTGACTTGCTGCCTTTAACTTAAAAAAGTTTAACATAAAATTACGCTACTCCTAGTTTTTATCGTTTGCTCTTTACTTTATCCTTTATATTAACTTTCGATTTTTTTTATTTGTGGGAGGAAAATCAGTGGAAGGATAACTAACCCACTAGCCGTCATCCAATCAAGTTGAAACTTGGCAGATAGTCAATGACAATGCATTCTATCAAGTTTCGGTGATTTTCACTAAAACAGGGATGTAAGTGCCAAAATGTGATTTTGGAGCACTTCTGGAGCAGTAAAAATATGGTTTTGGAGCAGTGAAATACGGTTTTGGAGCAGTAAAAATAGGATTTTGGAGCAGTTAAATACGGTTTTGGAGCAGTAAAAATAGGATTTTGGAGCAGTTAGATACGGTTTTGGAGCAGTAAAGTATTGCATTAAAATTAACGATTTGTCGAACATTTGTTAGTATTTTGACCGAAATATATCTACTTTATGCTAACTTAAAGTCAATTTGCGTGTAAATTAATTTACATTAAGAATAATTATTAATTTGAATATATTATGTAAAAGATAAATGAAATGGTAGTGTTTATTTTCAGATAGGGCATTTTTGTCATTTTTCGTGCTATTATCAGTGCTAGGAAAAAAAGAACGTGATCATTAACTTCTGGCCCAACAATAAAAGTCTGAAGAAATTCATTTCCCTTTCAAACTATCCAATAAGAAACCATGATTTCATATTTTTAATACTGAGCACAAAACAAACACTGAAAATTTAAAAAGTTAAAAAGTAAATTTCGTAAAATTAATAGCTGATAGTTGTAATGGTTTCTTTTATATTAGTAGTACTATTATTTTTCTTCATTAAAATAATATTTACTTACTCAAATGTTATGATCGATTATGGATAATTTACAAGTATTTCAACAATCCATTGCATGTCTAATTAAATTTGAAAATACAATTATAAAACAAATAAACAAACTCTGCAAAAAAATTCGCACACCTATTTAGCTTAAAAAGTATTTAGAATAATTTTTTTTTTACATTATATTGATTTTAAATATGATAAATTGTCGAAATACAATAATCAACTCCAAATAATAAGACTGTCAATAATAATCCAATTAAAATGTATAAGTCCTCCATTACAAATGTTGTACATACATGTATTTTTAAGCGATGAAAACAAGTACATTTTTTTGCCTATTTGGTAGAATGCAATGAAACAAAAGCTTGTTTCTTTCTGTTCTCTTCCAGGTTCTTTAAGTACATACTGATTCTTGATTTTGTTTCTTTAAGAAGCACTTGTCCGCTTTCTACGAGATGCATACTCTTCTTTTTAATCCCTTCTTCAATATTTTTTTCAGAATTGTTTAATAATTCTTGGGATGCTTTTAATTTTTGTTGTGTATCAGATTCTTCAGCTTTCAATTGCATTGTGTCTGTAATGACTTCAACTTTTGGCTTAGTAACTTTTCGTTTTTGTTGCTTCATTCTGCTTGAATACTTTTTGTAAGCACCTCGTGCAGCTTTTAGCATCTCAACTGTAACCTGAAATGTGTCCAAGCCTCCTAGTGTTTCAACATGTGATTTCACTTGTCTTAGACCATTTATACTGTAAATATTTAAATTTAATCGACTCTCCAACAGTTGCTTATTTATGCTGAAACCTCTCTACATCCGCATTTCCATGAGGCAGACTCAGAAGGGCATTAGATAACATTAGATAGCAAAGGATACTTCGCATTTCCAAGATTATCTCTAATGCAGTGATGCAAGTACCAAAATGTGATTTTAGAGCACTGTCAGAGCAGTAAAAATAAGATTTTGGAGCAGTAAATTATTACATTTAAATTAGTGATGAAGCAAATATTTCTGTATATTTCAACCTTGATATTTCAAATTAATTTAAAGTAAAAAAAAAGGTGTAACTTGTTCATTATATAAATACGTTTGCATTCTAAATTTACATTAATTTGATTGCATTACTCAAAAACTAAATTAAAAAGCATGACATTTATTAACATCTTTGCCAACAATTAAAATATTAGAAGTTTTCAATGATATCATAAGGTTCGGGGCACAGCATGGCCCTAGTGTTGCTTTGCGCCACAAAAACTAACCAACCAACCAATCATTAGGTTCGGTTCATCAGTGAAAGTTTTTCGAAATAATCTCAGTTAGCTACTTTTAACAACTGATGAAATAAGATTTTTTCCTTAAATTACCTATAGAAGTTCTTCCCAATAATCCAAAACAATTTAACTGTATACAAAGTACTACCCCCCCCCCCCATGCAAAAAAAGTGAAACAAGGCTGCTTAACAGCAATCATTAGATTTCATAACATTGTTTGGGCTGGTAGCTTCACTTAGCAGGGTTTTTTTAGGGCTATTTGTTAATTGGAAGACATTTTTTTTAACTCAAAAATTAATACCTCTAACTGAAATTTGACAATTATACTAGCATTTAAATTATATATATATAAAAAAAAAAAAAAAAAAAAAAAAAAAAAAAAAACTTCTAATGTAATTAAATAATAAATTAAAACAAGGCAGGTTGAAAAATAGTAATTTTTGTAGTGGTTTGTTTTATAACACTACTTTCCATTGTCTAAATGGATTATAGAGGGTTCCCATGAGAAATCTCAAGGTCAATGGAAACAAAATAATCTTAAATCTGTGGTTTTGTGTAATCCTTAAAAAAAAACGACACATTTGGTTAGGTTTTTTTTTTTTTTAATATATGCTAAAAAATAATCATGTATTCTTAAAGTACTAAGAAAAATATTTATTATCTTTAGTTACAACCAGGCAAGAAAAAATATCCAAATTGGATGCATAAAGATTGATTTCATGCCTTCTACAGTTTGAATAGAAAGCGCGAATCCCTGGTTGGTTGATTGAAGTTTAACGGCGCAAAGACCATACTGCCGCGAATCCCTGATCTTTCCCGCGGCTAATTTAAAAACAAATATTTATAAATACAAGAAATCTTTACTTTTTTTTAAATAGAGGCTTAAATCCCCCTCCCCCATGCAAGTTCTTCGTAGAATTTCTAGTCTACCTACGGTACGACTTGGCGCTTTTTCTGGGAATTGGCTACAATAAAAGAATGACGTAATATGCTTTTTCCCGTTTGTTGCCAAGTCAAAATCATGATCCAACATCCAGGGTTACCAAAAAATCATTTACTAATAGTCACCAATCCTTCCACCTAATCACCACGGCAAGTTCAAAATTCAAATCCCGTTTTACCGATGACTTAGAAATTAAGCCCTGAAGTGTTTGGAGAGGGGGCTGTCAATTGGATTAAGAAGTTTAGAAATTAAAAAAAATATTCGAGTTTTCTTTTAGCTTAAAGAAAGCTATGTATTTCTTTATTATTGAAACCAGGCAAGAGAACAAATCTAAACCGGATGCACTAAGATTGCTTGTGTGAAAAATAGAATACTTGTAGTCTATTTTTAACACGGAGCCTCGGTAAAAAAAAATTCTAAAAATAATCATGTATTCTATAAGTATATATATAAAAAAAAAAAAATTATAACTAAAATCAGCCAAAAAAACAGATTTAAATCAGATGTACGATTCATTTAATGCTTCTTTACAGTTTGAAAAACCTACAACTAAACTGAGAGAATGTAATATGTATTTTCAAGTGCGAACCCGTTCCGGCACGTTAGCTGACGAAAAACGCCCTTGAAGTGCAAAATACTCGTTATCGCTTTATTGGCGACGTTCCATGATAATTTGGAAAAATTTCGAGCCAAAATTCTCGCCAAGTAGTTTTTGAAGTCAAAAAATGATTTTTTGGCGCAGTTCGGCGCAATCTTGGCCGAAAAGAGGTTTTTGGCGCAGTTTGGAGCAGGGTAGTCAGTTTGGCGCACTTCGGCGCAATTGGAGCAGCTCTTACATCCCTGCTAAAAGACTGTTTTTACTCATGCTTCTATTAACACTATAAATCTTGTGTATGTATTAAATGATTTATATCAAAAACTTTACTTTTATGGATTAATTTTTTACACATGTAGGCGACAATTTTTTTTTCACTGAACTACATAAGTGTAACATTGTATCTATGTAAAAAATGCTCTGATTGGCTTAAATAAAAGCCGAGAATTGGAAAAAAAAAGGATTGTGTCAGAAATATTGAAAATAAAATTTAATTTTGAAGAACAAGAGTAGAAAATATGAAAATGAATGGTCAACTATTACAATAAAGTAGTTAAAGAAAAAAAACTACAAGATGTAAATGTTAGTGTATTAGAAGAACCGAATCTTGCTTTATTATTTAGCTTAAATATGTCAAAGTCTAATATTGTTTTAATTGGTAGAAGTTCTCTATAGCATCGAATATAAATTGTTTTATATTATATTTCTTGATAAATCTCACTTGTCCATAGATGGATAAATATAAGATAACTAAGTATAGTTTGCTAAATCAAAAAAAAAAAAGACTGGAATTTGTTTTGTGCTAATTGCTCAATGTTTAAATTGTATTTTTTTTTTTCTATTCCCTTATTAAAAATAATACTTATAATTATTAGTAAAACGTTCTCTTTGAAAAAAAAAATGTTTTCCCTGAATACTTTAGCTTACTTGTGTAGCAATGGATTATCCAGTAAAACAACATATTTTTACTTACTAAGCTTACTGCATGAATATGTTAAATTTTGATGTACAAATTCCGATTTCCCATTTTGATGTAAGTATAGTATAGGATTTATACTTAGTCAGTTAGTCACAAATAATAGTAGCAAGTTCCCACTTTCATTGTAATTTCTTCAGTATAATCGATACTTCAGGGGATGTAGCTTGCAAAAATGTTTAAAATGCACGATACATTTTGAATACAATTTGTTTTTAAAATAAAACAGGAAATGAAAAAACCAAAGGACAGTGTTAACGCGACCTAACCGCTACCACGCCAACCTTGCGCTAAGATAGCAAGTCAGAAATGTGACGAAAGAGTCAATCAATAACTATGGATAACCTCAAAGTATATTTCTTAAATACTGTCTAGCTGCTTTTTTTTTTTTTTTTTTTAATTTTTTTTTGTATTTTTTTTTTTTTTAATTTGTCCTGGCTAAGGCACAATCTTGCGCCCCCCCCCCTCAGGAAAATCCTAGATCCGCCACTGGAATAGACAGGGTCATGCATGAATCCTAATGTAGGATATTTAATAGTAGTATAGTATAAATTTTTAATTTTTTTATGCATTTTTGTTTCCTATAATCGGTGCCAAAAGGATTTGAGTAATTGGTAGTATTCCAGATAAGAAAACAAAAAACAAGTGTGGGAGTTTGGTACAGTTAATGTGTGATTCACATCAACTTATTCACTGAACAGAATAGTTGCACCACCAAACAAACTTTTAAATGTTCTATTGTGGGTAGGCTAGACTTTATTTTCTTTGGAGAAATTTTTCAATTTAATTGTTTGCTGTAAGAACCTTTTTTTTTTTTTTTAATCAACAATTAATATATTTTGGTTAGTGCTTATAAAACACATTTATCTTTTCATTTACTTACAACATTTTTTATTCAGAAGACATAGCCACAACTTTTGTTTGACAAGATTCCATCAAATCTTCTGTTAGTAGAACCCCACATTGATTTATCTCTTAAATTATATTCATGTCTTCTTATCTTTGTTGAAATTGAAATATGCTTTATCATCCTCACCCCACTTTATTATTCACTAGAATCCAGGGTGAATCCAACTTTTTTAAATGAAGAAATTATGTATTTATTATTTTTTTTTTTTTTAATATACCTTGTACAATTGTATCTTGTCATTTCTACCAGGTTTATGCACTTTTCAACAATAAATGAAAGGAGTGTAAACAGAAGCAAGTATTTTTTAAAGATCATTAAAACTGAAAATAAAAAATTCTGAGAAAAAGTAGTCTAAAAATAGTTTTAAAGTGTTACAACTAATGTAAAAACACATCCTCACTTATGCATTGCAATGATAGCCAAAAGCATTGGATTCAAGATATCTGGGGGACAATATACACAAAGGGGAAAATTCACTAGATCAAAGTTATGTCACTAGTGTAATTATTAATACAAATTCTATAAGAGGCATTGTCTTTTTAAACAAAACTGCTCCACATAATTATATCTCTTATAGGAGTAAACCTTTAAAAGTACTAGGTAGGTTGACTGATTTAAGATAGATTGTTACAATCCCAGTTATCCTTTCTCATTTAATAAAGCTGAATAGTTTTAGTTTAGAAAGGTGTAACATTTTGCTAATTAAAAGCAAAAAGCCTGCTTTCTGAGCCATGAGTTTTAAAGTCATAGGTAAAAAATACCATTAGCAGTAAGCGTTGATCTCTTGATGATTTCGAGGTAGAATTATTTTATTGCGAAAAGTAGCCATTCTTTTTTACAATTTTTGTTTAAATATTAATAATAAACTAGGGGTGTGGAACATCGCACAACTTTCAATTACAGGCCAGTATGGCGATATTATTTTTTACAATAATTCTTGTATAGACCTTAAAGAAGAAAAAACGATCATTGATGAGGTATGCTCAAGGAAAGAGAACTCTGTTGAAGGCATTCGTTTTCAACTTTTTACGTCATTAAAGCATTTTTATGGAAATTTCTGGTTTGGATATTTAGAACACCTTGAGAGACATTAGCACAGCGATTTTTATCAAAATTGTTGGAGCCGTATTTTTTAGCAATCATTGAAAAACATGATTTTTTTCAATGGCAGCTACCTTATGCGCATGCACGATTTCGATAAAAACCTTAATGGTAGGTCCCATGGCCACCAGCAACTGTATACCAAATTTGAACATCGTAAGTCAATTTGTTCGGGCAGGGTGGCTACAGAATTTGAGAGATAAAATTCCCTGACATTTCCCTGATTTCCAGAAGATTTCTTTAAAAATTCCCTGATGTGCTATAAATCAAAAAACCAAATATAGAATTAAAAAAAAAAAAAATATTAATAAGTAACTTTAATTAGTAACTTAATCCAGTCAAAGGATAAGTAACTTAATCCAGTCAAAGTATAATTGCGCCATAATAAATTTATGGTAAAAATCAAAGCAAATACCTTTACATGAAAAAGAATGGAAAACATTAATTAAAAAATACAAAATTCATCAACTTCAGCCATACTTGCTAACTTCAAGGTAAAGCAAAACCAGTACAATACTTTTCTTTTTAATTTAAAAAATAACACAAATAAAACATGTTATTTTTCTTGAATATATGTCACATACTGTTTCCTGTTCATAGCATAATAGCTTCGCTGCTAAGTTATAGGATCATCAGAAATCTAACAGAAATAATCGTTCCAGGCATAATAATGATCCCATATAATAAAAAAAAAAGAAGAAAAAAAAAGCGGAACATCAACAGGCGGTTGTGGGCGGGATATCGATGGTTTGGATTAGTTGCAGAGAGTAGAAAATTTTGGAATCATCATTCTCTCAAATCGGCCAAGTAGCCAGATATTGAGGGCTTTTTAGACGGACTTAAAAAAGTAAATGAAAAAAAAAAAAAAAAACTGTATTAGTATTCAATCACAGCATGCATTTCATGTGATGCGAGCCAAGGTAGATATCCACACGGGGCGCGCGAGAACGGAAACTCAAAAATTTCCTGATTAAAGGGTAATTTTACAAAATTCCCTGACATTTCCCTGATTTCCAGGTTCTGTAGCCACCGTGTCGGGAGTTATGCTAACCACAGACACACATTTTTTCTAGATCACTTTTTTGAAATTGGGGTGTTCCAAAATGTAGCGAAATGCAAAAAAAAATCAAAAAAAAATTTTGGACCGAATGCTATACTTTCATTACCCTATGTATAATACATATGTGTAATTGGAAGTAAAAAAGAGCTCATAGTCAAGCATGAGGATAAGGCGAAATTAGAAATGAGCCGTATGAATAGTATATATACCAAGAATCTAGAAGTAATTCAAAAATCTGATCTTTCAACAAGAAACTGTCAATTTAATAATAGAACTGAAAATATCAAAAACAACGTGCAAGAAGTGAGATCGGATGTCGAAATTTGTATTCTTTGAACATCCATCAAGAATATTATTAATTTTAAAATTAGTATCAAGCATGCTTGGAAATTGAAATGCACAAATAGATACGTGTACAAATTGAAATGCTAATTTTAAGATTTTGGTTTAAAAAGCATGCAATTTAATAATATCCCTTTTAATCAGAGTAGATGCTTTGCATTTTCTGATTGAGATTTAAGTTGAAATTCTAAATTTACTTACTTTTTCCAACTTCTTTTTCTTTTCATCTTCCGAATCCTCCGATTCAGATGAAACATGTTTCCTCTTCTTTTTCTTTTTATGCTTTTTGTCTTTCTTCTTTTTCTTATTCTGTTAAAAGAATTTCATTTAAAGGCAAGTCCTTAAACTTAATGAAATGCTTTCTGTTATTATAAGCTAGTTTACATTTAAAGTAAATTTATACATACTACAAGATCAGATTCCTCGACAAGGTTTGAAGATGATCCACCAGCAACAACAGGCTCTGTTGTAGTACTAAGAAGCGATAAGGTAGATGACTGAAAGATAAAAAAATAGTTGCAAGTAAACATAAAGAAACACTCGAAATCATCATACAATAATCAAAATCATCAAACTTTCCATTTTTTTAAAAAAAATCGCACAAGTTAAACAACTTTAAATATAATTCATAGGCGTAAAGTACGGGGGGGGGGGGGGGGCAGGGGGGCTGGCCTCCCCACTTTTAAATTCTGGGGCGGCTGCCTACCCTAATTCTTGTAACACTTATCTCCTTTTTTTCCCTCCATTCTCCAAATAAATTATAATAACTGTTTATTGTTGGTATTATATAAGAAGTTGTGTCATACCTAGATTTTCGAAAAATTAAGATTTCGATAATTTTTCGAAAAATTTCATCTTCCGTCAAAACTCGCCCCTTCATGTTTTTTGAAAAGTTGACACCTATGAATAATAACTATACAATATTGACTAACATGTGGAACTTTATTAAACTCAGTTTACTAATTTCTTAAGCTGCATTTAAAGTTTTGCAAAACATTTCTAACTCTTTCTCTTCAACTCTTAAATTTAAACTAATATTTAAATCTTTAGGAAAATTCTCTGCTGTACAAACGGGACATTTCTACTCTTTTTTCTACTTTAAACAGATTATAATATTAAAATTATGATGAATCTAGTTAGTTATGTTTTTGTTTTATGTAAAATTAGTTTGTGGTAAAGTTAAATGTAAAAATTAGTATTTTAACTGCATCAAATATGCATCTTATAACACTGATACACGGGACACATAACACTGATACACGGGACATAGGACCACTGTATCCTATGGGTCGGTGGCTTAGAAATGAATATTTGATCTAGTTAAACTAACTATTTTTCCATGTAACTATGCCACAAACTAATTTTATATGATACAAAAACATAACTACTAGATTCATCATAATTTTCAAATTCTAATCCATTTACAAGACGAAAGAGCAAAAATGTCCTGTGAATCATCCAGAGAATTGCCCTTTAAATGAAATGTCAACATTTTTGTCTCAATCTAAAAAAGCAAACAATTTTACATACAATTGCAGTTAAAATTACAATTTTTAATAAATGATCAAAGATTTAAGGAATGATCAAAAAGTCAAAAAAGCTGAAATCATCTTTTTGCTGAATTGTACTATGTTCAGGGGTCAAGTGACAAAATAAGAATATATAGGATTTTTTTTTAAAAATATAGGACAATATAAAATATCAAATAACTGCACACAGTTGCTACTGAACTATAATTTTAACTCATTATATATTTCATTAATTAAAACTTTAAATGAAAATTACTGAAATGAACATATAAGATATACTTATTTGAAGTATGAGGACTTTCACACAGCACTAATTTTCCTTCCTATAAATTTTTCTTTTTAATAGAGGAATATTAATAAAAAGTACTTAGAAAATTACTATCTCCCTTTAAAACTCGTTATATTGAATTTAAGAAAACAGAAAAAAAAAAACAGGGAAAAAAAATATTAAAAAAAGAAATCGCCTGATCCTGATTATGTCATCCTTTATTCATTATTACCTCAATATTTCATACTTGGTATTCATCAATAAATCAAGTTTATATTTGCAACATTTGCAATTTTGAGTCTTTTGTTTCTAGCATGTATAAGTGCTTGAGCTGCCCTATTTCTTTTTATCCTTATTAGCAGTCTTTTGTTGGTATAGATTTATCCTACGGTGCCGGACGGATTGGCGATTTAGAGCCAAATGTGGCAGCCCGTTGACTTAGTTTTCCGGTAATCCTAGTGAGCGTTTAGATTTAGCAACACAGATTTTTGACGTCATTTTCAATTTTTTACTTTTTTGAAAAGTCGCTATCCGAATTCTGACACTGTACAGCAAATTTTAACCCTTTTGTTTCTTTCATCAATCATTGACTGAGCACTCGAAATGTCGATTTTAGTCATGCAAGTGTATAATAAAGTTTTTTCTTTTTCTGTTCTTCCCGAGGTAGTTTGTTTCTGTATCGCTTTCTTTGGTTAAAATTCCAAGTCCAGTACGGAGCGTGCGCTAAGAATTGATTACATAGAGCCGCCTTAATTATGGCAACCATAGGTAGTTCACATGTGATTAAAAAAAATGGCGAGGCAGCTATTTTTTTGGCAAAAATCACCTCAGCGTAGAATTCGTACCTGACTTGGAATTTTAACCTTAGCTTTTTCGCATCTCTTCCTGCATTATGACCAATTAGTTTACTACGAGTGCTATGGAAAAGTTCACTTGTTTACAACTCTCCTCGGTCGAGTACAGTTGAGTTGTAGGAATAAGTCATCCTTACCTCTGTCGGGTGTCGACGTGAGCTTTCCCTATGGTCATGTAGAAAGAAAGTGAGTAGTCAATCCAACATGTGACGTCACAAGAGATATGGCGCGGCCGCTTACTAACATCACTTTTGTGGGTTTTGTCAGGTCTCTTTCACTTAAGATCGGGGCAAAGAATCCGGAATATAAAAAATCGCAACAATCGGCACCGTTATTACAAATTTGAAGAAAATATAGGTTGAATCAACACAGAAATATAGGACTTATAGGACAATACAGGACGTTTTTTCCGATTTTTAAAAATATATAGGATTTATAGGATATATAGGATGTCTGCAACCCCTGTATGTTTGAAAATAGAAGTTCGACATTTGCAGAATTCATTTTTGTAAGAAAAATTTAAATAAAGTATGCCTTTATGCTAACGGCATTTTTAAATCTTTGTTTTGAATTTCATAATTATTATTAGTATTTTTTTTCCCCCCATTTAGCACTTTTTTAGTAAGATTGATATTTTTTTATTTGAATTTGATAGAAAAAAGAAATCTTACTTCTTGCACAGCTTCCTTTCCTGCAGTTCCAGTGCAGTATGAATTCTTAATAAAAGAATGGCAGCATTTGTAACCCCATCTAAAGTCATTCCAAAAGGATCCCCAAACAGACTGCAAAAGAACCATACAGATCAGTAAAAAATCAATTATCTTAAGATTACCAATATAATTTACTAACTTTTAAAGCGTTTCAGGTTTCGAAGATTATTATATATACTATAAAAAAACGTAACTAAAAATATTATTAAAAAATTCAATAAAAAGAATAACTAATGTACTAGCATAGCAGAAAAAATACTTAAAAAATAAAAATATATCAAAAACCATTTTATTTGTTACTGGTTATATAAAATTAAACTTTAAAATATGGGCAAAACATGCATTAAAGATAAAGAAATCATACACATTATTTGTATATCAAAAAACAATTGCCTCCTTTTACACTACACTTGTCCTCCATTTTAATTCTCAAATAAAATACCTAGCTAAAAGAACATTTATATGAAAAAGAGTATGAAAAGACTGCATAGGATAAAAACTTACAGTGTGATTATTAACGTACACATCTTCTTCATATTTTGATCTAACAATAGCTTTTTCTACTCCTTTTAAAATAACCCCTTGCCTTGAGTACTCAATATAATCCTCCTAAACAAACAAAACAAGTTATTAGTGAAAATAAGCGTTTATCAAAGTTCACAATTATTGAAATTAAAGAGCTATTTTTTTACAAAGTTCACAATCACTGAAAATTAATGGAACGTTTTATTTTCATTCAAGAATAAAATTATAAATTGCTCAAATTTGATTCTAATTACAAACTGAAGCATTATAAAACAATGGCTATATATTCCAAATACAAAATATAAAAAATATGCTTTGGCACAATGTTAACTAAGATAAGGTGAGAAACCAAGAAAGGTAATAGTGGAATATTTCCTCTCTTTATATTATTACCTTGAATATTAGCATCTTAAAGAGAAAATTCACTTGGAGTTAGTTTGAGAAACAAATTAAAACCCCTCAAAAAACGGCACGTTTTGTACATTTTTTTTTTTTTTTTTTTTTTTTTTTAATTACTATTAATCTTGGCTATATACATAATTGCAGTAAGGTTTAAGTCTTACAGTTTGGGCAAAAATCAGTTGCTTAGGAGGGGCTTCCAAGTATTCCTCTCCTCCATATTTTTCAACAATGCTGCCTTTAATGTTGTCTTTAACTTCTTCTTTCTTTACTTGGAACTCTTGATGAAGTAGCTCTGCCTTTGTTGGCTCAGCAAGTAAATTAACTTCCACACCTTTCTCATATGCCTGCCATGCAAATGCTAAAAAAAAAATCAAGTGTCATTATAATAAAAGAAAAGTTCATGAACATAATTGAGTTTCTACGCAATTATTAGTTTGAATAACAAAGAACAAAAATTACTGTTATTAGAAAGGATCACTAAAACAAATAAAAAGTGAATGGGATGGGTTGATAATAAAATGAGTGAGGATGGAAAAAGGTAAAACCGAAAGTGCCACGTTGATATTTTTTCGTTTATTCATATTATATACATTAGATCATAATTTTGTAATGTTTCGTAAACTAATAATTCCACTTTAAACCTACTAAAAAATTGTGGGTAGCGAGTTATGTACTATTGAATTGTCTTCAGTTGGTGATTGCACTAATAGCTGCTGCTTAAATTACTAAATGTTTATAATAGCTGTACAAGGCAAAAGAACAATGATATATGTTACTGTACATATACATGTTCTGCATGACTTTCTCCCTACTAATTATTAGTAACTTCAATCTATGGCTTATCCAAATCATGAAATAAAAATGTAACATGAAATTAAACTGGTAATACATTAATTTAGAGGGCTTGTTATAAAGCCCATATCACACGATAACCGCTTCGCCAACCCAACCTCCAACCCAACCGTATCTCCAACCTAAACCTGGAAAATTGGGTGTAATCTGCAGTGTGCTACGGAAGTTGGCGTTGGGGAAATTACACCCAACGTCGTCGCTTCAAATCGACAGCGTTGGCCCAACTTTAGCCCAACTTTGCGTCTGAACCAATTAGATGACTGCTTTCGCATAGCTCCGCTGCGGCCCCGATTGCACAGTCATCATAACAAAGATGGCGACTTGTTTCCGAAGCACTCCATTTTCTTCACTGTAGGTAAGTTGAAATTATTTATTTTAAAACTTTTCTCATTGTAATATTTGTGAATTGATTAAAAAGTATATCAACTGAAATTTTTAAACTCTCATCTGCACATAAATTTTTTTCAATTTCAGAAATTGTATAAACTAGCTTCCGATACGTATCGGGAACAATATCGCACCAAGTAGCCAAGCCTGGCTAGTTTATTATGTGCCATGTGTTTTGATATTTTCTTTACCAACTTTCTTTTAAATTTTGTATTTTTTAATGTTTTATTTTCTTTAATTATTCAATAAAAGATCTGTGCTAGATGTAAAAACGATTATTTTTTAAAGAGTAGTTTAATTATGTAATAAATGTTGTATAAAACATTTGGTTTTGCTACTGTAAAGAAAAGATTGCGCTGCGTTAACGGACAAAAATATTTTATAGTTTGTATACAAGTAGTTTGTTGTTTTTCCTAATCTTTTCTTAAAGTTAGCAGTACGTGTAAAGTATATAAATATTTTAAATTTTGTGCACACAGCAAATGCTAATGTTTTAACAATTTATTCAGTTATATTTCTTTTAGTAATATTTTTAATATACCAAATTAAAACAAAATCTACTTTATACCAGATGTCTATAAATTAATTTGCATTAAGATGCATAGCGTTAAATAAATCCCTCAAAAACCAATATAAGTTGATGTAATTTTATATTTCATGATTTAATGTACTATAAAATTGAAAGTCTACTCTACATATTAAAAATATTGTAGGGTTGACATTGGGACTACTGCAAGTAAAATTCTTTATTAAAAATAAAGGATATATTCTATATTGATATCTATGAGTGATACACAATGCCTTCATATGTAAGAGAAAAATTAATAATAAATAGCTCCTTACCTGTACAAGTTATTGAAGTGACAGTTTGTTTCTAGGGGTAACTTTTTAAGCTGATTTCAAAAATGCAATCAGAAATTGTGTATCTTCTATAGTTTTTGCATTAAACATTGTTTTGCAAAAAAAAATCAAGAATTTTTTTCCACATGTTTGATCTGGAGCACATGTTTTAAATTTTTATATGTTGTAAAGATGGTATACCACTACTTCCAGAAAAAAATTCATCTTGGCTTTCTGTCTCAGAGCTGAGAAGAAAATTATTGAACTTTCACAATGAACAACTATAAACTGAATATTTTTCTTTTCACAAACTATAGAAACTATAGGCAAAAACTATAGAAGCCACACAATTTCTGATTGCATTTTTGAAATCAACTTAAAAAGTTACACCTAGAAACAAACTTTCACTTCAGTAACTTGTACAGGTAATGAGTTATTTAAGAAATTCAGAAAAAAAATGGTGCATCTCGCAGAAAATTTAAGATACAATAATTAATTTCTCAGTAATTAAAAATCATGAAGCCTTCAAAATTGAGATTTGTGGCTATCCTAGCCAATAATTCCATTATACAAAATTTGGGGAAAATCTGAGACTGTGGGTGAACTTTTTCCATTATTTTGTTTGAACTGACATGGTTTGACCCAACAAGGTTCACCGCTCTTTGATGTTTAATTTAAAATAATCCAGAAACTGTTTACCATACAGACTTTATAAATTGTAAATATAAAGCTATTTTATACCAAATATCATTTGGAAAAATATTTTCAACCATCAGCGGGGCAACCACAGCTTATTTCCTGTTCTTAGCGTAAGTCTGTAATTTCTGCGGTATATAAATTAATATTATATGTGTTACAGCAAAGTACATAGAATGTAATATTTATTTCTCATTTCAGGATCATGCTATTTGCTTGGACATCAACCCGTTTCCAAGAGTGGTTTTGCTTTTAGTCAATGAAAAGCAATGTACTCCACACTTGTGCCAGTGACATAACTTGTACACGTTCAGACATTTGCTGTGGGAACTTTACATAAATGATCTCCTAACAGAAATTCTTGTTCAGAAAATGCAGTTACTCTGTATAAATTGTTAAAAGTTTTGTTTTGCTCAAATAAAGTTATAATAGGAATTTTAGAACAGATATTGAGAATAGTAAATATGTAGTTTTTAAAATTCTGTCACTTTTTTTACTTAAACTTCGAAGGGAAAGAAACATAAAATTTGTACGTTGTACATCTTTTTTCAAAAAATAACATATATAAAGCAAAATGATTTATTTGGTTCTAAATTTATATTTCAATGATTTAAAAATTTCAATAAATGTTCAAAAATGACTGGCTCAACAGTTTTAAAATGTAAAAATGTTCTCTTGTTAGAATTCTAAAGAAACCTTTTACGGTTTCTATAAAAAAAAATTGCAGGAAAAAAACTTATGTTCACTTAAATGCAGGGTTGGGAAAAAGTCACTTTTTTTTTTGGTAGAATTTTTTTTTTTTTTTTTAATCCTTTTCTAATTACATGTATACATATTTATAAATAAAATTTGATATTAACTAGAATAAAAAATGTTCAAATAACAATTGATATTCTTTCTGAAAATAATTTAAACTAAGTAAATAAACAATTGTTGCTACTTATGTGGCCATTCAAATCATATATTTTATTTAAAAATACTATTTTTTAAATTCAATGTATACAGTATAATACAATGGTATTTGTTTACTACATAATACATGGACTATTGCTCTTACATTCATCAGTATATGGTGATAAATTTTTCAAAAATATATTTTTAATGTTTAGAAATAAGTTGTTAAAACACAAAACCTCTATGTTAGAAACAAATTTAAAATGCAGCCTATGATTTAAATTAAATTAATAATTTTGAACAATTATAAAACATATCAATTAGATTAGTATAGAACTTACTTTTCAATAGTCATTAATTACAAGATTTATTTTAAAATAGATTTTAACTCATTATATCTATATAGTATTCGTATAATTTTTCATTCACAAAAACATCAAGAATGTAGGTATTTCATTTACTGATTTTCTTAAAAATGATAGAAAACTAGATTCTGTATGCCCATTAAAAAATGCCCCAAATTTAGGGTTTTAACATTTTGAACCAAAAAATCAGTTAGCTGCTTTTTCTAAGCCCAGTCTGTTATGAAACAATTATACAGCTCCAAAAGAAGAAAAAAATTCTCTCAAAATTTACTGTAGTTGCTTTTTCAGTAAGAGTTACTTAAACTTCCTTCAATGCAATATAATTTTTTTTTCTGCATTCACCTTTATTCTATAACTGTTACATTTTCCATAAATTCCTTTTGAAAAACATATCTTTGAAATGGAAAACTTTTGGTTAAAAGTAGAAGTTATTTACAAATAATTTAAAAAGTAATTATAAAAAAAAATACAATTTTAATTATTCTTTAAAAAAAACTTGATTTAAACCATGTTAACCCTGCTTAAAGGTAATTTTCGAAAATACATGTAAAACACCTTGGGACAGAGGTATTGCGGAAAACTGTATGAGGTTTTATACTGCATTAAGCAGGTAGAAATTAATCTTATACCTCTAAAATACCTATAAATAGCTCTGAAAAGAAACTTTAAACATATCCATGTATCTATAAAAAAAAATCTTGGGACAAATGTATTATGGAAAACCTATATGAGGTTTTTTCTGCACTATTTAGTAGGTAAATATAACTTAAGAGGGAATTCCTAGTAAGGATCATTCCCTATTCTCGCTATGTTACAACCTTCTAGCTCGGTGCATTTAGATACTATTTTCTATAAAACCTTGAGAGTTGGTACGAAAATGATCACTTAATGAATTGACATAAATTAAAAACTCGAAAATAGCGTCTAATATATTTTATCTTATATTTGAAATCCTTACGGCAATGCATATATAGCAACTCCACCTGGTTTTGTCTTTTGCTATTTTAATTTTCGTTTATAATAGATAGGCATTAAATGAAAACAATTTATGACCTTTCATTAAGTGATCACTAGGGGGCTTCGCTCCCTGCTCGCTAACGCTCGCCAACCCCCAAAAACCTCGCTGCGCTCGGATTGAGCGGCTTTGCCGCTCGAATTTGTGGTTAAAACATCTTGCTGCGCTCGAATAGGTTTGCCAGCCATAAAAAATGAAACCAAATTTTATAACTTTAATGTAAGGCCTAATAGAGAAAACACCCAAATTGCAAATTTCATAATAGAAAGTTAAATATACTATCCGCCAACATTCTGATTTAAAACTTCATTAGTTATGCCCTTACATTGAAGTCCCAATATCTTTTATTTATTCTGATAAGTCGCCCCGTTAGAGAACGACGTCCAACGCGAGGCATTTTCTGGATAGAAATACTTCAAAATAATAATTACTCTAATACAAAAATGCTTCAGAAAAACAGAAAAAATCTACTTTGAAACGAAGAGTTTAAAAAGAGCTTTAAAATTAGCAACGGGTTTGTTGTTTACATACGTAAAGATAGCTTTAAAATTAGCAACGGTTGGTTGGTTGGTTGAACCCCCGAGCAGCGGGTTTGTTTACTTAAGGATGTTGCCATTCTTATATTCAAAATCATTGAGGCTTTGTAGTAGCTTAATGATGAAAAATATTGAAATTTAACTAATTAATAAAGTGTTAATAAATTATTTTGGCACGTTTTGGCAAATCTACAGCTTATTTCCTTTAAAATGACACCTTGATCATTGAAATTGGTTGAGTAGTTTAGGCGGACGGACTAACCCCAAAAAACGTATTGCCTATTAAATATATAGATTTTCGTACCTTCTCACCAAATCTCAATGTTTCATTACTAAGTAGTTTCTAAATGCACTGGGTTAGAAGCAGGGGCGTACTGGGACATAAAATCGGGCCTGTGATTTTAGATTCATGCCGACGCAAATTTTCAATATTATTATTGATCAAATTTTAATAATTATTATGAATAATTATAACAATTATTCTCTTTTCTGTACTATTTATATCCTTTTTGAGTGAACTTGGTTTCCATAAACAAATGGTAGTTGATTTAATGATAATAATAAAAAAATAAACTGTAAAATATAGAATATCCATCCAGCCTTATATAACTATCACGTTTATTAAAAAATAACAGCTGGAATAATAATATATACTTAACCTTAAATGTTAAGTAAAGCACTTAGTTATATTGAAAACAAATTTAAATACTTAAAAAAAATCTTACGAAGAAGACTGGCACATTTTTCACAAATTCTGACCGGCCCGGGGATTGCAACATAGCAAGTAGAGAGAATGATCTTTACTAGGACTTCCACTTAATAGAATACCTCTAAAATACTTATAAATTCCTCAGAAAAGAAACCTTAAAAATACTTATAAATACTTCGGGAAAAAAATATTTACAATACTTTAAATGAAAGTTCATAAAATTTAGATTCTTTCTATCTACTAAGAAAAACGTAGATCAATAGCACTGTATAATTAATAAGTTAATATTTATTGAATTAATTAAATAAGGTATTTAATCTAAGAGTATTATCAACAATTATTTTATAAAACATTATTACAGATAGTTTCGGAGTATGGGTGCGCGTATCCCTCCCGAAAAAAAAAAATCCTTGGTACGGCCCTGGAAAATAAATCAACTCTAGTAAGCATAAATTTGTGCCAAACATGAGCATAAAGTTATATTTATGGCGGTCGGAAGATAGAAATTACTATCAACTCTTCACCCAACTATGGCAACCCTACGCAAAACTCGCGGAGCTCAAAAACTGGTTTCAAGTTGGACATACGGTTGGATTGAGAGTTGGGTTGGCCGAAATTCTTGCCATGTGATAAGGGCTTAACTATTGATCATTTTGATGTTAATAGCAAAAAAAATAATTGATACTTACACTGTGTTTGACTATGTTTTGATGTGTCTCCAGTGTAACGGATAAAATTGTCCCCAGCATAATTTAATCTAAAATAATTAATGAGAACAGAAATGCATTAGGTTTTACAGAAAAACTGATGTTTCATTCAGATATAAGTTTCAAAGTGACTAAGTAGATAGCAAGAAATATTTATACTTAATTATTTTCTATACTTTTTTTTCCACAGTTTACTAGGGAATCATAACTATAAGGATTAGTAAAATGACATTAAACTTTGCCAAAACCATAATTAAGTAAGGGGAAAAAAAGGAATATAATTTTGTTTGATAAATTTTAATACTTTATTTTTAAACCTTCATGTAAATTAAAAGGAAAAATATGACATGTAAACAGTTAAAGGAATACTCAAATACTAATTATTTCCAATACTAACAGCTATAATTAGGCCCCTCAAAGAACTATATTTAACTTAGGGAATTAACATTTGAAACTAGAGTTCTCAATAACAATAATTTGAACAAATTATCTTAAATTAATTAAAATAAACTTGCATACAAGCATATTTGAACAATAAAGGTTCCAATTTTCCCTTTAAAATATTAAACAATTTTTAAACGAACCCATAATTAGATGATAAATGCTAATTAGGAGGAGCTAAAAAAAACGCACCTTCTTCCCATTACTGCCATTTAAGAAATAGAAAGCACTTTTTACTGTTTTAAATATATTTCACAAAATATATTGTACTCTATCAATGTGTGGTAAGCAAAAACTTGTAAACTTACTCTTCAGGAGTGGCTCCTGTGTTTTTATATGGATTGTCCCTCATGGCTCTTGTCTTAGGATCGTAATAAGCTGAATTTGGATCGAGATTCCTTAGGTACTGTAATTAGAAAGAAAGAAAATTAGGGTACTTTAATCATTTTTAGTAGTTAATTAGAAATTTTTAATGGTTGATTTTTAAAATTCTTACTTTGGCTGTATCTTCTCTGATTCTAAGATTCCTCACTGTGATTCTTTGTTTGCTATCCACTTTCGTTCCAGGCATGTCGGCATTATCAGCATATTTCTCTTCGTCGTCATCATCATCATCTTTGTCACCATCACCAGTCTAAAATTAAAAGAGAATTAAATGTAGCTATATATCGAAACTGTTGCACATAATTTGTGCCTCAATAAATATGCATTACAATAATGTCATTGTTATAATATTACTAATACTGAACAAACTAGATGTTTAAAAACTTATTATAAAACAAATAGTTAAAATATATAATCTGAAACAATAACTGTATCTGTGTTTCGTTGAAAAGATATCACAATTTAAAAAAAAAATTATAAAAGGAAAAAAGTTCTCAATTATAAGAAACTTAGATCTAATGTAATGTACAAGTCAATCCCATAAAAAGTCACAATGAACTTTGAAATATTAGTTAGCTGAAATTACTGTTATTAAAAGCATTTAAACATAAAATTGCAAAATAAAAAAGTGTACCTGTTCTTTAGGTTGATTAGATTCACCAGTCATATAGTCTTGTTTCAATTTTTCTTCTTTCAGTTGACGTTTAGCCTGAGGAAATGATATGAGATAAATTGATTACACTTCATAAAATGAAATACTCCTTAACCGACAAAAAAGGCACATGAAACAAGGAGGAGACCCATTGTATCTGACAATTAATAATATAAACAATAATATAAAATGCAATATATATTTATAAATTATTTTAAAAGAAATATTATGGCTATTCACATAACTTTTTGATTAAAATTCTTTCTACTACAACAGGTTACAAACATTAGTAGAAACTCTTTTTGATTTTGTACAGTTACCAATGTGTTGTGACAATGCTTTACTGGGTACAAACTGTAAAAAAAAATTTAAAAATTCATCGTATTTCGAGCTTTTGATATGTTTCTAAAAAGTATTCATTTTTCCCACATAGTCAAAGGAACCACAACATTCAAACAGCCTAAAGTAGTTAACTGCTTTATTAAATATCATGCAATGCCATTAAACAAAAAACTACTTTCAAAATTCCATTTTTAATACTCTATAGATAAAGTTTAAAAGAATATTTAGGGACACCACATTTTACAAATCGTTCCCTCAACTGTTAAAATGACTTTTAAACGGCGATTAAATACAAATATGACACAAAAAGAAATTGAACTAGCAATTATGATAGGGCACAACCTCACACTTTTAATATCAAGTTTAGAAAATTTTTAACAAAATTTTTTCACATTGTTTCTAGAAAAAGAAGGCTGATGTTTTTATATCAAAGTATTTGTCTCAAGTTAACCAAATATTTCAGTTTCATTAAGTTGTTTTAGTTACATATTTTGGTGATTATTTCTTTTTGAACTTTCTATTCAACTTTTGAAAACCTTACATCAAAATATTTCTTCATTTTTATAAGAATGAAATATACTACAAATACATACTTCTTCAACTTTTGCAAATTCCTCTATAGTAGTTTGGAAAGTATTTGGATCGAATCCATTCCAGCGATCTCTTTTACCATCATAGTCCATAGTCAATTTTGGAGGAAGAACTTCATCTGGAGCAAATGCAGACTGTGAATATTTTGCACCCACTTTTCTAGGTCTCTAGTGTAACAAAAAGTGAAAAAATTACATCACTTGTCCTATGAAAGAAATAAGAAATCAAAAGTCTTTAAACTGTTACAAAATAAGCAGTGTTCATGCTAGGTTTTAATCAAAGGGCAGCACAACTTTGCTGCCTTTCTTCCTTGATAATTTGCTCTTTCTCTTATTTATCTTTGATAATAAAAAAATAATATTCTCCCTGCAGTTTTCGGAATTTCCAATTACTGGCTTGAACAGATGGCTTTTGTAACGTACGATGATTTAGAGATTTTCCCCAGATTTCCACCATGCCTTCTTGCATACAACAAAGAAGAAGAGAATTGAAAAAGGTTGAATACAACTTAGTTTAAGAAGCATCAAATGTCCAAAACACAGGGGCGTACTGGCCATAGGGTTGTCTGGTGCAATCACCGGGCCGGTCAGTGTCTGAAAAAAATGGGCCGGTCCGGTATGGAAGTTCGTTCTTTTTTTTCAATATAAGTAATCATCTTCTTGAACTTTTTTTTCTTCTTTTTTCTAACCCATTGCATTTGAATCCCAATTGTTTTCATCGTTCGCTCCCTTTTTTGGTTAGTCGGGGAGATAAGGTATTCTAGGAAAAGTATGGGGTATTGTGGAGAAGCGGCCGATGACTGCTACTTAACGCCCGAGGTGAGGAAAGGACCAAGGAGATCTGAGACTACCCGCATAGTCCAGTCGTGGATGGGCTATTAACTCAATACTATAATGGCCCCCCCAAGATCGTTGGCGACACAGTATATATTGTTCGGACATCTTAAAAGCAGAAACTTTAAGTAAAGCTTCTCGGGGGGTCAATTTTTCGAGGCGGTAAAGACTCTAGCTCTAATTACATTACTAGTCGAACGGAATTGACAAATGATGGAACACAAGTCACAACACCAAGAAAAGAGTGGTCGTTGTTTTGTTAGAGGCCATTTCCATTTCACAAATTGGTATGGTTCCATGCGAAGCTAACCTGGTAGCAATTACATACTATAGTCAATACCAAACGAAAATGTTGCAACTGATTACATAAAACTTCAAATATACATTTCAAGTAAGTGTCTTTATTTTAAATTATTTATATATAATGGTTCTTAATTCTTAAAAACTTGAAATGAATTAATCTAATTCATAAGTAAAATTATGTTTACTAGAGAAAAGATTTTTATTTAAATTTTATCTCTCCATATACGTATAAAATTCAACGTTTATCTATGTTTATTTAAGCCTATAACTCCAGATTAACTGAACCAATTTGGATCATGTTTGTGTCGATTTATAACTTTTTAATACGAATGTAAACACATATTTAACATTGCATTGTGTTAGTGATCTGCCTGATATTGTGGGTTTAGAGTACAATTCAAAATCTAAGCTTTTTATACGTTTTGTTTTCGAAATCAGAAAAATTAAATTTTCTGTATTACACATTTTCCATTCATAGTTATTTTTTTAAGTCCGTATAATCTTTTTTTAAAAAAATGTAGTACTATTAATCAAGATGTTATTGAGAGTGATTTAATTGTAAATGAAAATTATTAAACTATTTTTATAAATAATAAGAGATACATCTCTTATTATAATCATAAGTATACGATTTTATGTAGATAATTTGATTCACTCCATAGACAAGGGGTAATTATTTAATTTTGTGTTGTAATGCAATTTCATTTTGTCTAAAATTATTTAAATAGAATTGAATGACAATTGGGTATGTGTCAAACAATCTTCCATTATGAACTGTTTAAAAATAATTATTAAAAAAAGAAATTAAGTAGTGGTAAATTTAAAAAAGAATAAAATCTTAATAGAAATTCACGAGTTTAACCGATAACACGTTAAAATATATTTCGTAGAAATCAAAGTTATCTGTTGAAGAAATTAGAAAGTTAAGATATGTTTGCTAAAAACCTAACTGAAATGTCAAAGCATTAAAACTTGATAAACCTATTTATATATGCAAGTTCCTCAATTTATGTATACGTTTAATTATAACAGTATTGTCACGAATTTGTGCATGTTATGATCCATCACATATTTTTCTATATCTGAACTCTGAACTTCTTTCCTTCCCTGTTCTCCTCAATAATTTTGAATAATTTATGCCTAACTTTACGCCATCACGTAATTTTTCAAAGTTCCAAGTTTTCGATTAATTTTGCAACAAAATGGATTTTAAAGTTTTTTTTAACGACGACAGTTTTTATTTATTCAGATTTTTGTCTAATTTGGTAAAATGGACGGTAAAAAAAGAAAATGTCTTGCAAAGCAATGTTTATCTATAAAAGATATATTCTTTGGATCAACGGATCAAAATATTGTTACAAATCATAACGTAGCAATCGACACTACTGAGATTAATAATCATTTAAACAAAACTTTAGAAGTTTCATCTACGTGTGCAGATACAGAACCAAACAGCAATGATATTTGTTCAAATGACAAAGATCTCTAGCATTACAACTCTTTACTTATTTTATACCTTTTAAAGTTAAGTATATAGTATAATTTTGAAAGTAATTTTCTTATAAACATTTTTTATAAACCTAAGCATTCTTTATTTTGCAATTTAGATATTGTTTTATTTTGTAACAAACTATCAATAGTTTATTAAACCAAGTTTACTCAAAGGGGATATAAGGATTAAAAACAGAGAAAAATTTAGTTAATTAAACTAATTATTAAAACAATTCAATTATAAAAATTTATATATAAATTTATATAATCATCGCAATTAATTATTCATTATAAATATTTAAATAACAAAATTTATTAGTTATTCAAAATATTTCATTATTAAAATTAATTAGTGGAATTTTATTAACAAAAAAAGTTAAAATTTGATAAATGATTATAATTAAAATTTGGGCCGGCATAAATCTAAAATCACCGGGCCGGTTTTATGTCCCAGTACGCCCCTGCCAAAACACAATCAAATGTTCTTTTACTAAGCATCTAAAAAGACTTTTCGTTTGGACTATAATCCATAAAAATATCTATTGCATTTGAAAATAAAACAATATAGATATTACGCCCAAAAATCTGCAATTTGCCATTCAAATGCTCTCGGAAACGGAACTATTTTCGGAAAATAGCACTGTCGCCTTTTTTCATTTCTAGGGTGAACTCTGCATTTTTATGAGTAACATGCATCTTACTATTAAAAAAACAAGATGCATCAGTTAATATCTTCATAATGTATTCCCATTTAAAGGATTTAATCAATTATATTTTAAAGATAAATGCTATAAATTACCTCCAAACATTCCTTTTTCTTATGTGTCATGGCCCCACAGTTTTCACAAGCCCCAGGACGATATCTAACACAAACAGAACCCTATAAAAGTAAAAATGATGTTTTTGTATTCCAGAAAATTAATAATTGTAAGTTATTGCTACAATAAAAATAATGTTCAAGACTAAATTGTGAAAATTGATTGGTCCTCTGTAAGAACAATAACTGAATGGGTGTTCATTAAAAAAAAAATTATCTGAAATACTTGAGAATTACATTTTACTAAAAAAATTACTGTATGTTCAAGCTTTGGCAATGACACTGAGTGTGCCCAATAATTGATAGGAAAGTTATCCAATGATTATTCTTGTTCTGCAGAATTTAGCTCATGTTTTTTGGTTTCAGATGACTTCTTAGTTTAAACCAACAGTATTTTAAAAACGCATGAATAAGCAGTGGGATGAAACGGTGTAGTACACAATTGTTCTCACTTTCTGCAAGATTTTCAAACATACTTATTGTGAAAACAAAAGCTTGGCAATGATCCAAAATATTTTTTTTTAAATAAAAACAAATTTACAGAGGTGGAAGTGGTGGTAAAATTTTTATAGTCAGATCAAGAAAGAATAAAACTATAGTTAGTTCTATACTTGGACCATACTTTGATGCCAAATGAAATGCGAGTCAATATGTGAAAACATTACATGTATGTACATGTAATGTTTTCACATATTGGTTTAAATTATTGCAATGTGGTGGAGTCAGTAAATCGAACTAGTTGAAGCAATCGAACACATTTATTTAATTATAATCTGGATGCATGAAGAGAAAGGAGAATTTACGAATTACCAAAACGAGAGATATCAATAGAATGAATGGTCTGTCGTCCAAGAGAGCACTGTAACCTCCCATGTATCGAAGTGGGAGAATCGTGCTGATCTTAGAATAAATTCAAATACTTTGTGTGTGTCAAAGATAAATAAGTCACGAAAAGCAGGCAAAAAGGAATACTAATTATGGTAGTCGTTGTTAGAAAAGATGCTGACCTAAACGTTTCTCACACAATTATTTATGCATGGGCATTTAAGGAAAGAAGTTGTTAAATGAATTGGTGAAAGAACTTAAAAATAGGATTACAGGCTTTGAAATGAGGAAATAAATTAATGTCAGTTCCAAAAAGACATTATTATTACATATATATGTAATGTTCTTACATTTAATTAAAGTTTTGCAGTGTGGTCGTGGAACAGTGGAGAGTAATTTTGAACAACCTATACATTTATTAAAATAGCACGGAGAGAGAGAAAAACGTTACGACTTAACTACATGATGATAGGAAATAGAATGTGACGTAGTATTGTCGAAGAGCCTTGTGATATAAATCAGCATTGTGTTGAACTGTGAAAATCACTGAGTTAGCAAGAATGTTTTATAAACAATCTAAGTGAGAAGGAAAGCATAGCGACGTCAAAACGGAAAACTAATTATGGGGCATGAATAAAAAATACGCTGACACTGCTATTCTCACACTTTTAACTGTGCATGGGCAGCTATAGAAATAAGTTGTTGAATGAATTGGGTAAAAAGGATTACGGGTTTTAAAAAAAGGAATAAAACTTAATGTCAATTCTAAAAAGGGATTTTCATTACATATAAATTAAATATTAACAATGACTTACTTTGAGTCCTCGCACATAATCATCACTTATTTTGCTCCATTCCTTTTGTTTGTCTGGTTGAGGCCTTTGATGCTTTAGAGTGGGTGTATTTGCTCCAAAATACCATGGAGCAGAGGATATATACTGAGGCAAATGTGGATTGATGTCCCTTAAAAAATAATTATGTTAATTCAACTTGATCAGAACAACACTTAAATATATAATCATGAAGTTCTCGGAAATTTTCCCTACAATTTTGTAAGCCCCATGATTTTAAAATACTATTGTAAATAGAGATTTTATACTAAAAAAAAAAAAAAATAATAATAAAAATAAGTGAAATATGCTGATCAGGAAACTTAAATGTTACATCCTTCTCTCTTGCAAAATTTCTATTAATTGCAGTTTGAGTTTTGAATGAAAAATACGAAAAATTATTCAATTGTGACATTTCGGAAATCCTTGTTACAATACTGCTTATTGTATGTTTGCTATATTTTTAGTACTATTATATACTTTCCAATATTAAGCATAATGTATGCAAGTTTTACATAATAAAAATTTTACAGTATTTAGGCATCATTAGGGACAGTAAATGATCATTGCTGACTAATTTTTAGTAATCTGGAAACACTAATAGTAACATACTTTGTTATGTTTTATTTTCCCAAGCTTAATTAAAATAGAATTTGCCCCTATATAAATATCACTTGTATTACTTTTCAGTATTTTAGCTAAAGTACATATAATTCAAGATACCTATAATGAAATCCAGATATTTAATGTAGTAAGACTTGGATTTTTAAGTCACAATAAGAAAAACTACAACTGTAAAGATATCACCAATCATATTGAAAAACAATGTTCATTCTCAAAAGTTTCAATACATTCAATTAACCTAAACTAATTTATTGCATGTGTACATTAGAAATGGCAATTTTTACTTGGTCTAAGTAATATTTGATGTCAAATGCCAAAGTAGTTTACTCTCAAATGCATAATCTTCCAATGAACAAGAAATAAACATATATGAACAGATATAGATTTTTTTTAAAAATAAAGATCAAAGAAAGGCATCCTAAATGAAAATATATACTAGCACAAAAGCAATATATATTTTGAAATTGTTTCCGATTTGACAGCTAAACTATAGGTGGGTGATTTTCATAAACTTCGTCAAAAATCAGTTTTTAAACTTATGGCACAATGAAAAATTAAAAATGATTTACAGTAGTGCTTGATATGGTGTGAGCTTCATTATAATATAGAGTTATTGTAAAAAAGCTAATGTTTGCAAAATTTTTTAATTGAATTGGCTCAAATTAGGGAAGTTTTGTACTCCACACACCAATATATCTCAGGAGTGTTACTATTTTAATTTACTTATTTAATGTTATTAAAAATTGAACAAAGTCTTTTGCCACTGTCACTTGTACTTAACAAGTGAAGTAGACATATCTGATATTATTTAAATATATTGTTTATTAGTATTTATAAAACGATTTTGTTTATTTTTTTCAGAGTTAAGACTCATGAGTGTTATATTGTTGCAAAAGTAGAACTACGTGTTTCAATTAAAAATTACAATTTTATATTATTATAAAAAATTGCACAACTAAATTTAACTACATTACCATTTCACACCATAAGTTTGTAAATATTGAAATTTTATTTTTATATTCTAAAGTTTCAATTTCGGTCACAGTAACACTCATGAGACCTGGTAACAATCTTGAGACTAAGTAACACTCATGTGTGTTCATAAAAATTTATAGTTAATAAGAGTTAGATATCTTAAAAATTATACATTAAATATGAAAACAACATTCAAGGTCATCAATTTGTTTTATTGTAGTTGGATGAATTGAAAATTCTTTCTAAATTATACAATTTAGGACTGCTTGTATACATCTATACTTCCCTTAAATTTATAAAACGCTTGTTTGCCTTTCAACCTTAGCATAAGATCAGGCAGTATTGCTATGTTTTGATCAAAACTAACATATGAAACATCAGACTCATTTAGCTTGAATAGAGTTCATCCTAGAAATGAAAAAGGGCAGGGTGCTGTTTTCCAAAGAAAGGGCAATTCCTGTTTACGAGGGCACTTTTATGGCAAATTGCAGAAATTTACATACGCGTTTTCTGCTACAATTTCAATATTGTTATACTTTTCTACCACGATAAATAATTTTCAATAATCTGAAGAAAAAAAATAATGCAAAAATCCGTGAATCAAAAACTCGCTCAGAAACTTAAAAGATATCAAAATACTGATAAAATGCGTCAGTCCTAGTTCTGTTGGAATGAGACTGAGAAAATTATTAAAATTAAAGTGCAATATAAACAGTAAAATTGTCATCAAATAGTAATTTTTATAAAAATATCAATTTATAATACAGTAAAATTAAGATAAGAATGTTTTAGTATAATGAAAATGTTTTAAGATAAGAACTTTTCACTCTTTCAAAATTTTCTAAAGTTTGAATGAATCAACCTTAAACTTCATCTCTTAGATTTGCCATTGTTAGGTAGAGAATAGAGTTTCTTCAAATTTAACATTATTCATTGTGGGATATCACAAGGAGTATTCTGACTAAAGAACTTGGACTATGTCCTGAAATGTGTGCATTTTTTTTATTTTCCAAATCAGATCGAATTTAGCTTCAAAACAGTGATTTTTTTGGTGTGCATGCCGCTATTATGTAAGCTGCAATAGAAGATTTATTTTTTTAAATCGGAAATAATCTGGGATTTTGATTGCATTCGTGTTACGTTCAATTTTAAATATGAAACGGATATTTTGAAATTAATTGGTAACAAATAAACTATCGAAAACATCCCCTAAATTTAACAGGAGGACATCGCGATTACGCGTGTCCAAACGGAAATATTCTTTTTAAATTCTCAGTGAAAACATTTGATGGTTATACACCTTTAACTAAGTTATCAAGTCTTTCAAATTCCTTTCTTCTTTATTTTGAAGGAGGAATGGTAAAAATCCGGCGAAATACGCTTAATCAAAACACATATGAAATGGCCATCTGGATTTACAAATGAGCACTTGGGAAATTTTAAGACGGCTCCCTACAATCCATCTACTAATGAAGCATGTTACATAGACATCAACTCAATGGTTTCCCTGATATATACATTGCACGTTTGAACATGAATGCGCATGCCCGACAGGCGATTTCAGTAGGGGTGATCCACATATTGCGTACTGTTGGAAAGGAAAAAAACTAAAGTTTTTCAAATTCTTTCAGGATGAAATTTTTTCTGAAAAAGGGCAGGAAGGGCGCTATTTTTATGGAAAAAGGGCAGGCAGGGCGCGCCGCCCCTTGAAAAATGCCTAGGATGAACTCTGCTTGAACAATGCATTTCTTTCTCCACAGTTTTTCAAATATATAATTCAAAAGTCACCATCCTCATCAAGTTCAGATTTACAAAGCCCTACATATCTATAACATTGTTTTCTTCCTTGATCCACTAACAAATTCAACTAATATAAATTCTCCATGCACAGAAGGGGTTTGAAAACACACATCCTCCTCCTGTATAGATTCCTCTGCTCCATTTATCATGTCATCATCTATATCAGGAAAAATTGTACCATCAAAATCACACTTACTTGATGTTATTATGCGGCATTTTTTTTTTTTTTTTTTTTTTTTTTGCAGTTCTATCAATGTTCCTATCTTCCAGCCAAGATGACAGTTGCACAACTCACCTTTATGTAATACCAGACACAAGAAAGTGGTCGATGAAAAATTCTATCTCTCACATTAGCACAAATTTGGTGGAATTTTTGAGTTCCGTCCACTGCTTTTAGACAATTTGGAATTAATTTGGAGGTATTCTGAATTTTCTCTTCTGTATGAAAAAGATCTTCACCCTAAGGTATCTTTCAAAGTTTCAAATAATGTCCTTGCATTTGGAATATCTTTTCCATATGCCAGATAGTCATTGGCCTTCCTTTTCAATGCATCGCCAACACCATCAACTGCTCCTTTCCCATGAGAAGACTCAAAGAAAGACCAGGTACCAGCAACAAATTTAAGATCAAAGAGATAAGTTGAAAATAAGAAAAAGTTTTTTTTCTGGCAATACCGAGTGGAGGGTCTACCAGAGAATAAGTGGATGGTGTCTACTTGAGGAAACTGCTCTCTGAGAAGTTTAAATATGGGATCTAATTGAGCCTATATTGCTGCTGGGCTGTAATCAGGGGAATCAGATATACTAGTTGCAAATGAAATAACTTTTTTGCCTACATAAAAAACTCCTGTGTTTAGAGTTGCTTGGTTGCGGGCTGAACCAAAATGGTAGGACTGGATTTCCTTAGCCAATTTGCAAGAGTAATTTTCTGAAAAATCCTCAAGAATAACTGCTTCATTTTTTTGCCTCTTAAACTTTCTTTACATGATTTAAATTCTCTATTCTGATTCTTAGTATAAATGTCACTTAAACTCTTTCATATCCCTCTGGAAACCTTCTCTAAGTCTTCTGATAGGTTCAGTTATGGTTATTTTCTTTGATTTTTTACTTTCTTTATAGTTTTCTTTCTGGCAACATCTGTTTTTTCAACTGTTTCTTTAACAATAGTCCATTTAACGTATGCAATTTCTTCTTTGTCATTCATCATGGTATCAAAAAGTGATATGCTTTTGCTGTTACAAGAGACAATTATTGTACATGCATTTAACAGAGTTCTAATTGCATGCTATAAACTCGCACAATGAGTGGGGGTTGTCGTTACTCAAAAAACCAAGTTGTTTGAGCTTCTTTGCTTTCAGCTCAATATTTGTTCGAGTTTCACACAGACAAGTATCGCATGCTACATCAGTAGACTTCAAAACATGAAACGGTTTATACCTTGTAAAAGTAGTATAAGAAACATTTTTACCCTCTTCACGCAAGAATTTCTTAGTGTTTTAAAAGAAGCATTTAAAAATTATTTGTTTTTTTTTCCACTTCTTCTTCCAGGGATGAGTTTGGTAAAATAATCAAAAAGCTGAAAACAAAAATCCAAAAATTTTATGCGTATAACACATTTAAGCTATACTTAAGAAAAAATGTAGTTTTCGATGTGCATTTATAACACTGCACTGTCTCTGTCTGTTCGTGAGCAAAAATGGTTCAAAATAGCAGCACCTAGACATAGGGATACACTTTGCGCTATCATCAAACATGGTATAGCTTCAAAGCAAAAAAATAAAAAATTCACGCAAGAGCGATGAAAACCGGCAAATAACTTCAAATTTCTGAATACAATTTTTTTTTTTAATTTAAACTATATTTAAGCTTGTTCAATAAAATAAAAGCAACAAATAATTTTACATACAATTGCAGTTAAAATATCAGAAAATAAAGGTAGATTATTTAGAAAGATGACAATTGGGACTAAGTTTCAGAATATTTTTATATAAATTTTATACAAAAATAAAAAATTTTTTTAGTAATTCTGCATAGATTCAAATCAAACTGTGAAATCGATCCTTAAACAGGCACTAATCACGAATATAGAGGTTATCGTATTAACGGAAGTCTAGGCGAATGGCTACAAAACTGTGTGAAAATCTTGGTAATAGCTGGTAATGTATTAGCGTAAACCTCGCGAAAATGACCATCACTCTAACGAAAGTATAAGCAATAGCTATAGCGCTTACAATACCGGCGAAAATCTAGGTATCGGCAAAATTGAACATCACAGCAACGTGCATATCGGCGATAGCGTCCACATTATCGGCACAAATCTCGGCAATATTGATATTTTCTTGGTAATATTAGTGAAAATTTCAGTAATATTGAATGTTACTACAGTGTGGTATTCAGCGAAAATTACATTGACGCCAACAGAAATATCCAAGTTAGAGCCTAGTATACCGGAGGAACTCTAAATAGCGCTATTGTAGCCTTTAGCGAAAATGATTATCACACAAACGTAAATATCGGCGTTAGCGGCGAATATACGGAACAATTCTTAGCAATAGCGCTGTTATAACAGCGTAATACTCTGAGAAAATTACCACCACAACAACCTAAATCCCAGCGATAACGCACGTCATAACCACACAAATCTCGGCAGAAGCAGACATTACATCAGCGTAAGGATTAGCAAAATCGAGCATCACATACCAATGTATATAAACGATAGTTCCATGGACGTCAGACTTGAAAGCAAGCGCATTATTAGTATACATTAATCGCGTGAATTTGTATGAAGGAATTTACATTTTGAGAAGAGAAAAAAATAGCACAAAAGAATTAAAATTCGGAATGTTTAAAAAGTACAAAATGCGAGTTTGAACGCTAACTTGACTAAAAAAAGGCATTTCAGTAGATTTTTGCATTTGAAGCAGGAATGTGATGCGCTCCCTGAGCGGTAGCTTTCCGCTCTTCCCGATCGGACGAAGGTGAAGCTGCTGCGCGATTCAGCCTTAGCAAAAAAGTTAAGTTCTGTGAGATAGAAATTTTTTTTTTTTTTTTTTTTTAGGAATTAGAAAAGCGGAACTTTTTTTGAAAAAGCAGAATATTTTTTTTCTAAAATATTAAAAAAGCGGAATTGCGCTACATGGCGGAAAAAACTCATCCCTGTTCTTGGTTATTGTTTCTTTCATCCCTGCTGTGTTTGGACTTATGTCCCTTACAAAATCTGATTCTCTGTTTTTCTGGAATTTGGTCTCCTTCTCTATTCGTTTTTGGCCAGTCAGACCAAATGATCTGCTAGTATCTGTAGTCAATATCGCTTGACAAGATTCTACGATAACATTACTTGGCTTAATATATTTTTATCCTTCCATTTTGTGGCCTGTTGGTAACTTTATTTCAAAGATGAAGAAAGGGTACACTATCTGGCCAAAAGTATCCTGACACCCAGTGGTATGGACTTAGAACGTCCCGAGGCACATATTAATATGATGTTGGTTCCCCCTTTTGCATCGATGACAGCCTGCACACGTTTGGGAAGACTTTCCACCAATTTTTGATAGGTGACCATAGGAATTGCCTTCCAGGCGTCCATCACAGCTGAAGTGAGTGCTTGCAGTGAAGATGGTCAATTTGGCTGGCTACGTAATCTGCACTATAATTTGTCCCAAAGGTGTTCTATGGGATTTAGATCGGGGCTCTGAGAAGGCCAGTCCAGTTTTTGAACACCCATTTCATCAAACCACGTCTGTGCAAGCCTCGATGTGTGAATGGAGCAGTTATCCTGCTGGAAGAGAAATGGGCCTTCCCCGAAATATTGCCATAGAGTTGGGAGTGCAGCATTGTCCAGAATGTCTACATACATCTCAGAGTTCATGTTTCCAACCACAGGAACTAACAGACCCAGGCCAAACCACGAGAAACACCCCCACTATTATGCTTCCACCACCAAACTTAACAGTCAGCACAATGCAGTCACTATAGAAACGTTCGCCGGGCATCCGCCAAACCCAGACGCATCCATCCGACTGCCAGACTGTAAAGCGAGATTAATCACTCCAAAGAACAGTTTTCCACAAGTTCAAAGTCCAATGATGGTGAGCTCTACACCATTGCAATCGATGCTTCGCATTCTGTGTAGTGATGTGGAAGTCTTAACTCTCGAAGGACAGCCCTGCTGCTAACACTAACGCCTGATGAACTTAGGAACTCCTGAGAAATTTCCACCAACGAGGACTTGCAATTTTGTTTCACTACCCTTTTCAGAGTTCTGCGGCTGCGTTCACTAAGTGTTTTCGGCCTACTGGTTCATTTTTCTGCCGTTTCATTGCCTCAACGTTTCCACTTCACAATTACATCACTCACAGTGGATTTAGGCTTCTATAGAATGTCCGCAATCTCACGAATTGATTTCCCACAAAGGTGGTATCCCACTATTCTGCCACGATCAAACTCACTAAGCTCCTTTGACTTACTAATTGTCTCACAAACACATAAATACAATCTGACAAACCACTACCAACACTTTTATAGCTTTCAATTAATTATCCAGAACCACTTTTTTAAGGGGTGTCCAGATACTTTTGGCCAGATAGTGTATTATGAAGAAGAATCTGATGAATTAATCTGCTACTTTAATATAGGAGGTATGGATTATTATAAAAAAACGCAATACATGTTTCTTTCGATGTTTCACTGAATGTTGTCGTCAATAAAGTCTGTTCGGCGAGATTTTCGCCAGAGAAATGAAAAAGTACCAAAATTTTAATCTCCTGTTGCTGAAATAGTTGCAAATGTGGAGAATCCCAGTTATACGTTCAAGAAAAACATAAAAATCATAACCTATGTCTGGCATGCACTTGCTCCAAGAACTGTATATAAGCTGATATTATGAGAATAAATTTACTATCTCTTTTTCAAATAAACAAGTGTGTAGCATGATACTTAACAAGTAAAATTAAGTAATTTTAAACAAGTAAACAGCGATAGCTTTCTTGTAGTGCAAAACGAATAACAAGTTTTATGCATTTTATTTTTTCCACTTTCATTTTATTTTTAACACTGAGCAGAGAGATGAGAAGGCGCTTTTAAAAGATATCACAAAATCAAGTAGTAAGGAATGGAGTAGTAAGAAAAGTAAACATAACTTAGAGCTATTCATTGGAGAAAAGAAAAAGTTCAAAAATCGCCAGATTAGAGGGCCTCGGTGACATATTAGATAATGTGGAGCATATATGAAGCTTTTCCATTTTATATCCATTACTGAAACTAATTTTTTTACTTACTTTCCATCTTCATCAACAGCAGCAGGAGCATTTCCTGCCTTTCTCGCTTCTTCTAACTCCTTAGCTTTCCTCCAATCTTCTCGACTGCGCTTCTTTGGTTCGTCCACATCTCCATTTTTTATAATTTCTGAAATGGGTCTACTGACTGAATTCATTTTCTTTATGAGGTTATAAGAGCACGCAATACATGTTTCTTTCGATGGTCTCGTCTTTCAGTTATCATATAAACACAAGAGTTGCTATTGCCAAATGGGCTAATTGATAATTTATAAAAGGGTCTAAAATAAGAAAATATAAAAATAGGATGAAATTGTTCGAATTTTTTTAAACTTTAAGTATATAATTTAAAAAAAAAAATTCTAAGTGGTAAAGATATGTGAATAAACTTCATAAATGATATAGACTTTATTTAAGCAAATATTTGAAGCATCTGACAATTTTATTTCGATCACTTTAACCAATAATAATTTACCTTTTAATGGACTTTATGCATGAACTAGTTTATTTAGCCAATAATAAACATGTTTGTTGGTGATCAGTAGTTGACTACAACGTTTATGAATAAACTCTATTCCTTGAAAAGAAATTTTTTACATACGTATTGAAATGAAATGATGGAAAGGAAAGTGCGGCGGCTTGTCTTAAATCTTGTCTTGAGGTGACAGGTGAACTTTATATTATTGAAAATTTTTAGGGATATAGTCGTAATTACAATTATTTTTATGATGGAGACTAAAGCAATGGTCTTCAAATTGCACCCTACTGTAAGGCCGTAAGTATACTTTTAAATCGTTTTCTAAATTTTATTTGTCTGTTCACATGCGTGAACCTGTATTAGGATATATATATCCCCTTAGTATAAATTGGCAATTCAAACATGTATACAAATTTAAAACCAATTTCATGGTATATAACAGATTCAATAATTTGTTTTTCCACTTAATTAAATTCTGGAGAGGGTGGAGACATGGGCGCCCCCAGGATTATTTGCGCCGACCAAACAGTATAGTGATTAGCGTGCTAGCTTCTAGACCACGAGGTTGCGGGTTCAAGTCCCGTGTTAGGCATGGGTGTTTGTAAATGTATGTTGGCTTGTTTAATGACGAATGCTTCGGCGCATTATAGCCCTCGTGTTGCTAACGGTGCCAGATAATCTGAAAACAACCAACCAGGATTATTTGCAGGGGGGTGCAGACGAGACCCATTTCACTGGGTTCTTGACAACTTTTCATCGTTCATATGACAACATAAATTACTTTATCTTTTTTTTTTTTTTAATCATTTACATTTTTCACTCATTTTAATCATAATCATTTACATTTTAATTGCTTAAAAACAATTTTTTTTAAATTAAATTTTTAAGCCTAAAAGTCGGAATGAATTTCTCGCAATCAGTTCAAATACCGAATCTAAATTATTACATTTAAAAAGTATCTTGGATGTCATTATAGAACAAAATTGAAAAATTTTAGCTCTAAATTTATTTATTTTTTGCGATTTGCAGAACATATTTGCATAGATATGTATTGAAAATTGTAAAATAGTGCTTTTTATTTCGGAAATAACAAAATTAAAGCTTACCTCTGTTTTCCTAAATAATTTCTTTCTTTTTTGGTCTTTTGAAATTTCATGTAAAATATATTTGTGAAAGTGAAGTTGAACTAAAGAGAAATAAGCCTGGGGTGTGAATCGGAATTCTGGTGTGTGATTGTCCCAATCGGGGAAATCCGTGGTACAAATTAATTTTTAGTGTTCACTATTGCTCTGTTTTATAAAATAATGAAATCGATTCATGTTAAGTCAGCATTATTAATGTTAAGTCATCATATCATTAAACATGAGGCACAACAACTAGTTCTCAACCGCCGACCAAACGGTATAGTGGTTAGCGTGCTAGCTTCTAGACCGCAAGGTTGCGGATTCGAGTCCCGTGTTTGGCATGGGTGTTTGTAAATGTATGTTGGCTTGTCTAATGACGAATGTTTCGGCGCATTATAGCCCTCGTGTTGCTGACGGAGCCAGATAATCTGAAAACAACCAACTAGTTCTCAACCATTTGCGTTGCATTTGTACTCTAGTAAAATATGCAAAAAGACGCAAATTGTTAATCGTTTTTTTCTGCATGAAAGAAACATGTACATACAAAAATAAAACAATAACCTTAGTCATTCTACGAAATATTCAACGGAAATCTAAAATGGAATTCGGTATCTCAATCATTTCCAAAAGCAATAAATTTCTAGGAATTTATCAGCGGAACTAATTCAGACTTGCCGCCCTTTACCTTCCAACCGAAATTTTCAAATTATGCAAACTGATTTTTTCCTCATATTTTCTAATAAATCCCACGTCGCCGAAAAAGAAAAACAGATTCCTTCACTCAGAGAAAAATAATACCACAAAACTAGAGTTAACGTTTACATTTGATAGATTCGATTTCTTTATTCAAAATGGAAGGAAAAACAAACACGAGAACTTAAATAGAAGCTATTACTATCATCGTAACAACGAAAAATATTTTGAAAATAACATTTGATTATTTCCTGTGGATTTATAGCTTTTAAAAGAATTTAACTATCAAAATCCAGGGGGGTGCCCCCTTGCATCCTCCTGGGGGCGCCTATGGGTGGAGATAGCTGTCAGTTGTTGAAATTTGCTTTGGCTACATTCGTCTTCAATAAGGTATTGTACAGGCTTTCTGAGATAGTGTATTATAATAGACCTTTTTATTTAGAAGACAATTCAGGTGTTGATAGGGTCCATACATGATAGAGGAGCCTATGTATAAGATTGTCCTTATTTCAATGGATTTAAAATCGTGTTCATATTAATGAATAGGGCAATTGATACTGAGGTTTAATTTTCTTAGGTACAAACAGAGCATCTGTAGGGATCGCTCTTTTTTATTATTGAATAGTTAAATTTGTTAGAAGCTATTCAATTTGCTATGATAGAATACAGGAATTAATAATGATAAGAAGGAATGAAAAAAAATGATAGAAGAGAGGAAATTATGTCTAGAAAAGTGCGCAAAATGTTTTTGTGTTTCAATTAAATTTTTTTAAATAGCAGGGTATACTGAATTTTAACACTTTGTTAGGAAAATGAAATTGCGTCTGCGTGCTACGTGCTGTCAAACCCTGTTAACACGAAATCACTTAACATGAAATCCTGTTTAACGCGAAGTAAAAGTAGGTCTCCATACTGAAAATCTAACGTTAATTTATTTAATTAACATGAAATTCGTTTAATGCGAACAATTTCGGCTGCCCCATCGACCTCACATTAAGGAGGTTTGACTGTAGGTATTATACTATTAGTTAGCAAATAATAGACTTATTTGGGAAGAAATGTTATGCCTACCAACTTTTTGTTGAAAGCAAACATCTTCATTTTACTAGCCTGACTTTTCACATGTGCCTTGTGCCCACAAAATGCAAATAAAGCACAAGTTAACACCGATACTTGACTGTTAAATATAATCATGAGGCCTTCACTTGCATAAAGTACTTACGGGTCATTCCACACGAAATCAACCAATAAAAAAATAATTTTTCAACTCAATGTGTAGGAATATTTTAATATTTTGTCAGCGTGTTGAACTTACTTCTGAGATGAAAACAGTGCGATTAAAAAACAATTCCGTCGATTCCTTCCATAGTTACGAATTTTTTAAATTTTGAAAAATTCCCGAATTTTGCATAGTTTCACAATCTTTAAATGGCTGTAACTTTGGAACTATTTGACCTAAAGGGTTGGTATTTGTGTCATTTTGTTCAGTTTTTTTCTGTCTTTCATTGAATATATAACATGATCAACTTACTTGAAACAATATTTTTTCTTGTAAATTTGTCTTATACATTTTTTAAAAACTTGAAAACGGAATTTTATTTTTTTGAAAAAAACATATTATATTTGGCCATCTCTTAGGAACATTTTCACCAAATTTCATGATGGTACTCTTATTTTATCATAAACAAAAAAAATTATATCTGTATGTAGGTTTGGGTATTTTTTTAAAAAAAAACTATTATTGATGTTAAAATGTAATTTGAGTATAAATTCATGTCTAAAATAATAATATTTTCCATTTATGCAAGTTTAGCTTAGTTACTAAACAAAATATTAGTGTTTATTTTGTTATATTTTATTTATTTGGTAAAATTAACCATTTTATAGCAAAAAATTTTCCAAACTGTTACAGTACTTTTATTACTATTCCAGAGTTCATCCTAAAAATGAAAAAGGGCAGGGCGCTATTTTCCAAAAAAAGGGCAATTCCTGTTTACAAGAGCACTTTTATGGCAAATTGCAGAAATTTCCATACGCGTTTTCTGCCACAATTTCAATATTGTTATACTTTTCTACCACGATAAATAATTTTCAATATTCTGAAGGAAAAAAAATAATGCAAAAATCCATGAATCAAAAACTCGCTCGATACTTAAAAGAATCAAAATACTGATAAAATGCTTCAGTCATAATTCTGAGAAAATTATTAAAATTAAAGTGCAATATACACAGTAAAATTTTCATCAAATAGTAATTTTTATAAAATTATCAATTTACAATACAGTAAAATTAAGATAAGAATGTTTTAGTATAATAAAAATGTTTTAAGATAAGAACTTTTCACTCTTTAAAATTTTTTTAAAGTTTGAATGAATCAACCTTAAACTTCATCTCTTAGGTTTGCCATTGTTAGATAGAGAATAGAGTTTCTTCAAATTTAGCATTATTCATTGTGGGATATCGCAAGGAGTATTCCGACTAAAGAATTTGGACTATGTCCTGAAATTAGTGCATTTTTTTAATTTCCAAATCGGATCAAATTTAGCGTCAAAACGGCGATTTTTTTTTTGCCGTGCATGCCGCTATTATGGTTAACTATATGGTTGCCGCTATTATGGCTAACTGTATAAAGGTTTTATTTTTTAAAAAATCGGAAATAATCTGGGATTTTGTTTGCATTCCTGTTATGTTCAATTTTAAATATGAAACGGATGTTTTGAAATTAATTGGTAACAGGTAAACTATCAAAAACACTCCCTAAATTTAACAGGAGGACATCGCGATTATGCGTGTCCAAACGGAAATATTCTTTTTAAATTCTTAGTGTAAACATTTGATGGTTATGCACCTTTAACTAAGTTAATCCAGTCTTTCAAATTCCTTTCTTCTCTATTTTGAAGGAGGCATAGTAAAAATCCAGCTAAATACACTTAATCAAAACACGTACGAAATGGCCATCGTAGTTTACTAATGTGCACTTGGAAAATGTAAGACGGCTCCCTACAATCCACCTACTAATGAAGCACGTTATATGGACATCTACTCAATGGTTTCAGTCCCTGATATATAGGTTGCACGTTTGAACATGAATGCGCATGCGCGACAGGCGATTTCAGTAGGGGTGATCCACATATTGCGTACTGTTGGGAGGGAAAAAACGAAAGTTTTTCGAATTGTTTCAGGATGAAATTTTTTTCTGAAAAAGGGCAGGAAGGGCGCTATTTTTATAGAAAAAGGGCAGGCAGGGCGCTATTTTTATAGAAAAGGGGCAGGCAGGGCGCGCCGCCCCTCGAAAAATGCCTAGGATGAACTCTGCTATTCTACGGTAATAAAAATATCTGTTCTATATGTTTGTAAATTCTGTAAAACTCTTGCACATTACCATTTAAACTTAAGGGTTGTAATAGGTAAGCAATATAAGGTGGTGAACTTCAAAAATAAACCGTTTACTTACATTCTAATGCTAAAAGTTTGCTAAGTTAAACTCCCACATTGTTGCAATGAAGCAGCCATCTTAAAACAGTATATTTTTTTTTTCTGGAGCATCATTTTTGTAGCTCTTATCATCTCCTGTTTTGGGACTTAGCATGTTCAATCTGTTGCAGTAATAGGATTCAATTTACACAAAATAAAGTTTTTTGGAACAGATGGTCTGCTTTTCTTGGATATTGATGGTCCTTTTGGATGAAGGAAAGAAACTTTAACCTCTTCTTTAACTTGATCTTTTAAAAGAATCATTTTTTTCCATTGACAATTCTTTTCAGAAAAAAAAAATCGATTGTCGTTTTAGATGTGTTATTTGGTTACCAAACTCTTGCTTAAAATCTTCAAGTGGTTTAGCAATGGTCTCAAAGGTGCAACGATCAACAATAAACCGTTGTTTATACATGATATTTTTCATCATTCATATGTTCTGCAAGACATCCCATCAGAGCTTTTTTAAAATCATCAATTTTGGAACAGTTTTCATAGTTGTTTAAAACCCATGACTGTTCTGGAGGGGATTGCACATAATGTTAGCCATGCATTCTCATTATATGTTGCAAGAGGATTATCAGATTTAGGTAGTTTGATTTTATGTAAATTACCTCTAGCAATCATCAATTTAATATTATGGTGTGCTATGCAGACACACACAGAATGTGTACCACTGACACCAGCAATCTTACAGTTTTTCGGTCTCAACTCTGCAAACTTTGAAAAGCCAATTAACTTCTCGTAAGTTTCCCAAAATTAATCTCTTTTGTATATGAACTGTCTTACCTAAAGCATCCTTCCCCACAGAAACATAGTCCTTTTTCCCAGGCATTTGTCAGCTTACTTCATCATCGTCATAAAAATTCTTTACTGAAATAGTTGTTTGAGGAGATAAACTTTTTCCAAGTTTTGAGACTGGAATCGACAAGACACCTTTTTCTTCAAATAGTGTAACAAATGGCAGACTATTATTTCATCTGAATATTGATATTTACTTACATGACTAGATAACAGTATTTTACACTCAAATGGACCACATTCGATACTTAAATTGCTTTTTAACAACATGTATTTTTTTTTATATAAAAATTGTGCAGACAATCATACATGGGCAATTCTCTGCTTTACGCACAAGACATATTAGCTCTTTTTTCTACTCATAAATTAGAATTCTAAAATCATTATCAATCTAGCAATTTTGCTTTTGTTTTATATAGCTCTACTTGGTGACAAAGTTATCTGGAAAAATAATTATTTTAACTATGTCACGTATGCATTTATATCGTCAGACGCACGGGACATGTGCGTCAGACGATATAAATGCATATTTGACCTAGTTAAAATAATTATTCTTCCGTATAACTTTGTCACCAAGTAATATAATATAAAATGAAAACATAACTATAGGATTCACATTAGTTTTATAAATCTTATCAATTTACGAGTAGAAAAAAGAGCCAAAATGTCCCGTGCATCAGCCAGAGAGTTACTGACAGAATTTTTTTTCCCTATGATACCATGGGAGTACCATCTTGAAATTTTGCAAGAATGTTTGTAAAAGATAGTTAAATATAATATATTTTTTTCAAAAAAAATAAAAATTCCGATTTTAAATTTAAAAAAAAAACTTTTTTTAATTAAAAAAATAAATATTGTTTAAAAAACACTTTGTCATGTGTTATATATTTTATTAAAGACAATATAAAACTGAATAAACTGACATAAATTTCAGCTCTCTAGGTCGATTAGTTCTTGAGTTACAACCATTTAAAGATAGTTAAATGATGCAAAATTTGTGAATTTTTCAAATTTTCAAAAATACATAACTTTGAAACTACCTTTGAAAAAAATCTCAAAATATGATCTTTTTAATTCAATGTACTAATACTACATTTACACCAAAAATGAATAAAATTCATTGACCTGCCGATTTGACCATTGGTTGATTTGATGTGGAATTACCCTTACACTTGATCTTATTTTTTTCCAGTAATATTAATTTAGTTCTTTGAATATTCCTTACATTTCATTTGTATTGTGTATTTTCTAATTGATATTTTATATTTTACTCTTGCTTTTTGACTTTTTTTAATAGGTCTAATGAACAAAATAAAACTAATGTAAATTTATCATCAAAAATGTCAAATTGGTTTGGTACACAGTGGAGCAACTTGTACACCCCTACAACAGAACCAAATACCAGAGTCAAATCGGAAGAGTAAGATAATTTTTTATAAATTAATATATATTCTTTGTTTGCTTCAAATGAATAGCATAAAAGACAATCAATTATTTGTATGACATTCTATTTTGTCAGATTTGGGTAGAACTTTTCATATGGATTGTCAGCCTAACCATGCCCTGAGGTCAGAATAAAAGATAGTTTATTTCCTGTAATCCAAACAACCCTTAACTTACAATGTTAAAATTCTGACTCTAAAGTTTTTATTTTAATGTAAAGTATTTTATGCATTTGTTAAATTAAAGCAATTAATTAAAAAGTGTATATGAAGCAATTAATTAAGAATATAAATACTAAAATTCAAAATTTTGGTAAATACCTGGGTACACAACCAGGATATCGACCCTCAAAAATAAATATACCCAAGTATTTTGCATCCCTTATCAATTTTAAATCTTGAATTAATACTCTGATAGTATTTATTTTGTGTATTTGCTAAAAATATTTTGCAAAAAAAAAATATATTCTTACCTACCCTAATACTCATGTTACAAAGAAAAAACTTCTTTTTTTTTACCTGTTCAGTATTACGCACACCCATATTCAGAAAGCATTTGTAATAATCATGCATGAAAATATTCTTAATTTTGTTAATTAATTATTTAATTAAATATATGGGGCTATCGACCGACTTATAATTTCTCAGTAGATAAAAAAAATCTAAATATTATTAACTTTTATTTCACTCACATTTGCAGAAAGTTTAGTTAAGCACATATTTTGCCTCATAATTTTTAATGCAAAACTTAATTTTCGAGGTTTTTTGCAAAGTTAATTAAGGACTTCTTTGAATATTGACGTTCTTTCAAATTGACATTAATTTCTCTATGGATGCACATAAAAATCCAACCATTTAAGAAATTTTGGAATGTAGTATACAAATAATATTTAAACAATAATGACCAAAAACTAATTGCTAATGCATATTTTATCCCCTCTCCCCTTTAAATATATATATAGTTGAACCCCACTTAACGCGAAATCGCTTAACATGAAATCCCGTTTAACATGAATTAAAAGCAGTTCTTCATATTTAAAACTTAACATTAATTTATTCGTTTAACATGAAGCAGCCGGATGTTTGTGGGGTTAACCTCATCCCTGTTCTTATAACATCATTTGCATATAAATCATGGTAAAAAATTTTGGCTCGTTTTCCTAATATTCACTTCGAATGAATATTGAAAGTTATTCCTGACCAACCATCAGGCCAAATAGTTACTTACAAAAATTCAAGTTTAACATGTATTTGTTCAAATATAATTGTTTTCTGTAAATTTGAGCTTTTTAATGAAATCATATGTAAAAAAAAATTGTAAAAATGTTTATCTGGCTTTTTACATATTTATTTTTTAATTATATAAAAATCCATACTTAAAAACATTGTATATAAAAATCCATTCTTAAAAACATTGTATTTCAAACTACTTGCAGTTTTACTAAAATGATATACATTGAGATTTAATTAAAAATATATAGATTTATTTCATTAGAAATTTAATATCATTTCTTTAAATACAAACATTCGGCTGCTGAATATTTAGGTTCTAAACTACTAATTGAATATTTAGTGTAGGTAGAAAATTAACTGTCTTGTAGAAAATAAAAAAATATCTTATTATAAAAGAATAGATTTCTAACAAAACATTCAGCATGTGATTGTGCTATTATGCTGCTGCTAGTTTTGTTTCATTTTGGTGTTGTAACTTTGTATTATTTTGATTTTTTTTTTCATGTTAAGTTATTGTAAAAGTTGCAGTTTTTTCTGATGGATTTGAAGAGTCTGACTTTTGAAGTGCTTGGAAAAACCAAAAATTACCTTTTTCATCCCTCATGCAAAATCTTCATTGTTTCAAAAATGCAACATTTCAATACTGCCATACAATTGTATTACAAATACTATTTTGTATCTGATAAATATACGATGTCTGATCTTTTCACTGTTTTATATCAGTGCATACATATTTATTTGCATAAGAGTTTTTTTTTTTTATTTATTAGATAAAGCAGTACACTTTAATACAGCTCAGCATCACAAATTCAAAGATAGCCCTAACTTTTTTTTTTTGCTTTAAATTAGATTTAGGTTAATATCTTATTACTTGAATTTCTTTAATTAAAATTATTAATTCTCTTAATAATAATTGATTTTATCTTTTAGAGAGCTTGCAAATGAAAAATGGGCAGAAGATTTTAAATTCTATATTATTTCTTGTTTTATGTATAAACAGTAAGATAAGAAACTACTGTGATCATCATGTAAAAATATGCATTGCTTTCTAATTTATTTTTCATTTTTGTCATGAGTCCTGTAAATTTGTGAATAAAGAAATTGAACTTGTTGAAAGTTTTGTAAACTATACAGTGCTTAAAGAGTGCAAGTTACAAAACTTAAAGTGCTATCATAGTTCTCGGCTTGGCTCGTAACAGATTAAAACTTGGTTATTCTTTAACAAGGTGTTTCACCAACTTGGCAATACTTATGTTTATAAAGAAGCTTCTGAATTGACAAGATGCTTGCTATGTCAACAATCGTTTCAGTGGGAAATTTCAGTCATTAAATAACTCAAAATTGTACGTGCTTGGTGTCTTGATATGATGTGCCACTAACCTTTGTGTGATTACCTTTCAGGAAACTGTCGCAAACAAACATAATCCTTATCTTTTTTTGGCAAAATGTACATCTTATATTATATCAGCTCCAATATCAATGGTTATATATATATATCTCAGGTTAGATAAACCTGATGCAATATTTAAAATGCTTAGTGATCTATTTGACTACATCAAAACAAAAATTCAACATTGCATCAATAACATTTTATTAACACAAATAAAACTTCAAAGATAAAAAGTAATCATAAAATTAAAACCTTTTGGTTATCTACTAAAAAATTCTACTGATGAATTACATTTAGCTATGAAGTTTTAACAATACTACTGCATCATTGATCATTTGAATACCATGCAAAGGGAGGAGTCTAAAACATGTTAAATGGTCTTGTTTGCATAACTTTTTAAAACTCAATTTTGGAAAGATCTTAATAGTAAAAAAAATTTTAATGAAGAAAATGTTATAAATTCAAAATGAAATTTTGCAAAATATACACATATAATAAATAGTGGGTTATATGGCTTGGTATGGATCCTTAATGGGTTTAAGACTGAAGCCAGAGGAACCGAATAAATAACACACAAAAACCTATAAAATATATTTAGGGTAAAACTTCGGTTGAAACCAGCTGAATTTCTTTCCAAGCGAAATCTACATCTGCCATGGTTGTGAAACGAGAACAGACTGCAAAACGAAGTATGTATTTGCCTCGGACGATGGTTGGTGTGATGTGAATCTTGCGACGAGCATTCACCTTCTTCAATATATCTTCATTCACAGAATTTGGACCCTGCAAAAAGAAAAGAACATAACCATGTGCGCTGCATGCTCTGTCTTGTTTTAACTGATTTTGATAGAATGAAAGTTGGCGATAAATGTTTAATACAGCTCCCCCAGGAAAAACATTTTGTACCAGATGTATAAAATTCGTAAACAAAACATGTTGATGCAAACCGTAATATTTTAGAACTAACTGTAAAGCCATCGTTCGGATTTATTATTATTGCGTACTGTACCACCACAAATCCAATATTCTTCCATACCAACAAGAGGAGACTGGAACTCGCAATCTAATCCTTGACAGGGTGGCGACAGAACCGGGAATTTCACTCTCCTGGAATATATCGGGGAATTTTACATAATTACTCTTGAATAGGGGAAATTTGAAATTTTTGTGTTTCCCTTCTCGCATTCCCCATGCTGGCGCGGACATCTTTTCCTATAATTTAGATAACTATAATTTAGATAAGCCCATCCACCGACGCCTTTTTGTTAAAAAAAAAATCCTCAAATTTCAATTTGATTGCATCCTTTTCAGACATGATTATTTTTCTTCTTGCCTAACATTTCTTGTCAACAGACTATATTACAACTCGAAATTCCTTAATATTTCATACTGATTCCATTAAATTTTATCATTTTTATTAACCCTTTACTGTGCTGTTTATAGATGTCCAACAAATCTATATAGCCATCCATCCCATAAGTGAAAAAGCTTAAATCCTACATTTGATTTTTTTTTTCTCTATCATTTCGACACTTTATTAAACACAAATAACTGAAAGTGATGTGTTTTTGATTTATGTATTTAATATAAATCAAATAAAGAATTGAAACATCCTCCTCGTCCAAAAAAGAAGCAAAGGAAAATTGAATGCACTGCTGCATACATTAAAAAAAAAGTGTCGTAGAATTTTTTTAAAGGTTCTTACATTTTTTTTTTCTGTCCAAAAAGATTGAACTCCGTGTTTGTCGTATTTCAAGAAAGCGATTTTTTTTTTTTTGCCTCATTTAATATGTACTTTTGCAGTTTAAATTATTGTTACGAATTTCTGTATATTTGTAAATATTTCGTAGAATTAATTATGTGAAAAGATAAATTTATGTACATTTCGCTTGAGGCAGTGCAATAGTTTGTCTTGCTTCGCTTTCCTGCAATGTGTCTCATAATGCTTGAAAACGAGTTTTACAGAGATAACCCTGGGAAGCGATTTTTACAAGGGGCAGGCCATTTAACATTATGGTTAATGGCAATCTCGCCAAGTTGGCGATGGTTTTGGCGACATTTTCGGTCCCCATGTACATGTATAGAACTTTTCGACTACGATCTGGAAAGTTCTCCAAATATCTATCTCTAGAAGATTCACGAAGGTTTAACTTTCCTATATAAGCACAAGAGAGCGGGTGATGGAGTTGCTGAGTTGTCTCTCAGTGAGCATTCAGAGCAGTTCTAAAAGCGAACTGTGTTGCATTGTCTTTTGCGGCGATTTCTAGCAGTTGTGTATCAAGTTTTTAACTGCTGTTTTGTGCTCTATTGTTGTGTGAAGAGCTGTATTGAGTCTACTAGAACGAGAAGTTCTGGAGTTATATCGGAATAAATTTCTGCAAGTTTTGATCTGCTTTGGCTTCAAGTCTTACGAACCCATCCACGCAACAATATAATTTTTACTGTGCAAAATTTTAATTCTATACATTTATGAGTAAATAATATTAAAAGAAGCTGTTAATTTCATGCCTTTTCTTTCATACAATGTATGTTGTTTATCTTGCCAACTTTAAAATTCAAAAGACGTAATTTTTCATGAAATATATGTACCTGGTGATATTTGTGACTGAATAGCAAAATGCTGATTACTTAAGTTTCATGCTAATGCATGCCCAAGTGTAATAAATATTTCGGAGGACAGTGTTTTAAATTTATGCTATGAACAGGATACAGCTTATGATATATATTAAAGGAAATAAAAAATTTATTTTCGTTATTTTTTAAACAAATAAAAAGTATTGTACAAGTTTTGCTTTTCCTTGAAGTTAGCAAGTATGGATGTAGTTTGACAAACTACTCTTACAAACTTTGTGAACTTTGTATTTTTTAATTATTGTTTCATTCTTTTTCATGTTCTAAAGATGCTTGTTTTTATATTTTGGTGCAATTATACTGTAACTATTTAGAATTACATTTACTTATTAAATTTATACACTTTTAAATTGGCCATTAATTTCTTTTTCGTTTTTTAAATGATAACTTCGATAAAGATGCACATCAGGGAAATTTTCTGGAAATCAGGGAAATGTTGAAATTTGTTTCTCAAATTCTGTAGCCACACTGCTTGAGAAGCTCATACGATCTTTCTGTCAGCGGCCTTAGCAATGATTTTCCGATAATTTTCTTTGGCGAAATTAGGAAAAGAAATCATCGAATTGTTTCGTTTTACAGTGCTTGAATATAGTAGTAAACAGCTGTGGTGATCGCTGTTCGCCTTTAAAAGCTAGTCACAAAAAGTAACGTATGTCACTTTTTTTTTGCCTTTTCTCTCTCTCGAACGCCCTCTTTTAGAATAGAGTTCTCTAGTTGCTTTTCTACTTTCAATTACTCATATGTATACATAGGGTAATAAAAGTATAGTATTCGGTTAAAAAAAAATTGCATTTTTCAACGTTTTGAAATATCCTAATTTCAAAAAAGTGACCTAGAAAAAATGTCTGTCTGTGTGTACGTGGTCAGCATAACACCTGAACAAGTTGACCTACCATGTTCAAATTTGGTGTGCGGGTTGGTGATGGCACAGGAACCTACCATTAAGGTTTTCGTCAAAATCGTGCATATGGTAGCTACCATTGAAAAAATGTTTTTCAGCAATTGCCAAAAAAAACGGCTTTATCGATTTTATTCAAAATAGCTATGGTAATGCCTCTTAAGGTGTTCTAAACATCCTCACCTCCGAAATTCCTGTAAAAATGCTTTAATGGCGTAAAAATTGGAAAAACGAATGCCCTTAACACAGAGTTCTCTTGAGCATTCCACATCAAAGACCGTTTTTTCTTTTCTCCTTAGTTTCACTTACAAGAAAGGATAATATAAGAATTATCGAAAATATCGCCAAAATCATAACGGATTTTTTTTTTAAAGACTCGCATAAGAATTATCGCCAAACTGGCCATTTTTGCTAAATGAATGATGAAAATATAAAAACAGTAAATGACACTAGTCCACGTTAGTATTATAGTGTAATTGAAAGTTGTGCGATGTTTCACACCCCTAGTTTTTCTTTGGGTGTCATTTCTATCTATTTAATTATTTGTTTTGGGAGATTATTTGGGGAACATGGTATTTCTTCTAAGGAATCGATATTTTTTGTTTCATGTTTTTCCTTAAGATTATTTTCGGTGCGGGCTGAAGAAGTTTCTTCGTTAAACGAAACTTGACACATATACTGCTAGGGAGCCGGCACATGAAAAAATTTCAGATTATAACTTTTGAGTTTATTAATTTTTAAAATTTAAATTCTTCTCTTTAAATTGATGCTTTATTTGTAATGTTATCTTATTTTGAAGTATTTTTAATATTTTTTTGAAGTAAACAAACTGTAGGTATTTAATGCATGTTTTTTTTTTTTTTTTTTTTTAACTTCAATGTCAATTTTCTCAAAATGCCTTTTTTGCATGTTTGGGGGCACATAGCTTAAAATCTGTTTTACATTAATGCTTGAATGTTTTTATACATATTTCTCTAATGTAATTAAGTATTTCAACACGAGAGATAAATGTTAAGTAGCATATTTAATTTTTTTACACAAATAATTAGTTTGAAAATGTAATAATTTTTTTAACATTTTTAAAAGTCGTAACATTTTAAATTTTCAAAAAATAATAAAAATCTCGTGTTAAACTATTCAAAATTATCCAAATATTATACTGCGAAAGTTTCATAATGATTGAAGTATCGGTTATTAAATGAGATGCCCCCTGAGTTGTTGAAAGTCAGAAATTAAAAAAAACCACCTGGAACGAACCCCAAGACCTCTCATACTAGGCAAGAATTCTGTCTTTGGTTCAAGTTCGATTCTATTGAAGAGAATAGTCTTATTTTTTTTTAAAGAAATTCTATACAGTAAGCTGTTATAAATTTCGAAACACATTTTCCCCCCGTTTTACAAAGATATTGTAAAAACCACTTACCTTCCGCCTGAAGCAAACAAGTCCAAGGTGCACTTCTCCTTCGATTTCGAATCGATCATCAGTTCGCACAAGCTTCTCGAATTCCTTCGCCATGTTTACATGCTGAAAGGCAATTAAATTTTTGTTTATTAAAAGAGTGATCAGTTGAGGTATTATCATGATGCAAACTCGAGTATATTATTGCAAGTCATGCCTAGCGCCATTTGCACGGTATGACTTGCATTCTACGATTTTTAGAACATTTGATCGGTAAAAATATCCCAGAAAGTACTAGGGTTTAAGTATGTTGTTTTCTAATTAGAAAAAAATAATGTATGTCTATTCTGGAGTTTGATAGCCATTATAATTCGACTTTACTTTCAGTAAAGTATTGGACTAGAAAAAAAATTCTTCGATTTAGATTTTATAGTTTATTGGTAAAATTATGTAAATTTCCTAACAATGATTTTATAATACTTTTTCTACTATATTAATAACTCCATCAATTTGTGATGCTGTATCTATAGAATAATCGGTTTTTAAAATCTACTATTGTCTTACAAACGGGATGTCCCAGTGTTGATTTCATTTGTTATTAAAAATAGGGCATCATTATAAAATGCAAAAATACTCGAAATAAGGTAAGGAATCATAAAAAGATAGTTATTTCCAAAGACATGTTGTTGATAGCAAATATTATAAAATATATTCTGATCTAATCTGTTTTAAACGTTTAATTAAAAAAATTGGTACCTACGTATTATCCCGTCGATCGCGTTAGTGAAAGAAAAAGTTTATCAAATGGGTTTTAGTTCGTTAAACCGGTCTGTCTGGACAGATGCCAGGTTCACCCCTCAGATGTAGAAATGAGAGACCCCTCCACGAGAAGGTTATTGTGACGTGACGCTGATCCGAGCCAAACCTCTGAGAAGGCCAAATTGCTCGCGCGTTTTGTGGCCAACCATAGTGTATGAGATAATACGCAAGTACCAAACTTTCTTGAAAAATAAAGACTTGCTTTCTTAATAGATTCCGATATGATCTGCTTATATGATCATCTGTAAATCCCACCTAGTTAGCCTGTGCTCAAAGACGGGTCGTTGAGCTTACAAACCAAGTTAAGCCCTTTTAGATAACCTCGACGCAGAATATTAGAAATCGTATCCTGTCATTTATTTTAATATGTTTACTGAATTACAATAACCTTACTCAAAAATAAGCTTTAAACAAGATAGTGTTTTTATAAGAATTTAAGACTTAATTTTTTAAGTAAAATGTAATAAACTTGAAGTTGTCTTGGTGCTCATCTAATCTAAATATATTTCTGCTTAAATTAAGTTGCTTCTTTATTTAAAAAAAAAAAAAAAAAACTTGAATATTATAAAACATTCTACCGAACATTTTTCGAAACGGTTAAATAAACGATTTATTCAAGTTTTCATTTGAATGAAACTCACTTCTCGAATATGTCGCCTCAATCCCTCTGTTCCGTACAATCTAAACACAAACCATAGCTTCAGAGAACGAAATCTTCTTCCCAGGGGAATCTGCCAATGCTGAAAGAGAAAAATAGATATTCGTAGTACAAAAAATGTCTTATACAATTATTTTCCATGTTTTTAAAGGAGGCTCGTCTACCCCACGAAACAGTTTTAGACCTTCCCAAAGCCTCTTCTCCCCCCCCAAAAAAGTTTTTTCCCATTCCGAAAATAAAATCTGGTTGCACTGCCTATATATTTCACCATGTTCTTGATACATATTTATCTCCATTAACCACTTAGAAACTGTCACAACTGAGTAAAATAAAACATTTAATTCGTAACATCACACACGTTCACTCACAACACTGCTATATTCTAATTATTATCTCTGCGGCAGGTACCCCGTGAGATTGTTGCCGAAAATACCCGACCTCCTACAAGAGAAACTATAACACGTAAAACAAATGTTCCTATTTTGAGTGAATTTGAATTATACTTGCAGATGTGATTTAGTATTCACATCTAATATCTTTAGAATTAAAACGAATTAAGTAATTCTGCGCAAAAAGAACTTGATATCTAAAAGCTTGTCTTAGAGCTTTTGTGTTGTGTTATTAAAAGATTGTTATCCTTTTGCCTAAAATAAAAATATAAGCTATTAAAAAGATGTTTTATTTATAAGTCAATGGAGCAAGAAACTTCTGTTTCACCTTATACTAATTCTGCAGACACGATCTTTCACTTCACTCACACAAAATTAACTTGAACTAAACTAAAAAGGTATTGATGAGTTTTACTATTATCTTTAGAATCATTTCTTCTTCCTGGGCTTCTAAAAATTTTTATATAGTATTTTGTGCGATGGGGGGGGGGGGGGTATCCTTGATGTAACAACCATTATGCACTATCATCATAAAAAAATATTTCATTTATAAATTTTAAAATATTGCGTATTGCTGGAAAAACTAGGGATCAAAGGACACATATATATATATATATATATATATATATATATATATATATATATATATATATATATATATATATATATATATATATATATATATATATATATATATATATACATCCATGAGACCTCCGAGGGTTACAATTTTCATTTTATATTATTTTTTCATTATTATTTTACTTTCTCTTATTTTTAGTTTGAGAGTGTAAGAAACTCGATTAAGATCATAGATGTAACGATTGAAAACATTGAACAAGCAGTGTGTTTTTTAAATAATTCTATTTTGTACTATGAAATCACACACATAACATGCTAATGGATGACGAAAAGAAAATTAATTGGCCTAGCATTAAATCAAGGATTGTAAAATTGAAAGAGTTTATGGATGAAAAGCTCTTGGAAAGATCGCGTTCAAATAACTTTTTTTTTTTCTGTTCATATGCAGACTGTTGGTTTTAAAGGATGTTTCTTTTTTTACAGGTCAATTTTGTTCATGACTGTATAACTTGCTTTTTTCTTAACTTATACTTAACTGCATAACTTTGTAAGTAAATCATATTTATCTTTAGGGATATTTTTTTTTTTTAAATCTATAACTTTTTTAACATGAAAACATTCTTTTGGCTAGCTTGTCTCAAACTCACACAACTTACTTTACACCATCTAAATCCAATTTTTCATTTATTAAATTTACCTCCAAATATAGTACAATATTTGGATCATAACAAATACGATTTTCTCCTCTCATTAATTTAAAGTTGAGATTAAAAAAAAAAAATCACGATAGTCTAGTGTCATCATGTTATTTGTATTTTGTTAAAAAAAAAAATTGTCCATGTGTGCACTTGTGTTTTGCTTATATATGTATCACTTTTATATCTTTTGTTAGATATTAGTCAGTGTAAGTCTGTGTTATATATTTTGTGGTATGTGTTCTATGTTATAGCCTTTTCCGCGACAGAATAGATGTAGAATAAAGGACCTTGCGTCCCGAGGTTGATTTCTCATAGCATTCGTATAATAAAATTGAATGCTTTGAATAATTGATCTTAAGACACAAGACTTCAACTCCAAAACCGTCACTCCCAAAAAAATCAGGTATTTTTTTAACTTTAAAAAATTAGTCCATAACATTTTGATATAAAAAAAAATGTAAGTAAAAAGACTTTCAGTAAAATTTTTTTTTTTTTAATTTATCTATTGCATTTTCGTTAGTGCATGTGCTTTTACTTTTAAAAACAAATCAGTGTAAATACACATTTGAAAAGAAAACTCGCAGTACAATGTAAGTTTACAATTTTTGGCAAGATGATATATTGGCAATTTTAATCGATTGCTGGTCGAAATGCTTATCTTCGGAAACTTCATCAGTTACCTACTCTGTTTCTTGATTAACAAAGTTCTGAAGAAGAACATTTTTGTTTTATTTAGAGCAGCGATTCTCAACTTGTGGGGCGCGCCCCCTTAGGGGGGCGCGAGAATATCTAAGAGAAAATATTATTTAAAAAAAATTGATCAACTGACTGAAAGGAAAGCACACATACACATATAAAACAAAATATATTTCGACATATTTAACAAATAATGTAAAACAACTTACTAAATCAAAACTTACTTAATCAAAACATACTTAATTAAAAACAAATGTAATAATTATTAGTCACTTCCTTGGGCCTGTCTTGCAGAGCAAAGTTTTTCGAAGGGAGGCTTAATATTAGAAATAGCCATTAACAGTTATGTTTCTATATTTAGCCGAGATCTATATTTTGTCTTCAAAGAAGCCACAGTAGAAAATTCAGTTTCACAAATGTAGGATGTTAAAAATGGTAATAGAATACGAAATGCCCTTGTTTTTAGTGCAGAAAAATCATCCTCTACTCCTGCCCAAAATTCAAATAGTGATTTATCACTAAATTGTCTTTTGGTTTCACTACTTTTTGTAAAGTCAATGAATTTTGTTCCATCATCAATTGAGAGTTCTACGGGAGTCTTATGAAATGGATCCCTAACCCACTCGTAACTTGCTATCAGTTTGTCGTCAGCAAGAAAATACTTTTTAAAATTCTTTGCCAGCATGGCTAAATGATTTTCAATGGTTACAAAAACAACTTTTACATGTTCTTCTTATCAGCCTTGTAAGTTTTAGTACAATCCTCCACATTTGCAAACATTGTTAGGTTTTTTTTGCTTTAAATTTCTGCTCCACAATGCCAATTTTCTACAAAAAGCATTAACTTTATCACTCGTATCCAACATATGTGTATTTGCTCCTTGGAGTTGAAGATTCAAGTTATTTAATTTCTCGAATATGTCGACCAAGTAGCTCAATTTCATCATAAATAAACCATCGCGAAAATTCTCGGCTTCCGGTCTGTTTTCTTCTTCTAGGAAAATGGCGATTTCTTCTCTTAATTCATAAACACGTTGTAAAAATTTCCCACGTGATAACCATTTTGCCTCACAATAAAATAGTAACGCTGAATGTACTGAACCCATGTCTTTACAAAGGGCGGAAAAGATTCTCGATTTCATTAGTCTCATTTTTATACTATTTTCTACGGTTACAACCGTAGTTAACACAATATTCAGACCAGGGCTTATTTCTTTCGAAGCCAAAGCTTCTCTGTGGATCATGCAATGTGTCCAGACGCAATGATGCGATTTTTGTTTTACAAGTGCTTGTATACCTTGAAATCTTCCGATCATTGAACAAACACCATCGGTACATATTCTGACGCAATTTTTTCATTTTATGTTTGCCTCATTCATAAAATCATTTAAAATAGCATATAATATGAGCGCTGTTGTTTGGAGTTCTATTGGTTTGCAGAAAAGTAGTTCTTCTACTACTGACATATTATTACAAAATTGAACATAGGCAATTAAATGAGCATCTTTATTACTATCTGTTGCTTCATCAAGCTGTATTGAAAACAATTTGTCAAGCAACTTTGAGAAAAGCTGATACTGTACACCTTCAGCTGTATCACCAATTCGACAAGCAACGGTATCATTTGAAAGAGGTATGGACTGCAATTTTTTTGAAAAATTATCTCCAAACATAGTTTCTACAATTTCTATTGCTCCTGGCAAAATAAGCTCTTCACCAATGGTGTGAGGTTTTTTACATCTGGCTATTTTATATGAAACTTTGTACGATGCAATTAAAGCTTTTTTGCCAATCATTTTTGCTTTTTATATGATTTTAATTTTAATTCGAAGAATTCTCTGGGTTTGCTGACGTACTCACTATGAAGCGTTTCTAAATGTCGTTTAAGTTTATTAGGTGTCATGCTGTCTGCGGCCAATATTTTTGAGCAAATGTTACACAGGGACCTTTCTTCTTCATTTACTTCAGTACTGGTAAACCCAAAATGTAAGTATATTTTATTTTTCGAACCACGCTCGTCTGTGTACTTGTTGATGCTTGACTATCGTCTAATGCTCGCTTACTTCCGCTTTAAAATTTATCCATGAGTTTGCATAAATCTACAGCCTTGAATATTTAATGTGGTGAATTGCAATTAACACAAAAACATATATAACATACACATTCACGATAGATTCGATAGCTATAGAAGGATCGCCTCGAATGAAACTGGCTGGAATCGAAACTTGTGATATTGAACATTTTCCTTCTTCATGTGGGAAAACATTTGCTTTGCACATGCTCGAGACGGTATCTGTCGTTTTCACCGCCCGCTTAGCAAAATGCCAGATGTGGTTTCTCGCCAACTTTAGCTCGCTTTTACTCTTGTTTTGCAGTTAGTTAAAAATAATTTAAAAACTGAATCCAAAATACTCAATATACATTACTGTTGTATACATTTTATTGTAAGCGGGGGCTCGATGAAAATTATGATTTGAAACTCAGCCACGAATACTGAAAGGTTGAGAAACGCTGATTTAGAAGGACTCAGTAACGAAAAAGATGGACAATTTGGCGAGACCGAGATAAAAAACGGAACTGTCCCGCTAAAATCGGGATGTCTGGTCACATTACACATAGTCATTCTAAGAAGATAATTTTCATGATCAACGCCCTGGAATTATAAAATAAAATATAAAGTGTAGAAAAGTTATATAAATCACTGAACAATGGAGGTATGAAAGTGGTTTTAAAGTTTTCAATGGTACACAAATTTATTACCTAACTATTTTTTAACGTTTCACTTCGACATCAAGATTTGAACAAAATTTAACCACTTTGCTTCCCTACCGGCGCTGGTGCCTATGATAATTTTTTTTAGAAAACTCGGAGAATCTACAGTCTATTTCGAGTAAAAATTCAACTAGGAGATACTTTCATCATCCTTATCTTATATTCCTTTTAGCAAAGCTGATATAGAAATATAAACGTCTCACCGTTTTGAGAGTAAAGAGATTGAATCTCCAGATCAATATCCGTTTGCTTACCCTATAGTCCGGAATCTGACCTTCTTTGTCATGCTTTAGGTAAGTAGGGTTAACAGAGAACGCCTCCGTGATTTCGGTCTGGTTCTTCACCCTAGAAACAAAAGGTATTGTACTGGGTGCTTCAAGAAGATAATTTTTCATAATCGGAAGGTCATTTTACATAATCTATACCAAAACTATAAATACGTACAACAATGCTGTGAACTTTACGGTTTAAATCCAAAGTTCTTAAAAAGGATATGTTTACACTTTCTGATACGTATTAAACTGATAATATCTTGGTAAAACTAAAAAGTGTTAAATCCAATGACTTAAAAAAATCAATCCAATGATATAAAAAACTGTTTTCTGGGGATGAATATAAATTTATATTTATAGAAATAAACTTGATTTGAGATTGTGATGGCAGAATAAACAAAACAAGTTTCACATTACATATTTGACTCTCATGCAAGTTATTTTTTAACCACAAACAAATCTTTAAGATTATAATACTATGTATTCAGCAGGATTTTAGGTTCAGAGACCGAACATAGGTCTGTATATACTTCGTTTTTAGAAACGAATTAATAGTGCGACATTGATTTGAATTCTATATTGAGTTCCTTTGTGTGGGTTTCCCTGATTGATACGATACGGGAACGATTGATAGTTCTTTTTAAAAGTTAAGGCAGTTTTAAAGTATAGGGTAGACATAATTAAACTGAAACTGTTTAGAACAATCTGGAGCTTGTAGAAATCATTAGTTCTTCTTTTGAGTTTTGTATACACATTGCTGAGACCATTGGAAAATTATATCTAAAAATAATATCAATAAAAGGTAAATACAATGTAAAATAACGCTTACGTTATGATATACATTCTAAAATTAATTGTATTGTTTCCTTTTGGTCTTAAACTTAAATTACAACCACTCAGCCTGTAAAGTTAATTTTCATGTACTTTTAAGTGACACATTTCCATCTAGGGTCGAAAATTTGAATTGACGTTTAGATTTTTTTAGATATAATTTCTTTGTGATGTCAACAGTATGCACACCACATTTTAAGAAGATATTTTATTAGAACATGCTTTAGACGGCTCCAAAACAAAGTCACTTTAATTTTGAAAACCTGTATATCACAATAGTGTGCCTTGCTAAGCAATGCAAATGATGCTAAGCAATCAGTGTTCCTCAAATAACAATAATCTTAACAAGCCCTATGCTGGTTGAAATGCCTGCAAACCTTTGGTCACATATGTACCTAGAGGATTGCATCCTAAAAATATGTCCGATCATATATTTAAATTGTGAAATGTTCTTTTGAGGAGAAATTCTTACCACATAGCTGAGCAATCGAAGTTCACCAGAAGCCATTTGTGAGGATTGAAGTTGAAACTATCAGCAAACTGAAAAGGAAGTAATATTTATTGATATTTTTCTTTTTCAGCATTTGAAAATTATCATTAGCTTGTAATGTGCTTGAAATAAGAAATTACTTCAACTCCATCAAGAAAAGGCCTGAATTCTGGACAAATGAAAGAGGATCCAGCGTAAGCAGCATCCACATGCAACCATATTTTTTCTTCATTACCTATATATTCAATAAAAGATGGAGGTTGTTGCAGTATAAAAAAAGTACAATATAAATACTTTCAATGTATTCTGAGTATTGGTAAGTGGTTGTATAAAAGAAGATTAAAGTTTACTTACAAACTTGTCCGATTTCTTTTAAGTTATCAAATGCACACGTATTTGTCGTTCCTAAGGTGGCTATCATCTAAAAGATTTATTAATTAAATTTCAGCATTATTTACATACCTATCCAAAAAAGTTTTTCTCGAATACAAATCAAGAAATAAAAGCTTGTTAATTATTCGTTGACTTGTAGAGCCATGTGAATAACTGTGCTTAAAAAGTTATATGTAAGCTTCTGTTATTTGTAAGCTAATTAAAAAGTTTAATGTAAGCTTCCAAAACCTTAAAGGAAAATTACCAGACTTTTCTATCAATGCCCCGTCACTTGTTTAATGTATCTTTTCACTTATAAAAATACGGCCGCCATTTAAAAAGGAGAACGATACGGTGCCATTAAATTGTAAACCTTTAAATGTCACTTGGGACACGTACAAAATATTTTTAAAATGAAGTCACAAGTATTTGGCTATGATGCTTTGACTAAAACTCTTCATTTTCATATACTAGTGTTCACCATGATACGGTTAATTGGTACAACATATGCATGAATATTTCTAATCATACTAATATTTATAAATCTAAATAAAAAAACCAAAGGATAACGTTAAAAGTATTCACTAGTTTGTGAGTCTTAACCTCTTGGCAAGCTGGTACTTGAGAAAATTGTAAGTAAATATATTTTTCTAATATTGTTTTAAAGACAACTTATTATCTCTTCTTTAAATATACAATAAATATATCCTCTACCAAGTTTTATTGTAATCTAAATATTGTGTATACATGGCGGAAATTTTTTAACAATGTTTCAACGGTGGGACTGCTTAATGGAAGGTCCTCGGATTTCTTCCAATCGAGATGAAAATGTGATGCAATTTCTACCCCTGCAAGGATTATCAAAAGATAGTTTCCCCTACGTTGAATGGTCCAGACGTAGTAACAACATATTCCCCTAGCTTAGCTCTTGGGCTATGAAAAACCGCAATTCCAACAGCCTATCCTCAAGTTACGTGTTCTTCAAAAGATGTGCTCACCATGAATGGGATGAGTCCCTTCTTCCTGTCCTCCCGGATGGCCTTCGCCAGTGTGTCTCCCCTCAAGCAGAGGCGGTCGTCAGTGGGCAGGAGACGCATTTGGGTGGCTCCAAGAAGAGCGGCCCTCTCTACAGAAGAGTGAGACTAAAAGAAAATAGATCATGCTATATGATCTCAAATATTACTTATAAGCGACTATTATTATTTGTAGAATTTTTAAAAACAATCCATTCCTTTGCTGAGTGCAAGTTGGTGGGTTTAATGGGTTATCGATGGCATAACTTACAGACGCAAATGCGCAAAGACGTCTTTCGAGTCATCACCCTAGCGAAAGAATAAATTGTTCCTAAAATTCAGTCAGATGATGTTGGCTCAGTATAGCCAATAGTGGCTCTTGTGCTATAAAAAAAACCCCAACCAGTCAGATGATGTGCTGCCTTTGAAAAGTAATATATACAGAGTAACAGTCTCTGTAATTTGTCATATTATGAAAAATTTGGCTTGTAATTTATAGTTCTACTTCATCAAATTCTTACGTGCTGTTGCACGTTTCAGGTCAAAATTAATCCTTCAGGGCAAATATTGATTCAGTATTTCAAGTATGCAAGTATTTCAGGGCAAGTCCTTTACATTCGTAATTGACTCGCGTATGCATCAGTTTGATTTTATCAGGTTATCATAATTCAGTTAGGTAACAAAGCTTTACTCTTATTCCTCCCCACCCCCGGACTGTTATTTGTTATAAATGTAATAACAAGCTCTTTGCGAGTATGTTAAATTAGACATGCTTTTAAGTTACTATTGAAACACACAGACGCATCAAAGATACAGTGTTGCTGAAATATTGCTAGTTTTCTTTTATATTTTAGAAAGGTCAATACTTTAAAACAATCCGTTTTTGTCTATAGCTTATATTTTTTTAATACATTAGAAAACGTAATCCTGCTATTATTTTCTGAAGATTTGTATCAAATATTAAATTAATGTAATTCTGACAATTAATTCTCTCTATTCTCGTAAATAATAATATACGTATTAAAAGGAGAATTGTATCTACTCATTTTTGCGAAAATCTTTTAAATTTAAAATTTTTTATTATCTTACTTTAGCCATTCACTTTTATTTTGTTCGAAGAAGATATTACCTATACAATAAAGAAGGGGGGGGGGGGAAACACTTACCTGGTCTGAAGCATATGCGACAAGTTTCTCAAGTTTGGATCCTTCTGTTAAGGCCAAAGTACGACTTCTAGCTGCTAAAAGGGCAACCAGTGTTGCCTCGCTTGCTGTTCCCTAAAATGCAAAATGGGCATTCATTCGGTGATGTAGGATTATTATATAATTAACCTGCACTTGTTTAGAGTCGGTTAGAACCTCTAATAATCATACATATTTTATTTATTTTTTTAAATCAAGGAAAATTATATTGAGGAAAGAAAAAAATAGTTCAACGGCATACCTGCCAACATTGGCATTTTCAAATTAGTACAATTTTTACGGAACAAATATTTGCATTCCTATGACTCATGGAAAGTCAAATAGCGACAATATTTATGAATTTAATATAGAAATAATAGTAATTCTATTACAAATGCAAAAAAAAAAAAAAAAAAATTGAATAATATTAAATTGCTCTCAAATATAACAAATTGTTACATTTTAGCACAAAATGGAAATTATAAAATAAAAAACTAACTTGGATTTAAAAATAAATCAAATTTAAATTTTACGATGAAATCTCTGATGAGGTTTATGATTTAGCCTACATTACACCTAAATAAAACATGTTTTATGACACAAAAACTCTAGTGAAACATACAATGAGTTGGTGGTATTCAAAGTGTTTAATCACACGCACAAATATCAATTATGCAGGCTTTCGAATTCTTATTATTACATATGATGTTGTCACTGTGCTTTTTAGAATTGATATAAACTTCGACATCAGTAAATCCTCTATGAGAAATCTTAATATCAGATGCATAGATAGAGCAGAATGCAAAATTTGTTTCTTTGTTTGAATTTCTGATGATTAGAAGTAAACTGCTTGGTTTGAAGTAAACTCCAAAAAAACTTGATATTTTCTGGAGTCTTACACCAGGATTGTTTAACTTGGATATTTTAAAATAAATAGTTAAGACTAACAAAGAAGCTGAAAACCGAAAGTGCTTTAATCTCTCAAGTCCGAGAAAACGAAACAGTTGTTCGGTGAGTGCCGCCAAAACAATTGAAAACGGCGGCGTCGCGATTTAGTGCGCAACGTTGGAATACGGTCCAAAAGAAGAAAGAATAAAAAAAACTAAAGCACTTTCAGTTTTCTACTTTATTAATCTCTAAAGTTCGAGACAACGAAAGAGTTGCTTGGTTCGCCAAATCCCTTCGCAACACAGATGAAAACAATGAATTTCCGGCGGCGCGCTTAAGTGCTTTTATTATATACGCGCAACATTAATGTACGGTCCAAACAGAAGGAAGAACCAAAATCTAAAGCATTTTTGGTTTTCAGATTCTTTGTTAATCTCTTAAGTCTGAGGCAACGCAATAGTTGTTTGGTTCGCCAGGTCCCGTCGGCAACACAAATGAAAACAGTGCATCCCCGGCGCAGTGGTTTAGTGCTATTATTTACGCGCAAGTCCAGTACTATTATTTACGTTTTGGAGTCCAGTCCAAAAGAAGGTAGAATTAAAAAACTAAAGCACTTTCGGTTTTCTGCTTTCTTTATTAACCTGTAAAGCCCGAAAAATCGAAGCAGTGGTTTGGTTTGCCAAATCAAGTCGGCAACAGGAAAGTTGGTTGGTTGTATTCAGATTATCTGGCGCCGTCAGCAACACGAGGGCTATAATGCGCCGAAACATTTCGTCATTTAACAAACCAACATACATTTACAAACACCCATGCCTACACGGGACTCGAACCCGCAACCTCGCGGTCTAGAAGCCAGCACGCTAACCACTATACCGTTTGGTCGGCAGGCAACAGGAAAGAAAACAATGCATCCTCGCCAACGCGCTTTAGTGCTGAACATATGCGCAATCTTGGAGTGTGAATAAATATTTTGACTGATGCGGCAGCTTTGGAAAATCGTTTCGGTTTCGTTGGTGACTTGAAAAAATATTAAATTTAAAAAAAAAAAAGAAGAAAAAAAAAAAACGGTTTTAGGGAAAAAACGAAAAGTACCGTGAAATCCGTACGATTTTTTTAGCTGTTCGTACACCCGTACAAAATAGTAAAAATCCGTACATTGTACGGATAATTCGTACAAGTTGGCAGGTATGCAACGGCTCTAGGCGAGAATGTGACGCGACGCTTTAAAAACATATATCGGGTACAAATGGTCTAAACTTTATCGGAAGGTTGTGTGTGAAGTTTTTGACATTAAAGATAACAAACTAATGCAGTTTTGTTTTATTAAATAAATATCCATTCAAGACCAACACTACAAGACATACTTGGATGAGTTGAGCGGTTTGTGTTATGAAAACAAGTGGAATATCTGACGTGGTTGAGGAGTCTTTAGAGAAAATCTAAATTGTATCCTTATTTTAAAATTTAAAACAAAGTAAATATTTTTGATGCCATTTCCTCAAGGTCCCTTTGGGGCATATGTGCCAAATTTTATGGAGATCTGTTGATTTTTATAAGATTCTGATGACTCTAAACTAAAGTATAGGCAGTTTCATTGCAACCAGCCTCTATAGAGTAATAGTTTTTGTGTGATGAATTTCTGATTTTAGCCAACACTTTCGGGAAGTCTATTATGTATGATTTACAATGGAATGATTACCTGTATGACTCCTCCCCCGGGTCCTTTGGATTCGAAGAGTAAATGCTCTGGCAACTGCAGCATTTTTCCAAGCCAGTCCATCATTACCATCTCCATCTCTGTACACGCTGGACTCGACATCTGGGAAAATATGGAAGATAAAATAACTCATCGCACATTGCAAAATCACTGCATATGTTAGACAGACAGTTAAAATTCATTTTTCTCTCTAGTAGTGCACAGTACATTGTTGCATTCGCATTATAGTAGATAAAGAACTTATAAAAGATTGCATTTACATGGGGCATTATAGTAAGATTAACATAATATTGAATATTTTTAGTGTTGTACAACGTTGAAATCGCATTGCGGGACGAAATATCCCATCACAGATTGTAATTACATCAAGTTTGATAAAAATAAGATTAACTTAGTGTTGAGTATTTTTATTAGTATTGTATTGTAATTTGCCGCAAAGCAGAGAAAAATATCTGATCACATTGGATATTATCGTGCAATATTAACTTGAAATTGGAGAAAATGTCTGTCTGAAGCACGGAATGCTCTTTTCTACACTTGAATAGATTATAATTGCAAACTTATGATTAATCTACTAGTTATATTGGAAAAAATAATTATTTTAACTAAGTCAAATTTATATTTATAACATGCTGTGAAAATAGGAGTATGTACGCAAAAAATATGACACATTGCCCTCTTTGAAGTTATATTAACTCAGTTTCTAAATTATTGAGCAGGTAGACATTTCATTCCATCAGTAAGGGTGACTGTCGAATAACTGAACAAACATGAGATGGTTACATAAGACGCTATGTTGCAACCTAGTGAGCATTTTAACATTTGGGCTTGGAGCTGCTGACACATGGGACTTTGAGAAAAAAAAAAATTACGCGATTGACAAAATTTAAAACTTTTCTGAATAAAGTAATGTGCAGTCGGCTACAAAATAACTCTTTTCTCACCAAAAGCTGTTTTCATCTCTCTCTGGATTTGATCTCTAATACAAGAAAGTGAAACATTTGTGTTAAAAAGCTCCACACTGATTTATTTTTCTAGAATACAAGAGCCTAAAGAAATTTTCCAGTTCTGCAGAAGAATTGCACAAAACTTTTATAAATATAAATGTGACTTAATAAAATATAAGCATGATACTTCTTTTGTGCTGTTGTTGGACAAATTTACTGGCAATAATGTGAAAGATACTTATTAGAAATTGTGAAAAATTCTATTTAGTGCCAAAATTAATTACCTTTTTTTTTTATATATATATAAATAAACAAAAATAATTCGAACTTGTTACGTTGTCACTGTATAAGTATAAAACAGTGAACACTAGGAAAATCGTGAATAGCAAATGTTTTGAATTTAATTAGGAAGGACGAAAAAATAATGTTCATGAATTGCAAAATTCTAACGTATTGACATTTATTTGGTAAAATTCAGCGATTTTTCTCTAAAGATTAATGAATATTAAGAAGGCGATTATTTAATGTATTTATACAGAGTTTGAAGTGACTTTTAAAAAGGCCATGCATTAATTTATTTGTTTATTTAAAATGGAATAAATTAGTATTCGCGTCCTCTTTTTTTATAATTAAAATTTTTATACGTTCATAACATAGTTTTTAATTATTTAGAAAGAATACAATGAAGTTTAATTTGGAAAGCATTTGACCTAAACTTTAGTCATAATGGTCACGTCTAATGGACATTAATTCCGCATTTTTTTTTATTTTTATTTTTTTTTATTCAATTTTAAATGTTTCGAAATGGCTATGAACACAAAAACTTCTGCTCAATGACTTTTTTTTTTTTTTTTTTTTAAATTTGCAATCAAAAGTTTCCCTGTTAGACGTTGGCGAGAAAGCGATTCATTCGGCTCGAACTGAGTGTGACGTCAAGAGATCCCAAACATCTTGGCTTAAAATGGAGCAGCGGAAACCAGTTTTGCAAGTTTCTCGCAAATCGCGCCAGCCTGTAGCAACCTGTATGGTTTACCAAATCAGAGCCAACTATTTGGCAGAAACCTCCCGATAACCATAGAAACGGAAGGAGTTCTTGACGTCACAGATTTTGTTGAGTGTTTTGATCGGACTAGTTTTGGGACATTTTCTTTTCTTAATATTTAAATAACTATTTTTTTTAAGGAACTTTTGTTCAAATATTTGGAATCAGAAAGAAATTCTTCATAAATATTAACTAATTTTACCCGTTTTTAAAAAAGGCGGGAATTGTCCATTTTCTATATCCTACAAAATGTACCTTAAATTTTGTTTTTTAGTTAAACTGGATATCATTGTTATTCATTTTATATAATTATTCATTTTAGGCAACTGTCTTACAAAGGCACTGTAATTTATTAAAAGATTTATCTTTTACGAACCCAAGTGAACCCAATGCAGCTGAGAGCGCTGATCAGAATATCCCCACACATTGCCGGATAGGAGTTTGCAGTGGGAAAATAAGCATGGAAGTTTGGATGATTCCAATGAGTCATCTGCAGAAACAAAAATAAATAGAATTAAATAATTTCTTATGTAAGTACTAATGAATATTATTCGTAACCATGATAAAAGAAATGTAAATTGGATTGTGACATTCACTATAAAAGGCACTTCTGTACGCAATTCTATTTTGGTATGTTAAGTCCACGTATCAAGAAATAACAATGCTTTAACAATTATGCTTTAACTATGTAGTACAATTTTGTGATATTTAGTAGCTGAAATATTCTCCTGGGTTAATGACATGATAACAAAATCCCTTCTAATTTGAAGTTGTTATTAAGGTATACACATACATTATGAATTGCAAAATTAGACTAAAGTATGCGTTTACCTTTAACCTTGTATATGTATACCTTAACAAAAATATTGCTGTCAGTAAGTTTGGCTACAGACTTGGCGAGAAAACTTGTTGTTAACATCAAATTGATTTATGATACATGTCTGCAGTATTTATTGTTTAGGTCTTAATGATCCGCAAATTTATTTGAATTTGCAAACTAGTGAAATTTTAGTTGAGAACTCGTTTCAGCGAGACCTTTTATTTGACTTTTAACACATGTTGTTTTGCCTTAATGATTTGCAAAATTATTTGAATTTACAAACTTGTTCAGTTGTGATTGAGAACTCGTTTCATCAAGACCTTTTATTTAGCTTATAGCACTTCTCTGTAGCATTTGTAGTTTTGTCTGGGAATATTGACCTTAATAGACAAACAAACGGACTGAACCCTTGTATAAACGTCTCTTTGCATCTATGTAGGGTAGAACCTACAGTTAGATTTTTTTTCACATTTTACTGTTGGAAAGGTGAAAACCTAACGTGGTATTTTTTAAGTTACTTTTTATTTTTTAAGGTTACTTTTAAGGTATTTTTTAAGTCTGCCCCCTGCTCGGTAACACTCGCCAATCCCCGGGAATGCAAACGCATTCCAAACCAAAGGGTGAAGCTTACTTTTGACCAATCGCGATACACCTTTTGAAAATAAAATCGAATTTTCACAATCCATTAACCAATCACAATGCGCAGTTCATTTTTCAGTAAACTAGATAATTGACTGCTACGTAACCAATTAATCCCCCCCCCCTCAAAAAAAAAAAAACATTGCCATAAGGATGGGAAAAAGAGTACAGCTGAAGATTTCAGTTAAATTAGACAAAATAAAAAAGATCATTCTAGATATAATTATCTTCTCACAAATCCCAGCAATTTTAATAATTTTAAATTAAAATCTCTTATCAAACATACGTTTAATAAGCCGTGGTATTCAATTCACTTCATTTATATTCTATATCACTTACGGAGAACGTTCTCATTCAGTTCGCTTTCAATCTCATAAAAACTTAATCACATTATAATTATTTCAAATGTATTCTTTGAAAACTTCTTTACGTCTTCGTTTCTTTCGTTTTTGCATTTCTATCTCAGAAAAACGACAACCATTCACTTTTTCTTCCCAGCTATCGAAAACTTCCTGCCACTTTAACGTATCGCTTCAGTTCTCTTCTGAGCAATCACATTAATGCATTCCGGAATGGTCGCCTAGCAACTCCGAATCTTGATCCCCTGGCAACCATTTACACCCCGCAAGTTTTCACTCCACCACCCACACTCATTTCACGCCATCAAAAGAGCGATGATGTACTGATTTAGATTCGTCAATTTAGCCTTTCAATGGGACTACATTATACCAATTGAAAGAAAGAGCCGATTTGACGATATGTAATAAAGTAATACTCTGAAACTCGCACTTTAATCGGTTATTTGAGAAACCACATGAGAAATCTTGGAGCAACTGGGTAACCAAGAAAAACTTAATCTAGAGAAATAGGTTTTGTTAAATAAACATCCACTCCTATAGAATACCAAAGTCTTGTTAAATCACCCAAATCATAATAATAATTAAAATACAAATTCGACAATAAGAGTAATACTGTTTTTTCACAAATAATCGATTAATTTCGTCTTTTTTAAGATAAATCGAAGTAAACAAGTATCTGTATATATAATTCTCCTGCGTAACGTGCAAATTCGGCTGTATTTCTGTGAGCAGAATGGCAATGACTTCAAACAAATCTTCTAAATGAACTTTATGCACTAATTTCCAAATTCAGCAATCCAGCCAATCACAATATATCTTTTAAAATTTGATTAATACATCTGGCAACAGCAACAACTTTATTTCGCTAAATTTTGTTTTTCTTATTACAGTCTACAGATAGAAATTATTGCCTATTTAAAACGTATTGATTTATTAGTTACGATGATGCAAGAATAAATAGATCCAAGATGTGTACATTTCTTTTGGATTAGAATTCCGGATGAACCAGATTTTTCGGAAAAGTTATCTGCTGGAACATGCTCCGGAGGTCGCCGCGTTGCATTCAGTGCTAAATCGCCAACTTTCAAAAAGTCGTTAAGAGGCATTGTGCAGTAAATCTGAATCTATATTAATTTCTAATCAGTGCAAATTCAGCTATTACGAATTGAAAACTATCAAAATAACGAATAAAACCACCCACTCAACTTCAATATCTCATATGAAAAAAATAAAAAACTTTTGGCGAAATAGGGCTAATTTTCTCGCCAAATTTGATTTAAAAAAAAAAAAAATCCTGTTGATTGAATGCCGGATAATTGGCATTTCACTGATTTATTTTATTTTCTAAGTATCGCAAAAAAGATTATGCGAACATATGATTGCTTCGTTAAGAAATTTCAATAAAAAACTTTAATTATTTTCGTGCTTCATACGATACCAGCCCGTAAATTTTAATTGTTCAATGAAATAACCGATCTTTTTTAAATATATGTACGATACTGTTCATTTTTGTTGTTTTCCAAGAACTTTCCACTACGTTGCCACACTGTCCTTGCTTAACGCGTCTCGACGGCAATAGGATAATGACGAGGCAAGTATTCTGGCTCTTCATAAATAACAAAACGTTTTCAATTTCATGACATTATGTACCTGGAAAAGCTTTTTGCTAGAGCATATTCTAAATGCTTTCCATTGAGGCGAGCCAAGGAGATTGCATTGCAATCCAGGGGGTTGGCGAACGTCAGCGAGCAGAGGGCGTAGCCCCCTAGTAAAATATATATAACCAGACGTAATAATTAGTTTACAGTTGAAATATATGTTTTGATTTTTATTACTGGTAATAGTTATGTGTATTGGAAATGTGTAGTGAAAATCATTTTCCGATTTGAATTTTAATTATTTATTTTTAAGTTTTATGACTATAAAAATTACTTAAATGCTTTTAATTCAGTTACTATATTTTCAAACAATTATGAAAAAAAAAAAAATAGATTTCTAAAAAGTCACTTTTAATTCATTCAATTTTGAAAAATTACACAAATTTCAACGTTTTAACTAAAAAAAATATTGCACGTTTGATGGAACATGTATAAATTTTTTCAGACTTTTTATCCACTACGTGATATATAACAAGATGATATAACGTAATAAATGCATACATATTCGTAGGGAAAAAATGATTTGCTTTACTTAGTGACTAAAACTTTAAAATAATTCTCAGATTAATTTCGCAACTACAGTTAACAACTTTTTACTTACCCCAGGTAAAACAACCCTTTCTACATCCTTAAGGAGATCCTCCCACGATTCCGGTTGTTCCGGCGCTGTGTCCGGCAAGAGCTGCCTGATGTATCCAGGCTGGACGTCCGGGAAGACAGGACGCTGCCGTATAGTCTCCAGGTAATCAGTGATCACGTCTACAAGTTCCTTGCCACACTTTCGGAATTCTTCTCCATCCATATTTGTTGCCTTTTCAACAATCCCGATCTGTATACAAAAGTCAGTTAAAATTAAATAGATTACACGAAATTTTGTATTTCTAAAGCAGCTAATTCCCTTGTCTCTTGGGTTTGATTACTGTGCTGAACTCATGTGTAGAAAGTTATCGTGGTATCTCTTGTAGAGATAAAGGCAACAATCGAGGTATGATACAGTTGTTGATAGTAAAAGTTTTGAATCGGCTGGTACAGTTTGATGACTGGGCAGATATTAAGGAAAATTATGTCATGTGTCTAGTGCCAACATTCCATTTATAATGGTAAAATTCAAGACTGAAATAGTCACAAGGCTTTTATTGAGGAAACACCGCTATGTTGATTGGGAAATCTAATCCGATGTTTAAATTTTATTACCTTGCATCACTTTGAATACTTAAATGACTTTTAGATTTTGAACACCAATCTGAAACGTTTTACAGGATTAAAACTTCGCAATAAATTCGATTACTCGGTAACGTTCACCAAACCCCGAGCTCTCTCGCTACGCTTGCGGATTGAAACTAAAAATACATAACTTAAAACTATCAGTTAGTGAAAGCTTTTTTAGGCGTGATCCTAGAAATCAATGAATGGTGAATTACTATCCTTAAAATATCATTCAAATCGACATCGAATCTAACTGAAAACCAATTCTCAAAAACAAGGTTTTGCCAGATTTTCAGTCATATTATTTTTTACTACTATCTAATAAAAAAAAATATTTTGTATATTGAATAAATATCTTATGAAGTTTCTGAATCATAAAAATACCATAAATATACCATATCTTTGAAAACTACTAATTAAAACATTTTTATGTGATAATGAGAAATACGCATGGTTCGTCACTGGTAACTCCAGAGCAATTTCGACTAATCAAAGCATACCTTTAAATACATCCGAGAATTTTGTGATTGTTCACAAGTCCCTTTGAGTTATCCGTGACGTAATCCTCATACACCAATAATAACCATATTACCTTAGTATTCAAATTGCTACATCTGACGACACTTAATTTTTTCTTTTAAACATGGGAAACTAAAAAGGTTAAATAAGAAAGCACTGTTTTAACTAAATTAAATTATTCATATTCCCGTCACTATTTCAACTATCGAATCCTGATAATATGGTCTATATCAGGGTATAATTTATTAAAAGAAATTTATATATATATCGATATTTTCCGCTGCTAAAATAAACATCAATTGCGCAGGCTTAAAATTGAATTTTTTGAAATTTAGGTATTTAACAACTCCAAAACTACAGAGAAATTAAAAAAAAAAAGAAGAAAAAAAAAAAAAAAGAAAAAAAAAAAAAAAAAGAAGAAGAAGACGAGAATGTTTTAGTAAGACGTATACCTCTGTACCTACAAAATAGATTCCTACATTGGTTAGTTTCCCTAGAGAGTACGGTCCTTGCAAAAAGAAAAATCTTTCACTTTGAAATATATATAACTCAAAAACTAAAGTTTGCATCATTATAATTTTCTCATCAGAAGATTTTCAAAACTTTTTCTATAAATGTGCAAAATTTCATACTTTATAATCTAGTAGGTTTTTTCGCTATGTGCTGACAGAGAAGTGTGCTCACCGAAAAAATTGTGAAACAACGACGATTTTTTTAATCCTTAACTTTTTTCTGATGTTATTTTCGTATAAAAACTAGTTTCTACTTAGAGAAAGACAAACAACCAGATTTAGGTTCGAAAATGAATGACTCGAGTTTTACATAATCATTTGTCCCGGATTCTTAAAAATGTGCTTATCATTTTACTTAACTGTGAACAAAATTTTTGAAGAAGCAGTCTCATTTCTGTGGTACGGTTTTCACTCATTCTAATATTCGCAAAATTGTAGAATAGACATTGTAGAGTAGAATATATATATATCCTTACAGTGCCTCTCTCTCCAAAATAAGAATCAAGTAAGTGTAGTAGCTCTTTAGTGCAATTTCAATATTTTAAAGTATTGTATGGTATTGTAACAAGTAATTTTTAATGATGAGATTACTGGTATAGGCTCTTTTTTTTTCATTAATTATCATCCATAACTAATAAAATTTGCTTTTTTGATTTTAGTTCAATATCGTAAAAGTATACTTTTTTAAATAATGTATAATATTGAAATAAATTATTTTATAAAGATGAATTAACTGATTTGTGCTCTTACTTTTTCCAGAAAATGTTTCAGAACTAATTTTATACAAATAACTTGTCTACATATATCAAACAGTTTGATAAAAATTTATTGCGGGGTATGGAGGTAGGTTCAATATATTCAGTACGTAAATCATGAAAAGAGTGGTATTGGAAATCTCGCACTAATTAACCTCCCCCCCTCCCTTCTCTGCCCATTGAGTTTATCCACCAAGTCTCGTCCTCTTGGTAAAACTGAAAAGTTGGCGCCTATGTTTTGAGGTTGAGGTGGAGAAGCTAACATTTTTATATATAATTTTAAATATATCGAGAAAACAAGAGGGTTAAAACTTGGAGATTGATGAAAAATCTTGTGAAGGGTGATTTTCTGGAGGTTTTTGATGTTTATTATTATAAACGAGATACTGCGCTGATTTTATATAGTGTATCTAAGAACGGAACGGGAAGACACAATTTTACAACTATAAAGAAGAGTAAAAAAATTCATTTTTCTCCTTTCGAATTCTCTCGCTTTGTTATAACTTTCACTAAAAGCTTTAGAACTTTTTTTTTAATGAGTTACAATGTCATGGTTCAATAGGGAACAAACTTTAAAGACATAACCTTCAAAAGAAAAAAAATAATAATAATAATAATAAAAAAAGCAAAAAAAAATCTTCAATTTCGGACTTATTTTGTTTATTGAATCTGGAGAACACATTTATTTTCTTCGAAATCTCTAATCAATAGTCTTGCATTCACTTTCGAAGGTTTTTGATGTTAGACAACATGTTTTGAAAAAATATTAAGCCAGTTACAATTAACTTAGAAGGAATAGCCTGACTCGCGTTTGGAAGGCAGAATGTTCCCCTAGCATATAATTGATTTCGGGAACGAACCTCGCTGGCTCTCCTTCGTCAAACTTTAGAAACGATGACATCTTACGTTTTTTGTCGGAATGACTTAAGCGAGTTTCAGCGGTTTTTTCTCGTTTAAGACAAAAATGAGGAAAGTTTCCCTTTTAAAGACCTTCCAGAAAGCATTCTTCCTTCACACCGATCTGCATCTACAATGATATGTAGTCCTCGTGAAGCTATTGCTCCAGTTGGTTGGTTGTTTTCAGATTATCTGGTGCCGTCAGCAACACGAGGGCTATAATGCGCCGAAACATTCGTTATTAGACAAGCCAACATAAATTTACAAACACCCATGCCTAACACGGGACTCCAACCCGCAACCTCGCGGTCTAGAAGTTAGCACGCTAACCACTTTACCGTTTGGTCGGCACTATTGCTCCAGAAAATCATCAATACATTCAACCAACTTAGAAAAAATACCCAAAGATAATCGATAATGATCACTTTCTCTTTGTTATACATTTTTTTTTATAGATAGAGAGTTAAACGCGATTAATTTTTATCTTACCGAAACACAATGAGCTTTTATTAAAATCACTAAAAGTTTTTGAAAAAAAAACTTTAAAGCTGCTGCCTTGTCTGAAACCTTTAAGTCATCTTTTTTTAATCTTTTCTTGGTAGATAAATCTCTTAATAATTCAAACTATGCTGATTAGAAGTGTAGGTTTATGTTCTTTCGCATAAAATTTTTCCTTTTCTTGGATGATGTTTCATATTGCTATTTAAGCATAACGTATAATTTTATTTTTACGTAATTTTGGTAAAGCAATTTTTTTTTTATTTGTATACAAAATTCATTGTTGATTTTGAACTGGAAATTCAAGTTTTTAGACTCTATAAGACGAAAGAAGTTTTTCTTTTTTATTAGGGGCTTCTGATCAGTTTGCATGTGATCAAATTTTTTCACCAGAGCGATAAGATTGTTCAGCAAACGCAGAAATTATTCATTGGTTAAAATTATGTTATTATATTTGATTAGATAAAAAAAAAAAAATGGAGGGGGGGGGGGGGGGGGAGTCCTGTAACAAGGGCAAAAATTCAGGGTAGGTAGGGAAAAGTTTTTTTTTGCTAATTTTTCTTAGCAAATACGCAAACATAAATATTGTCAGAGTATTTATTAATGCGCAAGATTTAAATTTGATCCGTTGTGTAAAATTACTTGCTATGCATTTATTTTTGTGGTTCAATTTCCTGGGTATATGCGCAGGTATTTACTGAAATTGGTTGTTTATAACTTTTCTTCACGTTTAACTTCTCATTACGCGTTAATCAATTAATTGCTTTAACGAACGTTTTTTTATATAATTAATTTTTTTTTTAAGTCTAAAAAAACTTAAGGTTCGAAATTTTTAGATTGGGATTTTAAGGTAGGTAGGTTTACTGGAAACAAAACCATTTTTTTTTTTTTTGACCTTACTCAGAAGATTACCTCTTACCTCTCAGTAAGATAGAACTCTTACTTCCTTTTAGGTTTTCCTAACAATTTAATACCGACCCACGTCCTGATGAACAGAGCATTCTCTTAGAATGTGAAAGGTCCCGGGATCAAATCCTGGTTGAGGACGCCTCTTTTCAAGTTCTACTTTAAAAGTTTGTAGACTCGACGCCGATTGTGAGAGACATTATATGGAAATACACTTAAGTATGTGGAAATCTAGGTGTATGGCAGTGCACCCACCAAGTTCACAGTCAGTCATCATTTACTGGAAGCAACTTAGCTGTATTTTGACTCCCTGGCATCTGCGTATTGCATTATACCTAGAAGCTGATTTTTTATTTTTTTTTATTTTAAAGAGTAACAGTTGACCACCTTAGTTAAGACCCTTATGGTTCCAGTCTCCAATTGTATTGGTTCTCCAATTAATCTGAAATTAATAATTGAAGTTCAAATTTTAAGTTTCCTATTTATCAAATTCAAAAACGGCATATTTTGAGATTCACTCACTGATTATCCATTTTTCTAAGGTACTTCTAGTAGAGCTAGAACTATGAAACTTGGTATGCTGATAAAGTTCAACGTCAACATTAAACTTGGGTGAACTTTAGATCTCAATACTTTTCATGATCATAGCATGAAGAACTTAGTTCCTTTTTACAGAGACATTTTTGTTAGGATTGTATTTCCACGTACTTAAATGTGCATATATGGCTTACCTTTAAACGGTATATTGGTTATCCATATGAAAACATACAAATACACATCTGAGTTTATTCAAGCTATTATAATTGAGTGAATTTTAAACCGGTACACTTAGATTACTAAAAGGGAGAGTGTCTAAAATGGTAAAAGTCTTCTATCTAGTAGAACTGTATAAAATGACATGAATAAATAATTTTGAAAATGATTGATTTGTCGTTTATTTTTTCTAAATAAGTATATTAATCAAATTTTAAAATTATCTTCAGTCTTTTCCTTTTCGTCTGCCATACATTGAAATAAGTGTACTACTCTTTATCCCATTCTATAACTTGATGCAAATTTTCTTTTTAATTTTCTACTTTATATTTCATTGAATGATACATAGTTAAACCCCGTTAACGCGAAGTCGATGGGAAATTATTCGCGTTAACTGAATTTCATGTTAAACGAATAGATTAAGGTTCAGTTTTAAGTATGGAGAACTGATTTTAGTTTGCGCTAAACGGGATATTTCATGTCAAGCCATTTCACGTTAACGGGGGTTGACTTATTTTGTGTTCATGTGTAAAAGAAAAAAAATAAAATGTTTTGTTCCATATTTTTGTAATTAAATCTTTGCAAAAACAATATTGACACATCATAAATAATTCTTATATGCATTATGATAAAGAATATTTTGTCCGCAACAGGTTTTCCAAGACATAAATTCTATGAATGTAATAATTTATGGGATAAGTATTCTATTTATGAAACTTTGTCGCATTCAACTACTTTTATTAACTGGGGATGTTTGTTTAATTCATTCCAGTCCTATTCGTTTCCTATATTTTCCAATCCTACTCTAATATGGGGTATGAGTGAGAATGATATAAACATGTCAAAGTATAAAATTATAAGTAAGCTAACTATTTTTTCATTTTTGATTTTAAGCATTATGATAATTAATTTCAATCTATCCGAAGTTAATATAAATTATACATTCCAATTTTTGTCAAACCGTTAAAAAATTCTGCGGGAATTTTACTTATAATTACTAGACAGTGAATTTTTTTGTGTGTGTCAATCCCTTTTTCTTCCATAATTCAAGATCAAAATTAATAAATGATACAATTTTAAGGCTAAGATTGCTTCTAGCGGATAGCTTATATACAATTGCACAGAGGGTAATATGTTAGAAAATCAAAGTTAAAAAAAAAAAAATCATATACAATCAAAAATGTTTGCGAAGTTGTAATAGTATACGCAATAGATGGCAGCACTATAGAAAAGAGAAGATTGCAGTTTAAGTATCGCTAGGGGAACCTAAGGAAACATATCGCTGAGTAATAAGATACAATACATAAGAACTTCCATACAAGTAAGTCCTCTTAGGATTCGTAAATGTGTTGGTTACATTAGTTTTGTGTATAAATGTAAGAAAACTAGGGGTGTGGAACATCGCACAACTTTCAATTACACTATAATACTGACGTGGATTTGTGTCAATTACCGTTTGTATATTTCATCCTTCATTTAGAATAAATGGCCAGTTTGGAGATATTTTTTGCGATATGGTGATTTTGGCGATATACTTTTCGATAATCCTTATATTATCCTTTATTATAAGCGAAATTGAGAGGAAAAGAAAAAACGATCGTTGATGAGGTATGGTCAAGGAAAGAGAACTCTGTGTTGAAGGCATTCATTTGCCAACTTTTTACGAAATTAAAACATTTTTACGGGAATTTCGGAGGTGGGGATGTTTAGAACACTTTAAGAGGCATTACCACAGCGATTTTTATCAAAATCGTTAGAGCCGTTTTTTAGCAATCATTCAAAAACATGTTTTTTTTTTCAATGGCAGCTACCTTATGCGCATGCGCGATTTTGACGAAAACCTTAATGGTGGGTCCCATGGCCACCACTAACCCTCATACCAAATTTGAACATCGTAGGTCTATTTGTTCGGGAGTTATGCTAACCACACACACACACACACACACACACACACACACACACACACACACACACACACACACACACACACACACACACACACACACACACACACACACACACACACACACACACACACACACACACACACACACACACACACACACACGCATTTTTATATGTATCACTTTTTTGAAATCAGGATGTTCCAAAACGTGGAGAAATGCAAAAAAATTGATTTTTTTTTTTTTTTTAAATAAAAAGCTTAGATATTTTGGAATGATCCCATTCATTCTCATCACCAATTAATTCAACATACCAATATACTTTACCTCTTTCACAAACATCTTCAAAATATATTTAAACCCTTTAAATAAAATGTTTTCTATCACATCATTAAATAAAAGTAAAAAAGGCGAAGAAGAAAAGATGCTTACATTTTATCCGCCTGTTGCCTCCCTTCTGAAAGAGAAGAAACTGTCACCGAAAAGTGTCATGCGCAGGGAATAACTGCCGACTGTTGGGGGAGGGGGGGGGGGGAAGAGGGGAGAGGGGTTGCTGTAGCAAAGAATGCCTCCTTTTATTCTTTATTCCTGTCTGTAATAATCCGTAATGTTCGCTCGTTAAACGTTTGATTTCTTTTGTTGAACATCTTATTCTGGGTCGTTATAATAAAAAGAAAGGAATTTTTGCAGTTAGCAATTTTTTTCGTTGAAAGCTATATTTGCGATTTGGGGGAAAATGTTCATTAAGAGTTTAAAAACATAAAATGAACAAAAAGAAGGAATTCATTTGACTTCCAATCCTGGCCGAAACTTGAGTATATCGATCCAAGGAAGATTTTTTTTTTTTTGTAAATAATTATGTCAAAAACATCACAAAACATATTTTTTGCCTTCTGCCTTTTCTGATAAATAAAATATTTGAAATTTAAAATGGTGCATCATTTCAAAACTTCGAGTATATCTTATCCAAGTTTAGACGAGATTGATCAATATCGGTAAGAATGCCCGTTTACAACTGTCATTGGATAGACAACTGGATAAACTGCTCCGGTGTCAATGCAAGGAGAAAAACGTGCCGGTAGCTATATGGATGGATGATATACCAATCACAGTTCATTTTTATAGTTGGAAGGGAATACGAGAAACCTTGTAAAGTGCTAGAGTAGATATTTTTTTGTACATTATTACTAATTAAGGTCTACTATTGACATTTCTGTTGTGTACAATCCAAAATTTTATTTTCAATCCTCGGTAATCCGTATTTTTGTCCACCCAACGGCATCTGACAACGGCTTCTTTTTCCCAGCGTTAAGCAGTCTATCCAATTGTTTGTCTATATCGATGGTTTAAATGCTTCATTATTCATTTCTCAATTAATTCAGGATATAAACTAAAATATATGTTGATTACTTTTATTAGGAAATTTATTTATAGTTTTAATTGGTAAAATAAGTTTATTCATAAAAAAAACAAATAAAAAAAAAAAACAAAAAAAACATGCATAATAGTTAAAACAGTCATTGTACTTCATAGTCATTTATAAGCTGTCTTCTGAATAGTATTCATGGTATCATTTTATAATTAAACAAAATTTGTATGGCTAAAAATTTCTAAAATTCTATTAATAGTTTGAAAATAAGGAATTAATTTTAATTTTGGCATTAATTCCACCATTTTTGCTTTTTATGAAAAAAATGTTAATTCAACATTTCTTTTGAATATTATTTGTGAAGCTGAATATTATATATAAAACCTCTGATTAATTAAATTACTCAGTCATTCATCACTAATTCATTCACTTCCTTAATGTTCAAAAAATTTGAAATTAGGTAAAAAATATCAATAATCACAAAAAAAAAAAAAAAAAATGTAAGCTATTTCAAAGTTAATTAATTAACTGTAATTAATAGAGTTGTATTTGCGACTTGCAAGTCATAAACCCAGCCTGTTTGGAGTGTCAAGGAAGAAAGCAAACAAAATATGGGATCATAAAATTAATGTATAATTGTTAAGTAATATATCAGTAGGAAATCCTTTTTATATTTGAATTTTAAGGTTTGAAAAGAAAAACAGTCGCCTTACATTCCCTTCCCATAGAATTTACCCATCTTATTTGCTTAGTTTTGAGAGTGAACATGGGATAAATGTTTTGAAATCATTCTTTAATAATTTCTGAATGCTCTTCACTGTAGCTGAACTCATGGGTTTGGAGGTAGAATAAAAATGGGCTGTAAAAGTTCAGCATGAGAGATATTTCGGGCTCGAATCCACGGCTTTGGTTCTGCGCCATCTATGATTTAAAAATGATTACACAAAATGAGGATTGTTACAGATCGTCCCTGTGTTCGATTGTCGGAACATTACACCTTTAAACTGTGACGTTTCCTGGCTTTTTCTCATCTCAGGTGCATGCAGAAGGGGATGGGAACAGGGCCGTATTTCTAAATAGGCTAAGTAGGGTGCATCCTAGAGCGGAAAATTTCAAGGGGGCGGCAATTTGGCAATTTATTCAAAAGTTAAAATGAAGTATTTCAGACGGTAATAATATTTTCCGTACGAATTTAAGAATACATGTTACTTAAAAATATGTTTTAGTCCTTCTACATAACCTGCTTTCTAAAACTATAACATAATACAAATTCACAACACGTAATCGTGTATTATAATTTTCTTTTAGTACAATCTAATGAAAAAAGATGAAAACACCAATGACACCTTTTGTTGTGTAAAACAAATGTATTAAGCAAATATGAACTATATAGAGGGGGCGGCAAACGGACTTAAGCCTATAGTCGGCATACTAATAAATCCGGCCCTGGGGGAGTGTGTCCCTGAAATCGAAATACCTCTCGGGGGGGGGGGGGGGCTGAAATTAAAATACCTCTCGGAAGACATTTCTCCTATGGTTGGTTTCAAATTATCTGGCTCCCTCAGCAACACGAGGGCTATAATGCGCCGAAACATTCGTCATTTGGCAAGCCAACATACATTTACAAACACCCATGTCTAACACAGGACTCGAACCCGCAACCTCGCGGTCTAGAAGCTAGCACGCTAACCACTATACCATTTGGTCGGCACAGTTCTCCTATGAAATGCGAAATAGTGTTATGAAAACGTTTCTGCGCTGAACATTCCTCGTGAAGTTCTTACGTCATGAAAAAATCCCTTACAAGCTCTTTCAACCAATCCTCATCACAGTTCTATTAAATCGCCATAATCCATGGAATTTTATAACGCGCATTGATTTCATGTTTCAAAGACATCATAAACAACTCATTTTTCCAACAAAATTTAAGAGGAAGATATCTTCACTTGCGAATATTTTTATCCATTTTGACGGCGAATAAATCGTTAGTGACTAGTATTCCATTTTCGAAAAAAAACTTCTTTCCTAACTCGGAAGCGATTCCACTCTGTGAGTGTCGGAACGGAAAGGGCACCCTTCTGCGCTAATAGTCCCAATTTCCGTTTCCTCCTGTCTCTTCACTTTCTTCTTACCACACGCCCACCAAAAGAGGTTTTATCAATTGCAAAAATCTCCATTTTATCATTTTCCTCTACTTTATTCAGTATCTACGCATTTCTTCAGAATAGATTTATTTTTACTTTCAATTATCCATATTGTTGCGTTGGTGGGTTCGAAAGATTTGAAGCCAAAGCAGATCAAAACTTGCAGAAATTTATTCCAATATAACTCTCCACAGATTCTCTTACAACTAAAGAACTTCTCGTTCTAGTAGACTCAATACAGCTCTTTTCACAACAATAGAGCACAAAACAGCAGTTAAAAACTTGACAACACAACCGCTAAAATCGCTGCAAAAGACAATGCAATACAGTTCGCTTTAGAACTACTCTGAATGCTCACTGAGACTCAGTATCTCAACTCAGTAATTCCAATCAACTAAAACTGCCTCAACTAACTCGGGCTTATATAAAAGGGGTGGCGGCGAACCTTCTTGAAACTTCTAGAGGTAGATATTTGGAGAACTTTCCAGATCGTAGTCGAAAAGTCCTATACAAGTACATGGGGACCGAAAATGCCGCCAAATGGTCGCCAAGTTTGGCGACATTTGACGATTTCTTGCCAAATTTGGCGACAAAAATTAGTCACCAAAACCGTCTCCAACTTGGCTCTATCTCTCCAATTTGGCGAGATTGCTATTGCCATAATGTTAAATGCCCTGCTCCTTGTAAAACTCGCTTCCCAGCGTTAACTCTGTAAAACTCGCTTCCCAGCGTTAACTCTGTAAAACTCGTTATCAAACGTTAAGACCCATATTGCAGGGAAGTCAACTTAAGACGAACTATTGCACTGCCTTATGCGAAATGTACATAAATTTTCCTATTTACAAAATTAACACTACGAAATATTTACAAATATACTAAAATTCGTAACAAATATGTTAACTTAGGGTAATCAAAGTATTGGATTCTGTCTAAAGAAAAATCGTTTTTTTTTTAATTTTTTTTTTTTGCATTTCTTCACGTTTTAGAACATTCGGAATTCAAAAAAGTGCTCTGGAAAAATGTGTGTCTCTGGTCAGCCATAACTCCCGAATTATTTGACCTACGATGTTCAAATTTTATTTACAGGTTAGTAGTGGCCATGGGATCTCTCATTAAGGTTTTGGTCAAAATAGCGCATTCGCATTGAGGCAGCTGCCATTGAAAAAATTATGTTTTTCAGCAATTGTCAAGAAACGACTCTAACGATTTTGATCAAAATCGCTAGATTAAAGCTTTTTAAGGTGTTATAAGCAAATGCGCTTTTATTTTGAAAATATAATAATTATCGCCAACCTAGCCATTTTTTAAAAAATTTATGACAATATAAAAACGAAAACTAAATTATACTAAATTCATTGCAAATTTAAAATGTAGTGACCAGTATTAAATGTGATTGAAAGTTATGGAATGTTCCATACTTCTATTTTTTTTAATTATAAACATTTTATCGCATACACAAGGATTTCTAACCTTTTGGATATTTTGAATTGTGGGTAATTTTTTCTTCTTAAAACTGAACGTTTCATTTAATGTACTTACAAGATGGTATAATAAAAGCCCATCCAACATTAAAAATTTTAATAAAAAAAGTCAATTTAAAAAAATAAGGCAAAACATTTCTGCATATAATGGACAATTCCCGCACTTTTTAAAACGAGTGAAATTAGTTTATATTCATAAAGAATTTCTTTCTGATTCCAATTATTGAAACAAAAGTTCTTTAAAAAATTAATTATTTAAATATTAAGAAAAGAAAATGTCCTAAAACCCCTTCCTATCGCAGTCCGATCAAAACGCTCCGCTTTTCTGTGATGTCACGACATGCTTTCGGTGACGCGATCATTCGCTCCGTACCGGTACCCATACCGGTTGACGCAATTTGCGAGAAACTTGTAAAACTAGTTTCCGCTGCAGTGTTTCAAGCCAAGTTGGTTCAGATGAAGTGACGTCACATTTGATTCGAGCCGAATGCATCATTTTCCCGCCAAAATCTAACAGGCGAACTTAGAAATTGGAAATTTAAAAAAAAAAAAAAAAAAAAAAAAAAAAAAAAGCGCAGAGAGCATACATTTTTGTATTTATGGCCTTTTTGAAACATTTAGAATTTAATAAAAAAAAATAAATAAAAAAAAATACATGCTGGAATTCTCCATTCCTGCATTTAAAAATATTTATTTAAGACATAAAGCAGTCCAAATCAATGTTTTCCTCACCATCCGCTTAAACTATAGCTAAAAGTCATCCATTTATATTCCTTAGCCTCCTTTTATCACCTCCAAAGGAAGTTATCCCATAAAAGTTTTCTTCCTTGAATAAATTCTGATATCAGGACGTAAGGAAACTGCGTCCATCCATCATTTGTACTGGTTACGGGTTGATTTTTCCCCTTCCCTTGGTGGACTTGACGAACATTCGTAGATCAAATATTAAGACGCCAGTAATGAACTTTTACTCAAGCGTTAAATTAGAGGGATTGATTTAACAGTTAGTACATTATTAAAACGGGGAGTTACTTTTCATATGTATGGTGGTATTTTTTTAATGAAAGTAGATGACATCCATACTATTTCATAAGACAATTCTTATGAATATTGAGCATATTTCAATGCAAAATGGATATAAATGATTTCAATCAATAATCGATTTCGCTGCTTAAACTGTATATTGTATCGTATACAAAAGTGTTTTGTTTCCTCAACCTGTGTATTTACTATAATAAAAGTTGAAAATATTCCCATCGATTAAAGAAAATAAGTTTGTGTCGGCAACTGTCATTTAAAGACTGTTTGTACGTACGTTTCTATAGTTTATGTTAGTAGCATACCATATTGTTTTAAATCTACCGCAAGATATGCTTAGGGTATCGCCGATATATCCAAAGTATATCGTCTCGAAATATAAATAACAAAGACTAATAATAAACCTCAACTGAAATATAAATAAAGTAAAAAATTTCTATGCTTTTAGATATTTGTTTCCTCAAATGGCTGGAAAACCTATTCTTTTCTTTGTAGAGTAAGCTGCAGGTGCTAGGTTTTTATAGTTACGCGATTTTCCTGCATATAATTGTAAGTAATGTGTATATTTCTTTTTAAAGTTTATTTTATTAAATTGATTTATTAACGGCTTAAAAAAAGTTGGCTATATGCAAGCATAGGCGCCGTCAGGATAACTTGCTGGGGGTTTCAAAACTTAGACTTTAGTTCAAATCGTTAATTTTTCAGCAATGTTCATTACACTTTTTAATGAAGTTTCAATTACTAATTATGAATTACATTTATAATTGAGAACAATTTTTAAATTCACGCCATATATTTTTAAAATCATCTCCTTTTACTTGGATGTGGGAAAAAAAAAAAAAAAAAAAGGGGAAAGAAAAAAAAAAATAGTAGAAATACAAAAAACTATATTTTTAATGATTTTCTCACCTTCTTGTGTTTTTTATAATTCGACTAGTTATCGAGGTATTCAAGAGACAGTGTTTCAAACAGAGGAACCACAAGATACAGTAATGCAGCAAAGCGACGTTTTATTTCTTCCAAGTTCCAGAAATAATAATAAAAAAAAAAAAAAAAAAAAGTGAAACACAAAAGCAGTATTAAAAATGCTAAATCGCATTCTAAAAACAATTTTTTAAGGATGTATGACTAGGGAGCTCAGCCCCCTGCTCGCTGACGCTCGCCAACTCCCTAGATTGCTATGCAATCCCCTTGGCTCGCTTTGCTCGCCTCAAAGTGAAGCATTTAAAATATGCCCTAGCAAAAAGCTCATAATGCCATCAAACCGAAAAGTTTTTTTATTTTTGAAGAGAAAGAATACGTGCCACATCATTATCCTACTGCTGTCGAGACGCGTTAAGCAGGGACAGTAGTGTGGCAACGTAGTAGAAAGTTCTTGGAAAACAACAAAAATGAACAGTATCGTACATATATTTAAAAAAGATCAGTTATTTCATTGAACAATTAAAATTTACGGGCTGATTTCGTATGAAGAACCAAAATAATTAAAGTTGCTTATCGAAATTTCTTAACGAAGCAATTATATGTTCGGATAATCTTTTTTGTGATACTTAGAAAATAAAATAAAATAGTGAAAGGCCAATTATCCGGCATTCAATCAATAGGAATTTTTTGAAAATCAAATTTGGCGAGAAAATTAGCCCTATTTCGCCAAAGGTTTTTATTATTATTATTTTTTTAATTTTTTTATTTCAAATCAGATTCTGAAGTTGAGTGGGTGGTTTTATTCGTTATTTTGATAGTTTTCAATTCTTAATAGCTGAATTTCCACTGATTAGAAATGAATATAGGTTCAGATTTACAGCACAATGCCTCTTAGCGACTTTTTGAAAGTTGGCGAGTTAGTGCTGAATGCAACCCGGCGACCTCCGGAACATGTTCCAGCAGATAACTTTTCCGAAAAGTCTGGTTTATCCGGAATTCTAATCCAAAAGAAGTGTACACATTTTAGATCTATTTATTCTTGCATCATCGTAACTATTAAATCAATAAGTTTTAAATAGGTAATAATTTCTATCTGTAGACTGTAATCTAACTGAAAAACAAAATAAAGCGAATCCAAGTTGTTGCCAGATGTATCAGTCAAATTTCAAAAGATATATTGTGATCGGTTGGATTACTGAATTTGGAAATTCGTACATAAAGTACATTTAGAAGAAGTCGTCACAGAAATACAGCCGAATTTGGACGTTACGCAAGATAATTATATATATAGATGCCTTAATAATTAAAAAGTAAAGCATTTTTTCCCCAGAAATTGAGTGAATAATACAAGAAATGGTTGCTCCATAAAAGAAATAAATATTAATTCTTTATGTATTCCGTCCTCAATATTTCTAGACACCATGCAGGTGCAAGAATCAGTTTTAAAAACAAACACCAGACTTAAAAACAAATGAATATTTCAGCTATAAATAAAGTTTCCAAACAGCATATTTACTTTCAATTACCCATATTGTTACGAATTTCTATATTTTTGTAAATATTTCGTAATATTATTTATGTAAAAAGATAAATTTATGTACATTTCGCATAAGGCAGAGCAAGAGTTTACTTTGTTTTCCTGCAATGTGTCTCTTAATGCTTAAAAACGAGTTTTACAAGGGGAAGGCTATTTAACATTATGGGTAATGGCAATCTCAACAAGTTGGCGACTATTTGGCGACATTTTCAGTTCCCATGTACATGTATATGGCTTTTCGAATCTGGAAAATCTTCCAAATTTCTATCTCTAGAAGATTCGCGAAGGATTGACTTTCCTATATAAGGCCGGCCGTGAGTTAATTGAGTGGAGTTACTGAGTTAGTTGTCTCTCAGTAAGCATTCAGAGAGCTGTATTGCGAAAGTGAACTGTATTGCATTGTTTTTTGCATCGATCTTAGCAGTTGTGTATTTAGTTTTTTACTGCTGTTTGAGATCCATTGTTGTGTAAAGAGCTGTATTAAATCTATTAGAACGAGAAGTTCTGGAGTTGTAAAAGAATCTGCGAAGAATTATACCGGAATAAATTTCTGAAAGTTTTGATCTGCTTTGGCTTCAAGTCTTTCGAACTCATCCACGCAACAATATGTGATATATACATAGGGTAATGAAAGTATAGCATTTGGTCGAAAAAAATTTCGATTTTTTTTTTTTTTTTTGCAATTCTCCACGTTTTGGAATATCCTGATTTCAAAAAAATGTCTGTGTGTGTTGTGGTATCGTGGTCGAGTAAAAATTTCATTTTGAACGAAAACAAAACACATTTATTTTAAGAACTTCACAAGGAGCAGGTGTTAGTGTTTCATTTCTGAATCGTCTGTCCTCTCTCGTCTCTCATAGGAGACTAATCAAAAAACAACATAAAATATACAATCTTCAAATAACTGTTTTGTGGCGCCCTCTATATTTTACAACAGCAATTAACAGTTACAATACGTTACAGCTATTAATTCCTCCCCTCACAGAAAACTTTTCTCTAAGAGAAAAAGGAGAAAAGTTTGTAAAATATTTATAACAAAAAACATAAACATAATAGCATAAAGAATATGTAAAAATATAAACATGATCAATAAACCAAATGTACAAAAAAATACTAATAAAAGGAATACGTTTAATTTAAAACTACTCGGATTAGCATTTTTGTTTAGTTTGCCTGCTCGGTGAAAGACATTAAAATTAAATGGTTGAAGTGCTAAGGCCCAACGCATTAAACGTGAATTTGAACTAGCATTTGTTCGTAACCATGTTAATGGGTTATGATCAGTTTGCACCACAAATTTCTGTCCATCCAAATAATAATAATTCAATTTTTTTAGCGCTTTGTAACATTCAGGAGTCCAGATGATCTCCCGTTTTCTTACTTTTCCCTTAAGTGCATCAGTCAAAGGTGCAGCTATAACTGAAAACATAGGAATATAGCGGCTATAGTAACCAACAACTCCCAGGAAGGCTCTGACGGCTGTTTTCATTTTAGGCACAGGGAAATTTGTAAAGGCTTCGATTTTAATCTCCGAGGGGTTTACTTGATGAATTTGAGTTTCATCTTTCTTTCCATGTAATTCTACAAGGTAGTTTGTTTCAAAATTTTTTCCTGAAATAGTTCCTGGACCAGACCAATGAGGAGCGATCTTGTTTGCCTTGGAAGTGGCCACTACGAGAACCAAATCTCCTTCTTGAAATTCCCTCTTGATTGCTCTTTCATCATACCATGTCTTGTTCTTGAGCTGTGCAGCTTCCATGTTTTCTACTGCTACTTCTTGACATTGCTTCAATCTGTTGATTAAAGAAAATACATATTCAGTCACAGGGCTCTCTTCCTCTTCAGGATCCATCCAGTGTTCGAACAGTAAGGTTAACAGTGTTCGTAAGTTTTTCCCATGAACGAGTTCAGCAGGAGTAAATCCTGTAGCTGCATGTGTTACAGTTCGAAGAGCAAAGAGTGCAGGACAGATCACCTGTTCCCAATCTGCTTCGGCTTCAAGGCACAAAACTCTTAGAATTCGTTTGATTGTTCTATGGAATCTTTCGACATGATTGCTCTGTGGGTGATACACTGAACTGTGTACTACTTTAATCCCAGTGTTTTCTAGAAAGGTTGTGGTAAGTTCACTCATAAATGAAGTCCCTTGATCACATTGAAGTTGTTTAGGAAACCCCATTCTACTGAAAATTTGCATCAAAGCATCAATTACTGATGTAGAAGTGATATCGGCCGCAGGAATGGCATCAGGGTACTTTGATGATAGGCACATCCCTAGTAGCAATCACTGCATGGCGTTTCGTCGGCCAATGATCGGAATTCATCAAAGTCATCGGCGATTCCCCAGACTGATATATAAACACACCCTTATTTCCTCGTCTGCCGATGACCCTAAACTCATCGGGATAAGATATCTTCCCAACATCGGGGGCCGATTAGAATTTCTGATCATCGTTTTTTTGATCGGCAAGATATCGGAACCACATCGACAGGCGATAAAAAACTTATGTTTCTTTTTCTTGCAATTCCACTGAATTAGAGGCGATCCTTGAATGTATTTCAAATTTAAATCAAGTATACAATTTGCTAAACATTTCGCTTTGGCAATAAGTGAAAAATATTTTAAAACTAAGTGTACGAAAAATTTTAAATGTAAATATATATTTTGAAAAAATACAAACCACATAATTATATATTGCTTACCTAATACGTCAATAAAATCCATAAATAAAAGTTTTTATATAGTAAAACAATATAGGAACAATTTTCTAAAATTAAATATAAATTCTCATTTTAATTTAATATAAAATAAAAATATAGTCCTTGTTTTTAAATAGTTTTCATTATAATTTGCTGAACATATTTTGGTCCGTTTTTTAAACATCTTTTAAGTAAAATAAAAATATGTTTATATGTTTCAAAAAGTTAATCAAATTGGATATAGTTTTTTTAAAAATTTAAAAATTAAATATATTTTTTTAAATGTCAAAATTATTAAATAAACTCTTAAATTGCAATTCAAAAAATATCATAAAATCAGTTAGTTAAAATTTTACAAAATAGATGGCGACACTATTTATTTGACACTATTATTTTTTTGCTATAATGAATAAATTAATATCATTTTCCCAAATTTATGGAAGATTTGCTATTTTCCGAAAATACCCCATATATAAAAAAAAAATGTCGGTCAATTTCCTTGCAAAGTCTGTATGATAGTAGAGTTTTGTACTACAATACAATTGTTATACCAAGAATCACAAGTAACTACAGTCCAGTGGCCATGTCAACGCACTCCGGAGATAACCGTCCTCGGTTCTATCCCAGGGTAAGTAATTTAGACAATTCTGAATTTGGTAGTGTTATAATTTCGATTTATTTGTACTCTTAAAATGTCATTGAAAATACTACCATGTAAGAATTACGCGCTCCGGCTTTTAGTTTTGCATTATTTTAACTTGTCGTTTTTAATATTCAATACTTACATCTTTATAATTATTTAATGTTTATTAATTGATATTTTCGACAAAATAACGACCATTGTTTCGATATTTCTTGAGAGCAAAATTTTCCTCGGCCTTCGAACTAATTCTTGTCGGCTTCTGCTCGAATTCGATCAGTTTCCGGACATCGGCCAATGGCCGGCCACGGGGACAAAATGGATTAGTTGCCAAGGGAAAGATAAGTTTAGGGTGAGTTCCCGGTGAATCGCCAATCATCGGCGATTCACCTGGGGATGGAATTCCGATCACCGGCCGAGGTAAAATTGCTACTAGGGATAGCAGTGATTAGGTAACGTTTTCCACCTGTGGATACTGGAAGGGGTCCAACCGCATCAACATTAATTTTGGAGAAAACTTCTTGTATAACTGGAACTAATTTCATAGGAGCCCTCTTTCTGTCATTTGGCTTCCCCACACGCTGGTACTTATCACAGCTGCGAACGTAGTCTTCAATTTCTTTATAACAGTTAGGCAAAAAAAAATATCTGGAAAGAATATCTTTGGTCTTTGTAACTCCTAAATGACCTGATGTACCCTCATGGCATAGAGCCTTTAAACGTTCTTTAAATTTTTCTGGAACAAGCAGCAAAAACCTCTCATTTCCTGTTTTATCAATCCTCCTTTTTATCAAAAGATTATTCTTACTGATGAGTATATCACTTGACGATCCTTCTTTATTGGTTTTAGAAGCTTCTTCCCAAAACGGCTGTAACTCTGGGCTTTCTCTTTGAGCCATAGCAAAATCAGAAGGTTTCACTTCCAGGAGTGAAAGTGCAGGTTCCTGTTGAACTTGAACTGGGGGTAACATGATCTCGTTATCCTTACTAAGATTTAGCACTGAACTTTCCGGTGTAGAAACTTCATCTGCTTCGGCGTCTTCTCCTTTTCCTAGATCAGCTTCAGCTTCTTTCTCTCGGTTGGCGATTTCCTTCAACCTTCGCTGAGCTCTGGTTTGGATGGCGTTAACTTCTTCAGGATTAATTCCAATTTCTTTCCTTCTACCTTCAAGCAATGCAGCAGTTCGATTTCCTAACAGATATCTGCCTTGATCCAATGGGTTCTGAATCACAGCTGCTTTTGTGAGAATATTCCCCAACTCACATTCTATCTCTACTTCAGCAATCGGTAGGCAGGACATACTTTCATCCAGAAGATGCCGCACCCAAACTTGTTCTCCAGTCATCATATCTGAAGTAACATACTTCTGGCAGATCACATCAATAGTTGAACCAGTGTCTCTGAGAATAGACATGTCTGTCCCATTCACTTTTCCAGACAGGATAAAAGGATTCAATAACTTGTCCTCTGAACTGAAAGTTATTCTATTTATAGAAGCAGTTGTGGTTGATTTCTTCTTTAATTCAGGACAATTTGGTCTCAAATGCTGAGTTGAGTCGCATTCATAACAACGTAATTGCCTTTGTGTTTCCATATTTTGTTCATTCCTGGAATTTCTTTTAATCTCTGGACTACCTTGAACTTGATTTCTGAAGGGAGTAGAGTTTTCTATTCTGGCTTTGGAATCAACTGGAAGTTTTGTTCGCCACTTAGGAATATTCTTTCCCCCATTTCTCTCGGGAATTTTTCTCTTAAAGTTCCCATGAACGTTGTCATAAGCATCAAGTTTTGAAGCTAATTCTATAGGAGAAGTTATGTTTCCCCATTCTTCCACGAAATGATCTTTCACTTCGTTAGGCACACGACGCTTCAACTGGTCCACCACCATAAGACCCAAAAGTTGTTCGTAAGTAGTTATTTCTAAGCCAGTCACCCATTCTTGACAGTAATTGTGGAGTTCATATGCAAAGTCACTCCATGTTGATTCTGCATTTTTTTGGTGTCGAACAAACATCTGCCTAAATCTCTCTGGACTTAACTTAAAACTCTTAAGAAGCAGCTTTTTAACATGGTCATATTCTTTTGCCAATTCAGATGGCTCACGGGCAATCAATTGGGTTATGTCAGATGGTAACAGTCCTATCAGATGAGATACCCAATCCGTCGATGGGATCCCAGCCCATTCTGCTTGCCTTTCGAAGAGTAACAAATACAGACTGATGTCGGTTTGTTTATCATCAAACTTTTGCATAATGTGTCGAAGCTCAACTCTTGATCTTTGTGGATCATTTTGCATAACTATAGGTCCTCTTTCCGATTCCAACTGGAGTTTTTGCAGCTCGTATTCTTGTTGTAGTTTTAATCTTTCTTGTTCTTGTTCAAACTTTTCTTTTTCAAGTTCACGTTGCAATTTCAGTCTCTCTTGTTCTTGTTCGAATCTTTCTTTTTGTAGTTTAGCATTTTCTTCCGCTTGTTTGTTCGCATGTTCTGCTTCCTCACGTTCCTTCCTACTCTCCATTATTACAATTATCTGTTCCTTAACGTAATCTTCGTCATAATTAACACTTGTAGTGATTAATTTCTTAAGATCTACCAGTTTAAGACCAGGTGTTACTCTTTCACCTAACTCTTCTGCTAACACCCTCAAATCTTCTTTCTTAGCATGACCCAAAAAAGACATTTTTAAATGTAATAATTTACTAGAGAATTTATATTCTTCACCCAACACAGAACACCCTCAAATTTATAATTATTCTTGTAAATATAATATAAATTTTATACCACTTAACCACTACAAAATATTCAAGTATGAAAATTTATCATAGAACAGGAACATAAATGTTTTAAAAAGAATTCAACATTTTCATCACTTAATTTCAGCAATTGCAATTTTTTAAAACTCAAATCAAATTAATTGCATCTAATTTAAGTATATAGCAATCACATTTTTAAAAGAGAACATGAAATAAAATATTCAGAAATAAACTTCAGATCAAGAACAAAAAATATCTAGAACTAGACTTCACTTAAAACCAACTCTTTTACAACTTGTAACTAAAATTAGATTCAAATTACTTTTGTTTTAGTAATTTCCAATTCTTTGAAACGTTAGCACAAACCCAAAGCATTGGTTATAACTGGTACCTAAATAAGTGTTCTTGTTACAAGAATCTTACCAGATATTATATTATGGTATATATATAATTATAGTAGCACAAATAATTAAATATAGCATTAAATTCATACCATGTTAAAAGAAGACCTTCAAAAGATATAAATTCAAATACTATCATTATTTAAACGCATGTACCAGATACTAAACAAAACTAGTTTTAAATAAATTTCAAAGAACTTAAAATCAACTATGAAGCTGAAAATCACAAAATACAATTATTTTCACTTTAATTGTAATTATATCCGAGGGCCGGATAATTCCTTTAATTTTCTTCACCAGAAAATGGACTTGCTCCACCACCAGTTTTAAAATCACTCTTGATCTACGATGAGTAAATAATTATAACTCACGTCAGATGAGGCAAATTAATCACTTGAATACTGCACACAAATGATATATGTACACACTCCACAAGTAATCATTACATTATTTTCATTTGAAATATTGCACACAAATGAAACTAGAACCTTTCTCGGAATCGAAACTAAACACCTCTTGAATAACTCAAGCACTAAATACCAACCACAAATTAGCACTTCCGATAAATTACACTTGAATTACAAACATTGAAACTCGCAACGTATCACCAATCTTGAAGTATTGCACTCCATTTAACCACTTTGAAAACAGAACTTATGATTCACGAAGCACTAAACACGAACACTACTCTTGAATCAAAACACAACAAAATCTTCAGGATGAAGTATCCTTTTCTCTTCTCAGGACAGGATGTCACTGGCGATCTTCAGGACGAAGAAAAATTATCAATCTGGACGGATGTCCATCAAAATCTGTAGAAACAGAACTTGTCATTCACTAATGCTGACAACGAAACACAAACACCACTCTTAAAAGAAAAAACACAATATCTTCAGGATGAAGGGGTTATTCTTTTCTCAGGACAGGATGTCACTGGTGATCTTCAGGACGAAGAAAAATTATCAATCTGGACGGATGTCCATCAAAATCTGTAGGCCGGATGTCCACACTGAATCGAGGCTTTTCAGTTAATTTAATAAGCAAATTGCAATGCTTACCATTCTACACGACGAGTGTCCATACTCGGACATTTATAGGTTTCAGCAAACACAAGAAATATATAAGCAAGGCTTGCTTAATATTCCACACGATGGATGTCCATCAGGTACTCTTCGAGCCAAAATAACGGTCGTTATTCATTTCGTCGTTAAAATAAAACTTACAGTTCTTTTTCAAAACAACGGTTGTTTCAGGTTCAAAAATCCCACCGCTGCCACCAATCTATGCTGTGGTATCGTGGTCGAGTAAAAATTTCATTTTGAACGAAAACAAAACACATTTATTTTAAGAACTTCACAAGGAGCAGGTGTTAGTGTTCCATTTCTGAATCGTCTGTCCTCTCTCGTCTCTCATAGGAGACTAATAAAAAAACAACATAAAAAATACAATCTTCAAATAACTGTTTTGTGGCGCCCTCTATATTTTACAACAGCAATTAACAGTTACAATACGTTACAGTGTATGTGTGTCTGTGGTCAGCATAACTCCCGAGCATATTGACCTACGATGTTCAAATTTGGTATGAGGGTTAGTGGCGGCCATGGGACCTACCATTAAGGATTTCGTTAAAATCGCGCATGCGGTGCATAAAGAAACTGCCATTGAAAAAATCATGTTTTTCAATGATTGCTAAAAAACGGCTTCAACGATTTTGATAAAAATTGCTGTGGTAATGCCTGTTAAGGTGTTCTAAACATCCCCAGTTCCGAAATTCCCGTAAAAATGTTTGAATGGCGTTAAAAGTTGAAAAATGAATGTCTTCAACACATAGTTCTCTTTCCTTGAGCATACCTCATCAACGATCGTTTTTTCTTCTACTTTTAGTTTCGCTCATAATAAAGGATAATATAAGGATTATCGAAAAGTATATCATCACCAAAATCACCATTTAAGCGGAGTTTTTTTTTTTACCCATACAAGAAATATCGCCAAACTGGCCATTTTTTCTAAATGAAGGATGAAAATATACAAACGTCACAAATCCACGTCAGTTTTAAAATGTAATTGAAAGTTAGTTACAATACCTAGTTTCTTTGCAAATTGTACACCTTTTTTTTTATTATTGAATCCTTTGCATTAAATTCGATTTTTTTTTTGTTTGAGTGGCTACCGGGCAAATCTGCGGAAAGCCAGCGTTAGACATCAGTGGCGTAGTCAGGATTTTTTTTCGGGGGGGGGGGGGGGGCGAAACAAAAATTGTAAATCATGATAAATGAGTAATTTGGGTTTGTATACTTAGTAATTTCTGAGGTGCCAACTTCAGTTTGTAGACATGTGATCTCCTTAATAATCACAAGTATCACTCTTCCACTTTTAGTAATATTCAGAAATGGTTATTTTTCTTTACACATTAAATTAAAATGTTAATAAATAGAATACCAAATGACACTATAACGATTCAACCTGCTAATAACACAAAATATTTCTAAAATTCAGAAACAAATCCCTAAAAATTCAGGACAATCTATAAGAATTTGCATATCTCTGTATTTTCTCCCTAGCCAATTTAACATCATGGCTTTTTTAACCTAAAAATTTTTTTTTAAAGAATTCTTGTATAAGTCCACTTTAGCTTAGAGAAGGGCAAAAAAAAGAAGGGGGGGGGGGGGACAGAAAAAAAGGGGGGAAAAACAGTTAGTGTCTAATTAAATATAAAAATCGGGGCTTCAAATCAGACACTATAATTAACACACATGTAAGCAAATTGGTTTGTACTCTTAGTGTTAATAAAATTCAGTTGTTTCGTGGGTTAGACACAGCTGAATTACACCAAATAATATTTTATTTTAATCCTTTCTTTAAAAGTTATAGGACACAATAGTTTCATTTATAAAAATCTTGTTTTATTCATAAAGTTCTTGTTTTATGGAAATAATGATGATAAAGAGTTGAAAACAACAGGATAATGACTGATTTTTTTAAAAACTTATTCTGTAATTACTATATGTAAAACTATAATTTAAAAATTACCATTTCAAAATATCAATTCGACATACAAACTCATTTTACACATTGGTTTGTTGGCAGTAAGTTAACTCGTGCAAATGCTTGTCTAAACGGTATTTCTTTGCGCACTTTTCTATCAGGTAGATTATCAAAGTATTAAAATATTATTGCAATAAAAATTTCGAATATATTTTTTCAATATTTTAAAATTACTTATTAATTACTTACCATGTTTTTATACAAGTGAGTAGCAACGATTACGAATTGTAATGCGAGAGTTGCCATGGAGACTCTGGTGTAGTTTTAAAAAGAATATCTATAATTCTAAAAATAATAATATCTGTTCGTATTCGAAAGATTGATGTTTGTCAAAATTAATGTGTTCGTCGTAATACTGTGGAATTCTTTATTAATAGTTATCCATAACTACGAAACTTCGAACCTGATCTGCTTGATGGTTTTAATTCAACAAGGTCAAGGAGGGAGAGAGTTAGGCCGCCATTGAGAACGGTCGGAAAAGAACAGCTCCCCCATTAGAAGTTCTTCATAAGTTTGAAATAAATATCGTTAAGTTTTTAAAAGACGGCATATAGAGTTACAGGAAGAACGAATAAAACTTGATAAATAAAAATAATATACAATCATGATACTTACAGAAATCGAATAATTTTTTTTCACTTTTAATCATTTCGGGGGGGGGGGGGGCCCTCCCTGTCTACGCCGCTGTTAGACATAATTGCCTATTGAAATTCAGGCACTGCCGATGTAAAAGTAGAAAACATCAATAAAAGTGTTCATAAATTGTTAATTAACATATAAATAATTTTAATCAATGTATAATTAATTTTAATTAATGCATAATACTGCATTTTTAATTTAAATATTAATTACATTATTCATATTTACATATCCCTCCAAGGTCCATGACGTATCCCCCAATTTTGAATTTGCCGGATTTTAATATTTCTAAATTTTTGGTACTAAAAGGTGTAATCATTATATTATGTTGGTTATTAAATGAAAAGCAACGATGAGCTGAGGACTTTATTATATACGTTGTTAATTTGGAATTCTTTGTAAAAAAATTTGAATGTCGAAAAAGTTACTATCCTAATTTCTGAAACAAAGGCTTGAAAATTAAAACAACATCTGGCCTGTATTGAAATGTCTTGCTTGTCCCCAAAATTTCAATAAACGTAGAAAATATAAAGTGTAACATATATTTGTCAGAAAAAGATTTAAAACAATTTGTTGTATTAAAATTTATAACAAAAAGAAATAAAAATGTGGATTGGTGCTTTTTCGTTCTTTTTATACCCCCTTTTTATTTTCTATCAAATCTATTTTAAAGTAATGTTCATTACTTATATACATGTATGATAATGAATTTTCGCTTTTGATATGATAATGACAGTTAACTCACTCTACGTTTGGTAAAAAATATAATTTTATAAAGTTTGTAGGGACCATTTATGCATATGAAATAGATAAAATATACATATTTATCTGAGCATAGAACCATGAAATTCTACAACTGTGTGTAAATCTTATACGATTTTAACATATAATACAGACATTATATATTTTCTTAATAAAATGTATTTAACTTACACGACCTTGGGTAACATTCTCTACAAAAAGAGGGTCCACGTGCCTCTTTATATGGATTTTAAACTATATATATATTATAAGGATATAGAATTAATAAGTATAACTGCTGATTAGATTTCCACACGAAATATTAACTAACATTAAAAAAAAACAACCTAATCTTATACCCTACTGAAAATAATCCAAAGGGGGGTTCATACTCTAAACGACTTTCTGAAAAGAGAAAGTATTATATACCAGTGGGGTAGCATGCACATACCAGGCAGTAAGAGTTTTTGTTGAAACCTTTAATCTTCCGAAATATTTTTTTGTTCACAAAATGATCAATTTTAAAATCTATTATACATATTAAGCATAAAGTTTCTTATATCCAGTGAATTTCGTCGCTTTTCTCCAGTTTTTAAATTGTTGTAATAGATGAGGAGCGAGAGGAGAGGGGTGGGGAGGTGGGATGCATGCGGAACGTCCTTTATACGTTTTCGACGGGCACCCGTGCTTTTACTGATTGAGTAAGCAATGCTGCTTTGAATATATTTTGTCAGGTTCAAATAAGTCATGTTTTAGTTTGCCTTTTCAATATCTGGCAACTCGCAAGCCTAATATAAATGTAAAATTTGGTGATCTTCAAACAACTTAAAAGAGCCATTATAAAAATCTACGTTCTTATCTTGATAATCCCAGCACCAGCCAATTTTTTTTTTTATCAGAATTGATTGCTTGTTTGCCTTTTCTAGATTATTCAAAAAACGAAAATTCTATATACTCATTCGTTTTTAATAAGGCGAGATGTTCACACTCAGATCCTTTTAATTGGTGTTACAAAAATTACAAACAAAAGAGAAAGAATTGAAATAGCCAGTATACAATTTTTGTTTTTCAAAAATGTTATTTACGAGTGTTTCGGTTCGCGTTTATATTGTTACGAATTTATTAATATTTGTAAATATTTCGTAGTATTGATTAGGAAATAGGAAAATTTATGTACATTTCGCATAAGGCAGTGCATGAGTTCGTCTTTACTTCGCTTTCCTGTAATGCGTCTCTTAATGCTTGAAAACGAGTTCTACAGGGATCATGCTGGAAAACGAGTTTTACACGGAGCAGGCCATTATGGTTAATGGCAATCTCGCCAAGTTGGAGACGGTTTTGGAGACTAATTTTGGTCGCCAAACTTGGCGACCATATTGCGACATTTTCGGTCTCCATGTGCCTGTATATGGCTTTTCGACTACGATCTGGAAAATTCTCCAAATTTCTACCTCTGGAAGATTCGCGAAAGAAACTTTCCTATATAAGGCCGGCCAAGAGTGAGTTAAGTTGTCTCTCAGTGAGCATTCAGAGTAGTTCCAAGAGCGAACTGTATTGCATTGTCTTTTGCGGCGATTTTAGCAGTTGTGTATCAAGTTTTTAACTGCTGTTATGCTCTATTGTTGTGTAAAGAGCTGTATTGAGTCTATTAGAACGAGAAGTTCTGGAGTTGTAAAAGAATCTGCGAAGAGTTATATCGGAATAAATTCCTTCAAGTTTTGATCTGCTTTGGCTTCAAGTCTTTAAAACCCATCCACGCAACAATATGTTAAAGAGGAAGAGGGATAGATTCTGATTTATGTGTTATATATATTGGGACGTTGATATAGATACGGCCAAGTGAAGTTTCCTGTAAAGAGGGTGAACGCCGATCCTCTGCTGCTACACCCCTGGTTACGGCTAGAATTTTAATTGCGTCAAGATTTCAAAGTTGTTGGCAGCGATTTAAAATTTCATATTCACCCCCCCCCCCCCCTTTCGACATGCAGGGAATCATATAATTAGGAGGACCTACTAGACAAAAAAAATATTATTATCGGATTCTTCTCCCCTTCCAAGGATTTACAGCCTCAATTTTATGCTTTTCTAATTCTTTAACTTTTATGTCTGTTTACTTTAGAAGTGGGAAGGAGTAGAGTTTGAGAGAAGAAAGCAAAGAACCAAGAAGGCTGATGTCCCTCTTACTAAATTGAGATATTTAGAGAAGTATCAACTAACTATACATTTACCCCCCCCCCCCATCCTTTTGAGTGCGATAATCGACTCTAAAAGTGAAAAGGCTACCATGATTTAAAGATCAGTCCTTAAATATATTGCTACATGATAAAATGTAGGACTCCACCCTTACTGACCACTCTGATACTGTTATATATTAATTGCTAGACCCCCCTCCCCCTCTAGTTTTTAAAAACACTGTTATAGTTAAAGTACTCCCATCCCAGACCTTAATGATGTTATTGCACAATAAACGGAAGAACCTCCCCCCCCCCCCAAAAAAAAACTTTAAAGAAACTGTTAGATACTAAATTGTCCCCTCTTCCCTGATTTATAAAGATAGTATTACATAATAATGGTAGGATCCCCTATTCCCCCCCACCAGGTTTTAAAAAAAGTGTTGTATACTAAATGGTAATAAATATGTGATTATGACCCCTCATTTACAAAATATTATTGTTTTGATTCATTTATCTTATTTTTTTGCAATAAATCCTAAAATTTTCCATTTTCTTATACCCCCCCCCCTAAAATTTTAATGACGCAGTTTGCTTCACAAAACCCCCCTGCATTATTCAATGTGAGACTAATTTTAATTAATGTTTGATTACTTTTAATTAAATAGTCCAAACAATTTTTAATTCATGTTTTATTGCATTTTATTAATATGTAACTAATGTCATATTTTAATTAAATTATCATCACATTTTAGTCTAAGTTCCATGCAAATTTAATTAAAAATCTATTAAATTTTAACTAATTTTCATTTCTATTTAATAAATTTGTCACTTTCCCCGAAAAAATGCGATAATTTCTGGAAGATGTGTTTTGGGGGGGACATTTATCACTTGCAGATAGAATGCTTTCCCACAATTTTAAGCCAATTCATTGAACTGAATAGTACAAAGGCTTCATTTCACTATAATTTTTTTACATTTAAAATTCACAATACAGAAAATGGTGCCAGTTCAGAATAATTATTCATACAGCACAATTAAGAAATAAAAGTTCTTGGAATTGGCACAAAAAATAGTTAACTGCTAGCATCTGTAGTTAAAATATTGAGTGTAATGAAATATGGCAAGACTTATTATAAATGCATTAAATTAATTGTTGCCGAAAAATTAGCTTTATTAATTTATTTACTATTTATAACATCATAGATGACTCTAGTGACAAGCCAGGATAATGACTTTTGGATATTTGATATATTTTTAAATACATTTATACAAGAAAAATTCAATGTTATTGATAAGAACAGGGTTCCCACTCAAATCGCTAGATTCTAGACCGCAAGGTTTCAGGTTCGAGTCCCGTGTTAGGCATGGGTGTTTGTAAATGTATGTTGGTTTGTCTAATGACGAATGTTTCGGCGCATTATAGCCCTCGTGTTGCTGACAGCGCCAGATAATCTGAAAACAACCAACCCACTCAAATCATAGATTGAAAATCAATGATTTTTATGGACCTAAATAATATTTGTTAATAAATGAAAAATTTGAGAAATTTGAAAAATTTGTTTTCATGCATTAGGTCTTTAATGTGTGACTTTACTGCTGCTTTTCTCAGAGCATCAACAGAGTTCCCACTCAAATCTCAGAATGAAAATCAATGACTTTTAAGGACCTAATTAATGTTTTCAAGGACCTTTGAAATTTTGTTTCCAGGCATCATGTCTAGATGTAAACTTTTAATTAAGTACATTCTACCAAAAACCTACAAGTTGGTGCATGAGTAATACAAATATATCAGAGAATTCTGATACGATGTGGATAAGTAGCGGTCACAAAGGGAGAGCAAGTCTGAGTTGTATTTTTATAAATTTTGCAGTTGGGCACACAACATCCACAAAAATTAAGGACTTTTAAGGACCTCTAAGCATTTTCAATGACTTTTAATCACCTCTAAGCATTTTCAAGGCCTTGAAAACAATTTCAAAAATATTAAGCACTTTTAATGACTTTCAATGATCGTGGGAACCCTGATCAATATCAAAGTTTTTCATGCATTATTTGCATTTTGCACATATAAACAAACTTTGGTGATGGTCTTTGATATTTTGGCTTGCAAAATGTAACATGAATCTCACAGAGTACAATGTGTAACTAAAACCATTCGATTTCTACTCCATCAATCAGCAAATTTGAACCAAATGATGTAGAAGTTGACTTAATACAAATATACCAAATTTTTTTTGTGTGGTGCGGATAAGTGAAACAAATTAAGAACTTTTAAGGATTTATGCAACACGTGGGCCGTACAGTTATTTTATTTATGTAACCAGTTGAAAATGTAATACTTTTCAAAAGAGGTGAAATGCTTATTTGATGAGTGTATTAACATGAGTCAAATAATTCACCGAGTTTAAAAAAGTATTTTCCCACGTGTTGCATACAATATTTTTTATAATCATGTGCACAAAATATTTTTATTACATATATAAACTAATATTGGCAACTCCAGTCAATGAGTCTCTTCTTAAAAGAACATTTTTATACCAAAACTACATAAAAATTGAGCACGTCGAGTGTGAGAAAATACTTTTTCACACTAGTGCAGAAAAGTTACTTTTTCACACTCCTTGTGGTAAAGTGCTACTTTCGCCATGATTTCTGATTAAAAATGATCAAATGAAGTTTAATTTTTTGCATATTGTTATAAAAAAGTTATTGAAAGGCTATGTATTAATTATTTTTGTAATTTGTTTTTTAAACGGCATAATGTTGTGTCATGTATTTTTTCTGTGTCAGGAGAATGATCCATAAAAAAGCCTCTTAAGGTATTAATTTTATCACAGCGTGTCAAAATGAAGTAAATTTTCATAAATTTTAAACCTACGGAATTTACAAAAATGATAAAACCATTTGTCTTTCTGCATATAACTCTTTCTTATTTCTAAAGAATTGACTGGACACTTCAAATAAAAATTAAAGCATCTTTTAGAAAACCGTTTCTTAAAACATTTTAATGGACAATATTATGTTTATGTATGTGTGAACTTGCAATGTGTTTTCAATAAATCTATCAATTACCTTATTCCAAATATTCTATTTTTTTTTAAAATTATTGAATATTTGGGGCTTGGCCAAACAAATTTTCTTGAAAGAAAAATTCTAGGAGTGTTGTTGCAAGAGTTTTAGAGAAGACCTTTGAGCAACAAAAATGGAAAATTGGAGCAGTATAAAGCCTTTGTTAAGCAGATAAAAAGCAAATTTGGAGACGTTAAATAATCAAATTCAATCAATGATTAGTATTTTGGAATAAAGTATCCAATTTACAGAATAGTTTATAATTTTTATAGCAGTTTATTATATTATTTGGCAAGTAGTTAAGAAATAAATTAATTGTAAAGACAAATATTAAATACACTAACTGATGCTAAATTCATTTAATTGGCTCAATTATTTTTTTAAATCATTGCTTAGTTAGTGATAGTTCTTTCGATGGAAAAATAGTAAAAAAGAAACCCTTTCGGAGAACATTGGCTAAAAAGAGTTGTTTTGGAGGAGGCGTAATATCCCCGAATTCTTAAAGTAGTCGTTTGAATTTCTGTCCACGAATTAGGTATGGTCGTTTTTTTAAACGATTCCAACCTTTAATAAAAAATAACTTGTGCAAGAAAATTCGGTACTTACGTATTAACGCAACCAGGCCAAAATTCGCATAAATCGCCAAATTTGGCAACCCTACTTATGGCAACCAAAATTCGCAAAAATCGCCAAATTTGGAGACACTACTTACGGCAACCCTACGTGTTATACATGGTTTTCGTAAAGAAATTATTTTGCTTACTGGTTAAATTGAATGCCGTTAAATCGCGCCAACCTGGTTGCGAAATAATACGCAAGTACCGAAAATTCAAACAAATATTCAGTAAACTTAGATTGTGTATTAAGGTGACTTGGTGAATTCTATAAGAAATAATTAATTCAAAGATTTTTTACAACTTTAAACAGTTAAATGTACTGTTTGAAGTTTAAAAAAACTTTAACTAAAGAATATATTCAGTTGTGAAGTTGTTGAAAAGATTTTGTTGCAATTATGGTTATCCTACAAAATGTCTTAAAAAGAACAAACGAGAACTACCTTTTTAGTATTTACTAGTAACATTAACAATACAATGCTCAACGAATTTGGTTCAATTCAGAAGAAAATTATAAACATAAACATTTTGAAATGTGAAGAAATTAAGTAGATCATAATATACTTTTTCAAATTAAACAAAATTTATAACTATCATTATTTTAAAATATAACATGCAAGAGTACCACAAATGATGAAACAAACCAGGACGGATCGGACTGAAACATAACAGTATGCGAGTTTGTAATTTAAATTATTGAGCACCTTTCTGACTAAATGCCTCATAAATATTAGCTGCAAAGTTATTCAAAGGTTCTAGTTGCAGCAATGTATGTACTAGAGCTCCCTGCTCAGTAGGGTTATGCTGACAAAACACATTGTGCATAATAGGGATTAATTTCGCTAAAGGTGTAGCGAAATCGTGTGGATTTACAAACTCTTTTCCGTCACTGAGAATACCATAACATTCCGCCAAGCGATCCATAAGAGATGATATTCCACTCTCAATGCTCAGTTGCAAGACACGATTGAAATCCTCACACTCGATGACATCTTTGGTCTCCATCGAAATGCTTTCTAAAAAGTCATCATTTGCAACACTGCTTGAAGACGCTGGCATCAGATAGCAGGATATATCTTGCATCAAGTTTGAGTCACCTTCGAAGATCGTGTTTTGGATTGAGAGGATTATGTTCTCAACATCTTGAAGTTTAACTGGTTGTTGTAGTCGGACTGACTTGATGTTTTTCTCAACAGCAGATTTGACGCGAGTTAGAAGTCTGTTAATGCCGTTTAGCATAAAGTCCTCAATACGGGACATATACTTTTGCTGTTGCTCAGTAGCAGTAACGTTCGTGCATCGGGTCATGAAAACATAACCACTCAGAATACTCATCTGTACTCGCAGCAAAATACACAACAGGCATTGTGCGTACATCTCGCCGAATGCTTGCGAGAAAACCATTACTTTTAATTCTTCCCACAGCTGGAATTTATTTGGTGGGTTGGTCCCCACCTGTTTAACAATTTGATTGACGTCGACTGTCTTGCAGACCACCTGTCTGATTTTTGGTGCGCAGGACAGGAATACGGAATCGCATGTCATCATTGTCCCCTCGAAATGGTTGGAGCGTTTTAGCTGATCGCATATCTCGGCGGTGCGTTGGGCTTCCCATTCAATAAATTTGCGTTTCAGGTAAGTGTTCATGATGGCGATTCCACCAACAACTCCGCCTAAGAAAAGCAGTTTTTTCTTGTGACGGCGTAAACAAGACGGAATGGATCCCCACATTATTGAACGGAAACAAAGAAGCTACTGTAAACGTTTACAAACTTAACAATTGATTTGCTATTGTGGTATTTCCGCTCATTAATTGCTGTCTTCTTTCGATTCGAATTAATTAGAAAAGATTTTATCGGTAAACAGGTCTGCACTCTACAGGGGGAAAATGAAAATAAAAATATTCCAAGTTCAGTTACGGACATAGCTATGAAACAAAATGAACTAATTAGTGGTTTCTACTGCAAATTTTCTTTTGACATGAAAACATGAGATTTCAGTATAAATATTACATTTGTACATATAAACAAATTTATAATTTTCCTTATAAAAAATTGTCATCACAAATTCAAATCATTTACAAAAAAACTCTGTGACCTGTGACTACGCCACACATTGAAATATGTGAATAGTTATTGAATAAATATGGCAATGCTTTTAATTTCGTGATGTCAGGTGTTTATATGCAAATTTTACAAATCATTTAAGTTTTATTTTTATTTTTTCTCGGATTTTATCTCATATTAGTTCGATGACGTATGCTTATGATAAAATAAACGTTATTAAAGCCATTTCAGTTCATTCGTTTTGTTTTTAAGTGTGTGTTACAGCACCGTTTGTTTACATATAAGAAGTTTGATAATGGAAAACAAAAACTTTTTAGTTTCTAAATGTTCCTATTAAAACAGTAAGTTGAAATCAAAGAATTTACTCCCGTCTTATAAACTGCATTGAAAGAGATGTTTTGAAGCACATGTGTCAACATTTTTGTTGTTTTTGTAACGGATTGACCTTTGAAAATGATTTGTTTTTTTAAATATTCAAGTCATAAAAAAGTTATTTTATCATTTTATTGGTAAAAATGCCCTAAAGTGACCTAGTGATTGTTAGTAGTTTTATTTTTTAGTTAAGTGAAAATTAGCTGAACTTAAAAAAGTGGCTAAAAACATGTTTTTAGAGGTTTGATGGAAACAGTTCGGAAATATTCATCTTTTAAAGCCCAAGAAGTTTGTCGATCACATGGTCGTTATAGTGTATATCCATACTCGTTTGATAAAAATAAGTGATATGTACATTCTGGTGCAATTTTTTACAATTTTAAAGCTCAGATTAGTTCCTGTTTGATGATCACATAGCACAGCATAGGGCTAATCAAAAAACCAAATGGGACAGATTTTGATGGTAAATTACTTTATGTCAAAAAAACTTGAGTAACTTCTATTGAATATAATAGAGTTACCTGAACCATTTTTTAGTTCTTCTAAATAGATGTAAAATTGTATTTGTAAACTAATCTAAACATTTCATTATTTCTTAAACTCTTGTTTGATTGTTCCTGTGTTTTTTTGTAATAACATTTTTCAATGGAAAATAAATTTTCAAAGTGAAGTACCCATTTCCAGTTCTTCAAAAAATGTAAAAATATTTGTAAATATGGCGCAAAGGGGTTATAGGGACTTGATTATTCTTAGGAACTCTTTGCGCAGCTGAAATAACACTGAACTCAACTTATGCTTGCTATAAGACTGCTTAGATTGTGTGAATATAGGTTTTAGAAGATTTGTACCTTCTTTTAAATAAAGCTCAGATATATTACCAAGTGTCATTAGATTCTTATATAATATTTGGTACTCTTCCATTAATCGTGTATCAGATAGAAACTGCCAAATACAGCGATAACTAATTCAAACTACCTTCAAATCATTTATAAGTTCCATAACAAACCGTTATTGAACCGTAAACATTCAGGCTTGGTGGGTACTTGGCTAACGGAAGAGTACCTATTTTTTTATACTGTTAATACTATTTTGATGATGCTGAAATATTAAGAGTTTTAATAGACCTCTGCCAGTTGAATCTAACAATATGCATAGTTCAGTTTTAAAGTGTATCTCAACTCCAATGAACTTCCTTCCAGGTGTGTGTCTTTGTCCTAATGAGATGTTCAATGCTTTGAAGAAGCTAGTCAGCAGCCATGATGCTTCTCCTAAGGGACTACCGCCTCCTGGAGTGCAGGCCATGGGCCTGTCCCTGCAGAGAAAGTTTGCTAAAGGGGTTCAGTATAACAGTGAGTGCTCTTTCTGCCAAATGCTTTGACTTCATATGCATAATCCTTATTAGTATCGAAGTTTTTCATTTACATCAGGAAGGGCTTAGTCCTATTGTAACAATATACATATTTTTATATTGACTCTTGATTAATAGGTAATTAGTTTTAAATATACTAGAGGGCTACTCTCTCAGTAAACTTGTAAATATCAGTATAGTAAACTTATACACGGAATTGTGTGGCGCAACAACGCAAAAATGTGTTACAACGATTTAATTTACAATATGTGTCCTGTATGTACAGTTACATTATTCAATAAAACATTTTTGTACTTGCGTATTATCCCGTCAACCGTTCGAGAGACAGAGTTAGTGAAATTGATTCCTTTCATCTGTCAAAGTGATTGATGACTAACAGAGTCCGAAATTTCCATTCCGATTTCATCCAAAAATTTTACCCCGTACCATCTAGGAAAAACTGCACTTCCCCTGGATGGTGGGGGGGGGGGGGCATATTGTCAATCAGCAGTATGGCTTTCTGGGTTATGTTTTGAGATTTTAGATGCTCTCTATCTTAGGGAATGAACTTCTTTCAAACCATTCAGCCTTTGTTTCTTTAAAATATCTTTTTTTTGTTGTTGATTTTCCAAGCACTACCAGTTTAAGTTTAATATAACCAGTTGCATTACTACACGTCATTATCATTTTGCATTCTTTGCTAGACTTATGTACGGAGCTTGCCTCTTGCTTTCAAATGCCAGTGCTCATGTTGGCAAACATTTTTAATACAGCCCCAACTCATTAGCATTATAAATTTGTTTCTGGGATATATTCTCTAACTGAAGAAACAGTTCGAAATGAATTTTGAAATCTTCCACAACTTGTTTATTGCCACTTAGTTTCTCGCCATAAAGACCAATTTCTCTTATCCTGTGTCATAGTTTAAATCTTGTCAGTCAGCCTAATGATGCATCAAATTCTCCTTCTAATCCAAGCATTTCAAAAAACTGTTTTGCTGTCCCTGCAATAATTGCTCCTGAAATAGGAGTTACCTCGCATCTCACTTGACTCAACCACTTTAAAAGTGCAGCATCTTATTCTTTGTAAGTGCTGGTTTTCAATATCTTTCTTTTTTCATTGATGATGAATTATATGATGCAGATGCAAACTGCATTAATTTATCCTTTTGTTTAAAAATGTCCCTAATAGGGATTTCTTCATTTTTATGCTACTAGCTTATTTGCTTTATTAACGTACCAATTTCAATTTTTTTTAACCAATTCTAGTTTCTCTTGAATTGATAAAGCCACTTTTTTCAGTTTAAACTTACACAAATACACAATTATTGACAAGTACACAGTTTTACAAAAACGTTTGTTGGGAAGTTTAGAGATAAGGGGATGACGGTTGATTGATTCTCACCGTGACCTCCTCTCATGGTTACACTCCCCCACAATCTAAAAATAGATTCTGCACCATAGTTCTCTTTTAAAATGGATGCTTCCATTTTTCTACATTTCATATTAAAAAAAAAAAAAAAAAAAAGACAGCTGACAAGCAGCAAAACATATACTCTGCCCGTGGATAGTTGGGAGTTTATTGTATTTAGTTTTTTTGCATGGTTTGAGAAATTAGTTATAATTATTGCCTGTGTCAAATACTAATGAGATGGCAATTTTCTGTGTGTCTCCTAAAAATTAACCGTCATCCAAATCCCTACTGATTAATTGCTATAGGTATATTTATGCAATTCAATAAAAAAATTATATTGTCTTTTAATTGACGTATTTTAAAACAAAATATTAACTTTAAATGGTGTTCGTAGACAGTATATGATTCCTATTTAGAAGGATCATCGAAAAATTAAAGTTATTGATTTTGTCTTTTATGTTGACTTTTGTATGTTTTATTATTCTAATATTTTATTCCTTTTTAAAGTGAAAATTATTATAAAAGGAGACAGAAATGTTGGAAAATCATGTTTGTTTGCAAGATTACAAGGTAAAAAGTTTATTGAAGAATACTTGCCCACTGAGGAAATAGAGGTAAGTCGATTGCGCCTCCCAGGCTTTTCCTAAGTAACTAAGCCCACCAAACGGTTTAGTGGTTAGCGTGCTAGCTTCTTGACCACGAGGTTGCGGGTACGAGTCCCGTGTAAGGCATGGGTGTTTGTACATGTATGTTGGCTTGTCAAATGTGGAATGTTTCGGCGCATTATAGCCCTCGTGTTGCTGACGGCGCCAGATAATCTGAAAACAACCAAGCAACCTAAGTAACTAAATTGTACTTTTGAGGCCTAATTTTAATCATTTAAATCACTCTTATATACAGAGTGGCCACAGAACTGAGAAAACCTGGAAATCGGGGAAATGTCAGGGAGCTCTCAGATTCTGGAAAAAATCAGGGAAATGTCATTAAATTTTTTAAAATTTCATGAAAATCGGGGAAATTTTGTATTGTTTAAGGCACGTTCATCCATATTTTGGCACTATTTACTTGGAGATTTGTATTGGTAAGCCATTAGAAGTTTAATGTTACGAAATAATTTAATTTTTCTTTACCAGCAAAACTATTTTTTAAAAAATTGCATATTATCTCTTTAGCATACATGTTCTATTTGATCAGAGTGTCTAGACATCTAGAAAATCTAAGAAAATTGGGTAAATTTGAAAAAAAGTTTGCCCTAAAATCAGGGAAAATTTTTTAGAAATCTGTCAGGGAAATCAAGGAACTTTTTTTCCAGAATTTTGTGGCCACTCTAAAATTTCATGTATAATTGATGATCAAAATTTATTAAAATTCACAACAATCGTCAATCAATTACTTAAGCGTGATATTGTGTTTCTTTTAATGACACCGTGAGCTTGGCTTTAATTTGAGAAATGAAATTTCTATCTGTAATATTCTTTCTCAACTAGAAAAGTTGACTGCTTACTAATTTTGTTTAATTGCTTATTTAATTTTCGACAGGTTGCTAGTATACAGTGGAACTACAAAGCAACTGATGATGTTGTTAAAGTTGAAGTTTGGGACGTGGTTGATAAAGGCAAGAAAAGGAAAAAGATAGACGGTCTTAAACTAGATAACAAAACATCCGAGGTAATAAATATGATAATTGCCATTGAAAATCATGTTTATTTATGCATTTTTATAACAATGTTCTTTTATTATTAGCTACAATCAGGTCACATGTTTGTGACATCATAATCGTGTGATAACTGCTATTACTTATCTCTAAATGTGTGCGTAATTCACATAGTAACATTTTGCCCACTTCAGGATTAATCAGAGCAGAGGTAATTGTTACATCACTGTTTTCAACTTTCTAAGTAGATTAGGTTATTTACTGTTTCGAGAAATATCTTGATGGTTTTTAAAAATTACCAACTTTTGCAGTATTTTTTTTTGCTGTTGTACTATTTAAGGAAAGTTTGCTTCCATCACAAATTAAGAATAATGACACTAAATTTGATATAGAATTGAAAGGGAGCATTCCATTCTTCTCCCTTTCCTTTCTATTATATCTTCATGTAAATTTCAAGGAACAAGACAATTTTTATTGAAAGGTAGCATACGAATTAACACACCACTAAGAAAATATAATGAAACGCAGGCAATGTGGGGGTCAGAAAAAGTCTTAACATTCATTCTTAACAGTAGATTTACCTTGTAGTTGGTTAATTTTTACACTAAGCAATTTTATTTTTAATGTTTTATATTTAAATTTTATCCTTTATTGAGTATGAGTCTATTATGGAATTTTTTTTTATAGACATGAGAACTTCATCTTTATCAATTACGAAACCCTTTAATTTTCATTCAAATAAAAGACATTGAAATATTCCATCATATTTCACAAGAACACAGGTTTTTCTGTCAGGTATGCAAAAATAATATTTAAAGTTAGTGGATCTTGATGCAATAAGGACAATGTGTAAGGGATGTACAAAGGGAGGTGAATTTCTCAGTATTTTGACAGTTGTCAGGCAGACAATAGTAGTATTTAATTTTATTGTACTTGGTGCAGTGAGCAGGGGAGGCCTTAGAAAATATTTGAGTCTTTTTACTGATCCATCACAAAATTCCAATTTTGAAAAAAAGGATAATTTTAAAAAAGTATGGTTCATATAGCTCTTTAAAATTAGTATACTTGATGTATATTTGTATATTTAATTGACTCTCTAGTTTTCATGCAAAAAGAAATTTTTTTTTGGCTGACTATATTTGTTTTTGTTTAGGTGGCAATGTATAAAGGGTGTATTTTAGAGAGATAATTGTTTACTTATACATATGTTTATGGTAATTCAGAAAGCATTTTTGACATATAAATGAAATGAGATTTGAACAATTCTCAATTTTTTGAAGAAGCATTTTTTTTTTAATTAAAAAAGCCTGTACTAAATTTTAAAAAGCGATATAAAAATTATCAAAAATCAACAAATGTTAAATTATTTTTGGTTTACTATATAAAAATTGCATTTTAGTCTGGAAAATGTTAGTCTTTTTTTTGGTGACTGGAACTTTCAACAATTATTGTTAAATTTAACAAAATGATATTAGTACAACTAATAGTTTTTGTCACAGTATATACTTATTATGTTCTTTTTGTTTTTATAATAGCAGGTTCCTGAGGAAGCTGCACTGGATGCTGAATTTATTGATGTTTATAAAGGCACAAATGGTGTTATTATAGTCCTTGACATTACTAAACAATGGTATGTATGTTATGATTGTTTCTTGTTTAATTATTGATATTAAAATCCATTTAGGAAAAGAAATATTCAGAGTTAAAAGGTAGCCTTAACATTGCCACTTCAGCCCATAAATTTTGATTGACATTTAAAAAAAAAAAAATAAAAAAAAATAATAAACTTTGCCTCTGATAAATCAAAATATTTTACTTTTTATTTGTGCTTTGTTGATTCGATGTTTCAAACACAAAATTACGCTTTCTGCAACCTTTAGGACAGCGTCAGCCACTAGGCGGCCCGCAACAGCTTTTTCTCCGGCCCGCCGGCAGTACAGAAGAGCAAAAATAAAATTTTGCAGAAATAATTTTAATATGTCTACAATAGTATGTGTTTACTACCAAAAACCGCTTTTTCCATTAAGTGGCCAGAATCAGTAAGTCTGAAAAATCCTTTTTTTTCTTTCTGAGACGGCCAGAAAGAATAAAAAAAGCAATAGTTTGAATTATTATCAATGATGCATTCCTTTGCATTGCTTAGTTTTGTACTTATGATACTCAACCCCCTCGATTCGTGAATGGCACAGTTCGATTTCTGCTTTTTTTAATGTAATGGGCAGGAGTTGGGTATTTCAATGCATACCTCTTTTGTTTTGACATGACAAGAAGTATCGCGATCTCTATGACTCCAGTGCAATAATGGCGTCGAAAATTAGTTTTAAACGCAAAGTAGATAATGAAAATTTGACCGGCTGTCATCGTCTCGCAAATGAAGATTTAGGAGGCATGGTTTAAATATCTTTATTGATTATGAGTTTATGTTAAGTCACATGGTAATATTGTCACAAAAGATTAACTTCTTTTATGACTTTGATTTACAACGTCAAGAAAATTATTTTTTTAATTATTTGAAACAAAAATCAAATATCAATTGTTATTTTATAAATATAAAAAAGTTAAATTATTGTTTCAGTTTTCAAAATTGTTTTATATTGTTGAATCTTTAGTAATTGTCACATTTCTAACATTGAACATATGTAGCAAAGCAATATATTTATTGGCGTATTCGGTATAAATCTACGGCCCGCGGAAAGTTCCAACATAAGTCATGCAGCCCGTTTCTAAAAGTTAGTGGCGAACGCTGCTTTAGGACTTCAAGAAGGAGCAATATAAACTTTCAATGAGTAGGTGAAAATGACTTCTTCTTTGGCTTTGTTTGGTGCTTGAAAATTGACTTTTAAAATTAAAAAATTCAATTCAAAATTAGATAATGCATAATTTTTATTTTATGCGTTATTTAATTTTGTTGAATATTGCTTCTTGATTGTGTAATGTTTGATTGTGTTCCTCTCTAACCTGTGGTTCCTTTCAGGACCTTTGCTTATGTTCAGAGGGAATTGCCTCTTATTCCACACCACATTCCCATCCTAGTTCTGGCAAACCACAGAGATATGGGCCATCATCGAACTGTGACTGAAGATCAAGTGAGGTTTTTTGTTGAAGGTTTAGAAAGGTATGTGTATGGCTCTAAAACATAATTTGTAGAGTTGGAATGTAGTAATACTAAGTAATTTTAATAATTTGTTTTAAATTTAAAATTTATTAAATTATAATGTTTATAGTATTGAAAATCTAGAATTTTTTTTGTAATTAAGTTTTAATTACATAGGTCAGTGTTCGCCACTAGCTTTTAGAGGCGGGCTGTATGATTTATGTAAGAGCTTTTCGCAGGCCGGATATACTAATATATGTATCTTTAATTATTATCGATTTAGCAATATATAGCATTTCTGAAAACTGAAAAAAATATTAATTATTTTTATCTTAATAAAATTACAATTGGTGTTTGATTATATTTTTTCAAATAATTAAAAAAAAAATAGTTTTCATTATTAGTAAATTAAAGTTTAAAAAAGAAGTTAATCTTTTGTTTCAACGTAACAATACGACTTGACCTAACTTTAAATAAATGTCGATGACGGTCGAAATTGTTCAGTTTATTTCATGATAGTGAGAGTCCATGAGTCCATGTTTTTCGGAATATTTGTTGTAGTCAATTTTAATAAATAGTCCAAATGAGATTCAGTTAAGTTATTCCTGTGTTTATTCTTGATGAAAATCACCTTGCTGAAAGCTTCTTCATATAGTTTCTTCGGACACGTAGTGAAGAACTCTGTGCTACATAGTTAACACATATTATTTCGGATACATTACAATTATGTAAAATAAAAATCCATATTGTGAAATTTGCTTATTATTCTGTGGTGCCTGCGGGCCGCAGAAAAATCTGTCACAGGCCGCTTAGTGGCTAACGCTGACATAGGTGAATTCTGAGGTATACATCCTAAGCATATTCCTGTTTGTGAATATAAGCTAATACATTGACTGCCATATGATTTGCTTTCAACTCACACCTTTTGTGTCCAAGAGGTTTCATGAGTTAAATACAGCTCCTTTCACTCTCCTTCGAATTTGTTCTGTGAGTTGGCTATACTTCACAAATACCATGTTATTCTAATGTAGGCACATTTTGTATGGCCTTAAGGACAATTTTTTTTTCAAAATTTCCACAAATTTTGATAAGTTAAAATCATTTTAAAAGGAAATAAAAAATAAAAAAAAATGTGGCACACGCAATTTTTTTTTAAATATTTTATCAGTCAACGTCTTAAGAATAAAAGTAATAAAAATATGTTGGTATGGGTATACATTTAATCTATAAACGATTAAATGTATTTTTATCTAAATATATATGCATTGGAATGCTGTAAAAATATTTAATAATCTAGCCCAATGGCCACAGCTTATTTTGTTTTTGAATTCTGTTGTTGTGCAAAATATGAAAGTCTCTTGCTTTATTTTCACATTCTGAAGAGTCTTTTTGTATTTTATGAAAAATGAGACCTTAGAAGAAACTGTTCTATTGATTATTTTACAGTGTTTAATTTTTAAAATTTAGCTTGTGTCAGTATTTCAAATCAAGTTTTTAATGCATTTACAAAAAGTGGTCAGTCTTTTTTACATTTCTAGTAAAACAAAAGATTTTTATTATTTGTTTATATCACTTTATTTATTAATAAGTTATTTACTTTAATGATTTTTCTAGACCGAAAGATAGTGCTCAAATTAGATATGCTGAAGGATCAATGAGAAATGGTTTTGGTCTGAAATATCTACACAAGTTTTTCAATCTTCCTTTTCTTCAACTGCAGGTTAATATTTTAAATTGCATCTTTTGAAACTGTAATTAGCTTTTAATTAAAGTGTAAATGCTAATTACATCATTTGTTGGCATATTACATCTTTTACATAGAGAATACATCTTAATTTGAACAAATTAACTTTAAAATTTAATAATTATGTAAGTTTTAAAAAGTTTCTTTTAAAAAATTGCAAATATTTCAAAATTATTTTCAGATGCTGTAATTTCTTGTAAAGATGGAAATTTATAATTTTAACTCCAATTATTGTTATATTTGTTCATGAATATACCTTGTAACTCACATAAATACCAGGTTTAACTTATGAAGGTAATTTTATGTATTTCTTTAATTACTCATTATTTCCTTAACTACTAAATTACTCGCATGTTTATACTTTTGTAGAGAGAAACCTTGTTGAAGCAACTTGAAATTAATAACAGTGAAATTCTGGCTACAGTCGAAGAGTTAGATTGTTTATCCGAATCTGAAGAGCAGAATTATGATGTGTGAGTTTAATATAGCTTCTTATTCAATAACTTTATTTTATTGTGTGAAATTATTAATGCACGAATATTATATAGCTTAAATATAGAATAAATAATTGACTGCTTTGAAATTTTTCAACAAAATACTTCTATCAGTATGCAATTTTTAATATTGTGATGATTACTTTCTCTTGTATTTTCACATCCAATATGTTATAAGAAGCTTACAATGTCAAGTGTGCTTTAAATATTATTTTAATTAAGTACAGTAGTACTTCGATATCTCGAACTTCGATATCGCGAAAAACTTGATATGCCGAAAAATAATTTTTTCCCATGATATTGCATATTCATCTAATGTTAATTTCAATTCTTATGTTGAAGAGTTTTCACTCAAAACCTTGTTGTGTAGAAAAATTTTCGAAGTAAGAAATGAAGTTTTCCAGAAAAATCGCCATTCAGTTATGTAGAAGCAAATAGTATAATCATTTATCAGAATCAGAACACACAATTCTTTTTCAAATAAAATACGCTCATTTGAGAAACAGATGTCCTTCACGAAGCGTCATGCAAAACAAAACACCTTTCGAGATATTTTTTGGTAGAAAACCAACTGCATCGTATCTAAAAATCTTCGGTCAAAAAGCTTTCGTCCTCAACAAACGCCACAAGTCAAAATTCGAACCAAGACCACAAGAACTCATTTTTATTGGTTATTCCGATGAAGCAAAAGCCTATCGTTTTTGGGATTCAAAATTTCCCTTTTAGCCATGCCACGATGCTAGACTTTTTTAAGTAACTAGTAGTGAATAAATTCATTCTTGTAAATTTTATTTAATATGTACATTACTATAGCGTAAGTACTAAGTGTTTTCAATTTCATGTACTCATTTATTATTTTCGACTAAAAATTAAAATTGCTGTATTTAGACTTTTTCAACTATAATTACATATTTATACTTATTCTCATCTACCATGACTAATTTCTAGACAATTATTCAGTATATTAAATTTTTAACTGAATTGTTAAGTTTTGGTTATGACCTTGTTATCTCAAAAACTCGCTATCTCAAATTTTTTTTAGTGTCCCTTCGACTTTGAGATATCGAGGTAATACTGTAGTATATTTTATGTATGCCAGTTAGTGTATCTCAATTTTTTTTACCTAGCTGGAGTAAAAAATTTAATTTAAAAAAGAATAATATAATTTTTTTCTTCTTGCAAAATGCTTGGGAGTCGCTATACTCTTAGATATTTCATGATAAAGAATCATTGATTGAAATGCATAAAATAAATTTAAATATATATAAAATGTAAAAAATTATTGTACATTTAAATTAAAAAGTTAATGCATATTAAACATTAACAAGACAGTTCAAAGAAAGCATACATTAAAGACTGCTAAACAATAGTGTAAAAATTTATTGAAAGAAATTATTACATTATTTAAAACTATTTTGGTTTTAACCTGCACTCAATATACCATTGAAAAAAGATATCTTGAAAGTTGCATCAAAAATAAAAATTGTGTCTTCGGCCATTCCTTCATTTTGTTACAATACCCATCTGTACATCACAAATATGATAAATATGTCACAAATATGATGATTTTGTTAATTTACTTTCTAAATATTTACTAAAAGGACAACTAATTGATTTTTAGCATTCAAGCAAATTGTTTAGCATTTGCTTAAAAAAGAACTACCAACTTAATTTCGGATTAAGTGGTTGAATGACATTGAACCACATTTCACTAAAGCTTGTAAAACTTTGTTGCTTTTAAAAAGCCTCATAGTTCATGTCTGATGCTGTATAAAATAAGTTTTCCTTTGGTAGTTCCAAGTGATAAGTTCTGTTTTGTTAAAAGTGTAATTCAGTTTAACTAAAATCTTCAATTTTGTGCATTAAAAGCAAACGATCAGTAATAAGTGACTGCTATATCTAGGTTTCTGGACAATCTAACAAATCGACGGCGTCAGGTTGCTGAGCAGCTTTCTCAAGTATCTTCCTCATCTGTAGAATCAGTCAATGCTTTTTCAGTTAATCAAATGAATGGTACAAATGAAACGTCTCCAGTTTCACCAAGTAAGCTTTATTATTTCTTACTTCCAATTTGTATATTAGGTTTCTGTACTTGTGGATTTAATGTTTTAGAATCAAAGTATTTTTCATAAGTTATTCAATTCCTCTAAATAACTTCTCTCAAAATGTTATTGATTTTTAACTGAATTTCCAATGCTTGTTAAATCATGTATGTAGTAATTTTGTATTTTTTTGTGTTACAATAAAATATTGTCCTATTAATATCTTAGGTTTAAACTTATTTATTTGTATAACAACTATTGAATACTTTAGAATAACTAATGATTAAGATTAATTTGAAATAATTTAGTTAAACATATGATTGAAGTAATTAAATATTCATTGAAAAAATGTGAAAGCTATTTCGACTTTTGCTTAAATGGTTCAAAGTGGTTAGCCACTTAAAAGTTCCTTAATTAGCTGGGGATTTGAGATATTATGGAATGATGTGTGATTATGAAGGAATACCTTTTTTTGCAATGAAAAATTTAAATGTTTTCCTTTTTTTGGTATTGTGCTTTCATTTGTATAAAATTTTTATTATAATTAATTTCTTTAAATATATCAAAACTTTTTTTTTTTTTTTTATATTATCTATCTCAAATATTTTTTGCTATTTAAAAGTTGATTTATTATAATACTTTAGTGTCTTAATTACTAAATTTTTTCCTTTAATTACTTACTCATTAATACTTGTTGGTCTTTGCATCGTAAAAATATTTACTAATCTCGTGCATTAGTGTTCATTTACCACCCTAGATAACTAAATTTAAATCTTGTAACAAATCTTTCGACTCGGAGACTATGAATAATAACAAGTATATTTTTATATATTTCCTTTATTTATTTTGAACAAATTAATTTATCTTAAAAGTAGTATTATAATATTTCTATGAAAATTTAAGAAGGTAGTAAAAATTAGCATGAAAATGCAATGAGAACATCTCAAGTGGTAGTCTATTGGATGAATGTTTAGTTATCTAGGGTTAAGTATCATAAAGTAAGTTATTTTGAATGACATGGCTGTGTTAATAATAAATTATTCTTGTACCGTTTTTTAAATCTAGCTTATAAAACTTATGTTTAAAAATAATATTCATTTGGTATTGCATGATTAGATTTCTGGAACAATGCTGTAAAATTACTTACTTTTACAAACTTGAGAAACTTATGGTATTTTATAAAAATAGTTTGCATTTTGTTATATTTAATACAAAAGTATCTCCTAATGTCCCTTAATGTGATTGTACCAAGTTGGAAAAGCAGGGGGGGGGGGGGGGGAGCTTAATAATGCATGTCTTTGTAATCAATTGTTTAAGCAAGTGGGTTTTAACTTAAAATTTTGGGAATTCTCTGCTCGAAGCATATTTGAACTTAACTAAACAAATACAAAATGTAATGTGTGGTGCTTTTTCAGCCATACATTCAGCACCTCTTCCTCAAATGGCACCTAAGAGCGTTTCCATGCCAGCCAACTTATCCCAATCAGTTACTGAGAACTCATGCGCTTCCGTCGTCATTGCTCCTCCAGCGGCTGTAATAGCTTCACCACAGGTAATTTTTCTTCTGTTTGAATTTGACTTTTACTTTTAAATATCATTTGTTATTAAGTATTACTAAATTTTTTTCAAAGTATTGTTGTAACAAAACTAATTGTTTTAATATTACAAATGAGATAGTGTTATAGTTTTCAAGTTATGCGACAGTGTTATAAGGGCCAGCAGTAACGCTGCCCCTACAATATTTTGCTACTACCTCTTCTTTACTTGCAATAAGAATGTCATTCAAATTCACATCTTAATCAGCTTTTTCAATTATGATTTCTTCAAAATTTGGCCCATAAGAGTTAATAATAAAAACTTTAGTATTAAAGAAATCAATAAATATTTCAAAATGTCTAAAATGTATTTTGTTGGTCTATTTTTTTAAAAATCAATTTAGCTAGGAAAATTTGTTTTATTTAGCATTTAAATGCAGCACAGTTGCTTATTTCTATTGACATCTTTGCTTTAGTAGCCAGTATTTTGCCCATCACTATTTATAATTAAACAAAACATCAAAGAATGCATAAGATTTATAAATAATTATTTTGAGGTTATTATGTTTTTGTATACCTGTAATTTCTATCAAACATATCTTTATATTTTAAGTTACACTAATTTTAATGATTTTATTCACTTTCATTTATGTCTAATTATTTTACTGTTACTTTAAGCACTTTTTTGATAAAAATCTTTAATGTATACTTATTTTGAGGGTTGACATTAATCACCTAACAGTCTTTACTTAGCATAATGACGGTTTTGAATTTCTTCATTGGTTTTAGGAGACGCCCAAACAAGAAACTAGTTTTATGTCGAGGCTTTTCAACAAGAATTCAAGCCCAAGTTTAAAAGCTTCTCAAGAAAAAAATAAAACTGGCAAGTCTTATTTTTCTCACCTGATTTATACTTTATTGTGAAACAACTTTTTAATTTGTACTCAATTTGTGTCATTGAGCTTTAGCATCCAGAGGAATCATCAGCCTTCCCCCATCCTATAGACTTAATACTTCTTTTTATGGGACACAATATTTGTCAAAGTATTTCTGTAAAAACATTATAACATATTTTACTAGGTATAATAATAGCTGTAAAAGCTTTTTAACCAAATGTTAAGATAAAAATAAATGCTGCTTTTTAATTGTTAATATTTAAAGTTTTGTTAACAAGCTTATAAAATTTTTTAGAGTTAAAAGGCAAGTTGACAATGCTCCTCTAAATGTTATTTAAAAAAAAAATTGAAACTGAATGTATTCTATTCACTTCTCTTCAAGTAGTGATTCTTCTCTGTACCTGTATTTGTAGCACAGTTTGAAAATATTTTTTTTTTATTATTTTTTTTAAGAATTGGACTGTATCATTTATATGATATTGAATTTATTTACTTAACTTTGAATGTTCATCTATGAGTAATAGTTTAAAAGTAAAATACTCTCTTATTTGTATTATCTAGAAAATTAGGCTTTTATTGGATTGATATTAATATTGTGATGCATAGTTAAATTTACCCATTGAAATTTATAATGAGTTGAAAAGTACTGATTTAGTTTGTTTTTCTAAGGAATAGAATCGTAAGAAAAAAAGTCACCAGCTACCTCATGTTTAAAATTAACTTGTAATATAATTAAATATATCAGCATAATCTTGGAAAGTCATTTATCAATAATTCTAGTATAAGTTAAGGTTTAAAATTAATTTAATTCTACATTTAGATTGTTATTATTAAATTATTACCAGTAAATACTTTTTGAAGTGAAAGGAAATTAAAAAAAAAAAAAAAAAAAAAAAAAAAAAAATACTAAGATTGTGTTCTCAAGGCTATTTAACAGTTAATCTGAGCAAATAATCTGAGTAAATCTGAGTAAATAAAATCAACTTCAATATAAATCACATCAATTAATCATCTGACTCTTTGTCAGTCACTTCTTTGGGACTTCACTATTATTTCATTTTCTCAACCATAATTTTATATTTAGCATTTACTACATATTAAAAAATTCTTGTAAATTTCATATTTAGATGGTAACTTCTACAAAGTAAAAAAAAATCATACATGATATGTAAGAACTTTTGAATATATATTCAATTTAACATGGGCATTGTTAAGAATGTATACCAATTCAATTCCTAAACTTTTTCTAGTTGTAATAATGCTGTTTAAAGTGTTGAATATTATTTTCATTGAAGGTTTATTTACAATAGCTTACTTTTCTATTTAAATCTGTATTCTGAAATTAATTTTTTTTAGTTTATAAAATATGAACAATGTACAAATAATAATTTATTCCAAAATTATATTAAGTTAATCCAATTAAAATTTATTTTCAAGAAATTTTTCATTTTTCATATTGATTAACACCTGCCTTCATATCTGCGATAAAACTTGTATTCATGGAGTATATTTTGGGTAACTTATTCCTCTGTTACTTAATAAAGCTTTTTTTTAAAATAGAAAATCTTGCAAAGCCTGTTGTTCCTGCTGCTGAAGGTGTGACCAATGTGGATGATTTTGTTCCTGATGATGCAGATCATACTTTTAATTCATTCTTGGAGGATTCACCAAAAAACACTGCACAAGAAAAAGTTTCTGCTATGCCTGAGGCAGAATCAGATAGGTAGAGCCTTTAAGTTTTTATAAATTAGCTTTATTAGAAATAAAAATCAACATAATAGTGGGTTACAGTGTGGAAATCAAGTTTAATTCTTAGAAATGTTTCACATCTAACTTTTTTTGTATGAAATCCGTCTTTATTTTCAATGTGAGAAAAGTATTCTATAACTGTTATATTATGTATTTTAGATGTTGATATAGTTTTTATATAAGGAACCAAATTACCTGTCCACTAAGTATTGGTATATTGGTTTAGTTACATAAGTAACTAGTTAAGGACTCACCAGGAACAAATGGATTAATATCTTTTCATACTTCATGCTACAAAAGGGGCACACATTCAATTTGACTGAGGTATTAATGCTCAGAAAAACTTAAGTACTGCATTTCCTAAAGTCATACATCAATGTAAAAATTCTCTCACAGTTAATTTTTTTTTATTTCTTTTTATGCTCTCCCTATGCATTAGTTTTGGAACATAATGGGCATACTATTAATCAGGTCTGACATGCTTGTTTTTTGAGTTCATGTTTTGATGATTATAGCGAGGAGGACGCAATTAATCCAATGGTCACTGGTTTCCGGGAAGACTTGGACCCTGAAGACGCTATTGGAACTGTGGTAGTATTTCCTAAACAAGCAGTGCCGACCATTCCATCTGATCTCAGTAGTGAAGATGAAACTCCCAATTCACAGAAATTAGCAGGTAATTTTTTGCTGATTGCATATTTTGTATTTCCAATAAATGTAAAATGCCATATGAGTCTTTTACTTTATGGGTTGAAAAGCTATTAAAAGCAGTGTTTTATCATTTAACATAAAAATAAGCATTGGCTTTTAATGCTATTCTTGTTATGGTTTGTAAATTAATGTAATCTAATACGTGAGAAAAGGTTAAATATAATTGTTTAGATAAGTTTATTTTTTGGATTGATAATTTTTTATTATGCTGATTTTTTTCATTCGTGCCGATTTTTTTTCTTTCTGTTTTTCTTCTAAAAATTTTATATTTAAAGTTTGATAAATTTTCAATACATTTTTAAAATGTTGCTTGCTTTGTCAGCGTTAGTATGCAATCAACAAATAATTAATGCAGGTTATTGTGAGCTACCAAATGGTGTTTTGCCACGACTGTATATCTGAAAATGATGACTAGAAATTAAGTTGAATCTTAAATATTTTTACAGAGGTTTCCTTTTTTTCTGAAAACTTGCTATCAAAAGAATTAAATAAATAAACTTTATTGAAATGTAGAAAATCTAAATCCTGTTCTAAATCAGTTGAAAATTTAATGTAAATATTAAATGTATAGTTATACTTGGGATACCAACTTAATCAAGTAAGGAAATGTTGAAATTGGTTTGTATTAATAAAACCCAACAATTTTTTAACATGCAAAAACTGATGTTTTAGGAATGGTATATAGATTATTTGAACATTAATTTTGTTTAGTTTTATGATGTAAATAATGTGCTATCTGCTATTTTGAATATTCATGCTTTATTTTTTAGAAAAGCCTGCTGAATATATCAAGCCCTTGGAGCCAGTGGTAAGAATAAAGTAGTTAATCCTTTAGTTTTCATCACAAATGCTTAGAAAAACAGTGTACCCGACAAGTAGGAAAATATGGAAAACAGGAACATTTGAAACAATTAAAAATGAAATTCCTCTCAAGTAGGAAATAAATTTTTTCCCTGTATTCCTACTTTTGCCATATCTCATTTCATTAAAGTTTCTTTTTTGTTTTGATGAATTTTTGAATTGTCTATTTTGATTTTTTTTTTTATGTTTAATCAATTACTTTAGCTTTTTTAGAATTTTTTTTATTCATTAAAACAGTTTAATTACATTTAACTTTTAAATGTTTATATGTGCAATATTGCAAAAGTAGTGATGATATGGTATTGTGAAGAAAATTCACAATGTTTTCACTCTGGGCTTCCTGTAAATTTATTTTGGTTATAAAAGTATTAGAAACTATTCATGTTAATACAAATAAGTTTACTAAATAGTCTTAGTAACTTGGTTGATCAATTTTGTTTTAATATTCTACATCTTTTATTTGGAGTTAGAGCAGAGTTTTTAGCTATCCATTTAATTACTTTATACATTCCTGAAATTTGTAAAGTTGTTGTTTTGAAAGTTGTAAATTTAAATCCTGCTTATAATTTGTACCAATAAACTGATTTATAAATAATATTCTGTAAATATTGCCATTGCTTTTACTTTGCTTTTTTTAATAATGCAAAACTCAATTCAAACTTACAATTCAGGCTTCAATAGAAAAGGAAGACTTACCTGAAGAAGTTGAAGTTGAACCACCTCCTGTAAACATGCTCACTTTAGAAGCAGAGGATTTGAATATTTTAGAATCCATGTATGATTACAAAAGGAAAACTTCCAGCGAAACAACACCAAGTGGTGAGCTTTATCTGTTTCCATGAAAGAATTAATCTATATTTACATCACAATTGTTGTGAAACTGAAAAGATTTATTCGAATTTATATAATCAAGATTTTTTTTGACATTGCTCTTGTTTTACTTGTAGTTCGCAGTCGCTCTTCTCCCAGTGCGACTCCAGAAGGCTCTGAAGCTGTAAGTGAAGATTCAAGTTCTGCCAAAACTAAAAGACATAAACATAAAAGCAAAAATAAGGTAATTGTAAAATGTAAATATAACAAATTCATTTGAGCTCTTAGTTACATGATAAACTGCCCATGCCTTAAATGATGATTTAAATTAAATATAGTTGTATAATTTTATATAAATATTGTTTTAAATAGATATTAAAGTAAATGGCTTAAAATGGATAAAATAAATGGATATTAAATGGATATAGTGTGGCTATTTGGGGATACGACGATTCCCATCTGTCCCATTATCAACTACTTACAAACCCATACAAAAATTAAAAATATCAAGAGTTATTGCACTAAACCTATGCCAAAAATTGATAGATCCCTTTGAATTATATTTTAGTATTTATCATAAAAAAACAAAAAAAAACTACAAAATATTTTTTAAATAGAAAGTTACCAAATAAAGAATGAAATGGGTCCAGTAGAAAAAATCTGATATCTAAGTTTTTTAAATTGTGTATTTCAAAATTTCTTGTTTGTCCTTAGAAAAAATTTATATTAATGTTGCAACGAAGTCCTGACTCCAGCAATATCAAATATCATAGGAATTAATAAATTTACATGAGATATAAATTTTTTACGATTGACCATATGAGATAAAAATAAACATTAAACAAACTTTGCTTTAGGGTATTTTGAATAAGAAGTAGGGGCAGTAAATTGGTATGTCCATGAACCATTTTAATATAAAAATGAGTATTAAAAAAACTTTGCCTTCGGGTATTTTGAGTTAGTTGTGCAGTATATTGACATGTCACTCTTTTTTATTTTTTAGCCTCGTTAATACCTACAAGCACCAGACATTTAGAAGTTGTGTAGTCATGTAGTAAAATTTTATCAGATACTTTTTACAACTTTGCTTAGTTATTCAGAAATCAAATTTATAAGAAATAAAGAGAGATTAAAAAATTAAATTGAAAAATGAATTATGATACTTTTTTTGTACAACAATGGGATATTATATAAAACTACAGATCTAGAGATAATCTTTTATGTTTTGAATTAAAACTACAAAGTGTCCAATGATAAGCAATAATAGTAAGTAACTCTTCAAAGGTATTAATAATTTGTAAATTTTCATCTTTATAAATCGTGTTACTTTTAAGTCTTGTAAAAAGTAATGCATGTTAACTCTAGCCAGAGTTCGTATAATACATTAGAGTGATCATTCACATGATTTTTAATGTTCTAAGTAGATACTGTCTTTGTATGGTGTATTAGTATTCAAATTCATGGACACAGTGTCCTACATAATAATGTTTTTAAAAAGGTTACTCTGTGTTGATTCCTATAGGTTCACTAGTACAAAGATGCCTCCTTGTTTTTCATTTTCCTATCTGTTAGTATTGAGATGCCATGTGACTATCACTCTAATGCAATATGATGTAAAGTTTGTGATCTTGACGAATCTGATGGTTACTCATTTTCTGAATGTGTCATTTGCTGATTTTTAATTGAAATCAAAGACTGCATTGAAAGTTTCACCATTTATCTCTCTTCTAGGATGAATCCAGAAGCCACAGAAAATCCCACAAGCACAAAAAGCATAAAGAAAAAGAGGACATTCCAATTAAGAAAGAAACAGCCCCAAAAAAGAAACACGACGAAGTTGGTGATCTAGACAGTTCTTCGGATGTGGACAAACTCGAGGAATTCCTGGGGACGAATGACAGTGGAATTCCTAGCCAGCAATATGAAGTTTTTTAAAGTATTTTGGACTGCTCGTTGTATCGTGGGGGTAGGGGGAGATAAATGCTTGCAATTGTTGCTTTGACTGTTTCTGAGGTGAAAGTTGTAAAGTTTGCATTCAATTTGCAGAATACTACTCAAGTGCTTTTGCTGTAATATAGATTATACCATCCATTTTAAAAGCTTGTCCAGTATAATATTGGTGTTTACAATTGAAAGGATTTTACTTTTTTAACAAGTTTTGTCTGTATAAATAACAAACTAGTTGATTCAAGATAATTTATTCAACAATCTATGCAAATCGATAAATGTTTGTAAATTTTCATCATGATAAATAAAATAAAACTGTCTGGAATTTTTTTTAAAGTAAAATGTTCTTGTGAAGTTTTATTTGCATTTTTTATCGATTTTTTTCATTTGAAGAAGTTATGTGTTAATCCTGACAATAAACCAAACAATTATATATTGAGTTATGCTTTTCTAGATTTAAAATTTACTATATTTATTTTATAATTCTTTTCTTTCTGGAATTCATTGAATTTGTGTGAAGATTTTGATATGGTTAATTGATGCTTCAAAAATAATTTTTTTGTATGCGAAAATCAATTACAAAATATCTGTAATTGCATAAGATTCTAATAATTGAAATTAATTTTAACATTTACTTTTAAATATGTTAGTTTCATTGATACATTTTTTATTAATTTGATTTGACCTAGCTTAATAAACTAAGTTACTATTATTTTTATAATAAAAGTTATGAGTAATGATTTTAAGCTATTAAATATTATCTTAATTCAATGCTTTAGCAGTATACTGACCAATACAAAAGCATGATATTTTGAAAATTTAAGTCTATATTCTGATATTGATATCTAGACGACATGACAAATTCCTATAGTGCATAAAACTATATTGTGACCTAAATAATGTATAGGCCGACCGGGTCTAGAAGTAAAACTTTTTACATATTTAACTGTAGCATCTTAAGTACAGCTTTTTGTGGAATAGTTCGAATACTAAAAGGACGACTCATTTCTCCATTTTCTACTGATATACTCAAGTATAATTTTCGATGATTTGAATTTCGAAATTATTTTTTGTCTGACACAAAATTTTTACAACTAACCCATCTCACGTCACGAATTATAACAGTTATAGGGTATGCTGTAAAAATGAGATAATGTTTGAGGAAATGGCTTTATTGACCTATCTCGGTGGGCAAATCGATCCATTTAATATCCTCATCTACTTCGAGTAATCAAAATCACAATCTGACACTCAAATAGTGATTCTCTACAAGTGCAGACTTTATGAGCACACCATTCACATTTATTCTACTTAATGCAATTTTCTTCATTTGGTTTGCTCGTAGAAAAAAGGTTGTAGCATATGATACATATTTGATTTTGTTCACTTCAGATTCACTTGCATGTTGAACTGCCTTTGATTCTTCCTTCTATTTTCTGAGCTGTAACATGCTACAACTAGTCCCAACATTTTTCTTAATACTGAACCCCAAATATTATCTCCAATTTGAAAACTCTTTATAGCGAGTTTCTTTAACCCTATTTTTCTTATAACTTGTTGCTTTCCATAGTCTTTTATAATGGTATTTTGTTTGTGCTATTAATTGTAGACATCTATATGCAATTTCAAAAGTTCTGAAGAATCAAAATTACTTCTATCAAAAACAACAAAGTTCAAAATTTAAAGCTACATTCAATATTCGCTTGTATCTTTTTGTTGTTTTGTTCAACTCAACACATACCTCTGATAATATGGAATCTGACACCATATGATTATTATTGCAAAAGTTATTGGGTTTGTTAAAACTAAACCCTATTACTTCTAGACTCCAGCTTCCTTTACACAGTTTGACAGTTTATTCTATTTTTATTCACATATTATTACTATATTAAAATTTAAATTATTGAAATAATCTACATAAAATGTTAAAATTTTTCCTCCTACCTCAGATGTTCAAAATTATTATCATTTTGGTCAATACACTGATGTTATCTGTGGGCTACTGATTCACAAACTTCACCAAATGTTTCATTTGATGTTGTAGCGCATTCTTGTTCAATTGCAGCTTTTAATTCTTCCAGTGTTATCGTATTTCTGTTGTAGGCTTTACTTTAACATATCTCGGCAAGAAATTATTCAGTGGCATCCATTCTGGAGAACAGACGGTTACTCTCCGTCCAAGCCATCTATTCGGAAGATTCTCATCCAGATGTGCTCTTATATCACGATGATAGTCTGGAGGTGTTCTGCCCTGTTATAGTTGTGTTAATATATGAAATTCGCCATCTTCATCAAAGTTTTCTTGAATCTGAAACTGAACAGTACATTCCTGAACAGGTTATATGTTATTTTGAAACTGCATTTTATGATAAATCTTGTTGCTGATTGTGTCACAAGATGCCTCCACTTTCAAAGGTTCATAGCAAAAAAGTAATTTCATTTCAATATATTATTAATTTTTGCATTGAAATTTGATGAGTGTTTATAGATACACACCATTCCTTAAAAACTATTTCGTAGCATTTCTAAAATGTTGATCACCAAACAAAAGGAGCTTGATTTCTTTTTATCCCATTTTCATTATCCTATGTTATACAGGGTGTTTGTAAAAGATTGAACACAATTTGATGCTGAATAATTCACAAAATAATGAAGACTAATTTAAATCGATAACACTAATGGTTATAGATAGACTCAAAAAGTTTTATGGCCCTCGTCAATGGACTTCCATATGTGCGCCGTTTGTCGCATGGAGAATATCAAGATAGTTTTCAATTTCGCGCCAGATACGGGAAAGCATGTTAGCATCCACAGGGGTAATTGCGGCTGTAATCCTTGCCTTTAGGTCATTAGAAACTTTCCTCCTTTACAAGATGTACTTTACGAATCCGCAAAGGAAAAAGTCCAGTGGCGTTGTATCAGGTGATCTGGGTGGCCAAGAGGGAAAAACATACAATTAATAACGCGTGCTGATGATATTTAGAAAAGAAATGGTATCTAAATAGGAAATGAAAATTTTCTATGGCAACGTTCACTATAAATGAAAATATATGAGTTATTCTTTGTATAAATGCCATAAGTTCGTTTATGTCTTCATTATTTTATGAATTATTCAACATCAAAATGTGTCCAACCTTTTATAGACATCCTGCATATCGAATTTCAGAAAGTAAAAATTAGTGGTTTAAATAAAATAAAGTACGTTTTGCAATTATTTAAAAAAAAAAAAAAAAAAAAAAAAAAAAAATTGTGAAAACTGAAAAAATTGATCAGTGGCAGAAAAAGCACTTGAAAATTTAGAAAACTAATTAATATGTAAAAAAATGAATTAGCATGTGTTCTTCATTTTCTTTGCTATTGAGAGGATATAAAATAAATCCCTTCGTTTTATTAAAGTAATGACTTAAAGAGTGAGAATTCCTTCCTAAAATAACAGGTAAAAACAATTTAGTTTAAATAAAAGAATTAAGTTTAAAATAAGAGAATTAAGTTTAAAATAAAAGAATTAAGTTCAAGCATCTTATTCTGACTTTCTAATCTCACTGACTCTTTTTCTTACACATTCACATTACTGTCTTTTAAGCTTATAGATTTAGATAGACTTTTTAAACAGTTAAGCTTTCACGAAGGCCAAAACAAGTTTCGTCTTTTGTTTTCATTGTATACCTGGAATTTTAAAATGCCATTATTTTCAAGTAGCTAAACTTTAAAATGTTCACTTAATACATATATATATTTTTTAAATAATTTTTTATGTTCTCTGTAAGTCAATCTTAATACCTCTTGTTCTCTTAATTCTTAGAAATCAGATGACAAATTTCCTTTTAAGTGCATCTTTTGAATAGCTTACGCTTTATTTAATCCTCCCCAACTCTAGGAATGGAAAAAAGATATCTTCAAGTATGGAAAATTCCATTATCTTTCTACATATCCAGGATATTGAAAAGTTGTAAAAATGCCCAAGTCGTAAATAAAAAATGAGATCTATCTCACTTACGATTAACCACCACAGAAGTAAAAAAGGGTAAATAGTTCCTTGTATAGAATTCCTATCTCACCTTATGTCTGGAATATTGATTAGAAAAACGAACCTGACAAGATTTTGTTATCGGCACCTGTGATGGTAAAAGAGATGAAACTTGCAAGTAAAACTGTATTCAAATATTTAGTTTTTAGAATAGTTGAATAAAATATGTATACAAATATTAATAGCTGTATTAAGTGTTCCAAACCTAACCGGCCTTTAGAAAAATTCCTCATCCATCTTAATTTTTCGATTAAAAGAAAGCGCTGTAGACATCAGGGTCACAGCACAATGTTATTAAGTGGATTTGGAGCTGCTTATTAAAAATTTGATGTACAGATAAAAAAAAATCTAGATTTTACATAGAAAGTTAATTTTTGTTTTGATAATAAAAAATAGTTATTTGAAAAAAGTCCTACTCTTTCTGTTTCCATATTCTCAGGAATTATCAATTTTTAAAAAATTATGCTGCTTTTGTATGTATTACTTTATATGTCCTATTGAAAACCTAATGGCATGGTCCCTTTTGACATATAATGATTCATTTTTGATTTACAAATCACAGAACAGGTTAATTCAGAAGCAAGAGAGATAATCTTGCTATATAATGGAATCGTTGATAGTGGAAGTAAATTGAATTAGAACTTTTTCGGATTATCGGAAAATTACGCTAGTTGGTATTCATTATTTGAATTCGAGTTATTGCTCTTTTTTTTTCAAACATTGAACAGAGATCCAATGAGTATTTAACTAAATCAAAGTTAATAAGAACAAATCTAAATTGTGTTGTAACGAATTGGCTCTAAAACTGGAGATAAATTTATCGACTGAGATGAGACCTGATAGTGAGTTACATGGACTTTTAATTCGGACTTCCTGTATGTGCAACATAACTACGTTCATGTTTATTGATACATACATCTATAGACAAACTCATTACTCCTAGTATTTCTGTTTAAATATTCCACAGCAAGTACTTTCACTGATGCGATGGAAAAAGCAAAAGGAATCCTAGCAAAAGTAAGAAAGGCACTTTCTCCCCCTTTTCTGTACGTGACTTGTGTAGCACGCTACATTTTAGCTTCATACAGATACTGATTAGGTTATCCTTGCATTTCTAAGCATCTTCGTGGGAAAACCGAACCGGCTCAAACTTGTACTCTTTAAGTTGCTTCCCTAATAGAATAACTCGGGATTCGAATAACTTGTATGCTGGAGTTAACAAATAACAATAACTACTCCTGTTATAACCACACAAATGGTAGCAGACAGTCCGTCATTAGTAGTGTGTCAACGCTTTAAGGGAAAATAATGGGGATATTCAGCAGCGATACCAGTCACAGTGGTCTCGCTGAAAGTGGAAATAACAATTTCTTTTATTTACGAGGACAAAAACATTTTACGCGTCTGAAATGTACTCTACCTATGAACCTATGTCTCGTTGCCCTGATATTTTTCGGGTAAGGTTACATGGTTTTCTGGTACTATCGTTGTATTCATGGTATCTCTATTGTAATCCACATCGCACCTACCTTCTATGGCCCATACTGAATAGTGAAACAAGGTCATTCTCTATTATGTATAAATTGAGTGATAAAACATTTCTACCCGGGTGATTCCCCCCCCCCCCCCGGCGAATACCTTAAACGTGCTGCTGCAGCTGTATTTTTATAGTAATTTCCGAGGATGGTGTACATATCAGCGTATTAGTTATTGAAATGCATCTTATGAAGTATCAAAGAACGTTAAGAAATAATAAAATAATATATATATATATATATATATATATATATATATATATATATATATATATATATATATATATATATATATATATATATATATATATATATATATATATATATATATAAAAAATACTTAACCAATCAAAAACTGACACGTAGGGAAGAGTCAGGAAAAAAAGAAACAGATGAAAATTCCTGCAAGAGAAGACATTTAGTACCAGGGGCGGCTCAAGGTAAGTTTTGCACCTGTGCAAAAAAAATAACGCACCCTCGATTCCTCCCACTCCCCCCCTCCCCCCCCAAAAAAAATTGGACAAAATCCCGCAAATTTTAAACACATTAGCCACAGAACAATTTTGATTCCTCTATAAATTGCAATAAAATTTAGTGTACCTTTTTTCTAAGTGTTAATGAAACTTGCATAATGAATTAAATTTACTAAAAAATGCGTTACATCGACATTCCTGGGTATAAAAACCGCATTGACGTACCTTTTTTTTTTAGTAGTTTCATGACAGACCGTCTTGATTCTATAACTATAATAATGTGTCTTAATTCTATAACTATAAGAAGAAGAATATCAAAAATATGTTTTTTAGAAATCAAATTATACAATATACCCGCTTACATAGAGTTTCAATAGGACACAACTTAAGGATAAAAGTGATTATGTATAAGTGATTATATATTAGACACGGGCCGCCTTTAGAAACTACCGGCCTAGTGATAATGTAACATCTACGCAAACTTTGCATGTCAGATTTTTTTTTTTTAAGTTTAAGATTTTTCATTATTTAACAAGTAGTTCTAAATATTCAATTTGGCTATATTTCATTTACATTTTGCATAGAATATGTTACAGAAATTTTTATTGCATAGAATTTTGTATTTCATTACATAAAAACTATTTATAGTATCATTCGCAAATATTTTCAATATTTGTCAAAATGCACATCCAAAATAAAATAAAAGATGAAGTTGAGAGTAAAAGAAAGTTAATTATTAAAAAACTATCTAAAACGGATAAGAGAAACACGCAAAATTAATTTTATATTTAAATGTTTGTGCATTTTTCTGCGATAAGCGTGGCCGTATGGTCCTATGCAAATGCAATGGCAGTTACACTTCCACGTAAAAAGGGACATATATCACTCACTCACTAATCGAAATTTGAACAAATGAAATTCCAACATCAAGAATTTGTTCCGGGGTTAATGATACTTATAGTTTCAGTCAAGCGAAAAAATCCAGCAGCAAAATGATTGAAGAACTTAAGTTTTTAAAAAAATCAAAAAATAAAAATTGGTAAAAAAAAAATTAAAAAAAAAAAAAAAAATGCGGGAAAAAATAAATAAAAAAAATTGACGCACAGTTTGCACGGCCCTTAAGCCGCCCCTGTTTAGTACGAATTTAAGCAAAAGTGCAATTAAAAAAAAAAAAGAATGTCGTGGATTAAAAATAGCTGAAATGATTCTTCTATAAAATACATTTCAGTATCTAATTTATTTGATTTAATTAGAAATTATGAAAAACGTTTCGAAATTAAATGCAGAAGTGCTATTTTTATTCGGGTTATTATTGCATATTGCATACGAAAATCATGTATTCTCTGGTTTGTGATGTAATGACTCTTTGCGAACCCTCTTATCATAATTATTAAAAATTCTGTGTTATACTAGATGTAAGTGTTTAGTGGATGGAAGTGCGATGTAACAGCATTTCATTACCCTTTAATAAAAATACCCATTTCCTAATTCAAATGTTTATATTTCCGAGATCTGAATTCCATCAAGATTGCAATACGCAGGAATATATTTCACAATAATGAATCATGAAAATTACAACTGATGGCATATCAAATTTATCGCCTATGGTGACATAGGCGGAGTTTAATACCTCTCATTGGAAAGGTAGGCCAACCATTCCAATGGGAACTTCATCACTGTTATTGTTTCGCTTGTGTTTGGTAAATCGGTAGTTATTGTTTTGGCACTCATCGAAAAAGAGTCCCATCTTTAAAGAATTCCTTTAGTCATAAACGTTCATTTTCCACCACACAATAAAAGCTGTTTAGCTTTATTTTTGCTCAATAATACGAAACAGTAAATTTAGTGCGGTAGTTTCGGAACATCTTATATCATTCGATTGCATTCTTCCACTGATGAAAATTCTCCAACTTACCAAACGATATTACCTTTTCAATATTGCTGACTTGAATAGCTTTTTGTTTTTATACAATAAGAAGCAATGTTTTCACTTCACATACACGAATAGGTCTAGATGAAAATAAACTTCAAATATCGTGTATGACGTAAAAATGAAGTCAGAAGAATGCACAAAATTTCAGTTGTACGATAAAATCACAGTCTCCATAGAAGAAAGAAAATACCTCACTATGCTCACATCCATTCTTTAAGTGAAACCATATTCTTCATAGTTTGCTCGCCACTCATGCTTTTTGTATTTTAAAGTAGTATTTGCAACGTGGTTCCATTGTTGACAAATCTATCTACAAATATACTCGCATCCAAGTCAATAGTTTTCGAAAGAAAGGGAACGGGAAACAACACCGAAAAGTCAATTTTTGTTTTACATTGTTTACTCAGAATTGTGTTTGAATTTTGGTTTGGCGTTGTGTTTTGCAAGTCAGTTTTAGTAAAGAATGTTAAGCGTTGAATAAATATGGATAAAAAGATTTAAAACACGACAAAATTTAAAGCCCGTCGATGTCTCATTTTCTTCCGACCTTTCGAGGTACTAAGTAAATTATAAATCCAAAATATAAAAATACCTACTTGGTGAAATTATATATATTAAAGAAAATTGATTACGAACACAAAACAAAAGGATATCTGCAGAAGGACTGTAAAAGTAAAAAAAAAAAAAAAAAAGAAAAAAAAAAAGAAAAGGGGAATGTTACAGTTATACATTTATAACAGCAGGCAAAAAGCCGAAATTCGCGAAGGAGAAAAAAATATGTTTCTATTTTAAAATTACTTTGATATCAATTTGCATTTGAAAGTTTTAGTCTTATTTCGTCATTCTTTGAGTAACAAAGGCTAATCTTGTCCTAGAAACTTTTTTGGATTAAATAAATGCAAAAAAACAAAAAACAAAAACAATTCTTAATTTCTAGAATTAGGCTTACAAATGAAATGCATAATAATAATAATAATAGTAATAATAATAACTGTTATTATTATTATTATTATTATTATTATTATTATTATTATTATAATCATGAATTATTATTATTATTTTTATCCTTATTATTATTACTATTATTATTATTATAATAATGAATTATTATTATTATTTTTGTCCTTATTATTATTATTATTAATCATAATAATAATAATATTGATAATAAGAACAACAACAACAATAACAATAATAATAACAACAATAATAAGATCAACAACAACAACAACAATAATAATAATAATAATGATATTGATGATGATGATAATAATAATAATAATAATAATAATAATAATAATGATAATAATAATAATTCCCTTAAATCTATTATTTACTTCTTGAGATAGATAATGATGTATTCTTCTCTTCCTGGAAATTTGCACTTGTTATAACGTTTTGGTTTAGCAACGAACCAGGCTGCAAAAAGTTAAACCTCAATTGCTTTTGGCATCATTTCTTGTCTGTGTTTTCCTTGCATTAACAGTACATAAGTAGGAAATGCACTTCTACAGAATCGGCAGTATCGTACTTAATTTATTATTGAAGAGGAACTTGAACAAGAGAGGGAAATGAATATTTTTTGTATTTTCAAGTGTTATCCAACGAATATATTTGAGCAGTGCAATTATTTTTTATCTTTATGCTTTCAATTAATCAAAAATCGAGTATGAAATCAAAATAAAAGTCACAAACGCGTTAAAAAAACGCGTAAAAGACCGTGACGTAGTTACGCATAGATTCAGGCGAAAATCCGAGTAGGAATTTCACTCATTTTTCATCTAAAGACGGTTTTAGACTGGTTCATCATCTGCGCATTGACGTCACATGCTAAAGTAGCTTTTTCCCGCCAAATCACAAAGTGAAAAACTAAATATTTTTTTTTAACTATCTATCCGAGCTCAAATTTTTGAAAGAATGGTATTGTTTTTCATAATTTTTTCTCTACTTTTATTTTAAAAAAAAAAAAAAAAAAAAAAAAAAAAAAACGTGAAAATTCCTCTATCGAATGTCTAATATTAAATTATTACTTTTAATTTACCTATACGTAGTATAGGGTAATTTAAATATTGCATTCGGAAAAAAAAAAAGAAAAAAAAAAAGAGATTTTTATTTTTGCCATTTTCATTCAGTTTGAAACTTAATAAGTTAAAGAAATCGGTTTAGAAAAAATCTCACGACTCACGAAAGGATTGGCTTACGATGTTCTATTTTTGCATACGGATTAATGGTGGCAATGGAAAATGTCGCTAAGGTTTTCGTCAAAATAGCGCATGCGCGTATCGTAACTGTCATTGATCTTTTTTTTTTCAATGATTGTCCAAAAATGGTTCCAACGGTTTTTATCACAATCACTGTGTAATGCTTTTTGTTTTAAACACCCTGTAAAAATTCGATAAAAGCACAAAAAAAAAAAAAAAAAAAAAAAAAATCACCGAACGACTTTTACACAAAGTTATTAGTACAGGAAAAATAGCCCAAAAATGAACAGGAACACAGGACAGGAATAGGAATTGAAAAACAAAATTCGTTCATTCTTGAAACTTTGGTCATAACATCTTTTTGGTAGTAGAATACAAGATCCGATGAGTCCCTAAAATTTAAAGGGGTGGAACATTTTTTTTGAGGGGTGGGGGGGGGGGGGAATGGGGGGGGGGGGAGGTAAAATCCACCCAAAATCAAACTTTTCAATATTGGTCGAGTAAGGTATCATTTTTAAAGCATTTTTTGTGCTGAATCGAATGAAATAACTTTCAGATAAATTGGAACTCTTCTTTTTAAGATGAAATAGGTTTTGTGGGTCAAATATTTGAAAATCATTAAATTGATTAAGCAAAATGCATTGAAGAAATTTTTATTGAGTAAAAACTAAAGCAAGTTTCTCGATTGGTAGTTTCTTAAAGGAAACTTTTCTGATCAATTATGGCATACTATGTATGACACCTGCTCATTCAATTTTGGATTCCAAAATGCTCAAATTACTACACAAACAGTATCAACAATGTCTGAAAATAAGGGAATTGTTCTCGTCAAACAAATTGCCTTTTAAATGCTGCCTGATGTCCATGAGTTCTCATTTATCGTCTTAAATAAGCTTTTCCTAATCAAAGTAAATTATTACACTCCTTCCCCTTACATAATCACAAATGGTGGAAATATTAAAATATTCCTGGTTGGCAGTGGTTTTCTGAAACAATTATAGGAAATCAATACAGTGATAAATCTTGCATTATCACTTTACCTTTTATTACCGCACCTCCTTCAGATCTTGAATCTGTATATACAGCTTTAGTGATGGCAATTGATGCTGAACAACTTCCTGGTTTGAAAATTATTTTTGTAACTTTTGACTTGCCTTTATATATGAAGGTATTGGATAACCCTATTAATTGGCATTAACCCTATCAGTCCCACTAGAATCACTACTGCAGAAAGCTGTGGTGAGAATAGGAAGATTTCATTTACTAATGCCCTTCCTTGGTTCATTCGGATACATAATGGTGGATACTGGACTGCAAGAGTTGTTGTCTGTTGTGTATTCTGAAAATACTACGAAACGTATACTTTCAGGGAGAGCTTGTTCTCATGCTGCCAGAGCACACATTTTGTTGGCTGTAGCTCAGTATAATTTACATCTGAAGGACATATACAAATGTACCAAGAGTGGACGGGCAGCGAAAGGAGCGATGGGGTATTTCAAAAACTCTATCATAACAAGAGAAACAATTTCATCAGATTCTAACATTATAAATCTAACGAGAAAAGTGTGGGAAGTCTTGGAACACAGGGAAGTCTTGGAACACAGGGAAGTCTTGGAACATAGGGAAGTCTTGGAACACAGGGAAGTCTTGGAACACAGGGAAGTCTTGGAACGTTCAGAGAAGTTTCACAGTTAAGTTGTGGATCCAGTACCTTGAAATGGCAACACTGGTAAGAAAATTCATACTAGCAGAAAGGACTGGTGCTTGGGAGACGCATTTGATGACTGTTAAACATATGGTTCCATATTTTATTGCAAGGAAATGCATTTACTATTCAAAAGCATGCCTTATTTATTTGTAGCAAATATCTACTCAGTTGCAAAAACATATGATTCAGTCTGATTATCATAAGTTTACAAAGGGATATTTCACTATCGGGAGAACCAACACATTTTTCAGTGATATTTCTCCTGATATGGTCATTGATCAACTTGTTAATTGAGAGTTCAAAGTTGTGGGAGTTATTGTTCCAAGAGTCAAAATCAGAGAGTTCAAAGAGTTGTTTAAAAAGTCATTAAAATAGATTTGAATTTTGTGTTGTATATAGACTGAATGTCCATTTAAATGGAGATTTTGTAAATTTTTTGCATAATAAATGTTTTTAACGGGATTCTTTTTGTGTTATTTTATCCCTCAAAAAGGAAAAAAAACACAAAAAAAATGTGAAAAAACCCCCAACTTCTTGCAAACTACGGTCTCTAAAAGATATAATTGCTTAAAAAAAAAAAAAAAAAATCTAATGATATTCCAAAATACCTATTGAACAAGGGAGTATATTCTTAAGAAGTTTTGAGCTTTAAAAGGGAATTTTAATGATTTGAAAATACATTGCTTTTAAGTTTTGCAGGATTTTTAGATATTTAAGATTCATTTGTTGTTTTCGCAATTGATTTGTACAAAGCAGTAGTTTTTAGGGTTTAACTATCACAGTTAAAGATTAGTTAGTGGCAAAGCAATATCTTTCTATATCTTGTTATATTATTACTTTTTCCAATAAATTGTTTTATAAGGTATCATTCTAATCAATCAGAGATAAATAATTTTAACCATTAATCAGCTTTTTTCCAAAGTAGAGTATTGGTCTATTTCTTAATCCTTCACATTAAATATCTTTTTAATTACTTGGAAAATTGTTCCTGAACTATGGTGTTGATGGACATTAAAAGGTTAAAATCTAAACTCTCACTTAGAAATTCCTTTTATCTCCCCAAAAAAACAAAAACAAAAAAACAACAACATTGAGATTGTTTTAAAAAATTAAATAATTAGCAGATATTTTTCAAAGCTTTTTAGTTTCTTTACGAAAAGAAAGTTTTTGTGTGCCTGAGGGGGATTGTTCAATTACTGAAAGTAAAACCACAAGATTGTGTTATTCTTTTATTTTATGAAAGGAAGGAATTTAAAAGGTTAATAGTAACCTTTTAGTTTTAGAATAAATTTGTCTTCAAAGAAGAGTTTTATTAAGATGAAAATGAATCTCTAAGGAGTAAAAGCTAATAGGATGTATTTAGTGTTGTCTGAAAGAATTTGTAATCCATGCCATTAAAATAAAATAGATTACTATCTTAATGAAAGGGATATTTTTAAATATTTTTAATTCCTTCGGATTCTGGGTAGAGGTCAGAAATATCGATCAAAATAAATATCGATACTATATCATTGCATAGAAAAAAATATCGATAAAATATCGATACATGATTTTTTTTATTTGATTTTCAATTTTACCAGAAACAAAGTTTTTCGGGGCAAATTTCTATTTTTCATGATTGCTTTTTTGTAAGGTGACTATTTCTTCAACTAAAATGGATCTATTACAAAAAAAAAAAAAAAAAAAAAAAAAAAATATAATAAATATATATATATATATATATATATATATATATATATATATATATATATATATATATATATATATATATATATATATTTTCGCTTAATTGGTGCAATGATTTTAAGAAAAATTTAGATAATTTTCAATAGAATTTAAGTGCATGGAAAATTTTGAATATTGGGGCCATTTTAACTGTCTCACAGCCAAGTTCACATTTTAGTTTTGATGTTTTTGAAAAGGGAATAAAGAAAATCGAAAAAACACATGGAAATACAAAACGATCATAAAAAAAACTAAATTTTTTTGAAAATATCGATATATCGGTGACTTTTAATCGATAATTTTAATATCGATATTTTTTAGAAATATCGATAAAAATATCTTCGTATCGATATATCGCCGACCTCTAATTCTGAGAGTACGATGAATAAGAACGGGATTACTTGTTCGATGTTTCTTTCATTAGTAATAAAATTAATGATATAATTTGAGGTATTTATTAAATATAAATTATAATAACATCCTTCTGATTAAGGTATATGTTATAATTTGATATGATTTTTCCATGTACTCCTCCCCTTTATGAACCATTTTAATTACTCACTGACTAACCCATCAGTAATTCTCCAACAAGATCTCAAACGTTCCAAACGTAGAATATTCCAATGTTTCACTTCCGACGTAGTCACAACTCTGAAATTTGGTACAAATGTCAACAAGAATAAACATAGAAAAAGTCATCTATTGTGATCTTAATTAACCAACTTTAAAAGGTTGAAAAGGGGTCAAACGTTCCAAATGTGGAATATTGCAATGTTCCATTTCCAATGAGTTACTACTTTGAAATTGTGTACACATATCAACTAGGATAAACGTAGAAAAAGTAAACTATTCTGATATCGATTAAAAAACTTTAAGAGTTCGAAAAGCAGTCAAATGTTCAAACGGTGAATATCCCAATGTTCCACTTCCTACGTAGTCAAAATCTGAAATTTGGTACAAATGTCAACATAGAAACATAGAAAAACATAGATAAAGTAAGCTCTTCCGTTCTCGATTAAACAACCTAAAGAGGCCAAAAAGAGGTCAACCGTTCATACACCGAATATTCCAATGTTCCACTTCCAACGTAGTAACAAATTTGAAATTTGGTTCACATATAAAAGGTATATAGGCGAAAAAAAAAGTTCCGATCTCGATTAACTAATTTTAAAAAGTCGAAAAGGAACCGAAACGTTAAACTCGAGATAAATTCCAATGTTCTATTTCCAATATAGTTACAATTATAAAATTTGGAACAAATATCAACAAGGGCTAGATAAAATAAGATATTCTTATTTTGATAAACCAATTTTCAAGGGTCGAAACGGGATCAAAACATCCGAAATGTTAAATGCACGAATGTCTTTTGATGTTAAATTACACACGGTACGTACGTGCACTACTTCGTAACGTAGAGCGGATATTTAGCTAGTCTTGTTATATACCAGTTACGGCATTTACGATTTATCATTACTTTTACCGAAATCTGAAGTAATATTTAAAATGTTTAATGGCCTATATCGAAATATACATGAGTGCATTTATCAATACAAAAATGCAACATTGCTTCAAAAACATTTTACTAACACAAACTCAAATAAAACTTCAAAGTAAAATAATCATAAAATAAAAACTTTTTGCTTACCTACTAAACCAATTCTTTTACATGCACCTAGAAACCTTCAGGTTTTTTCCTGATATTGGTGACATTTTGCACATTCGGGATATAGGACCACTAGTAACATATATGGAATTTTGAAGAAACCCCCGCATCCCCTTTAGGGACTTTAAAGGATTATAATCATAACTAAAAATCCACTGAACCAATTTAAGCAAGTTTTTTTTTTATATAAGTATCTTGGTTAATCCAGATTAACGTGAGCCCAATTTTATTTCTCTTCTTCGTAGTTAAAGGAGTAAAATCGAGGATAGGAGATGAAATCATAACTCGTGATCTATTGAAAAAAAATTAACCGTTTTTTTTATAGGTGACTTGACAAAATCAGATTATCGGGAATACAATTGTATCTCCCAAAAAACAACGAGACTTTGTAAAAAAATCCGCCAAGTAAAATGGTCAGTTAGAAAAAGTTATGAAATCTAGTGTTTGCCGCCAAGCTACCGCATATAAGTTCTTTTTTCTTGTACACAATAAACTAAATTGGGATTTTGGAAGGAATCCTCATAGGCAATTAGAACTTGGCAAGCTAGAGTTATTTCGGAATATTCTCATTTCATATGCTTGAGCTACTTTGTACTCATTGCACTGAATTGAGATTAATTTTATAAAAACTCTAGCCTGCCAAGCACTTATTGTCAATGAGGATTCTTCCCAATAATCTCAATTTACTTTATTGTGTACAAGTGAAAAGAACTTATATACGGCTGCTTGGCGGCAAACATTAGATTTCATAAATTTTTCTGACTGACCATTTTACTTGGCAGATTTTTGTACAACATCTAAGTTGTTGTTTGGGAGATATCAATTCTTTTTGTTGCATTTGTTATGTTATAAATGAGTAAGATACGGTCGATGGATATTTTTACATGAATAATTACATCGTCGCTCTAAGTGCAAAATGGCTTAAGTGACATCACCATTAAATTAACATACTACTCTTTGTATTGAGAGTGACATTAAATTTCACGATTCAATAATATAGAGAGTTTGCAATCCAAATCCTTTTCGTTTCTTTTCAGTAGAAATATTCGTTACCACACTAAGAAAAAGTTTCATACTAAAAAATGTGTACCTACTTGAGTACAAAAAACTTGCAATTATGTACAAAAAATAAGTAATGATGAAAAGTAAGACATGCAAACAAATATTTGCTTCATATGCCAAATTGAGGATTACCAGCTTTACATACGAATAAATATAAATAAAAAATGCGTTTCAAAACAGCTTTTGCTTCATGTTTGAGATATAAGACTTGTTATTATTTTATAAGAAATTTGAGAAAGCTACGGTGGTGACGTCGCGTCATTAAAGTTTCAGGCAAGTGATCAGAAGGTGCCTGGTTATAATCCAACCAGTCACCTAGAAAACTTTATTTTAAACTGAAAATGGTTTTCTAACTTAAGAGTTGAAACACGTGTTTTAAGAGCTTTGATAAGCATGCAATTTAATTGAAAAATATGTATTTTATATTTTTTTAATTATTCCGTTTGAATAATTGAACTTAAAGTATCAAAGTCACTGCTTGTGAGAGGTTGATTAATGTCTGAAATCCATTGACCCGATTTAATTAGTCATTACCCGGTATAAATTTCCCAACTCTCTGGATCATTTCTGGGGGGTACAAGCCCTCGAACTCAATTATTCATACAAAAGACACTTCCTCTATCTAGCTGAGAGGAATAAAAAAAAGAATGGCCTGAATATATTTTTAGCGTTTAAGTTGTGGCGTTAAGTAAAATGATAAATAAAGAATGGTAAAAAAAAATCATCAAATAGTTTTTGCTCTAACGCTGGCTTAAGTTTTGGTCACAACAACAAAAAGAAGAATCAGAAGAACAAAATTCCGGTGACTTCGGCGATTTTCAAAGGATTTTTTTGCTATGTTCCCTTGTTCAATGTTAACAATTATGTTGCAATTTTTCGTATAACTCACCCGGGGCAACACAATAAAAAAAAATAAAAAAAATAAATAAAAAAATAAGGGCTCTAGCTATTATAGAAGCTGAGCTGTGAGGGGTCGAAAATTGGCCTAAGCTCGGTCAAAATATTATACACTTGCATGTCTGCCGCTTTGACATCGGACTTGGAGGCGAAACACTGCCGCATTCCCTGGATTCCTATGTTTGATATTAAAAGTGAAGAAATTGAGACTTGAGGTAAAATTGAGCCTGCTCATATTTTGCAACCCATTTTAATAAGATTTTTTTTAACCTTGTTCTACAGGGCAATGCCGGGGAAAAACTATTTTTACCCGGGCAACGTCGGATACTTCATCTAGTGACTAATAAGAGGATTTATTTGGATAAATCTTAAATTATAACGTTTAAGATAAAATTAAAGTGTTTTCTAATAGGAAACCATTAAGCCTTAGTACTTTTATTTTTTCTCTTGAACGTTTAAGTAAAAAGACAACTAATAAAATAATTAGTCTTATAAGTAGGTATTTTAAATAACATTTACTGAATAATATTTGTAAGTATAAAAACAAAACAAGTGTAATGTAAATCGATTGTTTTGGGGAAAAAAAAAAAAAAAAAAATTAATCGTATTAATAACATAAAGTACTTTGGGTTGTTAAAAATAGTATTTCAGTGGTAATTCCATTTTATGAGGGTTCTTGACGAGTATATTGACGAATAATTTGAAGTCTTAAATAAAAGTTTTTAATTACATAACTTTAAATGATAACTTTTTAAGATAATATTATAAAGAATTCTCTAATCTGAAATCATTTAAAACTTTATATTTTGTCTTATTCCTTAAAACTCTCAAGAGAGAAAAAAGTATAAAGTTATAAATCTAACTATGAAGCCTTTGAAGTAGTGTTTAGTGAACAAGATTTGTAAAGATTTTAACTTTTAACTAAGCAAAATAAATGGAAAACAATTGACTATTGTTTTTTCAATAGTCAATTGATTTGCAGCTAAAAGTTAAAATCTTTTCAAATCTTGTTCAGTCAACACTACTTCAAAAGCTGCTAATTTTTACACGTGAATAATTTAAATTCAGCAGTGTTACAGTTATTTACAGAAACTCATTACTCATTCAATCTTGAAAGAAGCATGAATTTTACTAAATTTTCTTTTAAGTTTAAGATAAGTAAATATAAGATAAGTCTTTGAATGTTACAAATAAGTTATATTCAACAGAGGTACAGAGGTGCATACAAACTTAAGTGAATCACGTATTTACAATTGTAATTGAAAAGTGTGAATGATTCGGTTTATAAAGATGAATAAATTTAAGTTTTATTAATAGCTAACAATTTATATTTGCACTCGTGTTGTTGCTTATACAAAATATATTTTCGAATAAAAGTGTCCTTTTCGTAAATATTAAAATTTGCATTAATGAGTCATTGAGTTTGTGTGCATATTCTGATTTATAATTAAAAGAATTTTATCACCGATGACTTTCACAGAGTTAATGAGTATTTATAATTTATTTTAATAAATTCTTTAATTATTTTCTTAGTGGAAAAATGAAATATATCTATGCCTTCTAGATTGTTTTACTTAAGTATAGCTTTGATTGTTTAAGCGTGCCTTATATTTAACGTTAGGAATAATTACGTGCCTATCTTTGTGATTTTAATAAACGTATTCATAGAAAGATTATTCAATCTTAGATCTTAGTATAATATCTTAATTAGGATCTAAACAATTCTGAATGATAACAAAGTGGATATAAAATGTAATGAAAATTCGTGTTGTAACAATTTTAATGGGAAACAACTATGAAATATAATCCTTTATTTTATCATGCATAAAACAGAATTGTATTATAAAAGAAACTATCATTAAAAAACCGTTTGTTTTATTGGTGTAGATCAGGTCCTGATATCAAGAATGTACAATTTTATGAGATATTATAATGACTGAAATCTTTCTCCATTAAGTCTAGTGTCATATAATAACAACCCTGCTATTTTCGATTTATAAAAAAAAAAATAAAGTTGTCAAGTTGGCTGGCGACAAACTTGGCAAGAAAAATTCTTACCGAACTCTCAACTTCTAATACGTTACATCTATTTCAGTTTTCTGCCAAGATTTGAACTTCGCATAGAGTTAATATAGGAGCATTTTTCTGAATGAATTTTTATTTCGGATGTATTTATTATAATGTTACTAATATTGCTACTTTTAATTACCCATATGTTAATCCAATTTTAATTAGTTGATATGTGTTTTAGGATTAGGATGTGTGGATCTAATTTTGATTAGTGATCTGTGTCTGTGATCAACTGTATTGATTAGTTGATCTATCATTAAGGTTTTCGCTGAAATAGCGCATGCGCATAAGATCGCATAAGCGCATTGAAAAAATTATGTTTTTCAGCAAAAATCGACTTTAACGATTTTAGAAATATCACTCCCCGTTATGTAGTCGGTATATTTACCTTACTAATCCTAATCTTGTTTGTATGTAACACACACACACACACACACACACACACACACACACACACACACACACACACACACACACACACACACACACACACACACACACACACACACACACACACACACACACACACACACACACACACACACACACACACACACACACACACACACACACACACACACACACACACACACACACACACACACACACACACACACACACACACACACACACACACACACACACACACACACACACACACACACACACACACACACACACACACACACACACACACACACACACACACACACACACACACACACACACACACACACACACACACACACACACACACACACACACACACACACACACACACACACACACACACACACACACACACACACACACACACACACACACACACATTTTTTTTTTTCTAGCCAGTTTGTGTAAACTCAGCGTGGTGGTACAAATCGTGTAAAAATGATATTTTTTTATCGAATGTAAATATATCATTACCAAATATTGATAATTTAAAAACTGTATACAAATGTAGCTATGCTTTTTGTAAGACATTACTCATATAATTTTGGTTCCTTATACATAGGCTTCGTGATATCAATAGAATAATTCCAGACTAATTGACCACCAAAACATATGGTAGACGGCAACGAAATCCGAAAATAGTTTCAGTTGAATCCTCTCTCTGGTCGGAAGTGAATAGTTCTTCAATTTCTTTTTTTAAGTCGAACAAACTAAAATTGTTCGACTTAAGTTTAGTGTTACCATAGTTGATATGCGAGACAAGTTCCGAACCCAAAGTACTAGTTTTTTTCTTCTTTTTTTTTTTTCTTAAGTCACTTCAATTGCCCTTTCTCAAAATGATCCGATTACCAAGTGGCACTCTTCGGAAGACAGCACTTGGCCACTAAAGATCATTTTACATTCTGCGTCTGTGCCACACTTGAATTGCCGGATTGTCCAAGGTGCTGACTGATTGAAAGATGTTCTGGATTGAGAAGGGAGGATTTTGTTCATGATCTTCTGGAATCTGGTAATTAGTTTTGGGTTGGATATCACATCAGTTTAACAATGGTCAAACAAATTTAGTTCGGTTCTGGATGAGAAGTTGGATTTTAGATGAGAAATGATTAAAGCTCTCTACTAACTGATCCTAATCCTATTAGCTCACGTAGTGCAATATAGTGTTACAGCTTATTCATTAATAGAACAAACGATTGAATAATGTTTGCATTTTACTTTCATCCTGATAAAATGCAAGGAAATCCATAAACAAGATCTGGATTAAGAGGTTTCTTCTCTCATGCTCAGTTGAGGAACTTTTATTAGAATATAACTAATTTAAGGTAAAACTACCATTATCCTTTATATTTAAATTAAATTTCCGATAATATTCCTATGTGCACATAAATCTCACTTTCTCACTTCATTTCATCTTTTTCTAGAAACTCTTTTGTCTTTTTATTGAATCATTATTTCTGAAGACCATATTTTTCGAATGCGCTGGTGTCATTTAAAGGAAAAATTGCAGATCTTACATCCAGATTCATACCGTAAAAGAGCTTCTTATCAACAATTACTATCCGAGGATCCTTAAAATAAAATTTATTTGCGCTTCATTTTTCTTTCCGATTTTCACCGATTTCATCATCGAAAGATAGGATTTTGTCTTACTTCCCACTCATTTAAAGGTTTTCTATTTTAGTATCATGCAGTAGTATAAAGAGATCATATTGCGATTTTATAACGAATAAATAGCCAAATTAAGACTATTAAAGGGTATTATTTAATAGACCTAATTATTATTGATTTGTTGGAAAAGGTTCAGCGGAGAGCAACAAAAATGATACAGGGAAACTCGACATTGAATTATGATGCTAGATTGAGGAACCCTAATACGTATATATTGGAAGAAAGAAGGTCCGGAGGGTATTTAAATCAGCTGTTTAAATTTATCAAACAGGGGGATTTCAAGAGTTAACTGACCGGACAAAAGATCATGCATATGAGCTAAATGTAAATAGCATTTTAACTTGGAGAATAGGAAACATTATTTTTACAATAGAGTAATTAATAAGTGGAACAATTAGTCGGACCACATCGTAAATTGTATATCAGTCAACAAATTTAAAAGACAGCTGAATCTATAGTGGGGATGATTGTTCAAGAAAAGTTAAATTGGACTGACCTTGATGTGTTTTGTGTTTGTAGTTAATCGATATTTTTGTATTTGTATAAGATATGCATCGTATGTTGTTAAATTTAACGCTAGAGATATTATTTTTAATACTTACATCACACAATTTTACAATCACTGAAAAGTGGTTATCTAAAGGGGTTTTTACTAGTAAATCAATATAATAAAAAAAAAGAAAGACATAGATAGAAACAGTTCGACGGAATATAAATTAAAAAACTTTTCCGATACCAGACACAGAACTGTTAGTCTAAAAGAAAAGGCAACGTAAATAAATGAAACAATGTAAATATAACCCAAAGGGAAGTTTTAAATGAGATACCCCAATGCTTAGGGAATAAGTTTAAACTGAGAATCGATACCAGAAAGGACGTCAAAAGAAGAAAATAAGAGAGCCACATCAAAAGACTTTATTTAATACATAGAAAAAGTAACAACTTAGGAATATAAATGAAGATAAACATATAGTGCAAAAAAGCTGTGAAATATAGAAAATAAAGTTTAAGTTGAAATAGCCCATTGTTTTCAACGATGCACGATTTCAATGTTTAAACTTCAAATGAATGTTTGCGGCATTTGAAGATTCTTTAAAATAGTGAAAAGTAATAGTCTTTATATATATATATATTTTTTAAATATAAACTTTTTATTTTCATATCTTTACAAATTTCGTTTCGCCAATATTTAAACCTGTGTTTCAATGATTGTTGAGGTTTGGAAAATAAGTTCAAGTCATTGTATTTGTAGTCTTTTTTAAAATATGATAATTATATTTCTGTGTCAACAGTTACTAGCTTGTAACGAAGCAAGCCAGTTGCGTGAAATTACAGAATTAACGATGCTAGAGTTGAATGCGACTCCAAACAAAATGCATCATTATAAAAAAGAACCAAATCCCAGTAAGTACATAATCAGAGGAAAACATAAGACAATAAACGTCACGTTTGTTTACTAATGACTTTAAACATGAAGGCACTTTAATTCTAAGTTAGATTTAAACCTTAAAATAATGTAAAATTTTGTCTTAAAAATTCCTGAAAATAAGCAACGCATTTTTCTAATCAACTCAAGCAACTCCATTTAGTATAAGAATGCGAGAACAAAGATTTCATCTCTTCACCGAAATAAATACGCTTTAAAATGTTAAAGTTATAACAAGAGAAAAAGCTGCAATTAATTCAAATACGTAATTATATTTATTTAAAGACATTCTCTGAAGATGTGAGTTGATATTCCGGGACAGGATTTGTGCCTCAAAAATGGTATACGTTGAAAATTTGAATTTATTAAATTTTGATTTATGGTTCATTACTTGTTGGGGTTTGATATAGTAGGTTATAAGTTATAATACGTTATAGTCCAATTTTCTTGTTCCAATTTCTTTAAGAATGAGTAAAGTACAGTCCTGCACCAAAGTTTAGACAAGAACACAAAATTGGTGTTTTATAAAATAGTATTACGACAGATGATTTAATCTTTATATCACTTAATAATATGCACATATTAAATTCAAAATAGAAATTTGAAAATAAAAAACAAATCTGTAGCGAATTAGTCGCAAAAATAACAAAAAGGACAAAAATATGCTGCACATAAGTTTAGGCACAAATTAAATTTTTAAAATTTTTATAAGCAAGCGAAACGTTTCATAAATCAACTAAGCTTTCACAATCTATTATCAAATCAAAAACACAGTTTTTATTAAAAGCACGAGCTTTTGCAAGATGTCAGGCTTTGATTCCATGCCACGGCTTTTCAATGACTTCTTTAAGTTCATAAATGGTGGAATACTGCTTTCCAAAGGTATACAACTTTTGTAAGAATTCCCCATACATTTTCGATAGCATAACAGTCAAGACTATTAGCAGACCAATAGAGAACCATGATTTTTTTGGCTCTAAACCACTTTTTCGTTGACCTGGATGTGTGGATGGAGGCATTGTCTCGTAGAAATTTCCAGTTCAGTCCACTTAAAAGCTCATCAAATGATAGTAAGTTACTTTCTAGAGTTGTCTGGTAGGCCTCAGAGTTTTGTTATTCCTTTATAAATGCTAGGGAAGTTAGGCCGTTGAATCCAAATCCTCCCCATACCATTACTAAACCTCCACCTTGACGTCGACTAAACTGAGTTACAGGATCTTTAAGAAGATCATGCCAGTAGTAAGAAAATCTTTCTGGACCATCTAGGCTCCATTTTTTTCATCACTAAAGACCACCTGTAGCCATTGTCACTGTATAACATGTGCTGCTGAGCTAAATTCAGTCTTGCTTCATTGTGATGAGACTGAAAACGCGGCTTGCGTTTAAGTTTAGATTTTTTTTAAAAACCTGCATTTCACAATTCTTCTACGTACAGTTTTCTGTGAAACTTTAATGGCAATTATATATTTTATCTGATTTGCAGAGTAATGTTGATTTGAAGTCAGTTTTATAATTTGTCTATCATCTCGTTTGCTAGTCGTTCGAGGCTTTCCAGATCGTGATTTTGGTGGATATTGGTTATAGCAAATTAATGACATTCCCCTTTGATGATTCGATAACTTCCTTTCAAGAATTTACATAAATCTTACATTTGTGCCTATACTTTTGAGGCATGGAAAGTTTGCAAAGTTTCAACTTGTTGATGTTAGACAATTGTATTTCCTTTTTCCTGGAAATTTTCTACCCTACACTTTTTCATTATGGCTTTAAGAATATATATTTGAAAAAAAAAAAAAAAAAAAAAAAAAAACTGTGCAAAATTAAATGAATACTGTCGGTTTTTCGTGAATTGCCTCTGGGTCTAAACTTTTGTGCAGGACTGGAAATACTAAGTATCTTTATCAGCCGACTAAAAAAAGATTGAATTCAAGTGAATGTTCAACAGGAAAAATATAATCCATTAAAACGAAGTTTTTTAAAAATCCTTTTTATGCATTGTCAATTCTTATATTCATTAACACAGTGTCAGTAGTTCATTATCAGCAAAATGTGCAGCAAAACTACGTTTCAAAATTTATTTATCAAAAATGGAGCAAGAATTTATACTCTCACATCCAAATATAATTTATTTATTCTGTTTAAAGTAATTTTATTATTTATTTATTAAAAACAAATTTGGCAACAGGAAACAGGTTCAACAATGGTCGGTTCAATGCCTTTTTTAATGCGATTGGATGATGGCAAGTTGGTTCATTAGTATTCAGTAAAAGCGACCATTTAGTGACAGTTACAACCCCCAAATTTGGTAGAATGGATTGTCATCGGCATCGAACCTCTCTGCCAAGCTTCAGCCCGATTGGATGACGGCAAAGGGGTTAATTAGGCTTCCTCAGATTCCACCGCCATCGACAAACCCAAAAAATCGAAGTTAATATACAGGATTTGAATATAGCTTTAGTTCACTTTTTCATGAAGTTGAAACAGTTGGTGTGAGAGGAATGATGTTGAGTTGAGGTTAGTGGTTAATGAAGATAGCGGTACGCAATAATTTTTTGTGCAAAGGAAAAAACGTCACATAAAATTAGTAACACGTAAAGAATTGGCACCTCTTTCATTAAAATGATGAATATTTATTAGTTTCTTTTCAAGAAATTGATTCCCATGGACTGAAGTTGTTTTTCAACAGGATTTGTTAAGATATCTTTCTCTTAATTTTGGTATTGTTTGTTGACATCGGTTGAAAATTTCAGCGAGTAGCTTTCTAAAAATTCAGATTTATGCTTCTAATATAATTAATTAGTGGATTAAATTTATCATTTTAGAATTAGAATAGTTGTGAACATGTAATATATGAGGGACTGTTGTACCGTTGGTCAAAATTTGAAATTTGATTTTATCAGCTATTAAGAATTTTTTTTTTCGAGAACTAAAATAAGGGTTTATATTCCCTCGATAAAGGCTTTTTTATCTTAAATTTTTGGAGCTCTAAGGCGTGATTTTAACAAATTTGAGTGACTTTCACAAAAATTCATTTAGAAAAAAAAAAGTAAATGAATGTGGGATTTCCCCCCGACTTGAGCACTTCGGATCGTATTGGTTAGGAGCAGTACTACGTCACTGCGTGACGTTGCTGCTTCCTGTCAGCCGTTTTATTTGAATTTCATTCCACGCTATGTAACTAAATTTGTAAGACGTTTAATGAAGAGCTCTTCGGAGCGATGTACTAAATGTTCAACAATAGCTTTTTAAAGTTCCTCCTAGACACCGACCGTTAAATAAACTATGTTCATGTTAAAAAGAAGATTTTATTTCAAACTCAGCATCCCTACATGAATAATAATCAAAAGCTAACACTTCAGTCGAATGACAAGTGTTTACTATAGTACTGAAAAAAATTAGAATATATATATATTAAGATTGTATAATTTCGAACAATTGTACTTGAAATGTCTATTATTGACTTTGTAACATTTCAAAATTTATTTTGAATTTATGAATTTCGATAATAAATTTACCTCCAGATATTGTGTAAACAATAATCAGGCTACGAAGATGTGTGTTTTAGTGATGATATATATTCATGTTTATTATTATGCTATTTTTATGTATATAATTTTAAATAGTGTGCATATTTCTTCTTTTTTTAAAGCGGGTATTGCCATTTATTGTTAACAGTGGTAATACAAGCTAGGAAAAAATTGGCAATACCCGAGTGAATCAAGAAATTTCGAGATGTTTCCTACCGCGGTTTGATAACCAAAATCGTTTGCTCTGGATTGTTTAGGAAAGTTTGCATGCGAGGATATAAAAAGCGCCAAGATGTGGAATCGCGAACAGTTGCATTTTGAGTCAGTGCTTGCTTTTGAGGTGCCTGACATACCTCTGTATCTAAGTTGCACGCATTGAAGTTTTTGTTAAAGCTTGTTTGCGAGTTATCTGCTGTGTAGAGAAGTTTTTCAAGTCCCTGAGAGGAAAAACAAATCATCAGTTTTCATCTTGTAAAAACTGTGGCATCATTTTCTTTAAGAAAATTCTAGACAATATTTACCTCGTTTATAACAAACTAGCCGAATACCCGTGCTTCGCTGCGAAATTTTACCATGAGAAATTTTTTAGCTAGTTGCGTTGCCCCACATTGCTGAGATCCGTCATTGGTATATAGGTCCTAGCTTTTGGCACTTCGCTCGTTTAAAGGTTCATTGCTGCGTAAACTCTTAATATTAGAAACTCCTCCCATGTCGAGAAACAAACTAAAAATTCCCCGTTAATACAATAATGCAACACCCTTTTGAGAATATTTTAACGCGTGTTTGTGAAATATAGAATTAGATGGCCAAAACTATTTATGTTGTAAATATCAGAGCTCTAGGCCTATTAGAAGTCGCTTTTTGTGAAAATATTAATTACAAAAAATTAATTAAAACCAAATTAAAATTTTAACATTCTTTTCGTCAAAAGTCCACTTTGAAGGCCAAAACTATATATGTTGAAAATTTCAGAACAGTAGCCCTATTGGAATTCGTTCTGTAAAATATTTGTTAATTAATTAACAAAATTATTTAAAAAAAAATTTAAAGTTGTAACATTCTCTTTGTCAAAAGTCCAATTAGATGGAAAACTAATTAAGTTGAAAATTTCCCAATTAGCCCAATTAAAATTCTTTTTGCAAAATATTTATTAATTAATAAAAAAATAATTAATTGAAAAAGAACTAAATAAAAATTTGAAATTCTGTTTTTCAAAAGTACAATTTGAAAGCCAAAACCACTTATGTTGAAAATTTCTGAGCTGTAGCCCTAATAGAAATCGTTTTATAAAATATTGGTTAGTTAATACAAAATAAACTAATCAAGATTTTAAAATTATGATTTTCAAAACTACAATTATAAGGCTGAAACTACTTACCTTCAAAATTTCGGATCTGAACCTCTATTTGAATCCACTTTGTAAAAAAAAATTAATTAAAAAAGAACTAATAAAAATTGTAACATTTTGTTTGTCATAGGTACAATTAGATGACCAAAACTACTTATGTTGAAAATTTCAGAGCTCTATTTCAATTTTAATTAGCTTTCTATAGATCCACAGAACCATAGACACACAGACAGACAGCTTGTTTTATTATTATAGATGTAGAGTAAATCAATTGTGGAAAGGTATTTTATAGTTGTTTTAAATGATGAAGTTTTAATGACTAATTTAAACTTTTAAGGGAACATTTATGGCAAATATTTGGATGTGAAACACATTTTTAAACATTTTTACTTATTAGTCCAGAAGTTAAACATATTTACATTAATGACTTTTTCATGTTTTCTACATAAAATTTCACAAGAGATGAAAGTGTATGCGCATTAAAGTATGAAGACATTTTCTTTGGAATCTTTTTTTGTCTCTTTGATGAAAAAAACCTAAAAAATTCATGGTTTGTGAATATCTGTAAACAAATTGATGAGAATTTCAATTAGTAAGAGACTTCACTCTATTTTCTATTCAAAATGTCATTAAATATTTTTCCTTTGCTAAAAACGGCTGTTAACTAGGAATAGGGGAAACTAGAAAATAAGTTTGAATTTGCATTAATGATTCGATCTTGATTGAAAGTTCAAGCAAATGTTTGACTTACAAGTCAGTTTTTAAATTAGAAAAATATGTTGCTTGTTATCCATACAAAAAATAATACACACAAATTTTATTTCCAAACAGTAACAGTACTACATTGATTAAAACTGCTTATTTATTCACTTTACACATAAAGACTTTAATCAATTATTAACGTGAAAAAATTGCAGAAAATAATCTGATTTTTTAAAATAAGAATTTAAATCAATGGAACCTTTGTAAAGACAGTTATTTTCATCGTTAGTAGTAAAAATAAATGTTGTTGAAATACTTATTCCTGATTGCCTGACTGAATTTGAAGTTGATTGTGTTTATATCTATTCTGTCAAAAAAGAACAACGAATTATCAATTAAATATCTTCGAATGAAGAAATTACTGTTTCGAATGAAAGACAATAAAAAATAAATGACTTATTTGCATTTTATCCATGCCTTAATCTGGATAAAAATACAATAGAAATAAGGGATTAGACTTATTTCTAGGATTATAATTGGAATAAATTTACTGTTTTTATTTGTATGTGTTTTTAGTTCATTTTAATTATGGTTTTTAAGTAAAATAATTGCAGATTTTAAAATTATTGTTTGATGTTTGGTTAAATATACTTGTTTGGTAAGGGAGTTCAGAGTTTAAGAAAAAAAAAATCCTTTTTGAGATTAATATTGCTTAAACTATAAACAATTTCGAATTGTTTGTGGTTTAATCTCGAAAAAGTTTTACAAAAAGTTTTAATTTTGCTAAATTAGAAGTATATTTTTCATATATTTAAAAAAAAAAATGTTGTGCTTTAATTTGTATTATCGTTTTCAACTTTAACGGCAACTTTAACGTAAGGAACATTTACTTAAAAACTATTAAAGATAAATGCCTAAAATTTTATACATTCCTAAAGTAATGTACCTAAAGTAACATACATTCTTATCAATATATTACACAATTTAAAAGAAGCATTTTTTGATATTTTCGAAATTAAAAATTTTTATACAGTTTTATTGCCACCAAAAATGAAAATTTTTGAAAATTACATAGAATGTCAGACCTTTTAAATTTTTTTCGAGAAAAAACCCTAAAATAATAAAAAATGCTGTACTCAAAATGTGTAATATATTGATAAGGATATATATTAAAAAGTTTAGGCATTTATCTGAAATAGTTTTTGAGTAAACGCGTTCCTTACGTTAAAAACGATAACAACAAAATTGATGCATACTTTTTTAAATATATATAAAAAATACTTTTGATATAGCGAGATTAAAACTTTTTGCACCGTCGAGTTCAAAATTGTTTGTAGGTTTTTAACGATATTAATCTCAAAATTGATCTTTTGACGTTTTTTAAACTCCAACTCCCCTTCAACAATTTTTGAATAAATATGGCAAAAATTCAACACGAATCTATTTATAATTATTAGTGACGTTTAAAACTGGAAAGGAAAAGTATTTTTAGAAAGCAATACGTGTTCAGTTGACAAATTATATTTCCTAAACAGTTGGCTTATAGAAATTGTTCTTAAGAACTCAGCTTTTAAAAGTTTTAGAACTATTTTTTTTATGAATTGAATAAGTGCGAATGCTTTTCTTAAATAAAAACATACTGAATACTTTTTCATTTAAAAAAAATTTAAATTAAGTAAAACCTCCAGTGAATAAAAATATTTCGAAAAAACATTAAATGCTCAATAATCTAATAGTATAGTTAAGAAAGTGTACGGAGAACTGCTTTGCTCATACCGAAATTATAAAAATTATAAATAACTGATTTTGAGTTTTATATTGTTTATCAAAATTTAAATTCTCCCCTTTGAAAGGATACCCCATTTGTAATAATATCTCAACTAGAAATAGTTTTAATAATTTTTTGAAGACAAAGTTGATAACTATTAGTGTCAGTAAAGTTTTCTTTAAAATGCGTTTTTCTCACAACTACATTTTTCATTATTCATGTACCTTTTTCTCAGAAACTCCACAAACTATCTTCCTGAAATGTTTACCACATGCTCCTTTTATGTATTTGTTTATACTTAAGTGAGATTTTGTTGTTAGTCTGACAAAATTTTTTGTTTTGGCTCTTTTCGGCAAAAAAAAAAAAAAAAAATGTGATTTTTAACAAATTTGATTGAGTTTCACGAAAATTCAATTTTAAAAAAAGTAAATGAATCCCAATCAAAAGCTAATTTCTATAGAATAACAAGTGTCTGCTGAATGCACTGCAAAAAAAATTAGACGTCTATGTGAATTACTTTCTGAGAAAAAGGTACATGAAATATCCCAAATTAATATTACCAGTATGGAATGTATCAAATCTCCTTTAGAATATAGTATGGTCTCTTATTTCTTCCCACAAATTAAAAGAATTACTTTACATAAAAAATTGAATTTTTATTCAGAATAATAATTCCTCTATTTATGTCTAACGTTTCAGTCAAATTTAAAAATCTTGAACTCATGCACTTCGTCAAACACAAGTTTTAAGAAAGTTTAACGAGCAAAACTGGCAACACTTTTAGCCTCACTTGAAACCAGTAGTAATTCATTTTTTGATCTTTATACCAATAAAATAGTCACCTGTCGGCGTACTTTCTTTTTGAATTCTTGTTGTAGATACAGTTTTACACTTACAGAAACAAACAAATTCAAAATTTCAGTAAATCTTTATACTGTGGCATAAATAACTGATACAAACCATCAATTTGCTACAATGTTCGAATTTCGCAGCGGAAGTAATACTCAGGCGATCTAGAATTGAGCCCCGAAATCTTCTAATGTAGTATTTATACCTTTTCCATTGCTTTGGTATCTATTATCTATTTCCCCTTCTCCGATCTTTTCAAATATTGGATTATTCTTTGTTTCTAGTAACCAATGCATTGGGAGTGCAAACAGGTGTTATGCTAAAAGAAACCAAACAACCATTTTTAAAGTACGAGAAAATAAATGTTACTGTCAAGTCTATAAAGTAAGTTAAAGCAGTGGCAGTTTGTTCGACTGTTATTATTATTATTATTATTTTTTAAATCATTTATATTAACTTCGATTTTGTGTGGGTGTGTGTCAACGGGAGGCAAACCTGCGGAACCCTCCTAATTAACTCCCTTGGCGTCATCCAAACGGGCTGAAACTTGGCAGATAGATTTAATGTCGATAACAATACCTTCTGTCAAATTTTGGGGCTGTTAATGTCACTTAAAAGTCGCTTTTATGGAATACTAATAAATAAACTTGCCGTCATTCAATAGCATAATTTTTGAACCGATCATTGTTGAAACTCCCCATATAGCACACATCTACCCAGGGAGGTCCCTAGGAAGTCCCAATTTATCCCCGGGACTCCGAATGACGTCCTAGGGACATCCTTGGGAGGATGTGTGCTATATGGGTCTTTCCTGTCGAAAAATAAATACTAAAATTACTTCAATCAGAATAAATAAATTATATTTAAATGACGGTTCACGTTCATTTTTATTAAATAAATTTTGAAACATAGTTTGCCGCACATTTTGCTGATACAAATGTCTTTGATATCGGCGCTGTGTTAATGTATATAAAAATTGCTAATGCATATAAAGGAATTTTTAAAAAGTGTTTTTATTTGTTATATTATTCTCTGAGTAAATTGCTCTATTTTATTTAATTGTAATATATGATAAACGCTTTTTGCTTTGGATAATGATAGATGTACACATATAAAGTTAACATTATCGGTTGGTTCTTATTTGCAAAACAAAGTACAGATATTTTCGGAGTTTAAATAGATACTTCAAATGGAGTAAAAGAAAAATACTGAAAAGAGATATCTGTCAAGATTACATTTAAAGGCAATTCTATAAAGTCTCTACATTGCTTCTTTGATCAAAGTCTTCGAAGAAAAAACCTGTTCTGAAAAGTGCCAGCAGATATTTCCTTCGCAACCCCCCCACAACCCCTCCCCCCCATCCCCATCTCCTATTCAGTATTGAAGAACATTTTGTACGATAGAGAATATTTTAGAATAACATTTTACGCACTTTGACTACTGCCAGATAGGTTTATTTGATTTGAAACTTAGCGAACTTGTATCGGAAAGTATTAATTTTTTTAATTTCATTTTTCTTGTATTTTGTATTTATACATTACTTCCCTTCAAAAGTTTCATTTATAATACAAATACAAATTTTATGAACAACAACAGGATCAAGGTTCAACTGGCTTGGTCGAGTAAAAATATAAATATATAGCATAACTTAAAATACAGAAATTGAGGAATAATATAGTATAAAATACAGAACTTGTAGAATACACTATAAAAACGCCCGAATTGCGTAATACATAATATACCTAGGTAATTAATTTTTACAAAATTAACATAATTATACTACATGCAATTTATAATACAAAAAGTTATAGGATCATGAGTAATAATACTGTACAATATATTTAGTTGACATAGCGTTTGCCAATCATAATGGAAAATACATTACTGACAGAGCAAGGGACAAAGTTTATAGAACCCAACTATAAGCAAATATAAATAATCTTTTTATCATTAAATAACGAAATATAGTAATCTAAATGATGTACCTAAATAGTAACTCAAAACTTTCATCTCCAGGTTTTTAAATATCCAGTTCAACCAATTGGATCTTTTATATTTCATACAGCATTATATACTAGTTAACATATTTTCTCAAAGAAAAAACAAAAATGGTACTGAGAAATCAAACTCAAATTAAGATCCTTTATTATAAACTAGCTGAATACTCGTGCTTCGCTACGAAATTTTAACATGTGCTATATTTTAGCTAGCTGTGAGGCCTCGCGTTGCAGAAATCTATTATTGGTGTATAGGTCCCTGTTTTGGCGCTTCGCTCGTAGGAAGGTTCATTGATACGTAAAATCGAGGTCGCTTCGCTCGTTGAAAAGTTCATTGACACATAAGCACAGCCTTACTTCACTCGTTGAAAGGTTCATTGCTATGCAAACATAGGCTCACTTTGTTCGCTGAAAGGTTCATTGCTGCGTTAGCATAAGCTTGTTTCGCTATCGAAAATCAAATTCAATTAGATTTTAGTAAGGGGGATAAAACTGGACAGCATAAAGCCTCTTAATATTAAAAGCCTCTCGCCTTTCGTAAAAAAAAAATTCCTCATTAATTTAATAATACAACACCCCTTTAAGATTATTTTAACAAAGTGTTTGTTAAAATTAGAAGGCCAAAACTACTTATGTTGAAACTTTCAGAGCTCTAGGCCTATTAGAATTCACTTTTTGTGAAAATAATTATTAAAAAAATTGATTAAAAAACGAATTAAAATTTTAACATTCTTTTTTGTCACAAGTCCAATTAGAAGGCCAAAACTACTTGTGTTGAAAATTTCCGAGCTGTAGCCCTATTAGAAGTCGTTTTGTAAAAAAATTTGTTAATTAATTAAGAAAATTAACTAAAAAATAACTAAATAAAATTTTAATATTCTGATTTTCAAAAGTCCAATTAGAAAGCTAAAACTTAATTACGATGAAAATTTCAGATCTTTATCTCTATTTAAAGTCACTTTGTAAAAAATTATTAATTAAAAAAAGAAGTAATTAAAATTTTAATATTCTGTTTGTGATATGCAAAATTAGAAGGCCAAAACTACTTATGTTGAAACTCTCAGAGCTTTAGGTCTATTAGAAGTCACTTTTTGTGAAAATAATTATTAAAAAAATTTATTAAAAAATAAATTAAAAATTTAACATTCTTTTTCATCAAAAGTCCAATTAGAAGGCCAAAACAGCTTGTGTTGAAAATTTCAGAATTGTAGCCTAATTAGAAATCGTTTTGTAAAACATTAATTAATTAAAAAAATTAATAAAGAAACTGAATACAAATTTAAAATTCTGTTTTTCAAAAGTCCAAAACTATTTATGTTGAACATTTTAGAATTCTACTCCAATTTTAAGTAGCTTTTTATAGATCCACAGACAGACAGACAGAAAAACAACTTATTTTATTATCATAGATATCCTTTTTTTTATGAAAATTTTCAATGTTTCTGACTGAGTTCTTAACAAGTATAATTTTTTTCACTTAAGAAAAACATGTTTTTTGATTGATAAAAATTTGAACATGCTCCAATAGGATGGTTCCAAAAACCTTTTTTTCAGCTACAGACCAAGACACCCCCTAATTTTTTTACATTTACCCATAGTATTATTCTCCTAAAATTTTAGCTTCCTACTCCTATAAGAAGGTGGCGCTCAATTACCATTCATTTTTGTACTTTTTTGTAATTTCGCATAATTTTCGAGTTTTATGCTGATAGGAACGCTTGGCTACATTTTTACAAAAAAAAAAAAAGTTTTTATGGGTTTTAAATACATATAATATAGTTTGGCAACAGTTATCTACTGTATCAGGCAACATCCATATTATCAAAAACAACGTATGATCGTGAAGCATTTCGTTTGATTGTTCCAGTAGTCGCAGCTTTGGGGAATGTTCCTCGAACGTTTCCAATATAAAGAAGGGTAAAAAAAAACAAAAAAAAAAAAAAAAAAAAAAAAAACTAGAAAAGAATACGCTGATTTAAGCAATGGTTAAATTCAAATATGACTGTCATATAGCCCTTCATTGGAATTGCAAACTTCTGCTAAAAACTTTTGGATTAAGAAAGATTGACCGTTTGTCTTTATATGTTTCGAGAGATGGTATTGAAAAACTTCTTAGTGTCTCAAAGTTAAGTGGTGGAAGAACAGCGAAATATATTTCAAAAAAATGTTTTTATGCTAGACAATGGCAAGTGGAGAATTAAATTTGGACAAAGTTTTGATACTACGAGTCTATTGCTTGTGTATAAGAGGCATACATTCATTTGGAGAACAAATCGGACTTGAACTATTGTGGCTAGCCTGCTGACACCATGTCATCTAATTAATATTGGAAAAGTTATTTTAGTTGTGCTATGGATCATCATGTTTCTCTCTTCAACAGACTTAAGGCCGTTTGAAAAAATTGCACAAATAAACTTTCAGGATTTAGAACTGAAAAAAGACGTTAAAAAGTTTAAAGTTTCAACTGTAGCCTTTCTTTCATCTGTGGATAAATCTATGATAGTTAGAGATGATTATAAAGAAGTAATCGAGTTGACAGTAATCATTTTGGGCAATATACCGGAGAAAATCAATTTCAGAGCAGTTTCATCAATTCACTACGCACAGTGGATAGCTAAACTCCTGTACATTTTTAAATCCTTCTATTTAGAGACCAGCAAGAGGGTTTCCGTATAACTAATAGAGAGAAGAAATGCAGCTCCAGCTATTTGTACAGTTCAATTCTTTTTTGCACAGTAAAGACATGAATAGAAGCCCCACTTGCTTCTGGTGGTGACCTGAACTTGTGGAAAAACGTTAAAAAGTATAAGATAATGGATTTTAAAATTGGAATTGCCGCTGGAAAAGTTTTCAAAGAGCTAATGTGGTATCTTTCAAATGAATTGGTTGGTTAGGCCATATTTTCACACAGAATTACAGCAAAGGAAAAATTAAAAAAGTATTTCAGATATGAATAACTCAAAAGATTCCAGAAATATAAAAAGGTACGAGGTATTAAAAATGCTGAAAGATAATGTCAGTCTTGGAGAATTTGTAACAAAGAGAACTTTTGATATTTACTTTTTATTTGCAAAAAGAACTCTTGATACAGTAATTTTTCAATATTTCGTTATCGAACATGTCTCTACAATGACAGTGGGTTACGATAATCTGAATCGTACCATTTACAGGATTTATGTTGTTTACAATTTCCATACCCAACCCATATTTTTTAGATGTTATTAACTATTCATTCGATTGATTTCAATTAGATGTTGTTCTTGGTAGGAGATTCAGTGTCGTTTGAAAATGTTCATTAAGTACAGCTATACATTTAGAAGCTTTGAATAGAGCTGAAACTTAGAAACTATTTATACTTGCTAGTCCACTATTTATTGAGTGATAATTTTATGATTTGAAATGATATTTTGGTATTTAGATAATTTCCGATCGACCATTTTCGGCTTACAAAAAATGTAGCCAAGTGGTACTGTAATTCTTCGTTAAATGATTAAATAAACACCACTACTGATCTACATAACACCACACTAATTATTCATTTCGTATTTAGGTGTATTAATAGCTTATTTTGAATGCTTTTCAGGATTTTATACCGCCTAATTTATAAGGGCAATTTTATCAGAATTTCAAAAGATAATGGAGTAGCACGGGGGATTAACGAGCGTTTGTGAGCAGGGGTAGAGCCCTCTACAGTTTAATTATTTCATAAACTTTTACTAACTTATTTAAATTTTTTTAATTATAGTATAAATAAAAACTTTCTTTAAGAAAATTGCTTTCAATTATACTTATTACCGAATCCACTACAAATACCCAAAAACGCACAAAATACGAAATTTTACTGTTCATTGAGCGCCATCTTTTAATTGGAGTATTATTCTGAAATTTTTCTAGAACATTTGTATGGGTAGATGTAAAAATATGAGGGGGTGTCCTGGTCTCTAGGTAAAAAAAAAATTTTTGGCATATATTTTTGAACCACCCTAATGCTCCAATTTTAACTTAAGCTACTACGCCACAGTGTTGGTCTTTCATTTCTTAATGCGTGATCTCATAACACGTCTAATGCTGATCATATAGTATAGATTCTAATGAGTATTAAACATGGGCGCCGCCAGGTGGAAGGAGCACTTGCTCCCCGCCTGGATTTTGAAAATTAAAATTAATAAGGGAAAGTGGTATGGTTTACTAGTAATATAAGTATGATATAGATTTTAAAATTTTCAATGGATAAGAAAATTAATACAATCACTATAAATGAAAACTTTTTAAATAGCTAATTGAAAAACCAAGCTTAATAAAAAAAGTTAACCACCTTGCACTCCTTTGTGTGCCATCTGCAGCTGCACTTGCCTGAAAATAATTTTGCCGAAGTCCATAGTATTAATACTTTCTAATAAAACAGAAACTTCCCAATCCCAGTGCCGAACAAACGGTATAGTGGTTAGCGTGCTAGCTTCTAGATCGCGAGGTTGCGGGTTCGAGTCCCGTGTTAGGCATGGGTGTTTGTAAATGTATGTTGGCTTGTCTAATGACGAATGTTCGGCGCATTATAGCCCTCGTGTTGCTGACGGCGCCAGATAATCTGAAAACAACCAACCCAATCCCAGTACAATAAAAATGTATTTTTATTTAGCCAATCCAGGAAAGCGTACCGCAATTAAGCAGAATTGGGCGAAAATTTGTGATTTTTGAGCACCACATAATTATAGGTATATGTAATGTGGATTCTGTACTGTCTTTTCTTTTCGCAAGTAGCTAAGTACTTCTTTCCTGAAACAACCGATTGAGTATATACTATATAGATATCTATTGATAGATCTTATAGTATAAGGAAACAACAAATAATCGAATGCTAGTCACATCTTATGAAGCCACTGATTATTCTGCTTCACTTACACTTGATGTCATCTATGGTATGATGTCATCTATGTTACTTTGTGCCAAATAGATAAAAGTATAAATGACGCAATGACCAGAGTTGCAGTTTGTTATCTTTATCCTGTTACTCTTGTTTTTGTGCCAAAATAGCTATCATAATTATTTGTAATTTTGGTATTTGTATATCTAGTGTTTTCTATGTATTAAGTGTTTTGGTATCTATAAAAACTTAAATTCTAGTTGATATGAATAGTTGTTATTAACTTGAACATTTTCTGAGCAATTTTTTTTTTTTTTTGGAATTAGAAGGATAAAGCTAATAATAAGAAAAATTATAATTTGAAAGAAGAATAATTTGAACGAATTTTAAACAATCAATTGAGAAAATTGGAAGTATTTTTTATGTTTCCAGTAATGGAGTTATACTAAAAGAAATTATATACATTTATTAAAAACTATTGCTTTTTAATAAATGCCAGTAACAATTTATGTTAGCACCTAATATAAGAATAATATAAGATTTCTCTACCTTTTCACTTATGCATAGCGAAAGAAATTTTTATCATAAACTCTTAAGGTTTTGTTTTACCTCTACCTACCCTTGTGATGGTTATTTAATTTATATTCATAAAAAAAAGTTATTTACATCTGGAAATATGAAAAAAAAAAAAAAAAGTGCGAGAAATCTTTTTTTTAAACATGAAATGAACACCATTTCATACAATATTTTTCTTCAATAACATAAATATTTATTCTGACATATTTTAATAAGAACAGTTGAATCGTTTAAAGAATTATAAAATCAACCTAAGCCTTGTTTTTTATGTCTAAATGGAAGTTTCATTGTTTCTTTAAAATAAACGTAAAACAGACAGTCTCTAGAGAAAGCATTAGGGAAAATTAACTGTATATAAGCAACCGAGATACAGTTAGGCAATTCGAATAAAGATTAATGTAAATAAATATAAATTAAGGTAATTCGGATATTAATATTTCAATAGGATAGAATTTAAGTTTCACTGTCATTATTATGTTTAAACATTGATATGTATGAATATATAGAATATGAACATGGCTAGGTTCGTACGGATGAATAAAAAATAAAAATAAACAGTTCCTAAGGATTTCTTAAGTACCATCAAATAAAAAAACAAACAAGAACCATGAAAATGAATGAATTAAAATATATATATATATATATATATATATATATATATATATATATATATATATATATATATATTGTCTTTAAGAAACAAGAACTAATTTTCGGTGACGTGAATATGTAGATACGAATATGTACAGTACGGAAAAAAAAAAAAAAAAAAAAAAAAAATCCGAACTATGACTATATCTTGTACACTAATATTCTAATCGATGAAATAACAAAAGTCCAGTACCATTGTAAATTGTGGAAGGTCTTTATTAATTGTATATATTTTTTTTTGTCATGAAGGGTCATATATATAAATTAAAACTAAACCAAACTTTAAAAAATTCAATAGCAACCCCATAATATTATACCATATTTAGTTTTAGTATCCAAAAAAAAATAAAAAAAAAAAAAAAAAATTCAAACATAGTTTTGTAATGAGTTAGCGATATAAAAAAACGATAAATCATTGATAAAAAGAAGATTGTTGTTTTTAGCCATAAATTATTAAATAATTAATATATTTTAGCAATTTTTATTTCAAAGGATAGTTTGTGTAAGGCCAAACATAAATAACATGCAACTTTTCTATTAAACAGTTTTTTAATAATTAATTATTAATTAATAAAACAAGTTTTAAATTTTTTTAAATAGAAATATGTTTTTTTTTGCTTCCATTAGAATTATCATGGTCAAAAACTCCTCCAGAATTTTTTTTCATTTAATTTTGACTTTTGGGTTCGATTCTTCCCCATGATAAGGAAATTTGCCCTCAAGATCATCCAAAACATTTTCTCTCATAAGTGACATGTTTCTTAACACAATGAATTGAAATTTAGCATTAAGGGTAAACGAGGTATTTTAAATAGAATTAAATCAATAAAAATAGGGGTTCGTACTGAAATTTTTAAAGATTGAGTTAAATTCACTTAGTGTGCCTCCTCCCAAGAAAAAAAAATATTGCATCAGACATATAAAAAATCGTAAATAAATCATTTTGGTGCAAATTGCAAGATTCTACGATAAATAGAACCGAAGATATAGCCATCGTTAGGATTTTTTTTTTTGCGTACTGTACCCTAGACTTTTCATTAGAGTTCGGCGATATATCGATACGACGATATTTTTATCGATATCTTTTTAAAAATATCGATAGTAAAATATCGATACAAGTCACCGATATATCGATATTTTCAAACATTTTTAGTTTTTTGCTGATCATTTTGTAATTCCACGTGTTTTATCGATTTCCTTTATTTCCTTTTCAAAAACTTCAAAACAAAAGTTTGGACTTGGCTGAGAAACAGTTAAAATGGCACCCTAACCAAAAAGAAATCATAATGTAATGGAAAGATAAGATCATTTATTAGTAGTCATTAACATAGCGCCATTTCTGTCTCCAACGTGTGACTGGAATTTGCATATAATTTTAAATATTAAAAACATATCTATCAGCCAAATATGCGATAAACTACTTTTCAAAATTTCTTCTTTAAAAATAAATGTGAATTTATGCATTGGCATCCAAATGTATTTTATTCATTCTGATTGATAATATAATTTATTTATTAAAACAATTTTTTAAATTTATTTATTAAAACAATTTTTATAAGTTATTTATTAAATTTTTTTTGGCATGAATTCATGAAAAGTAGAAATTTACCCCGAAAAACTTTGTTTCTGGCAAAATTGAAAATCAAATAAAAAAAATCATGTATCGATATATTTATATTTTATCGATATTTTTTTCTATGCAACGATATAGTATCGATATTTATTTTGATCGTTATTTCTGACCTCTACTTTTCATCCATCTTGTCCCATGCACTTTTTAAAAAAGATATTTTTTTTCTGTTTTTCACTGTGTACAAATTCGATCTTATCTCACTGAATATTTTAAATAATTTATGAAATTTGGAATAGGGTGTTTTAACTTATGATAGTAGAATATAACTTTCTGGTTCAATTGCAGAAGTGGCTTTTAAAATATTTTTGCAGGAGTTTACCCAATTTAATATAAAAAAAACTACTATATAGATAGCTGCCATACCCTTTGAAAATAGCAGAATTTGGATTTTAACTGAAGTAAATTATGACGAAAGGCCTTTTTAGAATATGAATTTCTCTTGCTTATTGATTTATTATCTGACTTTGTAGTACATTATGTTTTATTTTAATTTTACTTTTTTAATATTTCCAGTGGCAGTTTACTCATTACGAAATAATATGAATATTATACAATTATGGGTAAACATGATCGTAGAGTGCGTGTGTGGGGAAAGGGGAGATGGGGGGAGGGTGGATCCAAAACATGTAATTTTTATTTTTCGTTATATCAAAAGATTTGAATTTGAGAGTTTTGCATTGTATAATCTGGTAAATATCTCTATCGCGTTCTTTATTTTGAGAGAAGAAAACTATAATGTATATAATTATTTTGAATAAAATAGTAATATGCACAATAATTTCAATTGCATATAATATTCGTAATGCTCTCTTGCAGTATTACCGACTCTATTTTTAAATAGACCTGGGGTCGGCAGACTTTTATGCAGAAAGAGCCAAACATGAAATAATCAGAATTACAAATTTTTTAAAGAGCTTCAAAATAAATGTCACCAGTGCAATATGAGCTTTTCACTATAAAGAAATTTATTCTATTTTACGGTATAAAAATGCTTTAAATAACATAGCAGATAAAGCAAGCAGGTAGTCCATTTTTGTTTGGAATGAACTCATATAATGTCGTCCACAATTTTCCTCATCCATTTTTCTTTTCCTTTTGGGCGAAGTTGTGGTTATATTTTTCCAGTGCAGTATATAAAAAGAAAAGATAAAATACGTTTAGCACGCAAACGCGAAAAGTTTACAGGGAAATGTGCTATTTTCTTCAGTCGAGACCAGACAAATAACGAATGGCATCAAAAGCTCGATGCAACTGAGATTGCGCTGCATGGTGGAAGTATAGTGACTAGGTGGGCGCTCTCTTATAGCGCGTTCTAATTGTTCCATATTCCAACTGAGAGGATGCCAAGGAGCACTGTGAACTCTGATTTTAATTTGGTATCTGAGTACAGTGTTACAAGTCCACCCTACTCAGCACTCTGAATTGCGTTGCATTTTACTTATTTCTCGGGCTTGAGATAGCGCAGTAAATTTATAATGGTTTACTGAAACAAAGCACACATTTATTACCATCAATTTCTGTATTGGTTTTATTTTAGGTTCAGTTAGAATTTGAGGAGCCGTTAATATCCATAAGGAGAGCCACATGCACCTCCTGAGCCGCAGTCTTCGGACCCTTGTGATAGACAGGGAGAATAAAAAAAGCCGCATAAGTCACAAGCCACATAAGTCTATAAGAAGAGCAGCAATCGACCGATCTTTGTGATAGACAGACAGGACATAATGAACTACAACGCATCCCACACTATGCATACTTCACAGCTTCAAATTCTTTAAATATGAAAAAAAAAAAAAAAAAAAAAAAAAAAAAAAAAAAAAAAACCTTTCGCAAAATCCAAAGGAAAAGCTATCTTTTCTCTTCCAGAAATTCTCTACTGATCTCTTCTGCTCTTCATCTTCCCACATGTTGCTCCCCTCCTCTCTCGATCCTCGTCTCCTATTGGCCGAAGCGCCAGAAAAGTGGCGGAAAAGGCTTTTCTCACCAGTATCAACCGTCGCTCGCAACCGGACGGCCACTCTTCATACATGCTCTATCTTCTGACAGACAGAGTGGACTTTGGTTCGAGAGATAACTTCCAGACCCTGCTTGTGGTAAGTTTCATAGTGGTCACTATTGTTAAAGCTATGTTTTCTCAAAGATATTTATAAAAGTTGAATTTAAAGAAATAAGTTTAGAATAACCATTAAGTAACATAATAAATTATATGATTTAAAGTGAAAAAATAATTTAAAATAAGTTCTAATGATTTAGAAGGATAATATCAATTTGAAACACTTTTAATGAAATAATGATTGGAAATTATAATTTATTTGAAAAACATTGTAATGAAAATAATAATCTTAAATTAAGATGTAATCATGAAATGTTCCATGAAAATAATGATCTAAAAAGTTCATATAATGTTAACATTATCATCGAAAATTACTATTGAAAATGATTATGTAATTAAAAGTTACATAATTAAAAATAGACTTACTTATACAACAAATTCTAATAAGGAGTTAATACTGCTTTTGTTTTACCTCGTATAAAATATGATGTATTTTGAAGGATATACTTCGCATATATTGAGGCCAAAATAATGAAACATTAAGTCTATTTAACTTATATTAGTTGACGATACCTCTTAACCAATCAGTAAAATAATTTAATAAATTTGTATTTTAAAATATTTAAACAAAATTTTCTAATTAAAAAAGTTAAATGTTATTTAATGAAAGACAAATATCAAGATAAGATGAAATTCTTAACTTTCAGTGAAAGTATAAATTAAATTTCATATAATTAATTAAATGTTTTTTGTTAGTAGTAAATGCATTTCTGCATTTAACATATTATGTTACTTAATGTTTATAAAATATCACAATTTATATTTATTCATGAAAGTTTGTACTAAGTTTAGTAAATAAATAAATGAATTTCTAATGAAGTCCGTAATTTAATATCACAACTGTACTTAAATGCACTCTAGGTAAGATGATATTAAGTTCAACATATTTTAAATTGCATATTTAGGAATGGACATTTAATATGTGTGTGAGAGAGAACGTTTAGATCCCTAGCAATAGAAAAGTTGAAAATGTTTCCATTTAATAAAGAATCTTTGATTAAAGCTGCAAACCTGTTTAAGTTATACGTATAGGTTTCAACATTTTTCTTTTTTTTAATTTTCAATTTAAAAATTAAACTTTTGCACCTTGAAAAGAACATTATTTGTTAAACTGTTTCCGATAAAAAAAAAATTCAAAATTTCTTAAATTTTAATAATTAATTAACATTTAACCAACTAATTAGGCTAATTTCGAACGGTAATGACAAAAATTGTAATTCACCCACAGATACAATTTTGGTGTTCAATAATGCGGAATACCCTGCTCTATGTTTTGACCCTATTAACAGAATTTTACAGTGTGTATATTTTGGGATACCTTGATTTAATTGAATCTATTAGAAAAATACAAGTTTTTTTATACAGAATCTTATCTTTAAAATTCAATTAAAATATACATATATTTACAAATCACTTAGTATTTAGGGTCAAAACATTCAACAATGTATGCGGATTATATAGCAAATAACAAATTTCAAAAAATATTATTTAAACTGGAGTTATTACTGTTTGAATGAAATGCAAAATAGAAAAAACTGCAATCTGAGAATAACTTTTAAAAAAGTATTTTTTATATAAAAAACTGCTATTATTATACTAATTATTATATATTTCCTTTTTAATATGCTCCTCTATCATAGGGTTTCCTTCTTTTGTGTTGTTTTTATTTTGCTTTTGTTTTTTACGGCCTTACAAAATTTCCCCGATTTTTGCGAGTTTTGCGATTTGAAGCCTATACTTATACCTTAACTAATTATTATTACAAAAAAGTATAAATTAGAAGTGTTTGGTTTTTATACCACAAAAATATTTAACCGGCTTTCAGACGGTCTTTTGGCTGACCAGTTTGTTATTGAAACAATCAGCTGTTTACATGTTTTTAGCGATAAAAGTAATTTATACATAGGACATAATGTATTGTGCATATTGCATTTTATTATTTAAATTGAAACGATTCTTTTGAATCAGCATAACTGTGCAACCTAGTATTTGAAGTGCGTTGTTGTTACATCGCAAATATCTGGATAAGACTAGGTTAAGAATTATAATTCAAGTATTGAAGTGTCTTTTCATTTGAATTTTTAAAATTTGGGTTTGTATGGTGAATTTAGTAAATATCGAACATTATATCAAAATACGATATTGATTACTACATACATATAATCGCTACAATTTCCAGCCTAATTTAATACACTTTTCAATATAGATCAGTCAGAGTTGTTGCAGGTAGAAAAAGGCACCTGAAACAAGTTAATTTCGTAAACTGCATCTCTTTTGTAATAAATCGAATAATTCGATCGAAGAACAATGAATGATGTACTTTTATGTCACTCAAACATCACTTCTTATAAAGGATGAAGAAAACTAATTACAAAAACGTTTTCGAATTACTCTCCTTGATACTTATACCTCTCTTCTATCCTTGCATCTCACTTTCTCCGTTCAGCAACCGGTGTCAAATTGTTGATTAGTTAGGGTATGAGGAAAAGTATCGTCTGTGAAGTTTGAGTAAAATTTATACTCATGCTTTTTTCTGAAAAAAAGAAGAAAAAGAAACCTGGTGGCTAAACTGCACTCTGATTAGAACTGTAATCGAATTACTTTTAATGGTTAGAGTTATGGAAATTAAATATATTTAAGATTTTTTCAATGTATTCATTTTAATAAAATCAGTGCAATTTCATGGAAATCTATTTAACCGTTAGAGAATTAAAGGGGCAAACATAAAGTTCAATAAAATGTAGTTTGGCTCTAGTGTTGCCCCCTTCTCCAAGAGATCAAATTCAACCAATCAACTAAGCAACCCTATTTAGTTATTTTTAGAAGGATTAAAAGAAAAATATTCCAATTTTATTTTGTCTTCGCCTTAAGATCGTTATGGTAACTTAGAGCGACGATGCGGTGTTGGGAATTAACTTAGCCAAGACAGTTCAGTATCTCAGAATAAAAGAGCTTTTAAGTGAAATTAAAAAAAAAAAAAAAAAAAAAAGGAAATATTGGGATGTACTAGAGTTTTATTATATACCAAAAAGTATTCCAAATATTATGCATAAAAGTGAATATATTAAGAAATGTTTCACATAATCGTGTGTCACTTAATTTATTACATTACAGTTTAAAAAAATTTGATTCCCACTCTTAAAAATTTATTAAAAAAAAAAAAAAAAAAACAATTAAACTCGCCTTTAACAAATTTTCACTTAAAAAAAGAGAAAAATATTCTGATTGGTAAATAATAAGGTATTCATCAGGCCTTTCTTCAGCTTATTTATTTTTGCCACTCCGCGAAGTTTCCATTCGTTATTTAAATGCTAAGTTTTTGAAAGATGATAGCCAAATTCATTCTAATTGCTTTATCTCAAATTGCTATTTAATATACTGTTTAGGGTTTTTTTTTTTTTTTTTTTTTTTTTTTTTTTTTTTTTTTTTTTTTTTTTTTAGGATCTAGAAATGTTTTATCTGGATGTCTGAAAAGCTATTAATTTGCTTTTTCTTAAATTTCCATTGCCTGCTATTTTGCAGTTTCACGTATCTTGCGAAAAGTTATGCATTCTACTGCAATATTTTAAAAAACGCTTCAATGACATATGAATGTATTTCGAGTGCATATTAAGTGCCATTATGGAAAAATCAGCCTCAAGCTATATATTAGGTATAATAGTATGAAGAAGTTTATTTTAAATTGCAGTATGACAAAATAAAAAAAAAAAAATTAAAAAAAAATTGAGCTTTAATGAACATTTGTAAGATGCAGCACACATTTCCATTAATTATCATATTACTGAATCTCAAAAGAATTAAACAATTATCATATATAAATAAACATATATGCTAGAAATAATATTTAAATAATTTAAATCATTTTGACTTGTAACATCTATTTAGCACTGTAATTTTAGCTTCTACGCTAAATTAATGTATCAAAATTCTGTCTATCCAGGGACAATGCTTCCTGACAAAACTGCAATTCTAGAGACACTGAAATATGCAAAAGAAAAGTCTCGGCAATACGAATTCCCATATTAAAACTCAATCGAATTTTATACACAAGTTTTAAAAACATCCTTACTGCAAAAACTCAGCAGTTTTTCTGTAAGCAGAATGGCATCGACTTCAAGATTTGAAACCACAACCAATACTCATAATCGAGGTGTCCAAAGGTATATTGAACTGAAGATGCATTAAAACAAGTTGGAGAGCGTCAGCAAGCAGGGGGCCGAACCTTCTAGTATCAAATAAAGCATTTATCACACAAATAAGTACTCCAATAAACTTATTGTTTTGGTTGATAAGTTTTAATATTTTTACTCTAACCTCTGGCAATGTGGGTTAACAACTTAAGTTTTGTAAAATAAATTCAAATTCAATTTATAATTAATTTATTCAAAAGCATTGAAGTTTTATTGGGTTGATTGAATTTGATTACTGTCCCTACTTTCATTAAAAATAAAGAAATATACTTACATAAATTATTTATTGTTTTCTGTCAAGATCAAAGAATAATTTCCCCCCAATTGAGCGAAATCATCAAAACAAGTCAGGAGGGAACTAATTTACCATTTCACGTTCAAAAGTCATTAATCTTGTAAAGATGACACTTCAGAGAAACTTTTCCAATTTCTAGACCGTTTTTAAGCGCGATAGAACGTTTTTAGTTTTAGAAATTAATTAAAACTTAATTTTCGTCACGTAAAAGCGCAGTTTAACTTGAAGTTTTGTTTTAATGTTTTTTTTAATCAAGACACTATTTTAGTTACGAAAATTAAAACTAATAATATTATGCATAAAATGCAATTTGGTATACCTCCAAGAGATTCAAAAATGTTATGTGAATTAAAAAAAAAAAAAAAAAAAAAAAATGAAATTAATTAGGTTAACAATACTTATTTTGTGGAAATTTCCCTTTCCATAGTTTTCTATGGTGTCACTGATCAACTGTTTCTGAGGAAATCATGGGGGAAACTTTCTATAAGAATGTTGGTCCAGTTTGTGCAGATATTTAAATATTCCAGTTGCTTAAAAATGCCAGTGATGGCAAGAAGGAATCAGTAACCAAATCGTCCGTACTACTTGATACAAGTTCCAAATTTAAGTACACCGACCAAACGGTAGAGTGGTTAGCGTACTAGCTTCTAGACCTCGAGGTTGCGGGTTCGAGTCCCGTGTTAGGCATGGGTGTTTGTAAATGTATGTTGGCTTGTCTAGTGACGAATGTTCGGCGCATTATAGCCCTCGTGTTGCTGACGGCGCCAGATAATCTAAAAACAACCAACTTAAAAGTTGTTTAATAAGTCTTAGGTTTTGTATTATTTAAAAAAAATTGTTAAGTTTCGTATCTGCCTCTTCCATGAGTATAATCAGTTCTTGAATAATTTTCGACCAATTACGTAACCTTCCTGTGAGTAAGGACGTTGTTGTGTGGACTTGTTTGGTTGGAGAGATTATACTTCAATGACCCATTTTTGGGCCCAATAACGGCTAATAAGGACGGGAAATACAGTTTCATGTGGATTCCGAACCATAACGAACACCTATGACTAGCCCAGAATTCTAACCCAAATACCTTTGGTATGTTGAGTGGGTTTGAGGTGCACGATAATGGGATAGTGCTGTTCTGAATACCAGACCCCATCATCGCAACACATTTCTTTTAAATACTACCCTTTATGCTGCTAAGAAACAATTTAGGAAAATGACTAAAATACCATTTGAAAAAAAGTTATTCCTAAGGTACACAATTTTTTCTGTTTTTAAAAGCAACAGGTTGAAAGAATTTTTTTTTTTTTTTTTAAATTTTATACTTTGTTTACATTTTTTTTTTTTATTTTAAAGTACTGTATTTTTAAAAATGTGTTAATACAAATATCATATGGACAACTTTATGCATATAGCAGATAAGCTATAAAATGCTCGAAATTGAGATTCAGCTATATCTTGATTATGATCGACATTTAATTATTTGTAGCGATTTTATCCCAGTATATGAGTTATTACATAAAAGTGCAGGTCCTCAAAATTAAATTTATACTATGAAAATCCTTCCTACCCATTTTCCGGAATATCAAGCAATTGTCGCAAACCTTGAATTTTCATAAAGCCGTTCATTTGCAAAATCCTTGGATAATTTAATTCCTTTTCTGAACAGAGAAAATTAGAAGTAAAATAAAAATAAAACTTCTTTGATAATTTTTTTTTCGCCTTGGGTGAGTTTTGTCGACTATTTAAGAAAGATGTCGTAAACTATGGAAAAGGGCGATGACAGTCTTAAATAAGCCTTGTTTGTAGAATTAAACAATACTTTATATTATTAAAACCTACTGAAAAAATTAAAAATTATTGCACTGGACCTTAAAATGGACATGTGCTTTACAAATTATAACGATGTCTTAAAATAAGACACTAAAGTGTCACTCAGACAGCTGAAATGTCTGAATGAGTTGGGTATCTTTATTCCCACTTGTAAAGGTTTCAAGAAGTTAAGTTTGAAATCTTTACCACTGTGATGTACATTTTGATGATCCTATTATTTGTTGACCTGTTTCAACTATCTCTTGAATTTAAGCATGTACTACAAATACTCGTATCTTAAAACTCCATTTGGTGTCTGAATCCAGTGCCATTGTTGAATCTTATTTAAAGACATTTCAAACAGAATGTTTCTAGAAGAGTCCCGCTTAATCCAGGATAAATTGCAGTCGTATACAGTAAAACAAAAAGCTAAGTAACGACATCAAATTTCCGACAGGAAGCAATTGATGTTTAAACATATAGGACGGAAAAGGTTTTGTTTGAGTGCGTTTATTCTCCCCTATTCATTATATGCATGTGTTCGTCAGGGGATATGGTAAAAGAAAAATGCTTATTGAGTTTAATCTAGGATTGTCGTGGTTTAGGAAGACTACGACAAGCTAACGAAACTCAGAGCTGCAACATCGTTGAACTCTTTACATGGAAGAAAGTCAACGAAGTGGTTTATTGTTTTATTTATCGAAAATAACGTATGGATTTATGGATAATGTGTAATGGAGAAGAGATAATAAAGAGTTAGTGGTATAAGATGGGAAATTAGATAAGAGGTGACGTAATTCTCTATGTATTAAGTTCTGAAGGATAAATGATCTTTATATTTATTGTGGTAATTTAGTCAATAGTACAAATCGACTCTAAAATTGTATTGGTCATTCCCATACTACAATTAATTCTTAAGAATTTACTCGTTGTTGGTAAAGTGAATCTGTTTACGTAGTATTTTTTATTTTGTGCAGAAAAATACGATTAAAAATCTTGGGCATTAAAATCTTCAGTGTCAAAGGAGGTTTCGAAAATCAGACCTCAGAACAAATTTTATCTTTCTTCTAATTTCATTTGGTTTTTGGTTTGCAAGTTCTAACTGCCTATTTCTGCCACTTACGTCCCGTAATTTTGAGCATCTAAAAGAATGCGAGATAGGAATATTTTGGTGTAAACCTCTCTCACAAGCCCCATCACACCAATGAGAGGATATTGGGATCAGGACCTATTTAATGTGCACCAGCGTCCATTATCGCACACACCGATCTTTTGTGGCCGCGAGGATCGAACTCATGATCTCCCGACCATGAGTTCGTTACTCTAACTACCGAGATAACGAGGGCTTTTTATTTGTGTGTATGTGTGTGTGGTTATAGCTGCTTATTATTTAATTAAAATAAACTAAAGCACTCAACAGAACAATTCCCTTCATAAAGACATTTTTTTAATTCACAATTGTGATTTGTTTTGTTTTGAAACCACCGACTGTCTATTTCTGCCACTTATAAAGTGCTTACCACAGCCAAATATGTCTCGTAATTTTGAGCATCTAGAAGAATACGAGATCGAAATCTTCTAGTGTAAACCCCTCTCTCCGACCCCACCACACCAACGAGAGGACATTGAGGCCACGACAGATTTAATGTGCACCAGCCCCCATTAGGTACACACCGATATTTGGCGGACGGAGGCCCGAACCCACAACTCTCCGGTTATGAGCTCGATACTCTACCGAAAGGATATCGGGAGCCGCATCAAAACAGAACTGTGATTTCAAATCAAAATAGAAAGAGACAAACAAGAACACGTTGCCATTCAACAACAACAAAATTATAAAGCAATTCTAACAGGTACGAACAAATCTAAATCTCAACAGGAGGATATACAATAATTACTTCCAAGAAGGACGAAGTTAACAGTTAGTTTGAAAGCATACTTCTATCACAGGGAAAACTCAATTTATCGTTAGTTCAACAACTTCAATAAAAGTATCAGCTTTCCCTACAAGCTATTACTCTCAAAATAATCCATCACTTATGGGGAATCAATTGCATCGAGAGGGGAACACATTTTCTTGACGTCCAGGCTTTGTTACCGAGAAACACTCTGGCACAGTTAAGTCTACTTTTCTTTTTCTGTATACTTATATCCTCCATGTCGCCTTTCATTACCTTGTTACTTTGCAGTTCTTTCATTAGCGTCGGCTAATGCGGCTTTCTTTAGACAGTAATTGAATGTAATTGTGACGTTGCATAATATCAGCTTCAACCTATGAAGTGTTATGGAGATATCGGGCGTGGAAGTGCATGAGTGGTGCTCATTGTGAAAGGCTCAAGTCAGTTTGGTTATTGTTGATCGTTGCATAATATTAAGTGTTTAGGTATCCATTTGTAGTAAGTGAAGAAATCTTTGGTGTTATGTGGTGATGCTGGACCTATTATGCTCAGTTACGAATGACTTGCTATTACCTTAACTAAAATACTTTTGTGTACTGTAAATTAATATACATATATCTGATGTTGTCTTAGGGAAAAACAGAAATTTCTCAGGGATTTTTTTAAATCGATCTTTAAGTCAATTCCTGTAATTTACTGTTTCAATAAAACAACGTCTATCCAGAAATTTTTCGTCTGATATATAATAAGTTATCAATATTTTCCATAAATTTCCTTAAACTGTGATTTAAATATGCCAAATGAATTTAAAGACTTTTTTAAGTTATACAAAATATCTTAACACGTATTTTGTGTAAAGAATACAAAACTTTAATTTTATGGTTTGCGTATCGGATTATTATTATTTTATACTTTTTACTTTTATTTATCAAAGCATTGCATTCGGTTAAGAAAAAAAATCAGTATTTTTGTATTTCTACATGTTTTGGAACCGCCTGAGTTAAAAAGAACTGGTCTAGAAAAAATGTCCGTACGTGTGTCTGTGATCAGCATAATTACTGAGCAAATTAACCTACAAAGCTTAACTTTTACATACACGAGTTAGGGGCGGCCATGGGACATGTCATAAAGGTTTTCGTCAAAAATGGACATGCGCATAAGGTCGGAAAGGTTGAAAATAAACGGCTGCAAGGATTTTCATCAAAATTGTTGTGGTAATGTCTTTTAAAATGTCATTTACATCCTTACCTCCTAAAATCCCCGTAGAAACTCGATAAACGCGTAAAAAGTTGAAAAACGAATATCTTTAATATATAGTTCTTTTTCTTTGAGCATTGCCCATCAATAACTGTTCTTCTCTTCTGATTCCAATTTTTTTTTACTGTTTCTGATATATTTTTAATATCGATTTTCCAATCAATAATACAATGGAAAATTATAAACTATTCTTCTTAAGGGGTGGTCTTAGCTCTTTGCCTTTACATTGGTGTTAAATTTGTTAATTTTGGTTTTGTTTAATGGGAGAAAAAGGAACCGTCATTTAAAAAAAAAAAAAAAAACCTCTATCCATACTATAATGAATTCCTTAAACTTTTTCCTTCGTTATTATTATTTTTTTTTTCAATTTATATCCACATTCACGGACCAAGTTATTCAAATGAAGTCGAAATTAAAACAAGTAGTTGAGATTAAAATGATTTAACTATTGGACTCTAACTGTAATTAACATTTCTGTATTTGCTTCGAAACACTGTGCTCGTTGGAAACCAACTTTAGCATGAAACTAATTAATTGATCCATTATCTACCCGGGATTAAAAACTATAGGCAAAGCAACTGGTTTCGAGTTTGGCAGTAAATATAAGTTTAATTGTTCAAAGTAGCAGAATTCAGATAAAAATGTCATCGCCATTGTGTTTTCAGGAACTTCTAATTTGAAATTTAGATTAAAGGGTTAGGTGCACTCATGCACAGTTTAAATTAAATCCCATTTACTCGTTAAAATACAAAAGAATAAAAAACTCTTTCTAATCAATTTGAAAATTTCTGTCTTCTTAATTTATAGAACTAAATGGAATCAACAAACCTATAATTTTTTAAATGTTGGATAATTAGCTTTAATTCTTTAATTATACCAGGAGTGTTAAGAAAAAAAGTGTTTTATTTCTAAAAGCGTTGATAATCAAAACTTCTTTAAGTCCTTAAGCTCATTTATCAAAAGATCATATAATGAATGTTTAAAGCTTCTGAAATACTTGCTAATAATACATTCGTATCTTTTAATCAAAGTAGGTAGGTTTTTTTTTTTTGGAAAAGCGTAAACATTTAGTTGTAAGAATTTAGAAAAATCCAGCTTTTCATTCTCATGAATTCAGCTTTTAGTAAATTATACCACGACATAGACCAGATATTCAGGAATCCACTGAATTTTGGAGATTGCAAAGCAAAACACAGGGATTGGCAATCGAGGTGAGCTCGCGGGCTGACGAGTTAGAAGCAAATCAAAGAAATTCTCTCATCAATTTGAGAGTGAAGTCAGCTCTTGGTGACCGTTAGAGAGCAGAGAGTGGATCCACTAGTAATTAAATCGAGGACAAATTTTTATAATCCGATTGTTGTTGAAACTCTTTCTTGTTTCTAAGTACTAGACTGAGAGGCGACTACAATTTTCGGACCCCATCGAACATCATTCTGAATTTTTTATAGAAATTGGAGAAAAGTGAGTAGATTACGAATCCATTGGTCTGCCGTGGCAAAAATAGTCGAAACTGGTCAAAAATCGACTTTTAATAAGTTGAACTAAATCCAATTGCCAAATACGCTATAACTTGCCAAATATTGAGCATTTTTTTTATTTGGTAACCCTCACTGTGTGGCTATGGCTTACTTGCATCTTTCACAAATGAGCTAAATTGGCAATAAACATTACGTCACTGATGACGTAACTGATGTCACCAATTTGGCTTACCTTTAAAATATACAAGTATTCCGAGCATGATCAGAAGTCGTTTGCGCTTTTTCTTATTCAAAATCAAAATGCTGTGGGTTGCCAGACGAAAAAGTTTGTTCTCTTTTTGGCAAGTTATGACATATTTAGCAATCGGATTTTAGTTCAACTCATTCCAACTCGATTTTTGATCAATTTCGGCCATTTTTGCCACGGCAGACCAGTGGATTCGTGATCTACCCACTTTTCTCCAATTTCTATAAAAAATTCAGAATGATGTTCGATGGGGTCCAAAAATTGCAGTCGTCTCTCGGACTATACTATTTCGAAGCTAAATAAACTCTATTTATTGAAAATTAAAAGTATAGGGGCACAAGAGCACATAGTAATAATACACAAGTATGCATGGACTACGTGCAATTAAATTTCGTGTGTTTTAAGACAATGATACAAAAAAAAAAAAAAAAAAAAAAAAAAAAAAAAATATATATATATGAAAACTTCTCATTTTCATAGCATTGTTAATTAAATATAGTTAAATTTAACTTTAAGTGGAAATCCCAGTAAGGATCATTTCCTATACTCGCTATGTTACAATCTTCTAGCCCAGTGCATTTAGATACTATTTTGAATAAAACCGTGGCATTTGGTGAGTAGTTACGAAAATGATCACTTAATGAAATGACATAAATTAAAAACTCGAAAATAGCATCGAATATATTTTATTTTATATTTGAAATCCTTACGTCAATGCATATGCAAGTGATTTTGCCTTTTGCTATTTTAATTATTTTCATTTATAATAGATGGACATTAAATGAAAACAATTTATTTCATTTCATTAAGTGATTTTTTTCGTACTTACTCACCACATTTCAAGGTAAAGTAGAATCTAAATGCACTGGGCTAGAAGATTGTGACTTAGGGAGTATAGGGAGTGATTCTTAATAAGACTTTGTCTTAATTAAAAGAATAAATTGAAATACATTTTTAAACACAAATTAATGTTTCGTTTTCCTGTTTAAGTGTTTTTAATGTTTAAAAACAGTTGCAGTTAAAAATTCTCAAATGTGTAATTTGGTGAAACGGCAATTATAAATGAATCTACGGATTTAAGAATGCTATGTTTTACAATAGCGAATTCTGCGATTTAGACAAATTTTTACATCTAAAAATACCTGATCCCTCAAAGTTTCTTTTTAGGGTCCTAAATAAGGAATACCTATTTATATTTTAGGAAAAGGGACAATTCTTAATTATCCTACGCTCGCTTCAAAGTTTCCATATTATGTAAAAGTAGATTTTGTTTTGCAAAACAGTGTTTTGAATCTGAAAATGCCTGATCCCCCAAAAGTTTTCTAATTGGACCCTCATATGGAGCAAAATTTTCTAGCTAGACACAAACGTTAACAACACGTTTTTTTTTTTTATCTAATATAGAGTTAAATTAATTTACAAAATGTTTCGTAAAATGTAGTTTATGTTTCTTTTATTTTCTTATGAACTATTTATTATTTGAAAGGTAATATTTAAGGGCAATTTTTGTTTTTGTAAAAATAATATTTTATAAATATCCCACAATCACATTGAAATATAATTTTTTTTATCGATTTTCAACACGAAACTAGGCTATGTTGTTGAAATCATATTTTTGAATCTGAAATTTTCTCTATCCTCTAAAGTTTCCTTTTAGGACTCTGATAACTAAAAAGAAACAAGATTTTAAATTTGACATGTTTTTAATATCTCACATTTGACTGCTAGCTTGGGTAATTATCTAGATGACACACTGGACATTTTGTCTTTTTCCTACTCGATAACAAATTAGAATGGACAATTCCTACATTTTTTTTTTTAAACTAGTGAAAATAGTTTTATTTATGAAGGATTTCTTTCTGATTCCAAATATTGAAACAAAAGTTCTTTAAAAAAAAAATAGTTATTTAAATATTAAGAGAAAAAAAAATGCCCGAAAACCTCGTTCGATCGCAGTCCGATCAAAATGCTATCTTATAGCTGTGATAACAAACATCCTTCCGTTTATATGGTTATCGTGAGGTTTCTGCCAAACTTTTGGTGTGAGTTTAGAATACAATTGCTATATCCCGTAGCGGTTGGCTTGATTTGTGAGAAACTTGAAAAACGAACGGAATGTTTCGTTTTCCCGCCAAACTTAACAAGCGAACTTTGGTTTAAATTAAAAAAAAAAATAAAAAAAATAAGAGAACAGAAATTTTTGCGTTTATGGCTTTTTTTTATGGCCTTTAACATTTAGAATTAAAAAAAAAAAAAAAAAAAAAAACATTCAGGAATTGTCCATTGCAAAATTAGGATGAATCTAGCAGTTATATATATATTTAAATAAAATTAGTTGGGGGAAAAGTTATAAGGACCAATATTTATTTTAACTACATAACATTTACATTTATAACTCCCTGACATCCTAATCCATGGAGATGGTTAAACGAACCAGTGAAAGGATCTATTGACACATATATCATGCATTCCAGTTCCGCTGCATCCAACTGCTACCAGGTCATTAATGCTAATTTCTTCTACAGGTAATCGATATGGTTGATATAACTGAAGTCGAAAGTCCTTTAAAAGGTATCACTTGGCCGATACATGTTGAGTAGAGTCTGCAAACGTTATTTAATATTTTCTGCTACAGTTTTTCAACCCCCAAATCATTATCATTTTTTCAATGTCATTGTTGAACCCTTCCGGTTATCAAAATGAAGGACGTTTAGTTGAAATGGGATTTCTTTGGCGTTTTTATGCGTGTAAGGGTTTTAATGGATATTTGCTGGTAGTATGGGTTCAATGTAAATGTTTAAGTTTTAGGTGGACAATTTAAAAACTTGGACATTTCGGAACGAGTGTCTAAAGGGCAATTTGTCAAAAAGGGAATTTTTTATTCTATGTTCATTGTACTAAAAGGCAACTTTTGAGCATTTTTAAAATTGAAAATCTGTCTAAATCGAAGAATTCCTATTTTGAAAGTTTACAAAATAAACACTGAGCAAATTATCTTTAGAAGTATCAAACTAAAAACAGGTGCATTTTCGTCTTTCACTTTAAGTTTTGGTAACTCAGTGAGTTGGAAGGAAGCAATTCAACTCAAAAAGTCTAGTATCCCAATACGATTAACTAAAAACCTTGAAATGATACTTTTAAAAGGAAAGGCACTGGAAGTTTCTTAGAGTTTATAATAAATCTGTAAAGTACTATAAATACTGTGAAGAGCTGAATAATCTTTCTAGTAACCACATATATTAACAGTGCTAATTAAATTTAAAATTAATAATTAACATATATAACAAAATAATTAGCAATTGTGCCTTGAAACACAACTAGTGATGGCAAATTATACACTACAATGCTCATTAAAGTTTAGAGAAGGAAAGAAATTGCAAATAGCTTCTAATATTAGATATATACTTACAAAATAAATTTTACTTTGTCATTATTACATTTGAATATTTGTAACAGCAAGAGATTACAATTAAATGCAGTTAATGTTTTTTTAAATGATTTAAAACAGGAAAAAGCTTTATCCCAAAAGTTTACATATATCTTGAATTTTTTAGGAAGTATGAAAACTTTAGTAAGACATAAATTTGCCAGTTTTTCTTGTAACAAAAATAAAGGCATTTCTCCATTGAAAAAATTAACTTTTAGTCGTATATTTCTTGGTACAAATATATTATAAATTAATTAGAGATTTCCTGGTCATTGTTGAACCAAGTGTGATTGTTTCGTTTACAAATAACAGATACAACACCTAGACACCACAGATATCTTTTGTCTAGTGGTTAACGCACTTGTCTACTGATATAGGACTCTCTGGTTTGACTCCCCGTTAGCACTTCACCTGCATTGGTGACTACCGGACAACTGAATCATGCTGTCATCTATCGGCACATTCTGAAAATACTGCACGACTTTCACACTAGCATCTCAGCATCTTTGGCGACTCACTGTCATACAGCAAGCAACTTCCGGCGACTCACTGAAGCATACAAGCAACTCAACCGTTCGCCCCTTCTCGACGCACTGGGAAGGGGATATGTGGCGGTCTCGTGTACAAATAACAGATACAACACATAGACACCAGAGATAGCTTTTGTCTAGTGGTTACGCATCTATCTATTGATCTAGGAGTCCCTGGTTCGACTTCCAGTTAACGCACATCGCTACTCAAGTTTGTTCTATAGAATACTTTAATTCTTTGACTTTGGAAAAAAAAAAAACCTTTCTAAAATTAAAATACACTTGACAAAAAAAATAAAAATATTCTCACATATCCTCTATTGCATTCAGATCTATATTATGGATTAGCCCAATATCAGAGATGTTGTGTGTGCAAATTCACTGCACCGTTGCATTGAACAAATAGATGAGGTATTGTCCAATTGAAACTGCCACTAGGGACCGGATCTAGTCGCAGCAAATACTACGAAACCATTCCCTGATGTGTATATTGTATAGTCACTTGATGTTTGACGACCACTTAGGATCTTCAGAGGTAATTGTCCCAATTGAAGCAATTGAACTTTAAAACTATAGTACATTAGTGATGGCTTAGTTAATTTAGTTAGATGATATTAGTGAAAACTATAGCACATAATGATCACTGGCAATAAATACGTGGTTCTTTCCTCAGAGAATACCGGTATTTAGCTTAGCTATCTGCCCCATCAAGTTTTTATTTCTTTTCAACAATGAAAGCGATTTGTCACCATTGGATATATGAATTTGAGATAAGTCAAATCTTTGAGATATGTGATGCGGTTTCAAAATGTCTTTTATTCTTCCGGGCATTGTATTTTTTTAAATACTAAGGCCTGGGCATTCTTAATTTGCACGCGAATATTTTTTTGTGAAGCCGACTTTTTAAGAATTTAAGAATTAGTCTTTTGCCTCCTCTTTTATTGATTGCGGGGCTTCAAAATAAAAATTTTAGATTATATTTGTCTTTTTAATATTATTTACAAAAACGCTAAATTTCTTTCTATTCAAAATTGATTCAATATCGAAGGAAGTGACACTTTCTGAATTGATGCAATATTGGAAAAAGCTTTTTTCCTTCTGATTTTTTTCAATTTAATAACTTCGCCAGATGCAATCAATCTAAGTTGCTTTCACCATGTCCAATGTAAATGTTGAAATGTTGTTTTTACTTTTATGTTTTGTTTTTTATAACATCTTCGCCAAAATTGCCAAATTATTGTACTTTCAAACGCTCCCCCGCTAGGTGTATTTTTAATTATTATTTATTATTATCTACGTTTGCCTATCTATTCTTAATCTGAAATTTAATTTGCAAAAAAAAAAGAAAAAAAAAAAAAGAAAAAAAAAAAAAAAAAGAAAAAAAAAAAAAAAAGAATAGCAGTATCTAAATTTTTGCTTGGGGCTTAGTCAGAAAAATACCACCACGAAGGTGACGTTATGGATGAGTAAATTAAAATTATCTGGTGTTAAACATATGATGAACATACTTATTACGAAAATAAACTGGCCCATTAACATTTACACAAAATGCGAATTACAAAAATACACGTTTTTTGCAAACCAAAATATTCCTTATTACTACTAACTAAAAAATACGGTAAATAATGCCTCGATTTAAGACAAGCAGTCAAGAACTTAATAATTTCTTAAGATGCTAACTTCCTAATTTTCCCTCTGGTTGAAAATGGATACATTTTATCAATTTGAAATTCGAACAGCCATACTACTTTTCATCATAAATTTTCTATTTTTTGTATATTTATAATCTTTGAAACATTTTCCTTATTCTGGAAAGTTTTTGAGCTGATCCGATAACTTCAATTGCAGAAAAACTATATTTTTATGGAGAATTTAGCATTGCTGCATTAGCTCCTTCGATGTTTCGAACGCATTTTCTCATTTCGTGATTTTTTAAAGTCCCACCTTACTCAAAATGCTAAAACTTCAGCAAATATGAATGAAATGACTTGAATTTTTTTTGTGTTATTCTTAATATCTATTTGACAAAAATAAGCATGGGTTTTTGAATGAAATAATATATATATATATATATATATATATATATATATATATATATATATATATATATATATATATATATATATATATATTTCATTATATTATTTCATTCAAAAACCCATGCTTATTTTTGTCAAATAGATATTAAGAATAACACAAAAAAAATTCAAGTCATTTATATATATGTAATATATATATATATATATATATATATATATATATATATATATATATATATATATATATATATATATATATATATATATATATATATATTATTTCATGTAAGTATAGTAATTATCATTTTTCTCGAAAACTACTTTACTTATTCGAAATCCAATGCCCAAAAAATTAGAGCATATTACTAAGAAATTTAAAAAAAAAAAATCAGAACAAAATATTGAAAAATGAAAAAGAAGATAGAATTTGAATTTTAATGAATTTTTTTTTAAATTTTGGAAATTTAAAGCACTATGTGAACATGTTTTAAAATAAAATTTAGTTTTTACTTAGTAATACTTCCAAATATGTAAAAATTATAATGTTAAAGAATTAAATAAAAAAGAAAAAAAGTTTGAAGTATACCAAGTCCCCTTAAAATCCTTAGAATGAATTGAGAACTTTCTTTATATTAAAGATTTTAGAAGAAAAGATGTTCACATCAATTTATTGTACTTACGAAATATCAACTTGGAAAACTTTCAACTTTCGAAAAATTAAAAGTTTCACACGTTTCAGCCTTCTGTTTTCTATAATTAAAAATAAGTTAAAATATCTTTATTTCGATATCAAAATCAAAACGTTTGTTATCAATCAGAAAAATTTAATTTTTCTTTCCTGTTTGTAAATTCCTGCCATGTTTTTTTCCCTTAAACTTTATGACGGGAATTTTCATGAATTGATCAAATCCTCTTTTGATACCGATCCTAATTTCAAACTTTAAATTATATTTTTATGGTGAAAACACAATCTTGTCGAATATTGCAATTTTTATTTATGTTAAAAAAGAGTCAATGCATAAAAGATTCAAATTCGTGTTTTCGCAATAACCTGAAAATATTCTTAAAGGAAACATTAATGTAACTATAAGCGGCTTGCATTTCCGCTTGCAGTCGAAAATTGCGCTGAACACTTAAGAAAAACACTTTCTAACATAAAGTTTGAGTACATGTTATTTGCTTTAAAGTTCTTTGAAGTCAGAGACTATTTTGGAAGGCAATTTTGAATACCTTTCGAATACAATTTCATATCTCCCTCTAAATTTGATTTTTGTAAGCGTTCATTTATAAATACTTCATAGATGACAAAAACATAAAATACGATTTATAAATGATAGATGACATTTTAATTATATTAAATGTATTATTGGTAAATGAGTTTTTTAAAATTTCCAGAAAAATATATCTTACAAGCAATTGTGAAGATTTTATTTGGGTATTTGATATTTTTCAAAAGCTACTTGTATTTCACTTCTTCTTCTTCTTTAATAACTAATAAAATAATGATTTGATAGTGAATTTATATAAACATATTTTTTCTGCTCTTGATCTTTTATGTCAAATTCAGTTTCATAAATTGGACAAATATAGATGTCTGAATTTTTTCTTTATATTACATACTTTTTGGAGGAACTTTCTTTTAAGTTAAAAATTCTATTCTTGTTTCATATAAATACAAGGTATTTTAAAAGAATGTTTTAGAGTTCTCTATTAATTTAATTTCATTATAATATGCACATGTAGAAGCACTATATAAATTAAATAAGCAGTTATGTATTTAATGTTGAATTATTACTTCACTTTACCTCTTACTTCCAAGTAAAAAAACTAAGTCGCAGAATATTCATTAAAAGAAAAATAAATTTTTGGCCATTGCTCAATGTTAGTGTTAGGAAGTATAAATAATTTAATTACTTTTGTTAATATTTTTATTATAAGATACGAAATTATAAAATTTATCGTTGGGGGGGGGGGGGGTAACTTGTCACCAACTTTTGTGGCATCTCCCCCCCCCACTTTTCCCCCTATACTTCTACCACTGAGCAGATAATCGAGATTTTTGTATATTTGGAATCAGCGTGTTTTATCAAGGCTAAATACGCCAAGAAATCGTAGTTGGTCTTTATGGATAATTGACATACTTTCAATATCTGATAAATGAGAATTTAAAGAGATAGGGCGTATTATGTAAGAGGAATAATTGTAGTATTAGTTAGAATATTACAATGAAAAACGCTAGAATGGATTTTTTGTGTAAAACTGTAATTCTTTTCCGATCATTATATACACTGCTTGACAATTGCTAAGGAACAGCTACATTTTTCGAAATAATTAATAATCGACATTGATTGAAGAAATGAAATGAAGTACATATGTAGTAGAGGCAGTGTGCATTTAGTTCAAACTTTCAACATATTGAAACTAAAGACCCAAACTTTTTTCCCACTAAACAGTTATCTTGAATTGGCATTTACCATGAAATATCATGTTTCCATCTTTCTACAGATCCTCTGATGTTCAATGTTACTCATGAGACTGAAAAAATCATATTAAGCAAACAGTTTCTGATGTTAAAAAGATTTGGTCTTTGGGTGCAATAACTTGAGTTGATTTAATAAGCTCCCCAAGAGCGTAAAAGATAATTAAATTCGATATTTTCACTATAATTACGTTAACTTGATCTATACAAGTCTTTAATTATGAAATATCAGTTTCTAAATCATGTTTATTGATACTTATGGCCAATTTCATTCAACTTTTGCCTTGTATAAAAGATTAAATAATATGAATATCGCCCCTATAAGTAAGTCAGATCACTCCTTCAATCCAAATTTCATCAAACATGTGTGGGACGCTTTTACGATATGCATTGTGTAAAAATTTAATGTATTGGGAACTTTCCATTACTTGAAAACATTTCAAAAGGTGGGACGAGCAATTTAGCCACTAGAATTCATCCAGAAACTCATGTTAAGTATGAGAATACAGTGCCAAGTACACACTAATGACAGGAGTGATCATATCTCACACTATTAGTCAACTTCATGAGTTGCTTGACTTTTAATATAAATACATCTGTACAACTGCACACTAATGGTACCCCATTCTTTTGCATATGTCCCCACTGTACACTTTGCATTTAAATTTGCGACTGAATTGTTTGAATTATACGAATTGCACACTGTCTCTACTATAGTCCGAGAGGCGACTGCAATTTTTGGACCCCATCGAACATCATTCTGAATTTTTTACAGGAATTGGAGAAAGGGAGTAGATTAGGAATCTACTGGTCTGCCGTGGCAAAAATGGCCGAAACTGATTAATAATCGACTTGGAATGAGTTGAACTAAAATCTGATTGCCAAATATGTCATAACTTGCCAAAAATAGAACAAACTTATTAGTCTGGCGACCTACTTCATTTTGATTTTCAATGAGAAAAAGCGCAAACGATTTCTGATCTTTGGCTCGGAAAACTTATATCTTTTAAAAGTAAGCCAAATTGGCGACATCAGTTACGTCATAAGTGACGTAATATTTTTTGCCAACTTGGCTCCCTTTTAATAGATGTAAGTAGACCGTCGCCAAATATCTGAATTGCCTGCAATCTTCTTAATTGAAAATTAAAGAGTGAGGGTTACCAAATAAAAAAAATGCTCATTATTTGGAAAGTTATGGCGCATTTGGCAATTGGATTTAGTTCAACTTATTAAAAGTCGATTTTTGACCAGTTTCAGCCATTTTTTCCATGGCAGACCAGTGGATTCGAATTATCTACTCACTTTTCTCTAATTTCTATAAGAAATTCAGAATGATGTTCGATGAGGTCCAAAAATTGCAGTCGCCTCTCAGTCTACTACATATGTACTTAGTTTCATTTCTTCAATCAATGTCTATTATTAATTTTTCCCAAAAATTTAACTGTTCCTTAGCAGTTGTTAAGCATTGTATAAGCTAACATTCTACAGATATAATAAATTGAATATAAGCGTCCTCTTTGTGAGTAATGTCAGCCATTAATGCTGCCATTTAGCTTATTCCACAAAACGTACATTTAGGAACAATTGTTTAAAACCCGATATAATAGTAAATTTCTCAAATACCTTTTCATACTTTCGAGACTTGCCGACAAATGCATTTCAGATATGTTAAATCGTGAATAAATTGAAATCTGAGCAGATGCTTTGTAATCAACAAACACTTAATTCCATGTAATCGCTAAGTGGCAGCATACGTCTTTCAATGCCTCATTTATCCAGGTACGTGCTAATAGAATCAAATTAGATCAAACGTGGAATTAAATTGCAGTTAATTTCACGAGAAGTTTCGTCGTGATTACTTAATATAAGGGAGATAAGGTTACTAAGGACTTGGTATGTGTTGAATTTATTCTGAGAAATCGTTTCGCAAGATTGTATTGTTACGCAAGATTGTATTGTTACGCAAGTTTGCTGTATATCATTTTTTAATAGTGTTTAAAAAAGTACTTTTACTTTTTGATGCTCTATTCTATTAAATTTATGTATTAGCAAAGATAATACAGGTTAGAAGAAAGTTGGCAATGTGAAATGTGAGAATCGAGAATGGGTGAATCGGGACATTTTGATCGATGTTTCCCAGAGCGTTCAGATCGTCAAAATGGTTTGCACTGGTTTGTTTGAGAAAGTTCACCCGTGAGGATATAAATAACGTTAAGGTGTGGAATTCTAGTCAATTGCATTTTGAGTGTTATTCTGAAAGGAGCTCGGCGGTTGTTTACTTTTTCGGTGCCTGAATTATCGCTGATCCTGAATTTTTGCCCACTGAATCTTTTGTTAGAGTTTGTTAACGAGTTCACTGTCTTTTAAAGGGACTTGGTACCCCTTGTTTTCACAAAAAATAATTAAAATATCAATTTTCATTTTTTGCGTGTTTATAATGTTTGAACCTATCTCTTTATCATGGCAAGTGTTTGAGCTGATCCGATTACTGTAATTGCAGAAAAACTATATTTTTTTTTGGAGAATTTAGCGTTGCTGCAATATCTCCTTCGAAATTTCCAACGCATTTTTCTCAGTTCATGATTTTTGATATTCCCACTTTTCTCAAAATGCTAAAACTTCAGCAAATATGAATGAAATGTCTGGAAATTTTTTGTGTCATTCTTAATATCTATTTGACAAAAATAGGCATGGATTTTTGAATGAAATAATTTTTTTTTTATTAATTTAAATATTGAAAAATACTTTTTTTTTATGATTCTTTTACTTATAGGTATAGTAATTTTCGTTTTTCTCGAAAATATATTTTACTTATTCTATCTAATCCGATGCCTAAAAAGTTAAAGTATATAACTAGGAAAAAAAAAAAAAAAAAAAAAAAAAAAAATAAAAAAAAAAATAGAATTTGAAATTTGAGGAATTTTTAAATTTTTTTTTAAATTTTGAAAATTTAGAGCATTAAGTGATTTTTTTAATAAAATTTAGTTTTTAGTTAGTAATACTTCCAAATACGTATAAATTATACTTTTAAAGGTTTAAATGAAAAAAAAAAAAAAAGTTTGAAGGGTACCAAGTCCATTTAAAAAAGTTTTGTGAGCCTCGAATAAAAAATAAATATTCAGTTTTATTTTGTAAAGCAGTCTCCTCATTTCCTGTGAGAAAATTCGCAACGGCATAAACAGTGCTTACATTAATCTGAGAAAATATAATTAATAAATTAGTTAATACCAAGCGAGAATATATTTATAGACATGGTATGGATTTATTGGAATGTTTCAATACGCAATAGCTACAGAAGGGCAGTTACTACGGATCTTGGTCAATCTCGCCTAAGCTGGGTAAAATATACTGGAAGTTTTGAAATGTTGATGTTGAGTTTTAAAACTGGAATATGTTTTTGTAAAAAGGGACGGAGGGGTAAAATATAGGTTTAGTGGTGGCTTTGAGATGTTTATTTCGTAAAAAAATTGTAAAAATTTTGGAACAATGCTCAAATTTCGACATGGACTTGCCAATTTTCCAAGAATCTCTGCTTTCCCGACATTTTTCCAATACCGCTGTGCTATCTGTGATTCTAACATCCGGGCCATTTAAATCGGAGAGACTTAAAAAGAGACTTCTGACTGATTTAAGATTTTACATGAGAAGGAGAAGACTTTGCAGCTTCAAATAGAGATCAATATCAAATGGAAACATTACAAGGCTACCACACCTCGATTTAACCACACAGAAACCTGCTTTGAAATTCCATCAATACCTCCTTCTTAGTATTTATAGAAAACCTCCCATAAACTTCAGGGACGTAAGTTCCTTTTAACATCAAGTGTGAAAACATTTACTTACTTATTTCAATATTGATGCCAATGACAGACAATCTGGAATGCATATTTTATGCAGGTGTTAATGAATGATTTATATTATACGACAATACTAATTGGGAAGCAACTTGAATTAATCTCTTTAATGAAAAATGAAAACCATCAATTTACTCTCAAGTAAAAGTTTTGATTATTTTAGAGCTTTAAATTAGTGTTTTTATTTCTTACAAGATAAATTTCATTTTGCAATTACGCTCGGAAGAAATATTTTCGAAAGTTATTTAATAAGTAAGATTGTAAGATAAGAAGAAGATTGTTGGTCCGTACAAAAATTTCTTTTGTCCGCTCTCGTAACAGATGTAGTATATTAACTTGATGATTTTTTTTTTTTTTTCATTTAGCTAACAGAAAAATTATCAAAATAAAAAATACGGTAACTAAAATAAAATAAATTGAAAACTAAAATTAAAATATAAATAATAATTAAATTAAGTTAAAATATAAATGATGATAAAATTAAGTTAAAATATATATAATAATAAAATAATTAAAATTATATCCGGAAACATCTCGGGAACTAGGGGTGTGGAAAATCGCACAACTTTTAATTACACTATAATATTAGCCATTGCATTAAAATTTATGATGTTATTTACTGCTTTCATATTTTCACTCTTTTAAATAAAAATTAACAGTTTTGTGATATTTTTATTTTTGACAGTGATCTTTACATGGGCGCAAAAAAAAAAAAAAAAAAAAAAAAACAACATGTCACTGATGGCGAAATTGTTGATTGAATTGACGATGTTATTCGATAGAGACTAAATTTTTTTTCTTGTGCGTGAAACAGACAAAAATCAAACGTCGATGGACGATGCTCAAGGGCAGAGAGTTCTGTGTTAAGGGCACTCATTTTTCAACTTTTTTACGCTTTTACCGCATTTCTACTGGAATTTCGAAGGTGGAGACGGTTAGAACTCCTTAACAGGCATTAGCACCGAGATTTTAATTAAAATCGTTAGAGCCGGATTTTAGCAATTGCAGAAAAACATGATTTTTCTTGACTTTTTATTATTTCAGCCTTATGCGCAGGCGCTATTTTAACGAAAACCCTATTGGAAAGTCACATGGCCACCACTGACCGGCACAAAAAATTTGAACATCGTGGGTTAATTTGTTAGGGAGGTATGCTGACCATTTACACACAGACAGACATTTTTTCCAGACAACTTTTTTGAAATCAGAGTGTTCCAAAACTTTGAGAAATTTAAAAAAAAATCTTTTATTTCTGGCCGAATACTATACTTTCATTACCCTATGTAAACATATGGATAATTGAAAGTAAAGAACATTGTCAAATAAAATCGCTCCAAAGAAACGTCCTATACCACATCTGTGCTAACAATTATTTGGGTAAAAATAGTGATTTATCATGCGTACTTTTATAACGGTACAACTTTATTGAATTATTTATTTTATCTAAATGGTCGAAGGTCAGTTTAAGTTTGGGAATCATGGATTTAGGGCGTTAGAAGCAACAATATACCCAAGATAACAAAGGACAATTCCCACATTTTTTTTTATTTTTAAATTCAATTCTAAATGTTTCGAAAAGACCATAAACAGAAAATATCTGCTCAATGCGCTTTTACATTGCTAGACGTTGACGAGAAAACGATTAATTCCACTGGTATTGAATGTAACGTCACGGATTCGAAAACATCTTGGCTTGCAATGCAGCAGCGGAAACCAGATTTGCAAGTTTCTCGCAAATTTCGCCAACCTGTACGGAATGTGGCAATGGTCTACTAACGCCGACAATTTCAACGCTAATTATTTGGGAGAAACCTCTCGATAACCATAGAAACTGTAAGAACCCTTGACGTCACGAATTTTGCTGAGTGTTTTGGTTGGTTGTTTTCAGATTATCTGGCACCGTCAGCAAGTGCGCCGAAGGCTATAGTGCGCCGAAACATTCGTCATTAGACAAGCCAACATACATTTACAAACATCCATGCCTAACACGGGACTCGAACCCGCAACCTCGCGGTCTAGTGGCTAGCACGCTAACCACTATACCGTTTGGTCGGCGCTGAATGTTTTGATCGGACTGCTTTTGGCTCGGTTTTGAGGCATTTCTTTTCTTAATATTTAAATAACTAATATTTTAAAAGAATTTTTGTTTAATTATTTGGAATCAAAAATAAATTCTTCATAAATATAAACTAATTTCACTCGTTTTTTAAAAAATGAGGGAGTCGTCCATTGTTTTTATGTATATACGCAGGAAAGACAAATATCAGTTGGGTTGGTTGGTTGTATTCAGATTATCTGGCACCGTCAGCAACACGAGGGCTATAATGCGCCGAAACATTTCGTCATTAGACAAGCCAACATACATTTACAAACACCCATGCCAACACGGGACTCGAACCCGCAACCTCGCGGTCTAGAAGCTAGAACGCTAACCACTATACCGTTTGGTCGGCAATATCAGTTGGGCAATAGAGTTTCAATGAATGAATCTATACATAACTACGCAAAACAAAATATTACTTTGGCATGCTGGATATAAACTATTTGGTTCAAAATCATGCGTAGTTATATAGTGTTATTGGAATTTTCACCAACTTATTTGTTTCTTTATAATAGTTTTGGAAATACATTTTCAGTAGATAAGCATAACTTTTTTTTTTTAAATTGTAATATAAAACAAAATTAAGCAATAAGTCCTTTTAAACAAAAGTCTTTCGTTACTTAACATATTGATGATGAATATCGTTCAAACGCTTCAGTTTTGAAGACTGTTTGGATTAATTCTATTTTTGAAGTTATTGATCACAAAGCACTTACAAAACATCGTAAATATGCTGTCTCTAGTGCCTTTCTCATGCCACTCAAATATATTTTATAACAACGCTACTAAAACATAATCCGACAAAATGTTGCGACAAATAAACACATCCGCTTGGCAAATGGTTCCATAACATTTTTATGATCTTAACATCCATTCAACATCTGAACCAAAAAAGAACAGGGAATAAATGTACTTAGGATTGATGTTACTATCTCCAAAAATGTATTAGAAGTACACTTTCTGAAGCAACAAATACTGACTCTAGAGCTTTGTATCATATTTCATGTTATTTATTATGATTTATACTTTGTATTATTGTTTGGAAGGAAGTTTATATACTTTGAAATAAGACGATTTTTGTTATAATCGCAAATAAGTTTATCTCGGCAGGGGAATAAAGTAATGGTGTTTTTTGGAAAGGTTTCAACTTGTAAAAGAGTTAGGAGTGGGTAATCTTTTTTTATTGAAATATATTCTTATATGATACATGAAATATCACTACGATTGAAACGTTGTGTTTATTGGAGGAAATACAAGACATATTGTTATATAATTTCCTTGCATATAATTGTTAATAGTGAATATATTTCTTTTGAAAGTTCTATTTTATTGAATTTATTTCTTAATAGCGATAATATAAGCTTGAAAAAGTTGGCAACACGGGGATTAATCAAGGGATATTGCGAATATACTGCACGCTCTGATGTCCAAATCGTCTGCTCTGGATTCTTCGGGAAGTTCGTTCATGAGGATATTCGTTCGTGAGGCTGTTTTCCAGTCAGTTGGATTTTGAGAGCAGTTTTTAAAAGAAGTTCAGCACTTGTTTTCTTTTGTGGTGCCTGAATTATATATCTACCTGAAGTTGTACGCAATGAAGGTTTTGTAAAAGCTTGACAACGGGTTCACTGTTGCTTGCTAGTGGTTCTCAAGCTTTGTGAGCCTTTAAACGAAGAATAAATAATCCTTTCTATTTTGTAATACTATGTCGTCATTTCCTTTGAGAAATTTCTTAACAATATTATTTTATTTCTCGTTTGATTTATACTGGTTTTCTTACTCCCTCGTTCACATGCTTCCTAAAATTTAATAAAATATTTTTATTTACTATTTTCCCCCCCGCAAAATCTTTTTTGAAAAAATTCAAGGAAAAGGTCACAGGTATTTTCTAAGATAAAATTAAGATTTTGCGAATGCTTTTTTATGCATTTCAACATGATACTCAGAAAAGACCGATTGCTTGCTTGAATGTAATTAGTACCGAACCAGAATGCCAATCGAATGCATGCTAGTGTATTCTTTGAGTCGCTCTTCTAATTAGTACAGGCGGCCACGACAGAAAGAAGATTGTTGTTCCCATGCCAACAGTGTTAGAATCTATCTTCCAATGATTGAAGATATAATTTGGAAGACCAAAGCAGAAGACTTCTGTCTCACTTGAAAGAAGCAATTAAATAATGACAAATGCTGCAACACTAATCCGCCCACCTTTTAAGGGTGAGTTCCATTTGAATTCATGGTCAATTACACTATACCGAGTTTTCAGAAACGACTGCATTAACTATATATTTCAGATTCTTTATTTAAAATACAGCATGTTTTAAATTAGTAGGAATGCAAACTAATAATTAATTAAATTTTCTTAAATCAAAGTTTGATTAATCAGTGTCTAGACCATCAGTTGTTTTTTATATGACGTTTCTCTGTTGTATTATCATAAAGCTTAGAGGAACAAAATCCATCGAGAAAGAATTTGACTATTGTAAAGTTTCCATGATGACGAAAGTTTATGGTATTATTTATAATTTTTTTGGTTATGCATTACTGTGAAACTTTCACAAATATTTTGGTTTTTGTATCAGAAATGGATATCTTCTTTTGATAAGTCAAAAATTTCGGTTCATCCTGTTTGTATAGTGCCTCATGAAGAGTCAGATTATTAATTAAAAAATAAAAACTGATAACACTATGTGTTGTCTTTAACTTTAAAAGTAAACTATTTTCCCCCCAACCCTGTTAAATAAAACCCATTTCAAAGTGAATATATACGAAAAGATTCAGTGTTTTTAGAAAAATTTCAAATGGATCAATTTTGTAAAACATTTGAACTATGACTAACAAATGGCGCAATCTACTTTGATTCTACTTAAAAAATCCCATTATTATTTTTATTATGTGTGTGAGATCTTATTTTTTTGCACCCTCTCTAAAAACTTAACTTATAAAATTAGCGACTTAATCCCAGGTTGTTTTGAAAGCTTCGTTTGAATTTTCAACACAACCTTTTTTTACATGTAGAGGAGACTTGTGTACCTAGGCCAACCCACTTTTATTGAATAATGTTTAGTTCTAAATTTTTTTACCCACTGGGGTAAGTAGAAACACCCAATTGCTCTTTTGGCAGCCATTTTGAAATCTTAGAGGAGAAAGCTGTGGAAAGTAATAAGTGGAAAACGTTTTTATAAGGTCTGCAGTAACAATTTGCAGCTCATATATTTTATTTTTTTACAAGTTAAGTCAAAAACTTTTCTTTGAATTCTAGTAAATAATTTTGTTTGTAACATTAAATACTAAATGACATGTTTAAATAATTCCTTTCTCCATGCGCATTTTTAGTAGAAGACGTTTTATGTGAAATTACCAAGCACATGTACCTAGGGTCACATAGCTGCTTATTGTGTTCAAATAGCTAAAACCAAAATCTGTTGGTCCTTCAAAGCGGTAATGCATACAGCTCATTTTTTTGGAATCAGTTTTTTCAAGTTATGAAATTATTTGTAATTTACTAATAATTTGACACATTGCAACTTATTATAGTTATTATATGATAAACTAATGACTGATAATTACTCGATATTGTTTCTTTTATAAAACTCATTTGTGTATGTTTGTTTTCTATTACGGAATGGAATTACGGGGTGAAACCTAACTTTAATGGAAGGGCCCTAGGTTCACCAGCAACTGGCCCAAGGTACAATGCAGTCTTGTACCTACGGCCATTTGTAAAATTTCTTTAAAAACCTTCTATTTGACAGAATCTATTATTTTAAGTATTCATATTAGTCCCAATGGGAAGTAATTACTACAACGGTGAATACATATCAGTTTCACATTTTTAAACGGCTCAGTAGCTCATAGCTCATTTTTTTTGCATTGAAAAAAGGCAGTCCTAGGTACACAGGTCTCTCCTACTGCACAGATAACTTTTATTTGAAATTAAATTTCGGTTCACTTGTTAGGCATTTTGAATATGTCTGACAGTGGTCAAGTTCGGAATCACGCACATTAAAAATTTGGTAAACCTTTGATGCAGCATTAATAACCTTGAGGATCTACAGGGAGGAAATACCTACAGGAACTTTCAGAACGGAGTCCCTAGCTCTGAAATGAGATAACTGAAAGTGACATAAATAAGAGACAAGTTAGATGTTGCATAGACAGGTATGGAATTTTAAATACATCACTTTGCAAAATTGATTGGAGTAAATATGATGACGGCTGCATATGGTTTATCGGTGAGGTCCATTTTCATTTGTACGGATTTGTTAATAATCAAAACCAGTGAATACCGGGTCCTGAAAACCAGCCTGGGTGTTTTGTTAAGCGATTCCATTCTGCAAAAGTGACCATTTGGGCTGCACTTACCTGTAAATGGTTCTTGGGGCTCTTTTTTGCGAAGGGACCAATAAAATCATTCCACTACATTCCAAATTTGCAACCATATGGAGCCTAAATTGTATTGAACTAATAACTATTAATATTGTGACTAATTGTGTTCAAAATTCGATACCTGTCTGTCCAAATTACTTCTTGTCTCTTTTTTCTGTTTTTCACTGTTTCATACTTATGTTATTTCAAAGTTCTGGAGTCGTTTCTGAAGGACACTGTGTATGAGCTTCGTTAAAAAAAAGCGTGTAGCTGTTTATCCCTCTTAAAATTATGTATTTTAATTAGTATTTTATCTGTACTTTAATTCGCAATTTAATTAGTATTTTATCTGTACTTTAATTCGCAATTTAATTAGTACTTTATTAGTTTCTTTTTTCTTCTCTTTTGTTAACTTATATTTGTTGAAGCCAAGAAGATCTGTTATGTACCAGCTGAACTAGGTATATATACAATAATTCATCAAGGAGAATGATTTGAGGTACCAAAGGTCGTTTTTGTAGACATTCCTATAATTCAATTTTGTCTTATCTCGGATATTCTGTACAGTAATTATCACTAATTATAAATCAATTTTCGAGGAAGTGTTCTGTTGGAATTTGCCCATGGTTGAAAATACATTTATTTTACTGTGTTTGTACTATATAGCAAAAACAAAACCTGTATTTATGACAATCATAAAAAACGGTTTCCTCTAATTTTTATTTTATGGTAACTTTTAAACCTTATTTGAAAATAGGAGGCGAAGAGAGAAAATCGACTTCTATGGACTTGGACTTTTCGTAATCAAAAGAAGAAAATCGCTCTTTTTAATTATCAGCTTTATTACATAATTCTCGAGTTCATAAGAATCAGTTAATACATGATTAAATCACAGAAAAGCTACTTAGAATTTTGATATTTTAACCATAATAATTTCTGGACGCATATTTGATTATTCGTATGTACAGAATGCCGAAAAAAAAAAAAAAAAAAAAAAAAAAAAATCCGAACGATTGCTATATCTTCGATTCTAACTATCGTAGAATCTTGAGGTTTGAACCAAAATGTTTTGTTTAAGATTTTTTATAAGTCTGGCACAATTTTTTTTCTCTGGGGACTTTTTAGTAAATAAATTTAACTCTATCTTTGAAAATTTCAACACAAACCCCTATTTTCTATGTTTTCATTCGATTTAGAATACGTAGTTTACCCTAAATACCAAATTTCAGTTAATTATGTTGAGATACTTGACCCCCTTGGAAAGCTAAAAAATACATTTTCAATAATTTTTTTCCAGGTTCTGTATAAGATATTACAATGATTTTTTCTAAACTTTTACTTGAGGCTTATAGAATACAAAAATACTTGATTTTTCCCCAATTTTATTTTTTAACAACTATCCAAGAGGCGCCAAAGTTGTGGCCTAAAAAAAATGGTGTCCTACAGCGGACAGTTAATCTCAGGATTGGTAAAAAAAAAAAAAAAAACCCCAAAAAAAAACAAAACACGGATCCTCAAAAGAATAGTTATTTACGTGACAATTTACCACAAATTGAGAAAAAAAATATAATAATAATACAAAAAAAAAAAAAAAAAAAAAAAAAAAAGGTGGATGTTTAAAAAAATGGTTTAAAAAACACCTATGTTTTTCCCTATTCTTTGCTAAAAAAATTTTATAATTATTTTTTTTGGCAAAATGTGGTAAATTGGTATACAAAACATCTCAACGAACAAAACAAGACCCAAATCCTTGAAATCGCCCGAGTAGTTTCGGAAATTAAGTGTCCACCATTTGAAAAAAAGTAGTTTCGAGAAAAACGCTTTTAAGTTTTTACTCGGTATTTTTTTCATATGGTTTTTAAAAAATCAAGTTTTTTCACTTTCAATTTGTTAATCTGCTATCCCTGGACCGTAAAACCCTGGAAAGGATAGAAAACGCAAAAAAAAAAAAAAAAAAAATCGATTTTTTTAAAATTTATAAGGTGGTCAAGTACCTTGAGGAACAAGTCACTTCTGAACGAGAATGTTTTGAACTATCTTCAGGGCAAATCTCAATATTAAGAAATGTATTTTTTAGCTACTATTTTAAAGCGGGGAAGAATCGAACGCCTGAGTGCTTCAAGACTGCGTGTTTCAGGTTGTCATAAAAATAAACGTATCAGTCTAAAATTACGCATAAACTATTTGAATTTATATCGTCATATTTAACAACAAATTAATACAGAATCATCAAAATAACTCAAAAGTAACATAATTTATTTAAAAGGTTAAAGATGTTCCAATTTCGCACAAAGTAAATTAAATATTGGAAACTACAAGGTGGCCAGAATAAAAGAGGCCCCAGATTATTTTCAAAACATAAGTTTGGAAATGCATTTAACAATCTGAAATCCTGGGCAACTTATACGCTGTATAATTAATACCATCCTGTATAATTGCAGAACTAGAGCATATAAAACTATTGATTATAAAATTGATAAATACAAAATTGTAAGCAGTAGTTAAGTAAGTGGGTTTAAATTTTTTTTTTTTTTTTTTTAAAAAGGTTACACTGTAAACGCAAATATAATATGAATATTCAAATCATTTATTTAATTTAATTTAATTTGTAATTGTTCATAAAATGTAAATTAATCCGTGTCTATAGCTTTTTAGAATGAACGAACATTTTCACGCAACAGTCTCGTAATAGCTTAATAACCTTTGTCAATAACTTTCAGAACAAAAATTACTGACTAAATTTTAACAAATAATAAAACTTGTTTTTAATTTTGTGTATTTTATTAATAAAATTACACTATATCAATACCAAATTGTTACGTTACTATAGCAATATCTGACAATGTTAGCATATTTTATGTTAATTATATCACGCTTATTTTGTATACGTTTTCCTAATCTAAAGACGATTGACTGAATTTTTAATTAAAAAAATATATTTATTAAAACTTATCTTTTGAAACTTTACTTACATTTTTCTACTTAAGGGAACGTTACGTAGGAATACAACTTGTTCAACCGCTATGTTATCTGATATTGATGAAATATCCTATGAGGCTGAATTTCTGTTAAATAATGAATTTGATGCACGCTTCTCAATATTTAAGTTCAACCAACTGTTCATTCTGACCAATGCTTTTCCCCCTAGCTATTTGAATGTTGCACTTTAATTGTGATCACCCTATAAGTTAGTAACTAGTTGACCTACTGCAGAAAAATTTAAATTTTTAAATTTAACACCTATGCTTCTAACCTTAGTGAAGATGTTATAAATACTTAAAAATTTCACAATAAATAAATTTTTCTTGAATTAATCTTTAATTGTTTTCAATTTTAATACATTATGCGGTACAATACAGTGATCATTTTTACAAAATTTTTGCTAAAATGTTTAGAGTTCAAAGTTAAAAAGAAATAAAAAAAAAATTCTGGATTGGTTTTCGAAGATGATAAATCTATTGAAATAAAAAAATATATTTGTTTCTATTATAAAATTTTAAAAACTTGTTTTATTAATTAATAATTTATTATTAAAGAACTGTTTAGTTCTTGGCATTTAACAAACTATCATTTGAAGCAAAAATTACTAAATTTTATTAATTATTTAAGAATGTATGGTTAAAAAGTCGATTTTTCTTTTAACATTAATTTCTCTATTCTTTGTCCTCAGTTCAATTTCTAACCACTCATTGAAAAATTATGAAATTTTGTATTTCGCCGTGTTTTTTTTTTTTTTTTTTTTTTTTTTTTTTTTTTTTTGATGCTAAATCTAAATAGGGTATAATATTATGCAGTTGCAATTTAATTTTTCAAAGTTTGGTTCAGTTATTACATTATTTACACCGAAAATAAAATTCTATTTACGATATTTGTAACAATTCACAGGACAAATGTATTGTTTCTGAATCCAATTTGCAGTTACTCTCGCAATAGGACAGCTTAAAATTGGATTTACCCAAGGTGGATCATGTATTTATAATGAGAGGTGGAAAATATTTTCATTAGAAGGATTTTAGAATTTGATTTCGAACAGAACAAAGGAACAACGGTGAGAGATTGCGCGTCGGAATAACATCGTTTATCATATAAGCCATCATAAATCCTAATTTAATAGGCAAATTTGTAAATTAAGATCATCCTATTAAAATTTTCATGAGGTTTACGTCTGTCCTCACTTGTTTTAGTGTATGGCTATTAATATTGTTTTCCTCTAGACTTGAATTGATTCTGAATGATAATTGAATTTAAAGCCATTATTTACGTCTTATTCATTGAAGGAGTATCAACTATTTCTGCAATTTACCATTATGAATAATTACCAATTTCTTTTTTCTCTGTAAAGTCTATAGAAACATGTAGATTACGTCCTAACTCATTGTTTAAATTCATAATTTTGAGCTGAGATACTTCATTTAAAGATGTGCTTACAGACTCCAAAAATCGCAAAAATAGGAGGAAAAATTATTTTAGTTTTTTTGCTTTAAAATATAATCTCTTGGTAGAATTTTTGTTAGATAATGGTATCATCTGAAAGCCATTGAGTAATTTTATTAGTTTGAAGATGATTTGAAGTATTATTTTGTCATGACAATGAATTTGAAATCTTTAGATTTATTTTTTGAAGAATTGTGTTTTTGGCACATGTCAATTCATTTATAAGAAGGAAAGTGGAGTTTGACGTAATCGTTTGAAAATTTACTTGAGTATTAAAATCGACATTAATTATTCGATGTTTTATTCTTCAGACAAATTGAAAGGTAAAGAAAATAAAAATTGACAGTTTTTAAAAGCAAAATGTTTTAGAAAAATTGTGATTTTTTTATTTTATTTTTAAAATTAAGAAAAATGTACTTAAAATATATAAAGTCTAGAAACTCGATGGAGATTAAAATGATATTACGAAGCAATTATAACTATATTTTTTTTTCTGGGCCTAATATAATTTCATAAAGTATGCGCTCAAAATATACTAATTAATTAGTTAAACGCTAGATAACTATTTTTGAGTAAAACTAAACTTGTTAAGGGGACTGTTAAGTCAAAAATAAAAATTCTTCAATTTTTGTCTAAAATTCATGAAATTTTTTGTGCAGTTCAATAGCAATTAGATGAAACACAACCTAAAATTTCAAAAATTTATATTGATTTTTTTTCAAGAAATTAAATTTTTATTGAAAAATTTAGCGTTTTTTCCGTAATTTTAAAAACGCTCCTTGCGATTCAAATTTTTTGCAATCTGTCTCAATTTTTTTGCATAAGCTAATTGAATATATATTGACATAATTGTGCATGGATTTTGAATATGACTCATTGGTTAATTATTTAAAAGTAAAACTTTGGTACTACGGCAAAAAATGTAAACTATTTAAATATTAGCATTACGAAAATTACTGTAAAACAATAAAAAAATACCAGATTCCAAAATCCATACACAATTGTGTTCAAAATAGTATAGTAAACAATATCTCCAAATTTAAAAAAAATACATCAACTTTTGAATCGCAAGGAACAAATCGAATACCTAAAAATCTTAAAATACACATGAAGAGAAAAATGCAATTTAAGAAATTGAAATACATACGATTTCTGATATGCGCGCTTACAAAAACTCAAATAATTTTTTTAATTCTTCTCGGATCAGCAAAAGTAAGGTATGTACTGAAAGCTAGAATTGCAGGCTATATATTTCCACTAAAATATAAAAATAGAAATTTTTGAAATTTTTGCCTTAACAGTCCCCTTAAGGTAAACACATTATTACATCATAATGTACTTTTTTTTACATCTTTATGTATCTTTAAGATGACAATTAAAACAAAAAAAAGACCGTGTACGCTTTTGTTAAAAATCACAAAAATACGATACAAAATTGCTTTTTTTAGCATTTGAAAATTGGAACATTGACGTTTGAATTTTTGGTAGATTGAGGACTAAAATTAAGAATTTTATAACTAGAGATAAAAACTTGCGTTTATATTGCCTCTGAATCATGAGTTTAGCAGTACATATTATCATAACAGATAAGAGATATGATTTAATTTACATTTACGATATAACTGTATAATTAATAATTATTTTTTTGCATTACAAAATATTATTCAGTTCAAAACAATCAATTTTGTCGAGTAGCTCAGTTACAACAAATGATTAGAAAGCAACAAAATTCACTTAGAACGGAAGTGAAATAAATCTTTTGATTGCTCTCAATTCTTCGGCGCCGAAACGGAATAACAAGCGATTTCAGGGCGAAAGAATTGATCATTCTTTTAGTAGAGATGTCATGAAGAGAAAGAGAAGAGTAAGTTTTAAAGCCTTTTAACGCAATAAAATATGTGTTTTCTCTGTAAATTAATCTACTTTTCTTACTAATAATTCTCAGAAAAGTAAGAAAAATTTCAATCTTTGTGAGTGAAAGACAGCAAATGGTTGGAATGAATGTCGATTATTTTAAATGAAAGTCTAAAAGTTGCATAAGGGATTGTTTATTATTTCTAAATATAAAAGCCGTCTGAGGCAATCCACTTGAGCTACATTTTAAATGCGATTTTACGTTTTGTATGAAGCTCCTAAAGTATTTAATAGAAACTCGTATTTGTATTTGGAATTATATACGTAACTTGAATTTGAATATTATGAAAGACAGTGAAGTATACTTTCAGATTAATATGAAAACTTAAAATTAGTATACCTCAATTAATTTACTATCTACCAATTTCAACTGTTTAAAAACGAGCTATATTTTTAAAAAAATTTAAAGTAATTTTTTTATTGATATAGCGCTATTTCTGGATATTCGTGAGTTAATATGAATATGTATGCTTAAATTAATGTCTGTTTCGTTAAAATTTTAATCTCAAGATGTAACGTTTAGTATTTTTTTAGCTAATCACCCATCCTTATAAGGAATTTTTACTTTTAATTATCCAAATGTATACATAGGTTAATGAAAGTATAGAATTCGGTCAAAAGGGGGGGGGGGGAGGGCAAATTTTTTGTGTGGCCTTTTTCTACATTATGGAGCATCCTGATTTCAAAATAATGATTTAGAAAAGATATCTGTGTATGTGTGCTTGTGTGTACGTGATCAGCATAATTCCCGAACAAATTGATCTACGATCTTCAAATATGGTGTTAGGGTTTTTGATGGCACAATGACCTACTATTAAGGTTTTCGTCAAAATTGCCCATGCGCATAGCTGCCATTGAAAAAATCATGTTTTTCAGTAATTGTTAATAACGGCTCTAATGATTTTGTTCAAAATCGCTGTGGTAATGCCTCTCAAGGTGTTCTAAACATCCCATCTCCGAATTTCAGTAAAAATTCTTTGATGGCGTAAAAGGTTGAATAGCGAATGCTTTTAACACAGAGTTCTCTTTCCTTGAGTTTTCCAGAGTTCTCTTTCCTTGAGTTTTCCAGAGTTCTCTTTCCTTTTTCTTCTCTACTCAGTTTCACTTACAAGAAAGGATAATATTAGAATTATCGATAAGTATATCGCCAAAATCATTATTTTGGAGGATTTTTTTTTTAAAGTCTCATACAAGAATTATCTCAAATATTTTCGACAAAGTATCCATTTTTCTGAATGAGTGATGAAAATATAAGTACGGTAGACGAAACAAATCCACGTCAATATTATAGTGTAATTGAAAGTTGTGCGATGTTCCACACCCTTAGTTTATATAGAAATAATATTTAATTATTGCATTGTCAATTGCCAATTCCTTTATACTATTACACAATGTGTCCCAAAATGTTTGTATTGTCTTTATGTCTTTTCCTATTAATTTAAGTTGACAATTTAAAGAAAAAAAGGTAAATAATAAACAAAAACAATTTGATTTTTAAGGGTAATTTATTTTAAAACTTATGGAATTTTAATTTTTATGCAGTCCCTGAGGAATAAAATGTCAATTATATAAATGTTTGAGGTATAATTATATTAATTTAACAACCAATCAACATCATATATTTAAAATTAATGGAAATAGAACGCATTCAAAAATGTGACCTAACCACTTAAACTGACGAGGGAAAACTCAATGGTTATTTTAAGTTTAACAATTGTCATATCTAAGATATTCTAAAAATGTTGAATTATTTGCCTTTAATAAAGCATGTTTGGAAGCATTTATTTTTTCAACAGAGAGTTTCAACTAAACGTTGACAACAAGTTGCATGAGAATTTTTTAATGACATTGCAAAAAAAATTAATTTTCTAGCAAAAAATAAGGCTCACAAATTCAAAATAAGAATGTGATTAATAATTTTCTAATTAATTAGTGAGTTCATTTATTGATTTAAAATCTCAGAAATCTTTTTCAATAAGCTTTTCCCCCTCCGAGATCTAACATAGAAATTACACTTCAACTATTAAAACAAGCAACAAGTGAAATCACACTTTCTTTTTATGACTCCTTACTTTTTCGACAAATTTTATTATATACATCAAATTTCCCTAAGTCTCTCCAAAGAAATTGAAATCTAACTCCTTGTAGAATTTTAGATTTATGCCCATTTTCCTCTAACAATTTGGGATGTAAATGATTTTGAAACAAAGGCGTAAAATGATTCAAATCAATTCACAACTGCCACGTGTTCTAAAATTATTCATATATTCTGGAAGGTTCTCTGGCTCTTGGTATCTACATATTGATTTTCAGAATTGATTAAGGAACTCCTAGGAGATTTATGGAGGTTAGTTTGCTATTCCTTGTCAAAAATCAATTACAAACACACATTGAAAAATGAATAACTGAATAAATTCATTAAATTATATGGTTTATTTTCAAAGGAATATGAATATGCTTACGATTCATATCAATCAATATGTATCATATCTACAAGCTTCATTAAGCAGTTGTTTGTGAAAAAAAGTTTAGAATTTAGTTATTGTATAACGAATTAAATTCTGATAGATTTCGATAGTCGACGATGATTCAAATTTATTTTGATTATTAGATATAATACAAAGTATTTTCTAGTGATTACATATTAAGGAATACTTTTACAACGGAAAATTCGGATTCCTAAGTTAATTATAAAATAAATTATCATATATTACATATAATTATGTTTCAAACTAAAAAAAAAATGCTATTTAGAGGCTTTAGTAAATTGTTCTAACTACTAGATAAATAATTTTAGTAATTTTGCGTTAATGGTTCATTTAAATTGTAGTGGAATAATTTAAATATTCGTTCATTATAAAATTGGAATAGTCTTCCAAATCAAAATCTTAGCAATCAACAAATGTAATATGCAAAATTTTCTAAAATTTGAATGAATAATCCGTTAGTCTCTTTTTAGGCTTTGGCATTGTAATACGAGGAATAGTGTTTCTCCAAATTGAACATTACTAATTGTTGACTACTGAAGTATACCAGATTTAGGAAAACAAAAAGAATATTCTGCATAACGAATTTGGCCTGTGTCCTAAAATGTGCGTTTTCCCCCTCAAATCAGGTCAAGTTCTGAGCCAAATCGCTAACTATATGTTCTATATTATTTGTATAATACTGTAAGTGTACTAGCATATCTTGTACTACTATTTGTGTTTCATTTATGTAACATGTATTGTATTTGAATGCATGTGAATAGTGTCTATTGCAACGCCGGGCGGAATGTTTATACCTGTGTGTCTAGAGCGAGATAGAATCCAATTGCCAAATTGGCATCCTTTCATTTAATTGATGCCACTTGACGTTTTCTAACTTGAATTATCGACAAAACCCTTCATTAGAGGCTTTAACTATGTTTCAATCACTCGCAGTGTTATGGACGGCTTTCTTTCTAGTTACTATATCGCTTCAGACGTGCAAATAGCTTGAGCCTTGTATCATTAGACAAATGGTGGTTAGTAATAATAGAAATATTTTTCACTTAAATATTGCATTTATGTAAATAAACCATAATAGATTCAATGAACTATACAGTCTCTAATTCTTTCGAATCAGATCCCTCATAGCAACAGCTATTGCATGTAATATTATTTTCTTTAAGAAAATTAATTATTTTAATCAATTATTAAATTAATTCCGTTTAAAAATTATTTTATCTTAAAATATGATTACATTTAAAGAAAAGTGCGATAATTTATTTATTTTGATAACTTATTTTAGAAGTCTGAGAAAAAGATTATTACAAAAAGGCGATATTTTTTTCAATTATATCCTTTTAAAATTTCTTCATCCATCTCTTATACAATATTTTAGAAATTCATCCTTCTAGTGAAATAATAGATATTGAAACTTACAAGAGAAAATATTTTCAACGTGCATAAAAACAGTATTAAAAAATTTCTGAAATCTTCAAATGCTAAATGAACATTAAAGCTTACTAACGATGACGTAAAATTAAGATAAGATACATTACATCTAAATTCATTTATTTCTTTAATATATTTTGAAACATAATTAGTTTTTTAATTTAAAAGTCTTAATAAGTATTCATATTCAAAATATTCACGCTTTAAAAATAGTCTTTTTTTTTAGCTTCCCTTGAGATGAGTACGATTCACTCTATTGCCAATTTTTAAAAGATTAGGCGTGTAATTCTTTTTCTACTCTCTACTTCTTCTCAATTCACTAAATAAATGGTTTCGACATCACTTAAGAGGTCCATTTCGAGACTTTACACATTTCTTATTTGTTAAAATCATCTGAACATCCCAAGTATATTGCTAAAAATAAAGGATTGTAAAAAAATTATATAATGCACTTGTGAATAGCAAAATACTAAAATGTAAATGAGAAAAATCTCTCTTGCTATCTTAGAGCAGGTTTATTTCGGAATTTCTTTTTAAAGAAAATGCCATTTTCAATGTATTAATTTGTAAGAAATAAATCAAAGAAAAATATTTTTTAGTCAAAAAATAAATTGAAAGTTTCTTAATTTCTGAGGAAATAATACGCGTGATTCTTCAGTTCTTCTGAAATGAATAATTTAGCAGAGATTTTCAACCATTTACATCCTTCATTGTGATATTAGTGGTTATTTAAAGGAATGTGTTTCAAAAGAAAGTAACGAGCCTTATTTCTTTTGTTATTGGAAATAGGACATCAACGGATAACTTATTTTAAAATTTACAAAATTTTAATTTTTATTCATCCCTTGCAAAAAAAAAAAAAAAAAAAAAAAAAAAAAGCAAAAAAAAAAAATGGTCCATTTCAAATGAGTTCCTGAATTGATATTTTTTTTTTGGTCGATGTGTAAAATTAACTGAATTACAGAATTAACCAAATTACCTTATATTGAGGGGGTAACAAAATAAACATACATTTTTCTGAAATGTTTAAATAATAGGAATTTATTAACTATAAAATAATGAAAAAATATTTCAATTATTCCGAAAATATCGATCTAAATTGAAATGATCATATGTAGAAAGATAATTGAATGCGTTGTAAAATTGCATGTGAAAATATGAACACACTATCATTACTTATACACATAGTGCAAAAACATCTCTTCATTTGTAGTGTTTTTATACTTTTAAACGAGTTCACTCAATTAATGATACAATTAATGTGAACTGTATTACGCCTATAATAGAAATAGGCATATAGTATCACTGTGTAGATTATTGATTTGTTGAATGAATAATTATTCGTATGTCGTCAGACATATTTTGGCTAACGTTTGAAAAATAATGACTTTGTTTATTCAAATCCATTCGAAGCTTTAAGTGGGCAGTGGTTTTTAATAGTTTTCTTATTCATCAGTTAATTTTCCTTCGCTTAGTGATGGTTAGTTGTTTATATATAAAATGCTAAAAAAAACAAACAAAAAAACAACAACTTTAATTTATCGTTTTGTCTGCAAAACCTGTGTAAGTTAATTTAGAAGTTAGTCAGCATTCTCATAATTTTTTTTTTTAATAAAATTGCTTAAATTTTGATATTAAAAATTGCTATAGAAGTAACGATCTTCACTGACTATAATAGAAATAGGCATATAGTATCACTGTGTAGATTATTGATTTGTTGAATGAATGATTATTCGTATGTCGTCAGACATATTATATCTCTGTATCGCTGTAAGAAGACGCTTGCATCGCATAAATGTTACATTGATTGAGGAAGAGTCAGGACAAAATTTGATGAGAGCCCACATTTTTTCGACAAAACTATCACAATAAAAAAACTAGGGGTGTGGAACATCGCACAACTTTCAATTACACTATAATACTGACGTGGATTTGTGTCATTTACCGTTTGCATATTTTCAATCTTCATTTAGAAAAAATAGCCATTTTGGCGATATTTTTTTACGATAATTCTTGTATGAATCTTTATAAAAATAAATAAACGAATAAAAAAAAAATAAAAAAAAAATTGTCAAATAGATAATTTTGGCGATGTACTTTTCAATCATTCTTATATTATGCTTTCTTGTAAATGAAACTGAGGAGAGGAGAAAAAATTATCGTTGATGAGGTATGGTCAAGGAAAGAGAACTCTATGTTGAAGGCATTCATTTTTCAACTTTTAAGCCATTAAAACATTTTTACGGGAATTTCAGAGGTGGGGATGTTTAGAACACCTGAAGCGGTATTATCACAGCGTTTTTTATCAAAATCATTCCAGCCGTTTTTTAGCAATCATTAAAAAACATGATTTTTTCAATGCAGCTACCTTATGCGCATGCGCGATTTTGACGAAAACCTAAACGGTAGGTCTCATGGCCGCCACTAACCCTCGTACCAAATTTGAACATAGTAGGTCAATTTGTGTAGGAGCTATGCTGACCACACACACACACACACACACACACACACACACACACACACACACACACACACACACACACACACACACACACACACACACACACACACACACACACACACACACACACACACACACACACACACACACACACACACACACACACACACACACACACACACACACACACACACACACACACACACACACACACACACACACACACACACACACACACACACACACACACACACACACAATTTTTTTTTTCTAGATCACCTTTTTGAAAACAGGATGTTCTAAAACATGGAGAAATGCAAAAAAATTCCCATTGGCCATTCATTTGATCATGTTGGTCTCAGCTTGGAGACTACAATATTTTCACACAGCTAACTGTATGCGGCTTTGTCACGATCAAGAGTTGTGAAGTTCAAAAGATGATGCATATTGAATCGAATCCACAGCAAGATAGATAATTGAGTGACATTTTCATTGGTATATTATTGAAATTTTAATAAATATTTCACGTATATTAAATTAGAGTATTTGTTATATTCATCATTTTCCCACGAGCACTTGATATGCCTTAAATTAACTGGTGTGTTGACCAACTTTCCCTATTGCTTTCAATTACCCATATGCATACTTAGGGTAATGAAAGTATAGCTATTCGATCAATTTTTTTTTTATTTTTTTTTATTGTGCATTTCTCCACATTTTGGAACATACTGATTTAAAAAAGGTGATATAGAAAAAATGTCTGTCTGTGTGTATGTGTGTCGGTGGTCAGCATAACTCCCGAACAAATTGACCTACGATGCTCAAATTTGGTGCGTGGGTTGGTGGTAGCCATGGAACCTACCCTTAAAGTCAAAATCGCGCTTGCGCATAAGAAAGATGCCATTGAAAAAAAAAAATCATATTTTTCAATGATTGTTAAAAAACGCCTCTATAAATAATTTATTCAAAATCGCTTTAGGTGTTCTAAACATTCCCTCCTCCGAAATTTCCTTAAAAATGCTTTTATGGCTTAAAAGGTTGGAAAACGAACGCCTTCAACACATAGTTCTCTTTCCTTGAGCATACTTCATCAACGATCGTTTTTTCTTCTCTCCTAAGTTTCACCTATAATATAGGATTATATAAGGACTATAGAAAAGTATATCGCCAAAATCACCATTTTGGCGGAGTTTTTTTTTTTTAAATACCCATACCAGAATTATCGAAAAAAAATATCGCCAAACTAGTTATTTTTTCTAAATGAATGATAAAAATATAATAACGGTAAATGTCACAACTTCACGTCAGTATTATAGGGTAATTAAAAGTTTTGCAGTGTTCCACACCCTTAGTTTTTTAGATCATCACTAAATAAGATTTATTAATTGTTATATTTACATTATAAGAAGCAATATAGCTGTTGTAAGTGAAACCATTATCCTATCAATATATTATAATAAGTTAGTGCGTTTTTTTTGTTTTTTTTTTAATTTTATTTTTTTGATGGTTTTGAAATAACACACATTATTACATACATTTAATTTCAATGCCTAAGTTGTTATATTCTTAGGAATAATCCAAGTTAAGCATTGGAATATATAATACAATAATTGTTAAAAATATATTCATATCTACATGCGCCATTTTTAGTAACTTACATAGAGCAAAATATCACTTAAACTAAGTTTTTTTCATATATTTTATTGACAAAACCTAATCAAATTTGGAAAAAAAAAAATCCTATATTTTCTTAGCGGGTCTTTTTAGATATTAATAAATATCATGCAAATTCCATGCGAATGAATTATATCTATGTTACGGGGGGGGGGGGGGTACCTTCAATTTTATTAGGAAATTTTTAGAAATTGACAACTCTATTGTAGTTTTTTTTTCCGTCATGAGATAATGAGTACTTCCAGTTGAAATTAGATTCGAGAAGCTTCCGTAATTTTCAGAAAGTTAATTTCTCATCAGATGTTTGTGTTAATTCAGTTTTATAAAACTGATTGTCTCTGTAGTTCCCTCCGTCTAGTCGAAAGCGTAGTTTGTAGAATACGTTTGATTTCTGTAACTGTCTTCTTTTTGCTTTTCATTACTTCAATAACAATTTAGTATTGCTCAAAGCTGTTTCCACTTACAAGAGCTTCACGAAAATAGCTTCACTTTAAAATTTCCCTCAAATGTTTCCGTTTTACTTTGATTTTTAGAAGATACATTTTTCTTGGGTAGGCAATTTCTATTTCTTAAGGTTTATTTATAAGGTTTGAATTTTTAATATCCCTGGTATGTGAGTGAAAATTTTGGTTGCAAAAACTTCTAAAAATTAGAATATTAAATAATTCAAAATAATTCAATACAAAAAAAAAAGCTTCACCGAATAAAAAGCGAAGTTAACATTAGGAGGAATTTAGTTTAAATATAACTTTTTAATATTAATCAGTTGTTATGGTTACACAGATTGGTGAATTTAATTCTTAATTAACTGTTACAATTTGCTATAGATTCAAATAGTCTTTAATCTTTATTCCAATTCTATCAGATTTAGAAATTTGAGAAGGATAACATTTAGTTTTACTTTGACAGTCAATATTCTATCAAGAATAATAACCTTCTCTGATATGAACGTTATAAATAAAAGTATTTTTCTCTGAAGAAAGATTTATATTGTGTATGTGGACACGGAAAGAATTATATTTACTATATTTTATCATTGCGATACATGCGATGATTGTATATTGAATACCAGATTTTTGGGTACAAAGGAAATTGCATTGAAAAATGTGAGTCTGTAAGGAATGTAATTTAAAAACAAATATTTGTTTTATCTAAAAAATTTAATATTTATGAAAAAAATTACAGTTTGCTTAAATATAACATTAAGAAAATGTATTAAATAACAGAAGTTCCAATTATGAACTATAGTTATTTAAGGAAAAGTACAAAACTTAAATAAAAGCATATTTTGAAGCTAAAATGAATGTTGTCATAGTCGTGTAAAATATATACAATATATATTTAAAACTGCATTTTAATAATCTCCTTTATATTTGAAATAAAAAATATTTATAAGAATTTGTTTTCATTTATTCACTCAATGTTCAGTTTAACACAATCTTTTATGAATTTGTTTTCAATTATAATCAATTTTTTAATAGAAAATATTTACAAATTGTTTCATGTTAAGGAATAACCATCATTCATAGTGAAATAAATACCTAAAAAAAATACAATAATCACAAATAAATTTTTACATTACCATACCATTTCGAGAATTTTGAGTTTAATTTCATAAATTCTAGGCTCAATTTTAATTTAATTTTTATATTACTAATTACTAAATAAATTAATAATTTTCCGCCCATGCTTCTATTCACACATGCATTCTTCTACTAGAATGCACATTCATCTACAAGAAAAGTTTTTTTTACTTTTAAAGTATATACGAATGTGTGCTACTTATGGCTATACGCGAGTCAGCTTGATAGAAAAGGCAGCAATTATTGGATTTTGTAACTGCGCTCCCTATCCAATCAATTCTGTAATAAGCGATAAGGAATTCTTTACGTAAAAAATCTATTTTCTCCAAGATCTTAAATGAGGTGATGTTAAAGAGAGACCCACTAAGTAAGACTTTTTTTTTTGGATTTAGAATTTTCTTTCCCCGACTTTCAAATTACAATATACTTATAGAAAAAAAAAATCAACTTCGTTTTTTGAAGTTCAATACCTTTTTGAACTTTCGAAGGAAATCCGGCGTGGATACGTAATATATAGTGAAGGGTCTCCTCCTGCAACTTCAGATTTTCAGATATTACAAGAAAATGGAAGAAAAAAAAAATACATAAAAAAAATGTCGAGGAAAGCAAAGAAAGGTAAAAAGACTAAAAATTTGGGTGAATTTTGCATTTTGAATTTTATAAATAAAAATTAAAACCTTCAAAATTATGTAAAGCAAACTTTTAATGTTTCAATACGTTACTTCCAAAGCCCGAAGTTATGGTCTTAGTTACTTAATCAAACGTTTGGTTAAGTGTCTAGCTGTTATTATCTGAAGACGAAATAAGTATTTTGTAAATACTATTAGTTAGGTGGCTTATTCCTTTACTTTGGCAAAATCCAATTAACTACTTGAAGCGATTTAACTAAAGTGAAACTTAAAGTTATGTACTTTTTAACTGGACTTGATGTTAATTTCATAAACGTTTTATAATTGTACTAGCTGCGTGATCCCCCGTTGCGGAGTCCTGTCATTGTGTTACAGATCTCAGCTTTTGATGCTTTCGCGAACCAGGCTTGCTTCCCTCGCTGGAAGGTTCATTGCTAAGAAATTCAAGCTCACTTCATTCACTCAAAGTTTCATTACAATGCAAGAACAGGCTTGCTTCGTTCACTGAAATTTTTATTGGTAACCAAGCAAAGTGTCGCTTCACTTGCTGAAAAGTTCATTTCGAAATTAATATGTATACAAGGTTCACTGCTCCTTTCGCTCGTTGAATGCTTCATTTCTAAGAAAATCCTTATAACTATCACCTTCCCTACGAGAAACAATTTTTGCACCTTTTATTTTAATTATACAACCTATCGTCTGAGGAAATTTTAACATTCTGCTTGCTGCAACAAAGTTTCAAGGACCATTTTTAAAATGTCAGAATTACACGCCTATTAGAAGTCGCTTTGTAAAATAACTTGAAAATTTTGAAGAAACCAGTAAGAAAAACTAATTTAAATTCAACATTCCATTTGGCACTCTACTAGTGGTATTGCTAGCAAAAATATAAATAAAGTGCCAAAACTACTTATGTGGAAAGTTTCAGAGTTATGCTCTTAATAGAAATCTCTTTAGGAATAGCTTAAAAATTAATTAGGAAAAAACTGAATAAAATTTTTATATACTCTTTGTCAAAAGCTCAATTAAACTATCAAAACTACTTAGGTTTAAAATTGCTAAGTTTTATGATTATTGAAAGTCACTATAAAGCACAAGCACAGAGCCACAGAAGACCATCCCACTCCTCCACCCCTTCCCCTAGACACACCCACAGACAGTCTTTGCTTTATTACGAGTATTATAACTACCACACTATTAGCAAGTCATTATCTACTACGTTTTTGTGACCTTAAGAATACTAGTTTATATTATAACAAGGTGGTAAAATTAATGCAATAAGCTATTTTTCGAGGGAATACATTGAAGCTGGTATTACAGGAGTATAAAAATAAAATACAGTTTTTATTTGATGGAGATAAATTTTGCTGTTTTCCGGGGCGTTTTCCTTTTTGGTCGACCACGGATATTGAAGCTGCATCGTTTATATTTCACTTTTCGCCACTAAAAGAGTATCGATCCAAGAATCTCCTATTTTTATATCAAATACCACAGCTATTCGCTGCTAACAAGTGTGTCTGTTGAATCTCAAATATAACTTTTTTCCTGGGACAGTATGGGACCGTTCAGAAAGCTCGTTTATCGGTTACTTCTTAGTCCAACAGTGAGGTGGTGAAGTCGCTCTCTCTACTATAGTTAAGTTTGACGAAGGACAAATTTTACACAAAAAGTGTATGATGTATGTATTGACAAACCTCTTTTAGTATCGTCTTTTAATTTAAATTTTCCTTTCACAGTGTGTCCTTTTTTAACCCTCTTTTCCAATTATCGCTTTCTTTCAATAGCCTTCTCACGTTTCGAGAATTGTTTATGCTAGCACTTTTTTAACAGTAAGTTCCATAACTAATATTCTTTGTTGCTCGTCATTGCGTCATACGGTTTTAGTTTCCCATACCCTTGGTAGTTTCGTTTTTGCTGCGTAAATAAAACCCATGGATCCATACAATGCTTGTTTCCAGAGTTTCCATGATACCATGACAAATATGATATCATTCTATTTATATCTGCTGGGCGATTAAGACTTTTACTTCTCTCTCTCCCGGTTAACTAAATAAATATTTTCCATGACTTCAATTTAAAAGACATTTTCATAACTCGCCACTTACTGATAACTGTCCGAAATGATCTGAATATTTGATCTATATTGCATCCATGATCACTTGAAACGTGTTTAAAATTAGCATTTCTAAGATTCACATCACTTTACTAGACGAGTTAAGAATTGAATATTTCCTGGCTTGTACAATGACAATACAGCCGTATTAAACACAAAGATCGTATCTACATCTTCTGACCAAACTGAGTTATTGTTATCAAGTGGTTCTCTGAAATTTTTTTTACACAATGGTGAAGCTTAATGATCAAATCTGCAAGGAAAATATTAAAAAAGTTAATAAATTCGTCAAATATTAGCATCAAATAAATGAAGTTTTAATGCTTTAAAACCGCCATATCCATTTTTGAGCTCTGTTGTAAATACGACTTCTGCCACTTTCCCGGTCCTGTGCCTAGGAGGACTTTACACTGTATATGAGCAACTCAAATTAATTAGAAAATGATCGAAAGCTTTTTTTTTTTATCAAACTCGACTTCGTGACTCTTACAGCACCGATATTATTTTGGCCACTTACTGTTTTTCAAAAAAAAAAAAAAAAAAAAAAAAAAAAAAAAAAAAAAAAAAGACAACTATCGCTTTATTGTTTCTCAATATAGTGGAGGTATATAACAAATTAAGGAGATGTCCTCATCACTACTTATTACGAAATAGTTGCAATAATTATTCGGTACTCATGCAATTGACATAAAAAATCGACATCGTGAAATGAAGATGTCTTTTTTAATCAGACGAATTGTACAATTAGTCTTAGATAATATTTTATATAGTGTATCGTAATCATAATAATTGTAAATTCCAATAAGAAATTCATAAAATGGTCTTTTTTCGTAATTATCTAACTTTTTTTCTGATACGTTCCCGATAAAAAATATTCTTCCTTTCTCTTAAATTACTCCAAAAGAAAAGATGTGAAGATAGGGATGTAATCTTTTACATTATCTTGATGGCTAGGGACTAGTAGGAGGCAAAACAGAAGTATATTAATTGGGAAGTTCATGGGAGAGACAAAGCATCATAGATTGTAAAATAAAAGTTAAATAGATGAAAGAAAATACAAAGTTCTGAGGGTTTTGTTCTTGTTTTGATGGAGCCGCAGAAAAATTAAAATCAGTGCATTTTTTAATTGTTGGTATAAAAAAAAAATATGCATTGTTACTTCTGAAATGAAAAATCGCCAAATGGAATAAATACTATTTTTGTTTTTTTTTCAAATAAATGGTTACATAAATTACCATTGAATAAATTAACGGTGTTTATTCATCTTTGTGTGAGGAACGACTAAAATATTGCCGAAGGTTGATTCGGAAAACTTAACATTCCTCTTGCAACCCCATCTTCCTCTACATATTTCCTCTACATTAGGCCAGGCAGAAGAAGAAGTCGAAGTATCTTGGATCTTTTAGCGGTAGTGCGGAAAAGTTGTGTACTCTCATTTTTAAAAAGTGTGTAAAATATAAAACTCTGAATTGATATTTTCTGTCGCCTCAAAGGGTCGAATGTTGTGAAAATTGAACTACAAATGCTTAAAATTCAAAAATGAATAAATAATCACAGATTTGTTTTTAAGATTTTGCTCACTTATTAATAAGTATAGTCCACAACTTTTCCACACTACCTCAAAAAGATCCAAGATACTTCAACTTTTTCTCCCCGGCCTACTCTACATCACACAATTTTTGGACGGCTCCCAGAAATAAGTTTGAAAAAATATACTTTCATACAAGGAAATGTTTACAGCGGATATTGAAATGGCAGATACAGCATTATATTAAAAAAAAAAACCTTTGTCAGAACACTTTCCGTTGAAGAGATGCAGCAAGAAAATATAAATGAAATATATGATTTCAACGGTGACATTTATTGGCAAAAAATGTATCGATTAAATAAGATTATAGTTTTTGTGTATGGTGATTAGAGATCGGCGATATATCGATTCGACGATATTTGTATCGATATTTTTTTTTAAAATATCGATACAAGTCACCGATGTATCGATATTTTCAAACATTTTTAGTTTTTTGCTGATCGTTTTGTAGTTCCATGTGTTTTATCGATTTCCTTTATTCCCTTTTCAAAAACTTCAAAACTAAAGTTTGGACTTGGCTGAGAAACAGTTAAAATGGCACCTTAACCAAAAAGAAATCATATGTAATGGAAAGATAAGATAATTTATTATTAGTCATTAACATAGCGCCGTTTCTGTCGCTAACGTGTGCCTGGAATTTGCATATAATTTTAAATATTAAAAACATCTCTATCAGCCAAATATGCTGTTAACTACTTTTCAAAATTTCTTCTTTAAAAATAAATGTGATTTATGCATTGACATCCAAATGTATTTTATTCATTCTGATTGATAATATAATTTATTTATTAAAACAATTTTTATAATTTATTTATTATAACAATTTTTATAATTTATTTATTAAATTTTTTTTAGCATCAATTCATGAAAAGTTGAAATTTACCCCAAAAACTTCGTTTCTGGCAAAATTGAAAATCAAATAAAAAAAATCATGTATCGATGTATCGATAATTTTTTCTATGCAACGATATAGTATCGATATTTATTTTGATCGATATTTCCGACCTCTAATGGTGAGTGACTATTACCGGTCCTTATGGACGAAGGCACAGAAAGTGACAAAGATTTCTGGGTATAGTTTCTGATTTGTGAGATAATGTTAATGATCTGATATAGAGTGGTATTTGACTTATTAACGGCGGTTGGAGTTGTATTGGAGATCACAAAACACCAACTGCTAACGCAAAGTCGGTAATATAAGTGTCTAAAGATAAACAATAGAAAATATAAGTTACTAAAAGTATTAAATTTTCTAAAAGTAAAAATTCTTAGTCATGAAAATACGAGTAAATAAAGTTAGTTATAAAGATTTTTTTTTTTCAGTCACTAGCAGTCTCCATTCCCTGTGGTTGCCCCTGGGAAAGTTTCATTAATGTGCTTATCAACAATGTCATAATTCTGTGTGTTTTATTTGTTGATCGCCATAGTAAAAAAAAATTCAGTTAGCGTAAATTAGAACCCCCCCCCCAAAAAAAAACCCACTCATTTTATTAGCTGTATCTCTTAGTAACTTTGATTAGCATGTATGTTTTTGGAAAAGTTTATACATAAAGATGGATCGATAAACCAGTAAAAAAACTGTTGCTGCTTTATTGATCAATTATAACTAACTATAAAACATAGTAAGGAAACAATATGTGACAGAAATTACAAAGATTGCTAGTGATCAAAGTAATTTTATGCCCAAAAGTAGCAATTTTGATAAACTCAAAAGCAATTAAGCTCAACCTGAAAAGAATTCCCACATTGTTATTTGTTAGAAGTTCATGGGATAGCTAAACATTTAAATGAAATAAATCTTTAAGTAATGTGGTGTAATATTGTGCGAAAAGTATGTTAAACAACGGATGACAGACTTATAACAGAAGTTTTTAGATCAGTAACAACGTCATAACTACTTTCATTAAAAAATACTAACTTTATCCCTTTAAGATAGGGAAGTAAGTATTTAACTGTCCTATCATGTAAAATTTAGTTTAAAAGCTTTAAACTATTCGAATTACTCCTATACTCTTCACCACACAATCACTCCAATTAAGAGAAAACTCGAAAGCATTATACACGTACACACATTCATTCTGTTAAAATGCCAGATTTATCTATCCTAGGAAACATTTACTTTAATAATGCATAATTCTAAACATTCCATGAGTTTAATAATGTATAGTACTGCAACGAGAAGATTTCTCGTCCTCAGTAAATAGCGAAAGCTGAAATGATATTAACGTTATGCTTCCAACCAAACGGCTTTCGTTGACAAGCTATAAAAATCCAAGCCGAAAAAACATAAAAAGCGTGGTCATGTTCCGGACAAGTATGTAATATATTAGCCGTTTGGTATTGTCATCATATTTTTAAGAGTCGTTTATTTGTCGTCATAGTTCAGAATAAAAATATGTCTCTGCTATAAAGTGTTATACACATGATGGACTAAAAGTTAGTACGTATTTTTAAAAAAATATCAGCTGATTGGCGTATTTAAGTGTGGTTTACAGTTAAATATAGATTGAAATATAGATTGAAATATAGTTAAATATAGAGAGTAGTAAAAGAAACGATAGCTCGATAGATTTAAAAGAAGGAAGGAGCAGTTTCTAAAAAACTGCTCAGAAAAAAAATTCGTTTATTTCTCATAGCATAATAACTAGGGATGTGAAACTTTGAATTACACTATAATATTGGTCATTGCATTCAAATTTGATACGGAGTTATTTAACGTTTTCTTATTTTTTTTCATTTAAACAAATATGGCCAGTTTGGCGATATTTTTACACAATTTTTTACATAGGTGAAACACCTTTTTCTCCTCCTCACCAAAATGGTAAAATTGGTTATTCGATAGAACTTTTTTGTTATTGTACTTTCTTGTGCGTAAAACAGAAGAAAATCATTCGTTGATAGGCGATGTTCAAAGGACAGAGAACTTTGTTTTAAAGCCACTCGCACTCGCCTTTCAACTTTTTACGCTTTTATTTAATTTCTACAAAAATTTTGGTGGTGGGGACGTTTAAAACACCTTAAGAGGCATTGACTCAGAGATTTTAATCAGAATAGTTAGAGATGTTTTTAGCAATTGCTGAAAAACATGAGATTTTCATGATTATTCATTATTTCAACCTTACGCGCATGCGCAGTTTTGACAAAAACCTAAATGGTAGATCCCGTGGCTACCACTAACCCGCATAATAAATTTGAACATTGTCGCTCAATTTGTTCAGGAGTTATGCCGCACAGACAAACATATTTTCTAGACAACACAGACATTTTTTCTAGACCATTTTTTTGAAATCGAATTGTTCCAAAACGTAGGGGGGGGGGGGGACACTATTTTTTTTACTGAAAACAGTACTTTCAATACCTTATGTTGTTAGCATAGGGGGTAATTGAAAGTAACTTGTTTACATTTTTATCGACAGAGGGCGCTTTACATGCCAGTCCTTATGATTAGCAGTCTGTCTTAACTTACTTAACAGTGGGAAGTTTCTCATAGATACAACAGTGATGGAAAAAAAATGAGGAGAAAAAAACTAAATTATTTTCTAAGTATTTCTGGGAAAACCGCACCATTATACCCTAAAATGTTCATGTATCCATGATTTTTCAAATTTTCTGTTATTATTGAATAACCCTTTACAATGTCTTTGAAAAACCCCAAACAATTAGTAAATAATGTTACCTTTTATATAGAGCTGTGTCATAAAATCTTGAAACAGATAAAATTCAATAGAAATAGTGATAACCCATGTCAAAAACTATGGAAATTTCAACTAAAAAATCTATTTATTCAAAAAATTATATTACACTCGTATACACAAATAAGTGTATTTCTTAAATTCATATTTGTAGGTGCCATGCACTTCCTGATCGTCTTTGTATTAAATGAAATGTTAATCTATTGTTAATGTACGTATAATAATTGCGATTGGAAACTTCACGATCTTTACAACCCCAAGATTGTGCTGTATGAAGGATAGACTTTTAGTTGACTGTAGGTGGAACTTATCTTTTAGTTCTATGGAAGTTAAGCAAGGGATTAAAATGTTAGGTGCAAAAAGATTCGTTAAAAGCTATTCACAGTCATTTTATTGCTAGGTATAGTTTATTTGGGTCATCATATCAACGGCTATATCAGTTGTTCCGCGCCTAATTAATTTTATAGGAATGGAATGCAATTAAGGCAGTTTTAGACTTTAGATGTGTGAGAATGCAAATCATTTCAGAATTTCAAAGGAGGGGAGTATAATGAGAAATATTGCTGTAAGAATGGAATATTAACTTTTGGAAGAAAACTTCAGAAAGAAAAAGTGAAAATAAGAGACATTTTTGATAAGTTATTGACTTGATTGAAACGAAAAGGTTTGACTTATTAAAACTCATATTTTAAAAATTAAAATTAAACATATTAAATTTATTGGCGAAGTATTTGAGAGTTGGCTGAAATGTTTTAGATATTTTTATTTCAAAGCCGTGACTTTGTATGACGCTAGACATGCTTTTTGAAATGTTTGAAACCATAATTTGATAAACGTGAATACATTATTTTTCATCTAGCTTTAAATGATTGATGCTCAAGCTTTTAAAAGTCATTGCCAACTTCCGATTTTAGTATCATATAATTCTTTCAAGTATATGTGGTTGCTTAGCATATACCGATGATTACTACTACAACTTCTGGATTGCTTAAAATATGTTTATGCTCTGCAAATAGATGATGTTATTTGAATACATCCTTTCATAATGCTTTGAAATAGGTTGTCTATAGCTACAATTTTTTTTTTAATTAGTTTTGGGGGTAGTTGCTAGAATAGATTTCTTTGGTGATTATTAAACCTTCTTCAACTTCAAGTCAGTAACCAACACTGATCTCTACTACAACTTCTGGATAGCGCATGATTGGTTACTGACTTGAAGTTGAAGAAAGCTTGATAATCACCATAGAGATCCATACTAACAACTTTCCCCAAAACTCGTTCAAATTTGTTTGTAACTATGGGCAACATATTTCAAAGCATTATAGGGGGAAGTATTCAAATGACTTCATCTGCTTGCAAAACAGAAACCACTAACAAGTAATCTAGAAGTTGTAGTAGAGATCAGTGGTAACCAAGCATGCGCAATCTAGAAGATGTAGTAGAGATCAGTGATTAAGAGTACTCATAATTATTCAACTATAATAAGTTCAAATACTCAACGTAAAACAAAGCAGCTCCTTTTAGGAAGCAGCTGCTCTGTTTTACGTTGAGTATTTGAACTTATTATAGTTGAATAATTATTAGCAGTCTTAATCAGCAAGACACACTCTATTTTAAACTGTTTGGTTTGATTTGATCTGAAACTTCCGACTATCTATTTCTGCCACTTATAAAGTGCTTAACATAGCCAAATACGTCTCGTAATTTTGAGCAACTAGAAGAATACGAAATCGATATCTTCTAGTATAAACCCCTCTCTTCTACCCCACCACACCAACGAAAGGACATTGAGGTCACGACAGATTTAATGTGCACCAGGCCCCATTTGGTACACACTGATATTTGGCTGACCTTCTACCGAACCCACAACCCTATGCTCATGAGCCCGATACTCTACCTCTAGTCTATCGGTGCTTTTAAATCTGTTATTTAACACAACACGAACTAAAAATACGAATGTGTTGCCATTCAGAAACAATTAATTTATACAGGCTATATCAAAAAGTGAGGAAAAATGCATTCCTCGATAATCATTATTTTGTAATAAATTTTTATAAAAGTTGGGGCACAATACTTAGATATTCAAATTTAATACGTATAGTATAGTTTGAATTGAAATAAATTCTGCGCCTACAAGACCTCAAAAAGCACCAGTTTCAATATAAATAAAAACCATTCTGAAACTCTTTTCTCATTAAAATTAATTAGGAAATAATAACTTTCCTTTTTAATATTAATCCGCGCGAAGAGGATTATAAAAAAAAATTACTTTTTTTTTTGCCCCTATTTTGCCTTTCTGATTACACCTTTGGAGTGCTTTTGTTGATATCTATAATTCCTGAAATTGTATAATATATTTTGTTTGGAAGAAGACTGCCATATTTAGAACTAGATGAATACCCGACTGGAGCGAAAAATTAAAAAGTCGGAAAAATGATTCGGCAGGGGGTGCAAAAGTTGTATTTTAGATTTTTAAATCGACATAGCACCGACTTATTTTAATTTTAAATGATATCTTCCGGTGCCCAAGACACTGAAAGAGTCAGACAAGGAACTTTTTTCTGCAAATTTAATTTAAAAGTTTAAAATTAACTAGCAATAACAAAATATCGGCAGGGGGTGAAAAACATATAATTTAAGTTTGTTAATATACATGCTAAATTATTTCAATTTTAAATAATATCTTCCGGTACCCCAAAACACCTGAAAAATGTCCAAAAGTCAAACTTTATACAAATTTTGCCTCTAAATAAACAGACCATATAGGGTTAAAAAAAAAAAAAAAAACTATATGTGCATTTTATACTTTATGACTTCCCTAAACATAATTTTAATTCACTGCATGTATACAAAGTGAAACATGGAAGTTACGTTATTAAACATATTTAAATTTTCCAAAAACGTAAGTTTTCATTCTAAACCATTCAAAATGAAATACTATCACCCCTGTTTCTTTAAGTCAGACATTCCCATAATTTGACCTTGAACACTGGATCAAAAATATGTGCTACATTCAAGAAGGGATTGAAATAGTATCCAAGTACTGAAAAAAGAAGACCATTTTTAGGAACCAGGTTCGCAATATATCGGCCATGTTACTGTGAAAACTGGAGAAGCAAAAACTAAAAGAGTTCATAGTACAATTTCTTTAAGTGGAATAGATCTGAATGAGCTTAGTGTACTTGAATGTTGACGTTTGTTCCATCACAAAAGAGGAGTATTTCGTTTGCTGGAGCTGGAGCTTGAGAGGCCATTACAATGGTGCATTTGTTTGTTCCATACCAACGAAATGCCCTTACGACACCTCTTATGTGCATTGGATGGTGCCTCGGTTGGTCACAAAGCATTTTCAAGGCCAATTGGCAAAACCATTAAAACCTGCGAAAATATCACTACAAAGAAATTTGTCTCAATAAGTTTAGAGAATATGCCGAATATAGATTGTTTGATTCTCAGTAATGACCAGAAATATTTATAAAATATTTGTTCAGTTCTATCACTTGGTGCATGTTTTTCCGATCTATCATTGAAAAAACCTGGTCTTGTTGCACACTCAAGATGGCTAACAACTGTAAACCTTATTTTGAGATTGTATGCAGGTACAGAAACTCCATCAGAAAATGTGTAATAGCTTGTATAACACATTTTACCCACGTATATAACACATTAATAGCACGCATATTATGAAAGTATATGCACCTTTATGGTTTCATGTAAAAAGAAATAGCTCTCTTACAGAAAGAATCCGTCATATATGGAAACTCATATCATTTTGTCGATATATGGCACCAGATATCCGAACTATAGTTGGTGATGTTATTCAGCGAAACATTTTTTTTTTTGTTATCCCGAAAATTAATTGCTCGAAGTCAAAAGAAAGAAACCGTAAAGATTAGAATTTTTAAAGTGCCAAAACTTAACTTCAAATCAGAGGATTACACTGAACTTATTAATTGGCAAACAGTTGGTACATATGATCCGCCTATAATGAGTAATAAATATCCTAACAGATAAAATTGAGAGTGCAGTGAATAGCTGGAACACCAAGGATTCAATAATTTCGATTAACTAGTAATGAATCTTTCATTAATGATGATGGTAACAAGCTAAAGTTGAACCCAAGTAAATGATTAGTCACCTTGTAAAGATGTTGGAAATGTAAATATCTTTCATTGAAGGATTATTATAATAAAATCGAGTAAGTTTACTTTTATATAAACTTAGATTTTAATATTATATTCTTCGAACTTGAAAATACTTATTTTTAAAAAAAATTTGATTTTTGACTCGATTCAGAAGGCTTGGGGTACATTAAAATATGAAACAAATTTAAAATACTTATTTTTTATTTAAGTTCATCTAAATTATATTATTAAATTATCCTGCCAATTCTGAAATTTTTTTTCTTACGAATTGTTTCCTTTAGGATACTTTTTGCTAAAAAATCCCTTTTCGGCAAATTTTTAGGGGGCTTGGGGCACCAGATGATATTAACGAATTTTGATCAAACTTTTATGATAGTATAATGATCCCAAAATACAACTTTTGAGCTCCCTGCCGATTGGAATTTCGAAAAAAAGGTTTTTTCGCTCCCCCCTAATACCCGTGAAATTTTACCAAGTGCAATATTTTAGCTAGCTGTGAGGCTTCGCTTTGCGAAAATCCGTCATTGGTGTATAATTCCCAGTTTTTGGTGCTTCGCTCGCAGGAAGGTTCCTCGCTACGTCAAATAGAGATCGCTTCGCTCGTTGAAAAGTTCATTGACACATAAGCACAGGCTTACTTCACTCATTAAATGGTTCATTGCTATGCAAGCATAGGCTCGCTTCGCTTGCTGAAAGGTTCATTGCTGCATTAGCATAATCTCGATTCACTATTTATAATCAAATTCAATTAGATTTTAGTGAGGGGTACTAAAAAGGGACTACGTAAAGCCTTAATATTGAAAGCCTCTCCCCTGTCGAGAAAAAAAAAATTCCCCGTTAATTCAATAATACAACACCCCATTAAGATTATTTTAATAAGTGTTTGTGAAAAGCAAAATTAGAAGTTCAAAACTTCTTATGTTGAAACTTTCAGAGATCTGGGCCTGTTAGAAGTCGCTTTTTATGAAAATAATAAGTAAAATTGATTAAAAACAAATTAAAATTTTATAATTTTTTTCCGTCAAAAGTCCAATTAGAAGGTCAAAACTACTTGTGTTGTAAATTTCAGAGCTTTAGCCCTATTATAAATGGTTTTGTAAAATATTAATTAATTAAAAAAAAAAAAAAAAAAAAAAAAAACTAACTGAAAATTTAAAATTTTGTTTTTCAAGAGTTCAATTAGAAGACCAAAACTACTTATGTTGAAAATTTCAGAGCTGTAACCCTATTAGAAGTCGTTTTGTAAATTTTTTTTAATTAACTAAGAAAATTTATTAAAAAATAACTAATTAGTATTTTAACTTTCTGATTTTCAAAAGTCCAATTAGAAGGTTAAAACTATTTATGATGAAAATTTCAGAGCTTTATCTCTATTTAAAGCCACGTTGTAAAAAAAAATATTAAAATTAAAAAGAACTAATTAAAATTTTAACAATCTGTTTTGTCATAGGTAGAATTAGAAAGCCAAAACTACTTATGTTGAAAATTTCAGGAAATTCAGAGTTCCACTCCAATTTTAAGTAGTTTTCTATAGATCCACAGACAGACACACAGCTTCTTTTATTATTTTAGATATTGACTTGTTTTCGTTTTTGCGTTAATGCTGTCGAAATCTTTCAAATTTTTGTTCAAAACAGTTTTCATAATATTAACTTCATTGGTGGACGCAACATTTTGTGGATGGGAGAGTTTCGAAGAAAAAAAAGTTTAAAATCAACTTTTATTGGTTTTGCTGTAAAAATGGGGATTTATACTGTTTTCAAGCCTTCTGGCTTTTAACTATGGTGATATTGTTCGTTCCTGTGCATGTCATTGTTTTAAAAATTGCCATACGTAAATAATTAAACTCATTAAAAAAAAAACTTATTTTGTCAGCTTTTAAGTACGTGGTTTTTAGTGTTTATAATTATATAAATGGTACTATTATTATTATTATTTTTTTTTTAATTTTAGAAAGTTTTCCGAAAAAATCCAAGCTAGTTTAAATATATTTTAACATAATTTGCCTCTATGATCAATATAGCTATATGTACTCATATATTTTTATTATTATTTTTAAAATTTGTGAAGCATGGCATTCCATCTTTTCCGGTTCAATTTTTCTAATTAAAATAGAATGTTATAACTTTATTTTCTGAAATCAAAAGAATGGCAGAAATACTTCTTGGTGCCAATCATGTAAAACATAGTACTGTTACACAAAAAACTTAAATAGTTGAGGGGAAAGTTTGTGTGGAATATCATAAACTTCCCTATAAATGTAAAAGAAAATTTACTAAAAATTAAATATTCAGTATGCATTCTCCTTTAATAAACATACTTTTATAATAATTCCGGTCAATCAATCAAAACATCTATTAATTTAGGGAACAAAAAAATCCCCATAAATTTACCTACACTTATAAAAGTCCATTAAAACGCCTACATTTTCATTTCTACTTAACACTCGCATGTTATCTCGTGAAAGAATCTTGTCAAGACATAAGGATTTTTACCTCCAGCTACGTTAAACAAACAAAACCTCCTATGGATAATTCTTTAGACAAACGCAATAAAAATCTCAACAATTTTCAGCGATGTTTATTTTAGTCAGACAAGCATATTGAGTTTTGCATACTTTTAATCGTTGTTAATCATGAGTGATGAAATAAAAGGGAGTTGGAACATAATTAATGTTTTCATTACTTTTTAATTATCTAAAGAAGCCTCGTGTGGAAAGGTAACTAACAAAAAAACTCTTGCATATTAGTTTTAGGAATTATAATAGTTTATTGTCTTCTGATTAAAATTTTTCAAATATGTGTTTGTTGGTTTTAAAATGGCATCGAATATAATTGGTTGGAAATTTTAAGAAACATTTCACGTTTTCTTAAGCTTGGCATCCACTATAGCTAAGCAGAGCAGATCAGAGCGGAGTGGATTAGAGCCAATTACGAGGCTGCCAATGTCTACTGTAGCACGAGCCTCGTGCTACAATGGACGTTGACAGCCTTGTAATTGGCTTTAATCCATTCCGCTCTGAACTGATCTGCTCTGCTTAGCGATAGTGGACGCCAAGCTTTATTGTTTTAAACATTGTATTGGTACTTCTGAAATATATCACACCATCAAGGCTCTGATATCTTTGTGGTAGAGTTTCGGGCTCATGACCGGAGGTATGTGGGCTCTGTCCTCGGTCTGCCAAATATCGGTGTGTGCCTAATGGGGGCTGATGCACATTAAATCTGTCGTGGCCTCAATGTCTTTTCATTGATGGGTTGGAGAGAGGGGTTTACACTAGAAGAAATCAATTTCGTATTTTTCTAGATACTCAAAATTACGAGACATATATGGCTCCGTTAAGCACTTTATAAGTGACAGAAATAGACAGTCGGAAGTTCCAGACCAAACCCCACCATCGTTTAGTTTTTATAGCAAGCAGAATTCAGAATTATTAATAATTTAAGAAACTGCTTACACTTGACAAATATGCTATTTTGAAACTTCGTTATAAATATGAAATATGAAGTTATAAATATTTAAACAAATATGCTATTTGGAAAGTTTAATTTTCCCAGAATTTTTTTTTATATTCTAAAATTTTAAGACATTTTTTTCTTAACAACGGATTTTTAATAATTGCATAATATTACCACAAAACTTCCAAACTAATCTTTCTCATTTTGAATTCTTCCTATAATTGAATTATTTTGAAATGTGTAATTCGAAGATTCTGAAATAAAAAGATGTGTTTTATTTTATTTTAAATTGTTAAGCATTATACTCTTGAAAAGAAATTCATAATTATAAGATGCACACATTAAAAAGGAATTTACTGTTAGTATTTTACTAATTTATGAGTTTTTCTCATCAATTTAGTATCTTATTTATTTTAACTTAAAAGTATATTGAGTTGCATACAGTTTTTCCTAGTTTAATGTTATTTTAGATTTAGTAGATATTGCGAACATTGATACATTTGCCACTTTTACACGAGAGAAAAAGCATTTGGTTTGTAGTAATTTTACTTTATCAATATCAAATTCCCCCCAAAAATTTATCAGTTAAACTATAATTTTTACACCAATGATATGCAGGGAAATTTTAATAACAATTGGTATCTATCAGTAGAAACCAATGCAATTAGAAAGACATTGCTATTCCGAAAAAGTTCATTGTTTTTCAAGTAAGTTGCATGGATCATAAAGTGGCTGTACTTTATTTGTAACCATAAAAATGTAAATTACTAATTGAACTCATAGTCATCAGATATCTCTTTTTTTAGAAGATAACCATAGCATTAGATCTTTTATATTCATGTTTTTGTATTTGAAAGGCTAAAAAATCACGCATAGTTTTATGGTATAGCGTGTCAATAATAATCTACTTTTAACTTTAGAACTATTAGAGTTATTTTTACTTCGAAAACAATCCAATATATGGCAATGCTAACTTGTCATCTGTAACCGCATTTCCTACAAACATATGATTTATAAACAGTTTTCATCAACATGAGAGATAAATTCTTATTAGATGCCTGCCATAAACTGCATATATTTCTTGACATAAATTCAAGAAATTATAGATTTCCTTTCAATTCTACTGGCTTCAGTTCAAATTAAACCAGCTCCAAATAAAATTGATTCCAGTGATTATTCTCGTTTGAAGCGTATACATAAAACTTTCGAACTTTTACATCATTGATAGATTTTCACGAATCGGGCCTGCTGGAAATATCGGCTTAGGTGTCAACTGATGCTTAGAAACTTCGGCTAAAGTGTTCGATACGAGAGCCGCCAGGACCTTTAATCTCAAGTCGACATTATCCGCTCCGCAAACTGCTCACTGGTCCATTCATCCAAATCGCCAGATTAACAGTCTTTCATTGTAGTCCCGTCTTGGAGAATAAAAGTCCTTCTCAGGGAGTACCGTACTTCAAAGTGGAGAACGGGATAGTATTCCTATGGAGGGTGAAGATATAAGATTCCGTTAAAGTTTCATTTAGTAGGATGCAATGAAAAATAAAAAGAAATTGAGCAAATTTCTTTTTAGTTCTACATTTGTTTAAATTTTCTCTCTAAAGTATTGAGGAAAGTGCGGATGAATTAGTCGTGTGATTTTCATACTACCTCACAAAGAATTAGTATCATTACAGCAACAGTTACATCTAACAGTTGAACTCACGTTTTATCAAATTGTATCATATGTGTAGCAGCTGATGCTAGATGCTGAAACTTTAATGAGGAGAACTTGATCCCTGGTCGTGATGGAAAAGTCCGTTCGGGCTTAATTAAAGTTAATGGCCAAGCAATCACTCGTCCGGTGCAGCTGGTCATCCCCCTCGAGATTGACCAGGAAGGGAGGATGTCGCGGCTGATGCTAGATGCTGAAACTTTAATATTGTGCAGACGACTTCAATGTCGTCTGCGTAATATTAAAGTTTCAGCATCTAGCATCAGCCGCGACAATATGATCGAATCAACCAGACTGAAATGGTTGAACAGTTTGATGTTGGGCTACGTAGATACTTGTAGTGCACACCGTACATTATTTAAATATGACAGTTAGCAGAGTTAGCAATCTGTACCCGTTAAATGGGATGATTTTGTATCACATGAAAATATGTTATTGAGGCAATGCTCTACTTTCCGAATTAATCATAATTTATCATATAAATAAAAAAATTATCTAGCTGTCAACGAAGTAAAATATTGTATTTCAGCAGTGTCCGATGGTTATCAAAGAACATGTCATGATAAATCGGTGTTTTCTAAGTGTTTTTCTGTATTGTTTCGAAAGTTCTTGAAGCTTCGTCTGAGTTGTCGATTAATTTGGTTTATGCCCAAAAATGCTTTTTTTTTATTATTATTACACTATTGAAGGACAAACAATCTGAGTGTTCACATGTGCGTTTATTTATAAGTTATAAAGTAAATCATAAAAAAAAAAGAAGAAAAAAATTACACTTTGAGAGGTAAATTAACTGCACTGCTGTGTTTATTAGTTTTCTATCGTTTGATAATATTATAAAATGGTTTCTCATGTATATTGGATGTGAGGGTGTGAAATTTTGAAATTTTAGGCAACGTATTCATCTCCATTACACGGATGGAACCCTAAAAACGAGCGTCATATCAGAAACAACCTCACTGGATCTTTGTTCACGCAGATTAAATTTTTCCACAGAAAAAAGAAATTGGTACAATTTAATACTAAAGGATAACACCGAATACAAAATGGCAAAATAATAATGCAATGAATTTTAAGAAGGGGGGAAAAAAAAAGCGTGACTATGTCAGTTCACTGCATTGGTTGAAATTGGGTAATCGAAAACAATTACCAACTCCTTTAGATAACTATTTAGATTATTTTTTGATCAAATGAACTCTAATCTGAGGTGAATATGAATTTAAAATTAGGTATTCAATAATTTAAAAAAATACTAAGGTAATTATTTAGTAAAAACTTGAAAAAGGGACATAATCACAGCGTTTGACAGTGTATGTTTTAAAATTAGATTCTTGGTATTAGTGCTTTAATATTCTTACGATATTTACGAACGAAAATTTATTGATTGCAAAATTTTTTCTATACATTTATAATTACAAAGTTTCATTAAAATTTTGAAAATATCATAAATGGAAATTAACATTTTCTAGCTTTTATTTGGTTACTGAAATCAATTACAGTTACCCTTCCATATAGAAATATCATAACACAAGTATCCTTACATTCAAAATCTTTTGAATATATATCAGGAGGATATAATAATTTTCAAAAACCACTAAACCATTTCCTCTTTTTACCAGAAAATACATTTCTCTTAGTGAATCTTTGCTTTAAAAAATTGCTTGAATGAAAATTTCACAATGTACGAGCTACAGCTCAATGTAGCTCTTCTTCTAGGCTCTTCAATAATTATACTACTAAAATTTAGAAAAAAATTAAATTGTGATCAATTTTAAAAAATTGTTTAACTGTTTATTAAAATGATATATTCTTTTACAACTTGATAAAAAGTTACTTCGCCATAAATTTTTTTTCAAATGCTTCATTACAAAACATTTACACTGCGAGGAAAAAAGTTAATGAATTTTTTTAGTGTATAAATTTAAAATTAATTTCGATCCTAAAGAAATAGTTGACATAAAGAAATAGTTGACATAAAGAAAGTAAAATTATTGTGATCTACTTATAAACCACCTAATAGTTACCTGGGGTACCAGAGGTCAGTAAACCACATTTCCAAAACCAATAAAATGGATATACTGAATCTATATCTAAAATGTGTGATATTTTACAAGTTACACTACATGTATTTGAAACAGAAAAATTATAACAAATTAGCTTTTCTGAAAATGAGATAAAAACACTCAATGAAGATAATTTTTTTTCTGTAAGCTTTGCTTAGAATAATCTGGTTAGCTCTTCCTACTCTTTTAAATTTTTAGTGTTTATAAACAATTTTTCTCGCTGGTTACTCAGCTCTTTTATCGAGTTTTGCTTTTGTCATGTCTCTCTTATTTCTGTACTCTTAGACAGTTTTGTCATCTGCTAAATTATAGTATTTCCGTCTGGCTGAGCTTTGAAATTTCCACATGCTTAACTTTGTCTCTTGGGTCTTGATTGAACAAAGCCAAAATATCTCGAACATCTGTTTGGATGATAATAGCCTTCAAGATTATCTGACAAATTATCTAAATTAAGTTTAAATTTTTCTCATTTTTATTTTTAATAATTCTTTAAAGAGAGAAATATGGAAAAGCATTTCAAATGCAATAATTTAAAAAGGTCTTGCATAATTTGAAGAGTTTTTCTTAACATACTCTCCACTTATTATTAAAAAAAAAGAAAAAGAAAAAAAAAAAAAGAAGAGATTTTAAAGGTATATATTTTTTTAGCAGCCTAGAAGGTATACATTATGGTAATCAGTTATCAGTTTAAAATTACTGTAATAAGTTATCAGTTAACAATTATTGTAATTTACAATAAACAAAAAGTGTGATAAGAATTAGAATATTGTATAAATTTTCAGGAATGCAATCTCCAATGGTTTTATTAAGATTTTGGTCCGGAGCAATGATAGTATGTATATAGATAATAAATTAAATTAATATAATGCCTCGAAGTATTATGATTCGGAATTTTACGGGTTTTATTTTTATTTAAAAGTTACAAAAAGTAATGGTACTTCATTACTTGAAGTTACATCTTGTTCTAGAGTCTTAACTAAAGCATTTAAAATGAGAAAAAAATTTAAGAAATGTACAGAGGTACTCTTTTAGAAGTTATTATACATCTAAGTATAAGGAAATGGGTCTGCTTCTTTGTTACTAAAGAAACTTTTCACCGAATTACTTTCTTTTGTATATTTAAATCTTTACATATCTCAAATGATAAATTTTTAGAAGAATATGCAATAGCGAATCATTTATTTAGATTCAGACATTTAGAAATATTAGTACTTAAGTATAAAAATTAAATCTATACAATCTTAAACAATCTCTAGGACCACTTAATCTATTTGCTTCAAACTTAGCTATGTTTACCCAGCTTATTAAAGCACATGAAAAAATAATTTTTGTATATTTAATCATTTTGGATACATTTAAAGTCTAACATTCCAGATAATTTCAAATGGTTTTATTGGAATAAACTTCTTTCAATAAGATTAAATTACGTATGAGATATAGTCAATAGTATAATAGAAAAATAAATTTGTATTGCAATACAAATTTATTTAAGCTAGAACTTTAAGAACTTTTAGCGCAATACAAAAACTATGCTTTTGATACCAGCTTCTTCAGCTAATCTTTTAAACGTAAAGGTGTGGAAAGCGGTTACTTCAACTTATTTTGCTCAAAAAGTTTTACTATAGTCAATATCAAGAGGCTTAATTAACCTGTGGTTTAAAAGCTATGAAAAATAAAACAATGTTTTTAAATTCAAACAATAAAAAAAACATAAGTTGTTTTAAGGTGGCAATTAAGAGTAACATAATTATTGCACTTTACAAATTGGTACTCGAGTGACAAGATAAAGAAACTTGACTTGAGTTTTATTAATTAATGAACAGTTCAAAAGAATTACAAAGCGCAGTTTTTGCTACTTAATTTGTATTTCTTGTAATTTATTGTTTACAAATTTGACCTTAAGCATTTAAAACAGAATGATCAAATGCTTTATCAGGTTTTATTTAAAACGAAGACAAATTAATATTGGAATATTTTTATCCAGTTATTTCGATAAATATTTAATAATGTTTAATGACTTGTTTTATTATGACAGTATTCTAAATTATTATATATTTTAATATTGCAAAATGGCTGACATTTAATTTTTTTTTTCGGGTAAACATGTTTACTTTGCTTGAGAGAATTATTGAAGAGGAACTTCCTAGTAAAAAATTAACTGCGTCTTTTATGAGTTAGGAAAAATCATAAACTTTACTTACTAAAATTATTCAATAGCTGGATTCACGGTTAAACTTCATCACGTTCTCACAAGTTTACTTATCTGTCTGCTGCAATCGCTTACAAACCAGGAATAGACAGATGGCGCTGAATGCCCACCCACTTGGCCAATGTCAACTCCATTTTTTGAAACAGTGACCGATCGGTATACAAAAACATGATTTTAATAGTTTCAAGAATGAAATAGATTTTCTAGAAATGAAAATATTTAGACGTCTTTTTTCTTCTTCTTTTTCTTTTTTTAATTTAGAATATGACTTTACGTTTAATCCATGACTATCCAATCGATAGATTTACATTGATAAAAAACGTTAGATTAGGTTAAAGTTGGCTTACTTATAAGACTTCTTTTTAGAAAAAATAATTCGTTAAATTATTCAATGATAAACTTATTTTAATATATAAGCTAGGTAATTGAAAAAGTGATTTTAATTAAAAAGTAAACCAACAATTAAACCATTATCTAAGACATTGATACATTAATTCGCTTAAATAAACATTTGAATCTGCAAATGTAAATAAACACAAAATACCGCATGCAGTACTGTCAGCATAGAGTGAGTGGAATTTCGCTTCTGCACTTTTCAGCCGTAAGGAGGCGCGCAATGCCCTCCACAGGTGATTCCATCCAGACTGTTTTAAAAAAAATATGATTGAGGTAGCCATATAAGTGAACTTGTGAGAACATGATCGAGTGTAGTTGTGCTGGAATTAGAGCTCGGCGATAAATCGATACGTCGATATTTTTATCGATATTTAAAAAAAATATATCGATGAAAGTCACCGATATATCGATATTTTCAATTTTTTTTTTTTTTGAATTATCGTTTTGTAGTTCAATGTGTTTTTTCGATTTTCTTTATTCCTTTTTCAAAAACATCAGAGCTAAAATTTCGAATTAGCTGAGAGGCAGTTAAAACGGCACCAATGTTCAATATATTGCCATACACTTCATAATCATGGGCTCCAACAGGAGGGTTCAAATGGGTACATCTCCCTGGCTTTTGAAAATTAAAATAAAATTGGAAAAAACGTGTTAATTATTTACATTTATATTCATCCCTCTGTTAATTTTTCAGTTATTTACATTGTAAAAATATTATGCTATATATTCAACGTTGCCATTAAAAGCTATTTAAAATTATCTAAATTTTTCTTAAAATTATTGCATCAATTAAGCGATAATATAACTTTTTCTTTTGTAATAGATCCACTGCAGTTGGAAAAGTAGTCACCTTACAAAAAAAATGAAGAAAAAAAAAGTCATTTGTTCTGAAAACTGGTAAAATTGAAAATCAAATAATAATAAAAAATTAATAAAAAAATATCATGTATTGATATACCGATATTTTATCAATATTTTTTTCTATGCAACGATATAGTATCGATATTTATTTTGATAGATATTTCCGACCTCTAGCTGGAATATATGAAATGGACTATGAGCTTTTAATTAATTTATTTAAAATATTGGTTGACAGTTCTAGTTTTATTAGCTAATGAACTACGACTATAGTGAGGCAAACAAATAAACGCGAAATCAATTCAATTTTTTTTTAAAACAACTTCAATTCTGGTAGTTTCTTCAGACGAACCCTTTAAAATTATTGCAATTTTTGTCATCTTTAACTTCAACCCAATTTGTATACATAGCTGTTTGATACAACTTAAAACAATAATTTTAAACATGCACTTTTTTTTTTATTAAAGTCAAGGTATTATTGTAATAAAAATACAAACAATGTAAGAAAGATTTACTTCCAATTTCGATGGCTTTCATAAAATGTGAAGTCAATCATTGCTGTTCCAAAATGGTGCATAAATTTCGACTTACAGGAAACTGATGTTTCGGAGCTGACATGCCAAAGGATTTGTACCTGGGAAACGTCCCAGGTGACTTCTCATATTTCTCATTCAAAAAAGCAATTTCACTGAGAAATACAAAAGTATGCATTACCACGTGAAATATGACACTTCCGAAACAAGTGTTGCATTTTTCTGTGCTAAAATGACACTGCGTCACCATGGTAAAAATAACGGTGATACGAGGCCCAAAAAAAGTCAGATTTATTTTAAGATTTTTTTTTATGAAACGGATTTAAAAAATCTACATTCTGTTGACATCTAGGTTTTGAAAATGTAATTTATATATTTTTTCTATTTCTTGTTATCCATTAGAAATTATTTGATGCTATGTAAAATTTCTATTTATCTACGCTGTAATAAAGTAAGAATTGAAGGTTATGGTCGATTATTTAAAAAAGTATTGTTTCTTGTGGTAGTAGTTTTGATTTTTCTTTTGGCCATGTATTTGTTGAGCTCACAAAAGAAAAGAGATATTTGATTTACGAAACATTTTGTTTCTAAAAAATTAATATGCATATGGTACCTACATATCTTTAAATTTACAGCCTTAATCTGCCATATGATGTACAATATTCTATTTATATCTCTAAATGTTAATATTTTATATTTATCTAACAAAAGAAATATTTGTGATTGGGAGAACACTTTTGTTTTGGAGGGAAAAGATTTTTCCAAGGTAAAATATTTTTAAATGATTAACAGAAAAACATGTGAATTTTTATGTAGGAGGAGGGGAAATTTTTGTAGGAAAAATTATTTTTAAGAAAAAATACTTTATCAATTATTCATGCAGTCAAAGGGGGATTCAGAGTTTATTTAAAATAGGAGGGAAGAAGATATTTTAAGGAGAATATTTAGCGGTAGGTACATAACTAGTATTACATAAAACAAACAGTTCTTCAAGGTATAAATGATAGATTTATTTTTACTTATTTTAGAAATGGATGTTGGAATTTTGGGTAAAATAATCTAAAATTAGATAGTAAACATAATTATTTTGCTCACATGGAAGGGGATAGATTTTTAAGGAAAAGTTTTTTTTAAAAATAATCATTTTAAGTGCAAAATCAAAAGGTTTATGAAAGTGAAGAAATATTGGCTCTAATTAATCAAGACAAAATTCATAAAGACGAAAGATAGGAGTTCTAGATTCCACTATGCCAAAATCCCTATTAGAATTTCTTACTATTGTCTTACAAAGACATTCCTTCTTTGCTGAGCGCATTTAAGTATGCCAATAATGCTTCGTCTTTTAATGAGCGTCAACTCCTCCCCCCCCCCTCAAAATTGATTTCCTATCTTAAATCAATCTTGCACTCACGGAAAATTTAGAATCTAAACCCATTGAATGATGTATTATTTTATTTGAAATGAACTCTTAAGTATCGTGTTGTGTAAAGAATTAAAACCAAAAATGTCATAAATAAGACACCATCTGATTCGTACATCAATTTAGTTGAGACGTATGGTTATTTTTATTGACATGTCCTCCTTAAACTTCGTCACTTTTTCAATAGATTGAAAGTTCTTTGCAGCACCAGAAAAAACTGTCATAAGAATTAGTGTTTTAATACTAATTATTAAAAACTCTGCAAGAATATGAAAAGGTGTAAAAATGATAAGATTTAAATTAATTATTAAGACACATCTACAATATTTGTAAGCTTATTTTGTTTTTAAAACCATTTGCTTTTAAAATTAGGTATTTTTTTAATTAATAATAATTTTAATACCATAAGTAACTTATTCGTATAAAAATAAAATTCATGTTAGGTTATCAAGTTATAACAAATGAAGAGTTTACGGAGTAGAAACGAAACACATGGAGAGTAAAGATACTTATCTAAATGTTTTGGATTGAGAAGTTTATTACAAATAGTACAAATGAAATTTTTTCTAAACGTAAAACAAATAATTTTAAGAACAACACACTCTGAAAGCTTTATAATTGTCACACTTGAAATTATTTAAGAACATTTTTATTTTGCCGTTTATTTGGTTGTTTGTTTTCAGATTATCTGGCGCCGTCAGCAACACGAGAGCTATAATGCACCGAAACATTCGTCATTAGACAAGCCAATATACATTTACAAACACCCATGCCTTACACGGGACTCGAACCCGCAACCTCGCGGTCTAGAAGCTAGCACGCTAACCACTATACCGTTTGATCGGCATTTTTTTTCTTTTTTCTTTTTTTTCGCCGTTTATAAAAAGTTGAAATTGCTGTTATTGAAACGCTATGCATATTATTGCTTTTTAAGATGCTTCGTATGCGTTAAAACCTATGGCGGTCATTGAAACTTTTCCGCATATATTACATATCGCACTGCTGAGGGAATAGTGCTACATTCATTAGTAGTTAAGTCACTATTCTCTCAGCAGTAGGAACATCTATTTCATGTAAGAGTACTAAAGTATTAGGTACTGTGTCATTTTTTTCTGTGTAGATCAAGATGTTTGAATCATGTGTCTGAAGAGTTTGTTAC